>JAFBMS010000102.1:0-708214 GCA_019788955.1 Albula glossodonta | reverse complement strand
TGGGGGGGGAGAGAGAGAGAGAGAGAGAGAGAGAGAGTGTTAAACGGACACAGATCCGAGACACACTTGAGCTGAGACGCACATGCCGGCGGAGTTTCGGACCTCAGCGGCTCTGTGCCTGGGTCACCTATATGCACACTGTTAATTAGTAGCCATGCCAACCAGCAGATACTCTTTAGGTCAGGATCGTGAATGTGTAGATTTTTTTTTTTTTTTTTTTTAAATCACAAGGTTAAAAAGAAAATGTCTGTACATGCATGTATGTGTGTGTGTGTGTGTGTGTGTGCGCACATGTGTGTGTGTTTAAATGATGAGGCTGTAATTAGGGGAACCGCAGTCAGGGAAAGCTTGCGGGCGCGGGGCGAGAGCGCAATCCTGGGCTTGGGAGCGGCGAAAGCTTCGCGAATAAAAGCATCCTCTCCGTCTAACTCATTACTCCTTCCGCGGGACCTCCAGGGACAGGAGGCTGCGGGCTCTCCACATGAAAGAGGGGGGATGAAAACGGGGGGCGAGGAGGAGAGGGAGAGACGGAGCGGGAGAGGAAGAGACAGCGGTAGAGAGCAAAAGAGAAAGACACAGAGAAAGGGAAGAGATGAGAGAGGAAAAGAGTGATAATGAGGGGAGAGAGGGAGAGAGAGATGGGGACAGAGTCTTTTCCTCTGTTGGCAGCTGATTAGAGGATTCGTACAGCACTAAAATACCCACATCTGCCAAGAGGCTAAATATAGTTCCTCCCCCCCACCCCCAACCCCACCCCCACCACCGTGTGCATTCCGCCATCAAACAGATGCGCGAGGACAGCGGTCTGAATTAAGGGACGAGGTGAGCGACTACGTGCAACAGAGGGGACAGCTTTCACACGGGCGGTGACGATAAAAACCTCCGTAAACTCGTAAAATCCCCCTCGGGGGTCCGAAGACGCAGGAAACCTGAAGCGGAGCCTGTGTGTCGCTGCGGAACTGCGACTGGCAGAGGCAGCCATGCCGCCCTTCGTCACGGCGCAAGCTCCTCCCCCCTCCTCCCTCGCGGCCTGAGCGGCGACACGTTCGGATCGAACGCAGCGTCTTACGCCTGTGCGGCTTTGGTCGCTTCCTCCTTCACAGCTGTGGCAGTAGCCCCTCCCAAAACTTCATCTCGGAGTTAATTTTATTAACTATTAATACATTTTTTTATTTACTATATTAAACCTAGTCGGTACATGCAATATAGGGAAATCTGGGAATTTTCTGTAATGGGATACCTCCAGTGTCCACTGATAAAAGATTAATATCAAAATAAAGTAAAATAAAAGCCTTTCAAGAATTTGAGTGAGCCCCACTTTTTTACAAAATCGACTATCTTGTGACACACCGCATTAGGGATTTTCATACAGGCCACTGTATTTCCACTTAACTAATTCCATTAAAGGCACAGCCACTAAACTACACAAATGCATGCAACAAATTACCACCTCCAACTATTAGAACCACAAAACATCAGTTGTCAGATTCTTTGCAGTGCTGTGCTCACACACAGAATCTGAGATGAAAGTGCTTTTTTCCCCCTCCCTGGTTTAGATCGCGCTGACAGACTGTGGTCTCTCGGAGCCATGTATCCATGACGCCCACACAAGCTCGGTGGGCCCGTGCGCGAGGTACCAGCTGGAGGAGGGAGAGGGGAAACGGAACCGCTCCTTGCGACGATGGTCCATCCATCTGTGGCAGGAACTGTGGAATCATGTGACTTGGAGGCCCAGAGCTCCGCCCAAGGGCCAAATCGCCACCTGTGGTTTTCACTGTCCACAGCGTTTACAAATACTCGCCAAAAATTTCCCACAGTGTACTGCTGTACCATTGGGTTAGCCCAATTGTGATGGTCAACATCAACTGTGAACTATCTGGCTGTTCCTGTTTGTTTGTCCATTCAGGGGTCAGGGCTGAAAACTGCTCCTATTCTACCTTTGGGCTCCATGCTGGGCATATGTGCAACTGCAGAAACAAAAATACTGAGCAAAATCCCACAATTCTCATATTCACGTGCGATATCGCTTCCCTCTCGGTGGGTGTGCAGTGTGCCGGCAGCGACTGCTGTGGTGTGTGTGTGTCCGTTATGTGTGTATGACAGGAACCTGCTCGGTGTGTAGCTCCGTTTGCAGAGGACATGCTGGGGAAAGCAGGGCTGCTTTGGTCTCATGTATGGAGTCGCTCCTCATAAGGGCAAATGCCATTTTTAATATGGCAAAATTACACTGACCAGAAAATATATTCAAAATGAAGGCGGCAAGCTGGCGGGCTTAGATAAGCTTTAGTCTTCCTCTTTGTTATGCACACCATCATCAACACTTTTAGCCCCTTTATCCTAATTCCCTTTAACTCAAATGGTTCAGAGTAAAGGGAAGGGCTGAAAGCATGGCCCTCTTTGATGCAGTGTGGTGGGTCCAACTGTTTCAGGCCTTTAACCTGGGTGGAGGGGGCAACAGAGTGCATTTTGTGTAGCAGCTCTGATGATGGACACAGCAGCGGTTTTCATGCAAACAAAGGAGCGAGCAGCAGTCCATGGCCTAACTCTAGCACCCCCTGCTGGTCTGGAGGCATGATGGTGCTGAGCGGTGAGAGCAGAGAGGGGCGCGTGCACTCCCTGGCTCGCCCCCAGACTCCGCCCACGTGGGCCGCCCCAGGCTCTGCCCACCCCCTCCACACATTGAGCGAGGAAGTGGGGCCACCACTGACCTGTATGATGCCAGTGCATGAGTGAGACATTGGCACCGATTCTCTTCTCTGTCTTTGTCCCTGAAGCAGTAAAGACACTTTTTCCTTCTTTTTTCCACAGTTTCACACCTCTGATAGCTAAACAATGCTCATTTTTTATTTTGGGGAGGGTGGATTAATGGCTATAGATAAAGAAATGACTTCCCCCAAAACATCAGTCACATATCCAAGCAGGTGTGGCCAGGTTAGTTTGCATGCAGGCGCTGTGGTCAGTTAGTGATGCACCTATCGGAAGGCCTTTAGTTCATTGCTAATGAGTAGCATGGCTAAAAGCAGCATCTACAAGTTCACCAAGACACAACACAGCACTATTAATGGTCTCAGTGCATAAGTTTCATAGTGAAGAACACGAACTGGCCTGCGGCCATACGATGAATGGATCTCACTCCTGTGAAAAACTGGTATTGCACAATTTCTTACAGCTGATGCCAGCACATAACAGAAGCAAACATGCCTTTTCAGCATAGCTGCTGGGTGGATGTCATCTCCCATAATATCTCAGAATGAGCTATTCTGTGTCTGTTTTCAATGACTTGTTGCTGGATAAATGGTCCTGGTGGGATTATCATGAGACTGGATGAGTAGAAACAGTTAATGTAACCAATGAGTGTGACTGACGAGTATGATCAGCGACTGGAGTGATGGGCAATGATCTGAACAGGAAATATGGAGAAGTGAAAAAATTAGGGGTGAGATTTACCAATGGTATGGGAATGTCCGTATCATAAGAATATCAATAATATGGGAGTGTCAGTGCTATAATAGTGTCTGTGGTGTGTGTCAGTAATTTGTGTCTAATATGTATCTAACAGGAGTAGGAGTGTCAGTAGTGAAAGTGTCAGTGGTAGTGTGTATGTGTAATATAGCACTAGGAGTGTCAGTGTTGTAGGTATGTCAGTGGTAAATGAGTTTCAGTGGTGTAACAGTGTCAGTACTGTATTAGTGGAGTGTCAGTGGAGTGTGTTGTAGCAGTAGGAGAGTCAGGTCATGGAGGGTGAATATTGGAAACATGGGGATGTGTTAGATCTATTAGCAGGCAGGGTGGCCGAGCGGTGGCGAGGGGGAGGAGCGGACCGTCTCACCTCTGTAGTTGATGATCTCAGTGCCCAGGACAGGAGTCATCTCCAGCACAGTGATGAAGGCCTTGTCCATGGAAGTGAGGGGGAAGGGCGACATGCGGTGCCTCCGTGCCACTTTGGTGATGTCCACCGCGCTGTGGCCTGGGTGGGGGGGGGCACGCAGAGAGACGGTATGAGCTTTCCACAACGCAGGCCCTCGCAGGCGCAGTCCAGTGCACCGACATACTGCGCCACCGAGCACTTCATCACTACAGCCTACAGGCAGTGCCAGTCACCAGTCATGTGTGACACGTGTATTATCGCTCACCTTGATTATCACAGATCAATAAAAAACGTCAACATTCAGCTAACACGCCTATGAAATTCTCAGGATGAGACAAATGTCAATGCAAAAAAAGCTATTTTTTGTAATTTCTCTACAACCATACATGCTATCAGAAATAGCATTAGATAACTCGGATCCATTTTTCTAGGATCAGATGCACATTAACTGCAGAAACAAAATCTTCTTCTCCAGGAACTAACAATTTTAACCCTGGCAGAACAAAGTATATGACAAAGTTTTCATACTACACACTTAACCAATGATCAGGGGGTAAAGCAGAAAAAAACAGTCGCATTGCTTCATGATTCTGTGCATGTGTGTTTCATCGTGTCTGTATGGCTGGAGGGAAAAGCCGAATAAAGAAGGGGTAACATTTGCACAATATATGCACATATGTCATAGTATGTAGGTTAAAAGCCCTTGGTGTCTCTTTGTTTCTCTCTTTCGTTCCTTTGGTGCTACCTCTCTTTCTGTCACAAACACAGTGCGGCGTATTCCCTCTCATTAGAGATGAATTCCGTCACACAGCACAGCGGGGGAGGACGCCCTCATTAGGGGCCGGCGCGGGGTTCGCGCACGCCATACTCACTGGCTCTCAGGATGTTCTCCTTGCTGCTGCACCGCGACTGCACCTGCACACAAAGATAGAGAGAAGGAGTGAGAGAAAAGAGAGAGAAAAAGAGAGAGAAGAGAGAGAGAGAGCAAGAGAGATGGATGATATGAGACCACAAGAACAACTACATCTACTCTCTCTATAGATGACAAAAAAAAAAAAAAAGAATCAGAGGTTTATTTCCTCTGACAGGTGCCAGGGATGAGGGTGCTCCTCGAAATGTTTAAACGACAGGAACGAAAGGTTGAGAGAAAGGTTTGTAGCTGGTATCTAACACAGTTCCTCTGTCTACAGTTCCTGCTGTTATTATCAGTTTTATTATTACTGGTACAGGAGAGCAGTACTTGTGAATGTAACATGGAGCACACGTAATGACCGATGAGAATCCTGTGGTGCTAAAGTCTCTCGCTGCTCAGGGTCATGGCCCCATGCGCAGAAATCAGACCTTCACCGGGGCGGTGTTGTCGAAGCACTGCCCTTGCGGTCCGTTACGGGATAACAGTGGTTAAATTACAACCTGCCCGTGGATTCTGTGACAGCGCCCTCTGCAGGCCAGGCCCAGTGGGGGACAGACAGGCCACCATATCACTTGGCCGGACCCGCTGTCTCTCCCAGTCGCGTCACTCAAAACACCCTCCCCAATTTCCTACTCCACACCTCCACCTGCTTTACACACTGACCGTGGCTAGCCTAATCCCCTCCACCATTCTGCTCCTGCTGTGCTGTGTCTCTCTAACATTATAGGGTGGCCATCCTGCAGATTCTACTAATCAAGGAATACTAGTATAGATAAATAAGTCAATAAATAATAATAATAATAATAATAATAGCAGCAAGGACAATGAGAATTATGACAACAGTAATAACCATAATATACACAATTATCAATAGTTATTGCATGAATGATATTTTAATGATGCTTCCTTAGGCCAAGGACATTTATGTGAGAAGTCTCTTATCTCTTATATCAGAAGAGGTGGGCTCAGGGCTCTCCTGTCAATCCCCAAATACAAGCTGCACCCCCTCCTGTGCCCCTATTCTCTTTAGGGAAATGGGAAGAGTGGGTGGGGGCGAGGAGGGGGGGTAGGGTTATGACTATCTTTTTTTTTTACTTTCAGCAAAGTAAAAAATCTTACTTATGTAACAAAATCTAACGTAATGACATGACTGTAATGTTGTCCAAAGAATTCTGGAGAAATAGCTCCATCATACATGGTGTACTGTAGGATATGGGTGGGGGTAATTGTGGCGGGGGGGGGGTCACATCCATGTAATCGCAACCCCCCCCCCATACCACCAAGGGGACCTCTGGGAACACAACGCCCCTGGCCTAGGGCGAGGATGACGCATGGGTGAGACTGAGAGAGAGAAGGACCAGTGCGGCCATCAAAAGACACTGTATACAGTATGCCCAAAAATAAACACAGAAAATCAATGCAACTCAAAGACCACCATGAACACCAAACCGATCAAACAGTGAGGCGGGATCTGAGAGAAGGGATGGGGAGGGGGTGGGGGGGGGGGTTGGAGAGGGCGAGCCACAGCAAGGCCCTACAGCCTAGAAAGCACAGACCGTAAAAAAACCGCATCTAGATGGAGAAACTCAATATAAATACAACAAACTGAATATTAAAATAATAATCGAACAACAACAACAACAACAACAAAAAAAACAACACGGCTAAACACATCCACAGAGTTCCACCACAACTATACAGCGAATTAAAAGAGAATGTTAGAGGACATATATCGCTACGGAAATAAAGGCGGGCGAGCGAGTGAGCGAGTGAGTGAGTGAAAGAGAGAAACAGAGAGAAAGAGAGAGAGAGAGAGTAAGCGAGGAGTTTGGACTCCTGACGCAAAGCAGAGTTTGCGAATGAAAACAGCTCCTTTCGCTGGGAATAGTTACTCGCGAGTCGAAGGTCCTATTGGTCCTGCGATCAGCTTTAAGCCCCTCCAACCTATAGTGAAGCTATTGGCATGGACAGAAACAAAGGGTTTATAACACACAGAGCAGGAGGAAAAATGCTTGAAAACAAAAAAGGAGGTCAAATTCACCAAAGAATCATTCTCAGCGAGATAAAAAAAATTAGAGAAATTAATAAACCAGTATACACAACAGAGGCAAATCAAAAAGGTGCATAACAACAGGAAGTGAATTTCATTGGCTTGCAGAGCATTTCAGTTTCACAGTTAAGAAGTCATTGAGGAGGATACAAAGTCACAACAGAGAGGAGGGGAAAAGAAGTAGAGGGAGGAAACAAAGGAACGGCAAAGAGGAAAGGAGAATACAAACGGAGGGAATATGGCGAAGTGCAGAATTTCTATGCAATAAACATTAAAGCAGGCATGTGAGACACTGGCAGAATGACATGAAAAGCAGTTTTGCATCATCTATCCACTTAAGGGATCCGTTTGCCTTTGAGACTGATTGACATTGATATAAAATATTCAAAATAAAACACAAAAAAAGTCCTTTCAGGGATGATTTCGATCCCCTTTGAAGAATTTTGGAGGACTACAAAAAAATGTGCAATGACGGCACAAAACCACGATACGACGCTATGTTTGCTGCCTCGACAATAGCGATTGGTTAACTGGGATAACTAGCTGACTGACGGGTGAGGGTGGTCGTGATGAGCAATAATTAGATGCAGTAATGGGACATGACCACTGGGGGCAGCGGAGTGGAGGAAAACTTAAGAAAACTGTTAACAGCATGAGAACTAGGCTTCTAGTACATGTCCATGGTAACATCTGGAATTGCAAAGTGAGAGAGAGAATGAGAGAGAAAAACAGTAAATGAATGAGACAGAAAGAGAAAGGGTGAAATAAGGAAGCTTAATAATGAGAAGGTAACTCTGAAGCAGAAACAGAAACAGACAGTACCCACCTCTTGTAATATGCGACTCTGCTTCACCCATCTACTTCCTCTCCCCTCCCTCATTCTTACAAAAAGCCAATCATACAGGCCATGCTCTCCCTGTTCTCAGAGTCTCCGCCCCCTCCGCTGCAGCAGAGCGGGGGCGTAGACAACTGTTGGGGGGAGGAGCAAGGCTTTACAGTCTCCACAAGGGGCGGAGCCACAGTGCAATGTCCATGCCTCATGTCAACCAATCAGAATATCCCTCTCTCTCTCCAGTGCAAGACTGGCTCTGATTGGAGAGTCCCTGACAGCACACAGTAGCTCCACCCATTTCATGGATCTAGAGGCTTCAACTCTCCCCCATTTCTGGTTAACAGGCTCAGGGTGGAAGCTGACATAAGATGCAAACCAGTAATCGAATAAAACGTTTTGCATTCTGCTACCTAATAAAGGAACATACTGCTCTTGCAACTTTAATGGATCCCAGAGAGATTTTCATCAGAATATTTTTTCTACAGAAGAGACAAACCACTTGAAAAATGTCCCCCTGAAATGTATATGTCGTGTGCTGCATTTCTCTCGAAGCATTTGTCTCATTACAAAAATCAGTGGAAAAAACACAGAATGAACGTCATTAGGGATCTATATTTCTCCTGTGAATAACTCGGCTGCATAAACACTGAGCTTGACTGCAATTTCTGTAGAGGCAACAAACTTTCAAGTGACACTCAAACTTATTATTAAAAAATAAACAAATGGAGCTCATAAATTCTTATCTGAATTTAGCTCGAATCGTTTTCGGACGGTACTTAGATATGCATATGTAAACGGCCTCATCACTGAAAAGGCTTCCATTATTGATGACACAGTATGTAAACTTTTTTTTTTGCCCATTTCAATATTTGCAGCAGGGTTGCATCATGCTTTTAATATTCTGCTCACATTTGACCAGTGACCATGTAAGTGAGAAGAATGAGTGTTTTAAGCCAGTACATACATTTCCAGCCCTTTGTTTTTTTTTCCCCCGAACTAACTTTGGTCAAACAAGTCTTTCTCCTCATAACAAGTTTTTTGGCAGTTCATGGGACAGAAATGACCATTTGAGCTGGAAGCCCGAAGGAACGAGCTGCATAAAAACAGGAGGAAGTACCGAGGACCTGACCGCCGAGATCTCGGTTTGTGTCGGCGGTAGACGCGGCCGCAATGCTCATTTGGGCAAGTCTCTGTTATGCCCTTCGGCTATTCAGCTCGGCTTTCCGGAACATTTCACGTTGATAAAATACACTAATTCAACGTTATGGTGTCTATGACACCTTCGGGTGTTATATGACGTAGGTCTGGAGGATCAAGAGGATGAATCCCTTGCATAGCGTAGCTTGGCACGATAGTGCAGAATCCGTCTCCTCCTGGTCCAGTAACACTGTAACGTGTCAAACTTTGGTAGATGAGGGCTTTTTTTTCCTGAACCATTCGCCCTGCTGGGCACCGAGCCACAGTCAGAACTTTGATTAGAATCTGGGCTTTGGGCCACATAACTGCACTGTGAGCTTTCCTCCCCTCGCTAGGCCAGCATAAGGCCGACACCTTGGGCCCTGTCCGTCTAACTGACTGTCATCTGGGATTCGGCCTGGCAATCTGTCATGAAGCGCATTACACAGCTATAACACGCTGATGGGGGAAGAGCAGAATAGCAGCAAGTCCCGGAGGGTGACCGGATCGACCTAAATATGACCGCTCGGCTCTCCATTCAACAGAAATTTCAAACAAGCTCAGCGACGGGATGCCAGTGAACAGCAGGGGACATCAACGGAATCAGGCAAATCAGAATAACCATGGAGGTAAAAAATAAATAAATAAAGCATGGCAGTGGCTGATTCATGAAGGAGCCAGGAACAGGGATGAGATCTCAACACAGGCAGCAGAACATAACAGGAAACAACTGAGCCAAAATGGAGAATACAAACCCTGGAGACAAGTAAATTGGGGTAGTGAGGGGAAAAGGGGGGGGGGTGAACCAAAACTCAGGGAACAAAAGAAAGAACCGGAACACCGCCGCTGCTTGGGGTGCCGTGTGCTGTTTGTCACTGTGGCTACAGCACCTTCCAACAGTACATGATACTGGTATCTCTAACTCTGACGGCTGTGGCGGGATACACTCTGTCTATCCTTTCACCCCCCACAGGATTTCTCCTACTTCTGTGACTCAAGCACTGACTGGCTGCATGGTCCAGGACTGCATAGTGGAGGGGGGGGGGGTAATGTATGCAAATTATTTTAAAAATAATAAAAAATAAATAAAAGGGTGATAATTACACTGTACACTGTATCACACAGCTCCCTCACTCTCTTACACACACATGCACATACACACACTCTCACACTAACACTCTCTTACACACTCTCCTGTACACACACACACACACACACACATGCGCGCGCACGCGCACACACGCACACTGGCTCACGTGGACGCACATGGACATACATACACCTACAAAGCAAAGCGAGCACACTGGATTGTAGGAGATGGATGACGGATGAGGACAGCAGTTATGAGAACGCGATACTCGTTGGGACAAATTAATTTTAACTGAAAAGAATGACTGTATGCGTGTTACACAGCAGAAACAGAAACAGTGTGGTGCATAGAAGAGCGTCACCCTTGGCAGAACAGCAGGGGCCCCTGGCTCCATCCACATGCACAGAGACACGGGGCCCCCGGGACTACTGGCCCCTGCAGCTCTGTGTGGCACACAGCCACTAGCATCGCCTAGTACTCGTCTGTGACAGAGATATCACAGTACGCAGACGGTGTGAGAGTCGTGAAAGGGCGAGAGCGGAACAAGTCCGTGTGGGAGATCCCTCCAGTAAAAACCCTTCAGAGGCCAGGGGGTGACAGAGGCCCAAACTAATGCCTCACTGCCCTGCTCTTTCCTGAGGCTTAGCACTCGCTTCAGCAAAAGCCAATAATCTTACAAGGATATTTCGCATCAAAATGTGTTTTTTTGAATTAGGTAGGTAGGATTTGAGGTGTCTGCTGCCCCTGTCAGAGTGGAGCCTCAAAAAACGACCGACGTATTCAGAAATCGCATTCACAAATGGGTGCATTTCTTCGAGGGAGCTGTAAATCGTGCAGGGCATCATGGGTAAAGTGAGTACTTCTGAAAACAACAAGGGACGTTTGAGTAAGAATCAACCTATCAGGTGTGCTCGGTAATATTGTGTCCATTCAGTGTTAAATCTCCACAATAAAACAATACTCTTATCTCTTGAAAAGGGAGCTATGCCTTCTCTTTCGGTTGTCTCGTCGGTGTGCTGCGAGGACTTGCATGCTCATAGTTTTAGAGGAAGGTTATCCGTTTACCTGGTCCAAGGTAGAGTACCTTGACTTGAGCGTGATGACCTCATCCAGGTGAGCCCTGAACTCTCTCCGTGACGCCTGGAGGAAGTCACAGGATAGTCACTCACCGTCACATACCTGATTGCATTATTTCCTGTCACTTTCACATGCTCTCACTCCTGGTTACACCACTTCCTCTCACCAGCACACACACCATTCTCCACCCTCACACACTCACCTTCACAAACTGGAGTACTCCACTCACACACAGAGCTAAAAAGGTGGCAATTGCTAAACTGGTGTGCACTCTCTCCCCTTCCACACGTTCCCCACACACACACACACACACACACACACACTTTCCCCACACAAATAAGAGTCTTCAGCACACTGGCCTGTAATAATGACAACTAGAGAGACCGATACGATAAATAAATAAATAAAAAAAAAACCACAGTAAAACCACTCAAGAGAATGTTTGCGGCTGGAGAAAAGCTCAAGAAAAAAAAATCGAAAATATATACAACAAAAACGAGGAAACAGATAATCGCTAATGTTTCATAAGAAAACGCATGGTGTCTAAACAGCCAATCAGAGGATGTAGTGGAAGACGTAATGGTTGAGGTGTGAAAGGAGGAACAAAAAAACGACAAGAAAAACAGAGACCTTCCACCAACTCCCCTGGGGTCCTAAACAATCCTTGCTTCAGTGCGTTCATTTCTAATATGATAAATATTAATATTAATCTAATATGACAAATCTGTCACGTTCAACAACGTCACTAAATGTTTGTATGTGGACGGTTTGGCAGGAGTTCAGTCATAAGAACAAGTAAGTAGGTAAATGGATGGCTACCATTCATTTCTAAACAGTGTTTGTAATCCATGATCTGTTTGGACCTTCCAACGTTGCCAATGTGGATTACTAGGTCATTAGCTCACACATGGGACCATTATGTTTAAGGGGCAACACTTTTCATCAAAACGCGAAAAAACGGAGGATTCCAAATGTATTATTTAGTTGTTTTAAAGGAGAACTCTGGTCAAAAAACCACATTTTCATTTGTATTTTTTTTTAAATGCTCACTTTTTTTATTTTTTTCTAAAAAATACTTTAATAGTTCTGCACGTTCCCGAGATGAAACTTACTTCTTAAACCTTACTTATAAAGTGTGCAATTCTATGACAAAGATATAACAGAGTTTTAAATTGAAATTGTCAGGAAGGCTAAAGTGTACAAGTATGTCAAACAGGTATTGTACTCTGAGTTGATCTTAACGAAACAAAAAAAAAATAACTGCGCTTGTAAGTCAACAGAAAACGACTTCAATCTCTGGTTCCCAGCAGGGCCAGTGAAACGACCCGCTTGCTGGTGAGAACAAAACTACTGATCCTTCTGTAGTGCACTGCCAACTACAGTACCCCAAAACATCCAAGGACATTACAGTTTCGTTGGTGGCTTAGCGGTAAAACGGCAAAAGGCGCTTGGGGCCCAAAGCGTTCAAAAGCATTCTCCTAATCAATGCAATGCCTTCACATGTCTCTCAGGAAACCAAAATAAGGCTCGGCTGCGGCGCAGGGAAGAGATCTGACCGAATTTCATTAAAAAAAAGGGACAGTCGTCCTCATGAAAGGCAGAATTCACTGCGAATTTATTGGGGCCTGAATAAATAAATACGAGCTGGCCTACTCTCAATTCACCAATGAAAACTGGGGGAAAAAAAAGTATTTAAAAAAACTAAGTTCCTATGGAAACACTGACATCAATACTCAGGTTTCAAGGCAGTCAAACTACAATGTTATAGTGGGTCAGCACAGTATTTTTCACTCTTTGAACTATATGCAAAAGATTATTGCACTGCTATGCCAACATGTTAAGCACTTTGGATTCATTTAAAGCCTGTGGTTTATTTACCAAAAAAAAAAAAATTCTCAAATCCCATTCTTTGGTAGGATGCCCTGTAGTGGAAAAGCAGTAAACCCTGATCCTTGTACATAAATATAATTATGGAATAGGATAAAGACGTGACGAACACAAAAAATATGAAACGATCCACTCGTGTTCGCTTGCAGTTGAAAACAGATATATAACACACAGACGGATTTAAGAGCATTTGGAATGACAACGGTTCAATGTGTGGGAGTGTGGTCACTGTGATGAAATGTTCTCCCTCAGTACCCCTCAACCCGAACGCTGGAGCGTCTCCGAGTCTGCAGGTTTTCCTCGTTATTCATTTTTGTTCAGACTTAAAGGATAACTTCACCCAGATGGTGTTATTTATTATATATATTCAATGTCTGAAGTCTTAATATGTTGTTTTACATATAATACGTGCTCTTTCAGATATCCGTTCGGGTTTTTAAATCTGTAAAATCGCCATTGGATATTTGGGACACAGGGAGATGGAAATATGAATACAGTTTTAAACTTACTTCATCTTCAGCAATTATTAAGAACCACTCTTGCAATAAGAAATCTTGCAACATCAAAATTTCATAAAACAGACAGCGGTTCATAATCTTCTCTTCCCTGTTGCCTCATTGTTCCAGACTGCAATGTGCAATTGTTCATTTCTGATTTTCTACCCAGGCCTAAGGAGGGTAATTGATTTTATTGGAGAGGCACGCCACCCCCCAGAGAAGTCTGCTTACTTCTCACTAGCGAGCAAAATTCAATAAGTTTGATTTTGGATACGTGTCGAGAATAAAAAAAGAGTTTAAAGATCTGTTTGAGCCTGATGGAGACATTGCACCACATCAATTTGAGCCTGCCTGTGGCTGAGGAAACAAGCAATGTTTACCTGCTAGCAGGCACCTGTGAACCACTAACTGAATTCTAAAGTAATTCATGCGAAATGACTGCCCCTTCCACACCCATAAGGCATAAATTACCTTAGAGTAAGAGAGAGAGGTGCATTATGGGGACTGTAGTCCAAGTAAGCTCAACAGAATGTCCCTAAGAAAAATTCCTAAATGTCTGTTAGTTGTAGTACGTGTCTTATACTCCAGCACTGATGAAAGGCAAAACATTTTAAGAAAGCGATTAGAAAAAAGTCTTTAATTCACTTCATCTGGTTTCATTAGGCCTGAATTGGTTGCTAATTTTAATATGGAAACGAACCAGTGCTCTAGCTTAAGGAATACGGAGAAGGGGCCTTATAGTCAGAGCATCGCAGAGGTCAATGATTAAAATTTCAGCCCTGCTCTTCTCAAGGTTATTCCTTTGATGTAGAGCTGTGTAAAGTCCTCAGGTATTTCTACTGTTACGTTGATGGGGAATGCCACATCACATCCTGGCAATAGATACTTCTACCACAGCAGCTAGAACAAACTGGAAGCCGGCAGTCAGGTTTCAGGCTGGTCTGTACAGCTACGCAGACAGTTGGTGTGTGCGTGTGTTTTTTTAAAATTGATTTTTCAGTAAGAGTTTTCCCTGTAAGCCAGCCGCACAGCCATAAAATCCTTCGTCAGTTCCCAAAAGCTGTGGAATCCTCGGAGAGGTATGCAGCCGATTTCCGTTCCACTTCACGGTCCGTCAGCTGAGCTGCGGAAGCATCTGCGCAGCTGGTGCAGGTAAACTTGTTACTGGACAGTCAGGTGAGGGCTGCATTGCCGGTTGAAAAGGCGTCCTCCCATAGCGAACCAATGGGCAATTATGCATCACCACCAAGGACCCACGAAATGATCCGGGTTTGGTCTGAGCCATAGGGTGGGTCCCTGTACTACTGTGAGCGACACTCAAAGATACTAAAACTGCCGTTTTTGACAAGAGTTCTGGCTTTAAATTAAATAAGTGTGAAGGTTTTTTTTTGTATGACTGGAATAAGCATGTTTGTTAGAATATGGTGTGAGTCGCGGTCTCCCTCGAGCAGCGGTGACTGGCATGCCCTCTGGAGGGGGGGTGGGAGGGAGAGGGGAGAAGGGAACGGGGGGGGGGGGGGGGGGGGGGGGGGGGGGGGAGAGGTCACCATGACATCGCTGCGGTGAATGTGAAGGCAATGCAGAAAAACACATGCAAAGAATACCTCGGAAACACTATAGGTGGATGAGCAGGAGGGGAGCCGGGCCTGGGTGCAGTGAGAGAAGGGGGGAAAAGAGAAGAAGGGTTAACAGAGCAGCCGCAAGCAGGAGGAGACAAGACAGCGCCCCCCTGCTACTCGGAGGACCAGAGTGTACTGTCACAGAGCTGAGAACAGGTGGACCACACTTTGGGGGGTGGAGGGGGGCACACTCAAGACCATGGAAGGGGGGAAAGGTAGGACACCTCAAGTACCCCTAATTTGTAAAGTGCTATTTTGTTATGGTCACCTGTCTTTCCCCATCTTTGACTTTGTCTAAGTCTATTTTCATTTTCTTCTCCCACCTGAAACCTGTGTAATCTCCCCCCCGGTGGAAAAAGGAGCGGAGAGGTACGTTATGTCTTCGGACGCCTCTCTAGAACAGCAAACACCATGACTGCGCTCGTCTTATCGCCGCCGGCAGGTAGCGGGCCGTAAAGAATCCTGTTTCCGCACCGCGGAGTGAGGCATGGCTCTGGAGTGAGAGGATGGCGGGTTTGGTGGACGGCAGACGGGAGAGAGGCTGGGAAAGAGCATCGACACGCATGCACACAAAGACCGCCGCCCTCCAATAACACACACACACACACACACACACACACACACACACGCGTACGCGTACACACACGCTCTCCCACAAAGCACGCAAAAATGCACAAAAGCGCGCACGTGGGCACACCCTTCCATGACGTGACACAGTCATCCCTCTTCCCTCCCCGCGGAGGGGGACACGCTTCGATCGCTCATGTACGACTCGGAGTAAGTACAAATGAAGCAGCTCTGTGGCGGCGGTCTCTCCAAATGGACGCTCTTATATCCTTCTTTTATTCGGCCTTGGTTTTACGAGGGGGAATCCCACTGATATGAATAATTTCAATCTCAATAACCCAAGGCAGCCCTGGGCTACAAGGCCACACTCTGATGTTACTAAAAGCACCGATGGAATTCGCACTACTCAGATTTACAACGTGATAAAAGAACAGTCTAAAACATGGGCACCCAGGCTGAGACAGGCTTTATAACAATCAGATCAAGGTTAAATGCTCCATATGTAATACATTTATTCTGTATCTGAAAAACTATGATTTATTATTATTATATGCAAATGAGAAACTAAAGACGTTATGTGGGTATATCATTGACTTGTACAAGTGTGCTTATTTTGCACTGGTCTAAAGACACGATAATGTCCAGCTGAAGCAAAGTCTGGGGGTTGTTATGCCACACGTCGACTCCAGGGTGAGGCGGGTTTTATTGACCCTCGTTTCTGCGCTCATGCTGTTGTATCTGGAGCGATTGGGGTGGAATCTGCCCTGCATTACTGCCTGCCCGGCATGACTCCTACAGCCTGGCTTGGCTCAAAGTGATAAAATATGGGATGCTCAGCTTTGGTCCTGCAGAGTCACAGGCTTCGCTGCTTTTGGTTTCCACCCTAAAAATCGGCTACCAATCCTGACCGTACAAAATCAGCGGAGGTGAGGGAAGTCATCGATTGCTTGAGCCAATCCATTGCGTCCATCAGGATCGGGGGCGGGAGGGCTTGCGACAGAAAATCCCAGCTGGATTTCAACTTTGTTTGATTTTTTTTTTTTCCTATCCGCATGGGATCTCCCTTCAGCTGACTATGATACTCACCACCTACTTCCTGTCCGTCTGTCTGGCGCTGCTGTGACGCCTACTCTCAGCTAATGCCACTCATTTAGATGACTCAAGTCCAGGAAATTCAGGGAGGGAACCTACATACACCGAACAGGAGGCTATATCGCAGATGTTGCTGACTGCCGTTACGGCAAGATGGACTTGAAAACAACAGCTCACTGGCCCTGAATCAGCTGCTTCCACCTCAGACCGTCTCCTAATCATCTGAGCAGAATGTAGAATCTGGTCCAAGATCAGTTTCTAAGGGAACAGCTTGTAAAAGACACAGGCATGACATACAGCCGTGACAGCCAAAAGATGTTTGCCTGAAATCTCTCTCAAAAAAATTAAGCACTTCAGATTCAAAGGTGTTACTCTGACTCATGCTCGAATGAAGTCCTTTATTTTATTTCTCTACATTTGGGGACTTTTTCGACAAGCATGAGGTGTACCCCCCACCCCTACCCCCACCTCCCAAACCTGACAGTGCACTCGCTTTTTCAGTGTTCTGTGCTTCACACTAGTGTAACCCATTACAGTGACAGCTGCAGAATCATTCAAGTTTAAAAGACCCAGATGTCCGTACCTGCAGAATCTGACGCACAGGAGATATCTACAAACACAGCAAACACAGGGTGAGGGGAGAGGCGCATAGGCGATATCTAAAGATACGGTCCGGGGAGGAGAGGCATGCATCTACATATGAAATCTACAGATAGAGGGGGAGGAAGGCAGGCCGTACCTGCAGGTATGTAATCTGTGATGGAGGAGGGGCTTTATCTGTATGCAGGACCGTGCTGGGGAACACCCACAGGATCCACAAGGACACCCCAACCCCCTCCCTGACTCTCTGACCCCCACCTCCTCCAGCCCAGACCATCCATCACCACGCGCTCGCACACAAACAATCAATGCGCATTCATTACGGGGAGGGTCCCAGTCCGATACGACCACGCTATGCGCTACGCAGGCTCATTCAGCACCACGGCCAGACTCACCCTCTCACACAGGTGTGTCCACCACTACGGCCCCACCCTCACCCTCTCACACAGGCTCATTCAGCACCACGGCTAGACTCACCCTCTCACACAGGTGTGTCCAACACTATGGCCCCACCCTCACCCTCTCACACATGCAAAGCACACAACCTGCCGGTCTGCGTCCACGCATATCTAAACATTGCTGTGGTGCAGCCTCAAGGTACCAGTGACATTGTGCCTGGTACATAAGGCATAAATCTGCTCCCTGGGTGAGGACTTAAGCTCATTCTTAAACCGAGCCAATATGCCCTAAACCTGCGGGCTGAGAGCGTTTTATCTGGAGGGAGAGAGGAACATACACAGGGCAGAACAGAGGGAATGAACGCTAATATCCGGCATCCTCCCCATCGGGAGGCTTTTCGCTGCACTCTGTACTGCCAGGTGAACAGGATCATTCTCAGTACACATCAGCAGCGGCAGCTGGTGAGCTCAAAACAGGGGAGGAACAAACTTCACCTTTAAAACTATCATTACTTTAAACCTGTTCCCATTTATCCCCCTTGATTAACAATAAGTCAGTTGATTTGCGGAGTAATCAACACCAGATGATGTAAATAAATGGTCGCCAATTTCATTTCTAGTAGAATTGCTGTTGCTGTTCTTTGTAAACTAGTGTTACGTTTGTTATATCTATGGATGTTTTTAATCTAATTACATCAATTGATGTTGATTACTCAGTGAATTGCTTGTTTTATTGTTACTCAAGGACGATAAATGGGAACAGGTTGGACGTAATGATAGGTATAAAGGTACTGCCGCCACTGGTAAACATGATCAAGAATTCCCATCATGCAGTGTATTTACTGCTAAAAACATTAATATTCAGCAACAGTGAAAAAATGAAGGAAACGCGAGAGACAGCTGAGTGTTAGTCTCTGTACCAGATGCTGCCTTATTCACACAAACACGAACAGCTAAACACTCACTAACTCACTCACACCCACACACCCATTCACGCACACAAATATTCGCTCACACAAATTCTCGTATACACACAATAATATGAAAATATACTATAGGTGACCTTCCCACATCGAGGCTTTCCACATCTTGGCTTCAATTTATTTCGACAACAAAAAATTAAGTTATGGGATAACTCCCTTTTAAAATGCAATTGTCCCTTGAAACTGACTAACCATTTGAGCACTAGACAGCACAGGACTCCAGTCTTTTAAAATGCTTTAAAATGCTCACAGCACCCCCGCGAACCCCCCAGCTGGAGGTGCTCTCTTCGCTTCGCTTGCATGTTCGCTTTGCTCACCTAGGGGGGCCGAAAATTTTACAAAGTTTTTCCACATCGTGGGGGGGTGGGGGGGGCTGAGCCAGTATTCACACAAAACTCACGCAAACATACTCATTTTCTTGAACATGCACACACAAATTCAAAGACACACAAATTCTCATCCTCTCAACCCTAAATACACACAGTGCATGCATACTCACTCTCAAACACACATATACAGTGTGCACATTCTCATTCGCTCAAAAACACACACACACGCACGCACGCACGCACGCACGCACGCACACACACACACAATCGGTCAGCCATCAGACATGCCCTGTCGTGTCTCCCGTGTCTCACTTCCGCCCCGCCACCCACTGATGCCCAGGCACAGGAGCTACGGCAAGCCGGAGGGCCATCCAGAAACAGGCGGCTGTTTCCAGTGAAGCATGCAGGGAAGGAGGGGTAGCGCCAAACATCCGCAGGGCCTGGGGTGCCAGGCCGCTGACCCAAATAGATCAGGCCTCCTTCCACCCTGTGTGGGACGTCCCATGGCCGCTGGGCTGAGGTCCTACCCTCCCCCTCCTCAAACCAGGCCACAGAGGAGAACAGGAGCAGAATGGCCTCATACAAGCCTGATCCAGGGTGCTGTGTGTGTGTCTGTGTGTCGGTCTGAGTGTGCCCGTCAGTGTGTTAACAACTGAGCCCTGTCAAACAGCTACAATACCAGCTGTCTCTACCAGAACACACAAGGAAGGGTGAACGCCCCTACAAAGAGTCTCTGTGATTCTACCAGAGCCCATTGAAACACCCCAGTAAAGCCACAAGAAGAACGCCACTGCTGCTAGGCCCTTGAGCAAGGCCCTTAACCCCACATTGCTCCCAGGGGGGATTGACCCTCGGTTAGCCTAATCAACTGTCAGTCACTTTGGATAAAAATGTCAGCTAAATGACTGAAATGTAAATGTAATGTAAACACAGAGTCTTTGTGATTCTACCAGAGCCCATATAAACACAGAGTCTTTGTGATTCTACCAGAGCCCATATAAACACAGAGTACCTGTGGTTCTATCAGAGCCCACATAAACACAGAGTACCTGTGATTTTTTACTGATCCCTGGTTATGTATGGACCAGTGACAGCATTATTCACTAAGAGGAGTGGACCCTATGCTTACAGTGTGGCTTAAACTGAAAGCACTGTCTTCATGCCATGAAGTTACTTTGTAAGCTTTCCCCTTAGAGGTGTACATGCTGAAACTCACCTGAAGTCTCACCTGCTCAAACACACACACACACACACACACACACACACACCTACTTGTTCACAAAGGCACACACGTACACACATCTCAGCTTCAACACCGAAACCATGTCTGACAGAAATATTGGGCTCTCCGGCGGCCCTGAAACCCTCAGGAGAGAAGAGAAAGAAAAGCGCTATCCTCCCGTTGCTTTTACACTCTCTAATGAAAGTGTAATGAGATCTGTTCCAATCACAAACACCAAGGGGTGCTGCACTGGTCCCTGGTGAGGAGATCGGTCCTTAACAAAGGCCAAGGCCGCCCGAACTTCTCAGTTAACCCCAGGCCCTCAGACAACCCGCCCTGCCGCCCCTCGAACCGGCCTCCAAAATCAGGGCCCACGCACAGGTAACCCCACAATCCCCAAACAGGCTCAGAAACCAACGGAGCCTTTCCACATGGAATTCTGGGATCGCAGCCAAAACGGATGAGCCAAATTCAGCAGTACTGAACTCAACGCTTTCTGCTCCTACTCCAATCAAAAAAAAAAAAAACCGTGGCATTAATGCTTGTGCTGTTGCCACGGTTCCCAGTTGTTTGAATCACAGCTGCAGCGGCAGGGCTGCTCGAGCGGTTAGCGCTAGAAACGCGGGGCCAGCCGCGCGGCTGCGGGGGAACGCTCCTGATTTACGACGGCCATTGGGGGTGCTGCGTTCTGTGGTCTCCGCGGTAGCCGGCGGAGTGCCCTCGGTGCTGCTCTGCCGAGTGTGTGAAGCGTTTGCTGGGGGGCGTGGGGGTGGGGGGGCGTGGAGGTGCACCATGTAGAGCGTGGCCCTGCGGAGTCGCCAGCCTATTCTCAAGCCTCAGATTTACATAATAACTCACAACCCTCTCCACAGCGGGTCTCCACACGACCACAACAGAGCAACACATGGGCACCCACCATCAACGAAACCTCCCCCCCCATCCCCCCATTCCCTCACTCCACCATTAAGACCACCGTAACCACTCTGTACTACACACACACACACACACACAAACACACACTCACTCTCTCACTCATAAAACAGGAGCAAACACGATACTCACCATTCTTTATCTTGAGTCGGAAAGAGGATGAATTGTCCCACGCACACACAGACGCTCGGTGAGAGAGCGCACGAGATAGAGTGAGGTACAGAGAGAGAGAGGGAGAGAGGGAGAGCGAGTACAGGAAAGGAGAGAGGGAGCAACAGAGAGAGAGAGAGAGGAAGAGAAGAGAGCGCATAGGCAGAGAGGGAGGCTGAGCGAATACTGACAGGAGCTAATTTTGGATGCAGCCGTACAGATCTAAATCATGCATGCATGCATGGGAATCCGCTGTGTCCACATATGTGAGGATCTGTCTTTGTGTGTGAGCGCATGTTGCAGCCCCCCCCCCCCCCCCCCCTGTGTACAGGAGAGCTGGGAGAGATGGAGCAATCTCTTTGGCTGCAGCTCCAGAGAGAGAGAGAGAGGGAGAGAGAGAGAGAGAGAGAGAGAGAGAGAGAGAGAGAGAGCAAGAAAGAGAGAGAACAGAGCAACAGTATTTTTCCCCCATTTATAGTCATGCATTCATCAACATTTTACTTGTTCTGCTTTTTACTATTGATGTTATTACATTTATGTCTTTTCTTGGTTTCATTGCTTTGGCAATACTGTATGGGTGTGAAGATATGGGTAGGGAGGAGTGCGGGAAGGTCTCTGCTCTCGGAGCACACCAGCGGGGACGGCATTCCCACAACCCAACGCAGACGCTGTTTATCACGTGTGCGCTTTCCGTATGAAAATAAAGGCATGCCGCTTCACCAGGGGGCTGTTCCAACGCTCTCCATCTCAGCACACACAAATACTCTCCATGCTTCAGCGCTCCTTATAGGGGAGTGTGTGTGTGCGCGTGTGTGTGTGTGTTCTGTCATGCCCTGAACCCCCACCCTCCTTGCACAATCCTCCCCCCCCCCCTTCCCCCCCACTCTTCAGCCATTTTGTTTTATATAAGACAGGTTTCCATCTGCTAGGTCAAATCCAAATGGTTCATACTGTGAAACCCAACATGAAGGAATCTATCCAGACGGATCATTAAAGACCCACAAGACAATACAAACCGATAATAATCAGGAGAAAATATACAGGCATAATTTCCTAGTAATTTGGCTAACATGGGAAGTTCACGTATATTCATTGCAACAGGCAAAAAACAGGAAAAAGGTTTTGCTGACTTCCAAATATGAGTATGAATGAAAAACATGAATATGTACGTAAGGGGGTGAAGAAGAAGAAATCATAATCAGGAAAAACAATAAAATTTCATGCTCATGTGCCCAACATATAAACCACATAAAGGACATATGACAATCATTACAATAATATGTGAGGGATTCAATCTAAGCATTAGCAGGGAAAGAGAGAGAGAGAGTGTATCTTGTTGCAAATACAGTAATAATAACGTATATATACATGATGCAAAAACAAAAACACCTTAGCCAAGTCCTGCACGATGGAAGGAAACGTACTTCTCCAGACTGACCATTATCAGCGAAGTTCGATTGCGATTCTTGGTTGTTGTTTTGCTATCAGTGTTAACACCCCTATAGCCCTTTATTTACCTCCTTTAAATACCTCTCTAACAAGCGACGTTGCTTGTCACCCAGGTAACCATCGTCACCAACACGACGTCAAACCACAACCGTTGCCGTTCATCTTGATTGCCGAAACAATCGCCACATTTCAAAGCCACGATTGTCAATTATCCCTCATTACTGTGATTGCGGTCATTATCATGCAACGTGCCCAGACCAGCACTGCTCCGTCACCCAATGCACGAAACCTCACTGCTGCATATAGCAGAGTCCGACTGGCTTTGATACACAAGGTGCATCCCGCTGCTCTTTGCCGTCTATTACTCGGAAACAAGGCTTTGACGTACATGGCGTTTTGGGGTTCCTTGAGTGCACTAAAAGTCAAAACTCTCGAAAACTCTGCTCTGTTCTATCAGCTTTTTTTTGGAGAAAAGTCTTCACAGGAGAAATGTCTGCTTATAACTGCACACTTACACTGCTGCTTCTTCGTATAGGTGCGCTGGCCTTTTCAAAGCACATTATGCCCACCTGTTCTCACAGTGCGCTTTACATAAGATCCAGTTCCTCATACTCCCACGATTCTGTCAGTATAATACAACCAAACTGAATGACATTTTACTGGCATTCTAATCTTTCTTTCATGCATAGTCTACATTATGTATATTCATGGTCTCACAGATTGTCTCTTCACCTCATATTCTTATACCTTCTGTCTATCTCTCTATCACCCATATATCTTTTTTTTTCTCTCTCATGTTCTTTTTCATATCTTCTGTCTTCCAACATCAACCACTGCCTTCCTCCTAATCTGCTCTCTGTTAAGTGTAAGAGAGTCCTCCGTTCCACAAGGGGGTGTGATTGATTTGTGCTTGAAGACCAGGACCTCAGTCATTACACACATTCCCTTCAGCACTGTGAATCCCTCACGAGGCACACAGACTCACACACTGCAACGGTGCACAGACTCAGAGAAACCAAGAACAAGCGACAGGATGAGTATGACAAAACAAAAGGAAAAACATAAATAGTACCCATGCTAACTTCACAGCAGATACGAGTGAAAGAGTGGGTGATAAAACATGCACATACATGTGCACACACACACGTACTTGTACACAAACGCGCACACACACGCATGGATGGATGCACACCCACACATACATACACTCTTTCACACTTACACACATGCATACACACAGACACACGTGGGCACTTGTACACGCACACACACACACACACACACACACACATACACAGACATGGAAACACGCGCACACACACACACACACACGCATACACACTGATTGATTGGAGTGCTGTTATTGATGTGTGGGAGGGGAAGACTGCAGTGCTCAGGTTCTCTTAAGCAACATGTCCTCCTAGCAGTGGCAGGTCAATTTAACTTCAATGCAGGGAAAACAAATCAAATTCACCCTGTTCTCTGCTGACTCAGATCCTCTCATACACACACACACACATACATATACACACACACACACACACACACACACACACACACATACACAAGCATGCATACACACACGGACAAACAAGTGCACACACATACATGCTGGCTACACACACAGGCACTGAGTCTGTGCTGCAGGACAGTGTGTCACTGGCACTGAGTCTGTGCTGCAGGACAGTGTGTCACTGGCACTGAGTCTGTGCTGCAGGACAGTGTGTCACTGGCACTGAGTCAGTGCTGCAGGACAGCGTGTCACTGGCACTGAGTCAGTGCTGCAGGACAGCGTGTCACTGGTACTGAGTCTGTGCTGCAGGACAGCGTGTCACTGGCACTGAGTCTGTGCTGCAGGACAGCGTGTCACTGGCACTGAGTCTGTGCTGCAGGACAGCGTGTCACTGGCACTGAGTCTGTGCTGCAGGACAGCGTGTCACTGGCACTGAGTCTGTGCTGCAGGACAGTGTGTCACTGGCACTGAGTCTGTGCTGCAGGACAGTGTGTCACTGGCACTGAGTCTGTGCTGCAGGACAGTGTGTCACTGGTACTGAGTCTGTGCTGCAGGACAGTGTGTCACTGGCACTGAGTCTGTGCTGCAGGACAGTGTGTCACTGGTACTGAGTCTGTGCTGTAGGACAGCGTGTCTTGGGGGGGGGGGGGGGGTTGGTGCTGGGGGTGGAATCTCCAAAACAGACCCAAGAACGCATCGTTTGTCAAAGTTCCCACTAGTCCTCATTCAGACAAAAGCAGCTAGGGTGCTTTCCAAAATAAAAAAAAACTCAGACAGACTGCTACCTGGCACAAGCTCAGCGCGGATGAACAAACGCAGCGGTGGTTAAAAGTGGCGGTAATTGCGATTCTGCACGATCAACACCCAGCCTCCTCCTCTCCTTGTTTCCATGGCGCCCACCCACCATCCGCACATGAGATGGAGATACGATCATGGAACATGAGGTGATGATTTCCACCGCAGGGAACATTCCCCCCCCCCCCCCCCCCCCCCCCCCCCCCCCCCCCACCCCCCCACACACACACACACACACACACACACACACACACACACACACACAAACAACAGCATCCCCTCTCCTAAACCATATGCTATGTTCCACAGCTCTGCCCACTTCCTGTCTGCCTTCTCCTACTTCCTCTGCTCCACATTCTGCAGGGCACAGTAATCATCTATTTTAACTCTAAGTAACTGCATCACACAAGCCCCACAAATTCAACATCACACACACCGGTCCCACTGAGCAAATTTTTACATCTATGAAAAGACTGACAACACAAAAAATATGGTATTACATTTCTTGGTTTTTACGTAGTGTGGCAACTGGTTTTCATAAGTCATGCGACGCATGTTGTGACACTAATGTAAAAATTTTTATTGATCTTTCATGCTTCATAACCTTATGACAGTTGCTATGGCCTAGCCATTCTGCTTAAATACGCTTGAGCCAATGGTTTTGACTTGCTTATAAAGATCCAACGAACCCCTATCAGGTAAAGTCTTGCCATTTAATCAAAACAGAAGAGCGGATCCACATGATGAGAGACATATACGAATGAGGCAACCCGGCCTCCAAGGCTGAGCCAAAATGGTGGAACTGGGTATACTGGCGGATTACGACACCCTTTTTCCACTGCCAGAACCTAGCTAGAGTAAGCCGGGATGGGGGGGGGAATAAAATTTTTCCCATAGCATACATAACGCCAAATCAACATTAATAAGGCATGTTGCTGTAGATGACAAAGCAGAGGAAAGACAAAATATATACATACATTTGCCTACCGTTCAGGCAGTCTGTCTCCCAACAAATGGAATGCAAGACGCAAATGGAAAGGTAATGACCAGCTGATCGGCCAGGAAATGCAAGCTGAAAGAATTCCCTCGGATTCCTCATATTTTAGCTGTGACTTGACACGTGGCAGTCGCCTGCATCCTTTAGAAAGCAGCTGAGTATATTTTATGGAAAAGAATCCTCAAAAATCCTTGGATTTGAGAAGTGCTTTCAAGGTAGAATTATGTCAGACACCATTCAACACCACACACGAGCTAGGTGTATGAAAGAACCAGCTGAGGGCTTATGGTGTGACAGCAAATAAAAGAGGTAGTTTATAAGTTTGGCAACAAATCTCTAGCTAGCCAGCAAGCTACTGTGTTCAAGAAAACCAAATAATTACAATTATTTGTGCTTCAGTTTATAATTGATGTCCCCAATCAGTCAACCGCACCCTCACAATTCAATGGCTAACATATGCTAGATGGATTTTTTCCATCCTTACACTAAACAAAATTGCCATACTGGCCCATACAGCTATTGCTCAATTGTTTGGCATAACTGAACATTTAGCAATGCTACATCAAATGGCTAACTGATCATATTTGTAAAAAACCTCCAGGTTTCACTGCCCAAACCAAAGCTGTGACAGTGGCCCAAGTTATTCTAACGCAAATTAATTTTCTAGGATTGATGCAAAGACTTATGGGATAACTGATGTGGCGAATGATATAAAGGATGCAGTCTTGGAATTTTAATTCAATAAGACAGCTAAGAAGGATGTATTTCTGATGCCTTCAGCTTGGAATATGACTTTGAAAGACCTTTGTAAACTATGTAAAGAGGTTTTGTGAAATTGCGTTACAATGCAGTCTACTTGGTATTCAAATTCTGATGACAACAGTGATGTTTCATACTTAGCCATACAATGAGTACATTGCATTACTGGAACTTGGTCAAATGTGACTGATCCCCCCCCCCCCCCCCCTACATAGAGCCTGGTCAGGGCCTCTGTCAATGGAAAAAGGGTTTAGCTCCACCTCCACCCTCTCAGCGACTGGGCGGGACCTTCTATCAACAAATAAGATATCTGTGTCCGCAGTATAGTAGTTTACAGAGGCAGAAAGGTGCAAAAAAAAAAAAAAAAAAAAACAAAATGTCCGACTGACATCATTGCCACCATGCCAAGTTTACAGAAAGACACAAAGACCGCATTCTACGGTGGCCCTGAAGCGCTAGACAAATCCATATATCAGAAAACAATACATAGACAACAAAACAGCAAATCAAAAACAGCATACATGAAAACAAAACAACGAAAGACAGAACAAAAACCAACAAATCCAAACACAACAAAAGCATTCAGAGGATAAAGCATTAACTTGACTCAAAATGAGGGCAGGTACAAATTCAGCTAAACGGGTAGGATGTCTCAAAAAGAAGAGAAAGAAAAGAAACTGAGGGACTAGCTTCTGTCGGAAAAGTGCAAAACAACTTTTACCTAACTGGGAGCTCTATCTGTTTTGTTTTGTAAATTGCAAATTACAGCTTAATTTCAAGTAGCTCAGTTGTCAGCAATATCATAGGCAGTTAGCACGAAATTAGCAAAGTAGCCAAATAATCATGCATGGGCCTTTTTCAGGGACAATCTGACATTGAGTGGCAATCATTCAGTCATTAAACCAGATAATACAGGGTGAGGTTAAGGCTCTAAGTTATCAAAGGAATCATTTAAACAGATTGAATTTTTTACTTGTCAAGCTGCCCGTAAGACAGCCAGGTAACAAGGTAACTCCCATACTTCTCGCATATCAGGACCATAAAGCTAATATTAGCCACTGTATGTTGGTCAGCAGGCTAACATCAGTTAAACTGATCAGGAAAATGATGGTGATAGTTTTACCCAAAATGTATTATCTGGCTTCTCTGAATTAAGTCATAAGTTGGCACTATAAAGAGATTGATGAGAAACCTACACTGATGTCAGCTCTCATTTGTGCATAAAAAGCAAGACTTCTCCATCATATCCAATCGGGCAAGAGGAATGAATCACTGTTTTGTACGTTCACACCTGTTCCAGTTTTGAATCAGGATACTGCATTTTGTTTTCTCATTTGTTGTGTTGTTCTCAGACTTGTTGTAGTGTCTTTTCTTTTGAAAATTCACGAACATGATACTCCTTAGGTTCCATGGACTTGAGACTCCTTAGAATCACCTGAAAATGAGCCCTCGCTTCTTTGCACACTGCAGATGCCTCGGCAATAATATAATGCCTATTCTACCAGACAATGAGGAGATCAGCATATAGTTGGCTCGTCCTTTGCACACACCCAGCTGATTAGTGTTTTGTTTTCTGATTTGCTCATTTACTCTGCACTTCAGGGCCACCTTGACAGTCCCTCTTCCTTTCCCCAAAGCCC
Organism: Albula glossodonta; assembly: GCA_019788955.1. Lineage (NCBI taxonomy): Eukaryota > Metazoa > Chordata > Actinopteri > Albuliformes > Albulidae > Albula > Albula glossodonta. The sequence goes on along the minus strand of JAFBMS010000102.1, from coordinate 679,781 downwards.
CACCCCCCTTCACCATATTAGGAGTGACCTCCTCTCCCCCCAAAGCCTCGGTGGGGGGTGACTGTAGTGGATGCTGCTCCATGGTGAGAGCCACAGATGCTCAGGCAGGAAATGTGGACAGTGCGGGGCGTGACCATGGTGACGGGGCGGGCGTGGAAGCAGGGCGGTCCAGAGGGGACACTTACTTTGGGGGTGGGGCAGGAGGCGGTGGACAGACGGGAGGTCGCCTGGGCACGCGGCGACTCCGAGGGCGTGGTGCTGAGGGACGCCGTGTCCCGCGGAAGAACCTGGACGCCCCGCGAGATGATGGAGTCTGGGATCTGCGCAACACACGGGTGTACAGTTAGAGCTCAACCACACACTCACACACACAGGTAAAATACACCATTACACCTGCTCCACACACACAGGTACACAGTTAAAGCTGAACCATACACACACATAAAACACATCATTAACCCTGCTTCACACACACATGTACACTGTTAGAGCTGACACACAGCATAAACACACAGACACAGAGAGAATACTCTAAATATCCCCCCAAGCAAAAATTTCAGCCAGTGTTTTTATTTATGCCATTTGTTGGTTGCTATACACCAATGGGTCCAGAAGAGGGAGCTATAATACATTAGAACATTCGAAATACACACCCAAAAGGAAGGGAGCTGTTTGTAACTATGCTACTCTGAAGATAATGTCAAAATACAGCAAGTGAATTAATTCTTCCTTAATTGGAATTGTTACTCTCATAGTACAAGTGTAGTACAAGGTACATAGTACTACTTTTTATAAACAAAAAAGGTAATTTTAATCTGAAGCTATAACAGTTCCTTTAACTATGAAATCATGCAACAATGTATGTCCATATCGAGAAACTGAAAGCTATTAACTGAAAATCTTTGACCAAGTACCGCACCCATTCACCTGACTTTCACAGACATCCCTTACATTCTACTGTCCAGTTCTGGTGACAGATCAAACAGCTAGACTCACGGCACAATGCTAACTGCCTATGAAGCATTGTACATTAACTCCACAACACTTCCACAGAGTTTAGACTCACGACAGAGATTCCGCATGGTACATTTAGTGAATTCTTTAGCATGAGAGAACATTTCATTTAAATGACGAAACCAAAATATCTGTTGACGAGGATGGAAAATGTCAGCATTAGACTCAAACATCTAGCACCGGCTGGGTTCAAGTTACATGCATCATAAACACAAGCACAAGGGTGTCCGATCAGTATAGTCCCAAAACGCAAGTTACGGTTAGAAGTATCACACACACGGAGGTAGTACACACTCCTCTCTCTCACATACACATGTGTACACACACAGGTACACTGTTAAGACCCGTGCTGGGAGATTACCAGGTAGGATGCTCTCTCCTTAACATGTTGCCTGTCTGGAGGTTAGACGCACATGTGACGTTGAGGGTGGGGGGTTAGGGTTAGGGGTTGTCATGGAGATGAGAGGTGGGGTCTTACCAGCTGGTGTCCAGCGCTGCAGGAGGACTGACAGGAGGTGGGGATGAGACCGGGGATGGGCGGCCCGTATTTCGCCATGACAACAGCATGGTCGGGGTGCTGCTTCCCCTTCTGATGTAGACATGAAAGGATGAGAGGGAATGTGGGGGGAAAATGAACCTGCCTGCTTCATACACACACACACACACACACACACACACACATGCACGTTCATAGTCCAGGCAGGAGAAAACAGGAGTAACTCAATGGTGGAAATGGAGAGGGCAGGAGAGGGGTATGCGTGACGATGACTCCGTGTACAGAGCACACGTCTGTGCTGTACTAACAGTGCAGGAGAGAGATGGGGCTGTAAAGCAGACACACAAAAATCACCGTCCGGCGTCCGGATTCCGTCCACTTTTCTGCTGCAGGCAAACCCCAAAAACACAGACATGCACACACACACACACACACACACACACACACACACACACACACACGCAACCTCAGAGATACACCTATCCTCAGACATGTTCACTCTCAGATATGTGACACTCAAAGACACACTTACTCTCACGGACACATCCTCTCGGCCTTGCACACACAAATACACACTCTCTCTCTCAATAACATGATACACATATTCTCACAGAAACACACAGGCACTTGGTCTCTTACATCAACAGCATCTTCTCACAGATAAACTGATCGCCTTCCTCCCCGTCTCCTCCGCCCTCCTCCCCGTCTCCTCCGCCCCCCCCCCCCCCCCCCCCCCCCCCCCCCCCCCCCCCCCCCCTCCCTGTCTCCAGCTCTCCCTCCCTACCTTGGCAGCGATGGCAGCAGCAGTGATGTGCGAGGAGGCGCTGTCCTCGGTGGACGCCACCCCGCTGTCCTTCTTCTCCTCGTCCTCCTCCTCGCACTGGACGCCCTTGTCCTCCGTCTGCTTGTGCAGGCCGGTGGCGGGGGGCGGAGAGAGGGGCGGTGGGGGCGAGGGCAGGTCCTCCAGCTCGTCATGCACCTCCTTCACCTTGACGACGGCATCCCGCAGCAGGTCGATGGCGTGGGGCAGGGCAGGCAGGATGAACTGGAAACACTCCTACGGAGAAGGAGGAGGGGTGGGATGTACAGTAGTAGATATACCGTACACACATACGTGTATATATTTTAAAAGATTATTCAACCCTGGTTTAATTTGCATTCACCTCAATATTTCCATTCACATTATGTTTACTGTTACAATATATAACATTATGTTTGAAATCTTCACAGGAGAGATCTGCAGATGAAGCAGAGGCAAGAAAACTACCCTCTTCATCTGACCACTCGCAAACCACACAGTTAACAAACTGTTAACAAATGGAGACTGACTCTTAGCTGAAGACTTGCCGACGAAGTGCGGGCCTGGCTTGAGTCCTCGCATCTCCAGTATTACGCACCTGAGTGCGCTCTGTGTATTGACATAGAGGAAGAGAAATCCAGAGAAAGAAACGGGGAAGAAAGGAAGCGGTATCATGGGAGTTATCCGTTCTATCTGCAGCCTTTCCCACAGAAAGAGCGAGGGAGAAGCAACAGGGGGAAATTAAGAATGGCGATTTCTTAGGGGAACAGAGCCAAGATGGAGGCACGCATAAAGAGGTTCTTCAAAGATCTACGCCTTCATCGGCCTCGGATTCCTGACTTCAAAGCGCTCAGAGCTGCGGCAAGCTGTCTGCGCTGATGGGCCGTGGAGATTACCCAGGAGGCCGTTGTCTTCTCCGGCTCCCAGGAGAGGCGGTGTAATAGGATCGGCCTCAGTGTTAAAAACAGAGGAGGATGTTCGTACCCTCCTACGCAAAGACCACGGGCAGGACACAGCACCGTCTATCACTGGAAACGTTCCCATCGAGTGGAATTCTCAAACCTTTCTACCACAGTCAACTGTTAATGAGCACAGTGGTTTCCAAACTGTGGTCTGGAGACCCCCAGGGATTCAGCGAAGGAGTCCTCAGTAATGTGGAGAAAATATCTCCTCTTTAAAAAATATTTTATTTGTACGTAAACACACACCACACACACACACCATTAGCCAGACGAAAACACAGGCACACAGACAGACATGCAGACATACATGCAAATGCACATACATGTACAGACTCACAGAGACACGCAGATGTATAGCACACATACACACAAACTCACTCTCACACACACACACACACACACACACACGCACATAGACATAGACACACACAGATGTACACACACATACACACACACGGACACACACACACAGACACACATACACAGACATATACACAGACACACACAAGCACAGACATATACACACACAGACACACACACGCACAGACATATGCGCAGACACACAGACACACACACACAGACATACGCACGCACGCACGCACGCACGCACAGACACACACACACACACACACACACACACACACACAAACAGAGACCTTTGCACTTACCTGAGAGCCCTTCTTACTGCCGGGTAAATTAATGATGAGAGTCTTCCCTCTGATTCCACAGACGGGCCTAAGACCAAAGACATTTTCTCACTTAACACTTTTCTGCATGGATAATGTACAAGTTACACACTATGAGTTTTTCTCACATTTACAATAATATCAATACAAATCTCCAGACACAGAGGGGGTGCGTGCGTTTATGTGTGAGAGAGAGAAATTGAAAGAGCGTGAGTGTGTGTGTGTGTGTGTGTGTGTGTCTTTACCTGGACAGCATGCCCAGATAGGTGAGACTGAGGGAGAGAGTGTACTTGTGCACATGTATGTGAGTGAGTGAGTGAGTGAGTCAGTGAGTGAGTGAGTGAGTGAGTGAGTGAGTCAGTCAGTCAGCCAGTCAGTCATTACCTGGACAGCATGCCCAGATAGGTGAGACTGAGGGAGAGAGTGTACTTGTGCACATGTATGTGAGTGAGTGAGTGAGTGAGTGAGTGAGTGAGTGAGTCAGTCAGTCAGCCAGTCAGTCATTACCTGGACAGCATGCCCAGATAGGTGAGACTGAGGGAGAGAGTGTACTTGTGCACGTGTATGTGAGTGAGTGAGTCAGTGAGTGAGTCAGTCAGTCAGTCATTACCTGGACAGCATGCCCAGATAGGTGAGACTGAAGGAGAGAGTGAATTTGTGCATGTGTATGTGAGTGAGTGAGTGAGTGAGTGAATGAGTGAGTGAATGAGTCAGTCATTACCTGGACAGCATGCCCAGATAAGTGAGACTGAGGGAGAGAGTGTATTTGTGCACATGTATCTGTGTGTGAGTGACTGAGTGACTGAGTGACTGAGTCATTACCTGGACAGCATGCCCAGCGGTGTGACGTTGAGAGAGCCCATCAGCATAGCCAGAGCCATCCCTGGAGCCTCGCGCTCGATCACCTCCCGCGTGGCCTGGAGGGAGGTTTGGGGGGACACTGGGGTCATATGACTGCGTTTGTTCAGTGCGAAATTCAGCCCTGCCCAACAGCCACGTTCTCAGGGCAACCCGTCACATTCAGCCCTTCCCAACGGCCACGTTCCCAAGGAAACCCATCGCATTCAGCCCTGCCCAACAGCCACGTTCCCAGGGCAACCCATCGCATTCAGCCCTGCCCAACAGCCACGTTCCCAGGGCAACTGCATCACATTCAGCCCTGCCCAACAGCCACGTTCCCAAGGCAACTGCATCACATTCAGCCCTGCCCAACAGCCACATTCCCAAGGCAACTGTATCACATTCAGCCCTGCCCAACAGCCTGGGCAAAAGCAGAGAGGAAGCTGCTTTCCATGCAAACCTAAAGAGTTTACTCTTTATAAGATAGCGTTGGGAAAACAGAACGCAACCCTACACAAACACAAAACTTTACATGTTAGAGAGAGGCCTCACGATTCCAAGACAGATACACACACAGATTCAAACAGCTGGACAGATACATACGAACACGCAGACACACACTCACTCAGATAAACAGACACTCACTCACTCACGTAGTCCTCTCATCTGTCCGCCGTCCTCTCAAATGCAACGCTTTCACGGCGCTGCGCTTTACCCAATGACATGAGTTTAGTGCCAGAGGTGTGCGAATTAGCGCTGCTGAACAGCCAAACCAATAACGTCAAACCGAATCTTGTTCTTCCCAACCTCTGGGCTGATACTTCAAGACTCGGCATGCAAATCACCCAGACAAGAAATCATTCTGGGCTGGTGGGATTAAGCTACATTACTGTCACCGTACGCACCTAATTCCAGGGCTACAGGGCTTGGGTTCTTAACACTATTATGACCGCTCTTAATTTGTTTCTCAGACTTAAGTCTGCTTAAAGGGAGGGCTGAAACCAACCGTTTCCGTTTCAGTCGAGCGGCACTGCTCACCACAGACATTTCACCCAAAATGTACTTTCAGTATCACTGGAAGCTGCAAATATTCATGAATTGTAGGATATATCGATACCTGTGGTATGCATTACGGAAAACCACATTGCAAGGTCAATAAATGAGAGTATTTTTGTTACTATCGCGGGTCACTCCAGTGTTGAGTATGTGATGTTGAAATGGGAGCATCAATACTGCAGCTACAGCGTATATTATAACCTCACGTATGACTGATCGATATGGCAATCATGAGCCTAAATGTACACATACATATTTCTCCAATGTAGCTCCCTCTTGCCAGCACTAGGATTAGCATTCCTGACTTCACCCTCAGAAAAAGAGGGCAGAAATGGGATTCATAGCACAATAACAAGCCAGTGACCAACCCTCACTGAGAACAACGCGGATGTTCGTCTCTTTTGTGCCAAAAAACACCTGAATAATATTCCACGGGCTGGTGAGTCAAAAATAGAACTTCCTGCGTGATATGGACCCTATTACATCTGTGAGGGTAAAACAAAACTCCTCTGTTTGACCCTAACATCAACAGTCAAGCAAGGGGGTGATAGTATCATGGTTTGGGGTGTTTTTCTGGGCAATTGCCATCATTGGAACAACGGACAATGCCCTTTAATCAGACAACTGTACAGGTAAAGACCAGGCCATCCACCCGTCAGCAGAAGCTTAGGCTGAAGCTGAAGCTGAAGCACAGCTGGGTCATGCAGCGAGCCGACGATCCAAAAAAAAAAAAAAACCAACGCAAGTCTATGCAACGAAGAGCAATACGTTCACAGTATTCCAAGACCAATGTTCCAAAACCAAATGAGAGTTTTGGAATTGCTTGGCCCCAAGTGCAGCCCTGTTATACCCCTGTGAGACGCTGGGGCAGGACCTGACTGAGCCGAGCCGGTCATGCTTGAAAACCCACCAGATGCCAGAGCCGAAGCAGTTTTGCTTCAGGGAAGAGTGGGACGGAATCCCTCCTTGATCAGTAACTGCAGTAGGCGTTTGGCTTCAGGCATCGCAGGTGGTGTGACCACGTATTAATATAAAGGGGTGTTTTCCTTATCACAGGGGCATATCTTTCTTATATAGAAATAAATAGAGAATTTATGAGTGAATATCAATGTCAAATTCTGTTTATTTCATCTTGTTTTAAAATAATATAAGGTTTTGGATGCAGATCTGATAACATTCATTTGTCAAAGAAAAGAAAACATCCAACAAACCAGCGAATCGTTTTGTCATAGCATTACAAAAGCGTTCATACCCACATGCCGGCATTGTTCCATTCACACCAGCATGCCGGTACCGGTCACACGCATTCACACTCACATGGACACAAACACAAACGGGTGGGGCCCCAAGTACCTCGGGCGTGACATCGCGGGGGGCAAAGCCGGTGCCCCCCGTGGTCAGGATGAGGTTGAGCTCCTTCTCGTCGCACCAGTCCACCAGCGTCTCCTGTGCGGGAAGAGATCCGAAAACAGAGAGGGAGGATCGGTCACATCGCCCTCATGGGTGCGCGGGTGGGAATCTGATATCGCGGGCAGCCTTACCTTGATCTCATCGATCTCATCAGGGACGATTTTATAGGCAGAAATGGTCCCTCCCAGCCTGAGGAAAGAGAGAAAATAAGGATTCAAATTTCCCACTTCTCCTTTCTTGTTTTTAAAAATGCTGAAATTGGCCACCATAAACTGTAGGATCCTTTTAAGGGACGTACACAGGGCAAGTACAAATGTAGGCAGATATACCCCCTCACACCCATACATACATATAAATTAATCAACTCATGTACACTCTTCCTCTTCTACAGCCGTTAAATCGCAGCATTATGAAACCTGTAAAATCACAGTAATGCATATACAGTAGATTATTTCTGGATTCCTCAAGAACGAACACCTGAGGGAACATCTCCGCAATCAGAGTTAGGAACCCGGCCTTGCTGTTAAACCAGAGGCGAAGAGCTGGTGCAGTGAAGGAGGTGCATGCTGGGAAGCTTGCGCGTTTTAGGAGGCAGCTTGGAGGCATTTCAGGTCACCGAGAATAAGCTGCATCTCTACAGCGCTGAATAAAATCCGTGTCTGTTGGTGCCCTCTTGTGGCAGACAAAGGTATCACACCAAAGGAGAAAAAAAGATTCATCAAAGTGCAGCACAAGGAGGAAAAAAAAGAAAAAAAAAAAACATGACTGTGTTGAAAAACTGCACCCAGCCTCTCTGCTAAAACACAACAAAAAACAACAAATACCATCTAGAAAGCGACAAAGGACAAAACAAAGCTGTTTAATAATGTCATCACTACTGAATAAAACAATTCATGAGGGTGCGTGTGACTTGGCTTTTGAGCTACACATGGAAGGGAGGGACTGAGGAAGCAACAAGCATCAAAATATCCTTCGCACACTCTTCATCAGTGACACAGTTACAGGGAGCGGCACTGGGGGCATTATGGTGGGGGGAGGTGGGGGGGTTGCAAGCTCAGATCCGGGATGCTGTTGCTGTAACACATGAATACGGCACCGAATCTTTTGATCTACACCGTAACACAGGCAGACAGCTAAAGATGGAGGTAATAATGATTCTCTTAATATGAGGGCATCTCCTACAGAACCCAGCACTGATCTGGTGCCTGTGACCTACCACCAAATACAGAAGCAAAAAAAGCATCAAATAAAAAGTATTTAAATAATCAGGTAAAGTACATATGGATTTAAACAACACCATAGAAATGCATTCATATTATTATACTTATGATATATATTTTAATCATGAGATATTAAAAAAGTTCTGCAAATCAGATGGCTGCCACCAAAACAGACAGTTCAACTGAAATGTGAATGGTGAGAGGCTTTTAATTTGAATTGTTTAATTTGAACAATTTTATTTGGAAATAAAGATTGTGATGTCAGAGGTATTAATTCCCCTAGAAATGGGGGATTTTAACATGGAGAATTACTGGCACAACATCTTATGGAGGGAAGAGGGGAACCTTGGCACGGCTTCAGACAGATGATGCTTATTTTTGGCCCGTAAATTTGAATTTAAAATGGGGGGCGGGGTGTAAAAATACTAACTGGGTCATAGTTTGATGGAAGGCTGTCATCGCGGGAAGAATGTGGAGTTGGACAGAGTGAGGATCATCACTGGGAGCGTGTTCAAAATACCTACCCCCATTTCTAAGGATATACTTTTCAATACAGTGACATTTATCAGGATGTTGTTTGCTTCTGATAAGACACAATCAGAATTTGTATTGCAGCAAGCTCAACCACAGGCATATTGAACCACTTACTATCAGCAGACGACCAGTGCCCCTATATCCTGACAGAGCCTTCTGCAACAAGACTGCTTGAAAGAGAAAATAATCTGGATCTAATGATTGTAAAATATGATTCATGTTTGCTTACAATATTATCTAAACATCAGCGACCTACTAAATATAATCAAAGCTGAGGTTACATTCCAACATTATATTTCAGGACGATCATAAACAATAGTCAACTACATCATCTACCTACCAAGCCATTTTGTCATGTGTGGTACTTTTTATAGGAAGGTATGTTTGGTATGCACACTCACAAATTTTTTATAAACCATACATTTTATGCATAATAGCCATAATATCAACCTCCAGTTACTGTATTTTCATTTTCTCGAGCATCCACTGTGTTCTGGTTTGGGATTATAGGATTAATGAGAAGATTATGATTGTGCGTAGCCAGTAGAGTGAATGTGACAGTAATATGGTATATGCAATAGAAAGAAGGCAAGGTGTTTGTTAGATAAGGAGTAGTGTATAACAGTATAATAGATAACAGTCGTGTACTGGACAGTGCACAGGCCAAATTCCAAACTGACCCTCTCCACCAAGCTGTCAAATCATCTCCCATGTTAGCACTGTGTTAAGCCCCCTGCCTCTGTACTGATCTCGACTGCCGGGAGGCCTTCAGCACCATGGACAGCAGCAGCCTCACCTACAGTCACGCACAAGCTGACTGTGACTGGTAGTCTGAGCTGTTTCTTGTTGCCTTCATCAGAGATGCTTTTTTAAAATGAACTTTGTGACTTTTCTGTTTGGAATGATGTGTGTTGTTTTTGGGATCGGGTGCTGGTATTGTGGACGATGTGTTTTGTTTTTGGGATCAGGTGCTGGTATTGTGGATGATGTGTGCTGTTTTGGGGTCGGGTATTGGTGTTTGGGATAAGGTGTGTTGTTTTTGGGATCAGGTGCTGGTGTTGTGGATGATGTGTGCTGTTTTTGGGATCAGGTGCTGGTATTGTGGATGATGTGTGCTGTTTTGGGGTCGGGTATTGGTGTTTGGGATAAGGTGTGTTGTTTTTGGGATCAGGTGCTGGTATTGTGGATGATGTGTGCTGTTTTTGGGATCAGGTGCTGGTATTGTGGATGATGTGTGCTGTTTTGGGGTCGGGTATTGGTGTTTGGGATAAGGTGTGTTGTTTTTGGGATCAGGTGCTGGTATTGTGGATGATGTGTGCTGTTTTTGGGATCAGGTGCTGGTATTGTGGATGATGTGTGCTGTTTTGGGGTCGGGTATTGGTGTTTGGGAAAAGGTGTTGTTTTTGGAAACAGGCGTTGGTGTTTGGGATAAGGTATGTTGGTTTTAAGACTTGCCATGTCTGTGCCTAGGGGCTTTGTTTAAAATAAGCTGTCTGCGTTTATGTCTGAGTTTGTGTTGACGTCTCTGCTCTTGAGATGGAGTGACAGGACTTGCGATGAAGCCTACAGCAGAATTTTAACCTGCAGAAGGTTGAGCAGACCCAAGTCACCCCAGTGCAGAGGATTTGTGCTATTTTTGGATCTGATATTTATTTTGCCGCATATAAATTCCCACTTAAGGAAATTAGTCTGAAAGCAACACTCCTTCATCCCACGCAAGCAACGCTTGAGAAGCGTGCTCAGATTGGATACGAATCAAGGAAAGAAACCTTCAGAACCTCTTGATTATTTTGTACTTGAAGATTAAAAAAAAACCTGAAAGGCGAATAGAGGGAGAGAAAAAAAAACCACAATTAGGGAAGAGGACGGGAACAGCAGTGGTGACTTGGGCAAGCAGAAGGTGGACAGAAAGAGAGTGGCATCTGTCCATCTGTCTGGGGGTGGGGGGAGGGGAGAAAGAAAGAAAAGAGGAATAGAGAGAGAATGGCCTAGCAACAGGGAACGACCCCTTCATTCTGTCCATACCTGCCCTGAGAAGTTCCCGGTAACAGCGATCTAAATGGCTTCCCATCCTACATCAGCTATGCTAATCGAGTCACAAAGCCCGGGCTACACACCAGACTGCGCAAACCCAATTAAACAGATCAATCCGCACAGACTGAATTTCTACAACTAGAGACACACAAACAAGATTTACACACACTGACTGGGGCCAAATCAAATGTGCTTGAAAAACACACACTTTAAGGGCATTTGATAAAAATAGACTTGACATTACATAACAAATTTAGAACCTTGAAAACACACATATTTTATATGTTATATAAAATAAATCTTCTATATATTTAATATTTTTATGGACAGGGACATATCCTTTTGAATGTGTTATTTTCATTCTCAAATAGAAAAGCATATGCCCTTAAAAACCAAATATGTCCATTTATATTGACATGCACCAGCCTGAAAAGAGGCGGATTTGTTTGATTGGTTCCCAGCACTGAATTACACAAGCAGAGCTACACAGGCTAATGAACGTGAATTGAATTAAAGCGATAATGCCCTGAACTGAGCTACACAAACTGAGTTTCACAGTCTGAGCTTCAAACATGACATCTAAAACCTCACTGTTTTAAACCAACTGAGCTACACAAATAATGCGCATCTTCACGCTATTTTATCCCAGATGAAACATGCTCTCAGACTGCAATACGAATAAAAGACAATGGAATAAGACACTAGCCTTTATAGCCATACAAAAGACTTCATATAGACATTATTACCCATTACAAGAGATGCATATCAAAAATACCATTAAAAGAATTACAGAATGTTCAATAAATATTCAGTATAAAGAGTTTTTTTAATTATTTCATATATTTGCATTTTAAGAAATCTTGAGCTGCAATAAAATTAAAATGCATGTCTTCACATATTTTCTTCTTTTGAAAATTATTCTGAAAATGTTTTTCCACATTTTCACTTTTCCAATACTTCACACCCCCTCATTAATTTCATTTTTCTTTCTAACACATAATAATATAGCAGCACTTTGCTTTACTATTTCCCGATTTAAACATAGGAATTAATGTTTAAACATTTTTAATTTAACATGCGTAACTTAAAGACACATGTAAAATTGCAGTGTGCAGTAAAAATGAAACCTACTGTTATCGAGACAGGGATAGTATAGCGAGGTAGCCACCTATTATTGACATTAGCATTATAGCCTGTAAACAGCTAGGGAAAACCCTGTAACCGTTGAAACGGCACTCCAGAGTGACAGTGCGATTAAATAAGAGTGAACCCCCTCGTTTCGCCGTAGGGGGAGGCTAACTGGGTTGCCAGATTGAGGGAATCAGGTTAGGAAGTCTGCCAGGAGGTTAACTACCGTGCCTGTGATGAGTGCTGAGGGACTGTTAATGACCACACCGAGTCAGAGCCCTGATATACTACCTCATCCAGGAGATATTCCTTTCAGGAGTGCCCTGATTGGTTCACTGGGGATTTCAGTTCTCACCTAGGCTGAAGGGAAAGCACTCTCTAGTGGTCAGAGTATGCAGCAGCATGTCCAGCAGCACCCAGGGATTCCCCCCCCACACGGCCCTGACCTGCTTGGCTAAAGAAAGTTGTGTATAGATTTGGATACGAATTGAAATGCAAGCAGCCATTCCATACTATAGTCTTCTTTTACCAAAGATACAATTTTGATATGTTTTTTCCCCAATTAATATCAATTACCAAAAATGCGTATTGAAGTAAAGTCAATATAGTTATTTACATTTATACTCACTTTGTCCCATGTAAGATTAAATATTTATCATTTGAATTTTCAAAACAATGTTATTTCCTAGGACCTGGAGGCTGTTCTCTGTTTAACTATCATTTGTTTGTTTTACTGTTGAGAAATTTGACTCGTTTCCCTCCCAGTTGTGTGGTAGTGACGCTGTGGGTGTATCTGGCGCCTGCGGTCTGCCGGGGGGCCAGCTGTGCGAGCCCTCCGACACAAATTCCGTGCAGCTCGGACGCTAACTGCGCAGTGGAGAGAGGCGGCAGCTGGCCGTTTCGGGGGGGGGGGGGACCGTGATGTAGTCAGCGCTCTCTTCAGCGGACAGAGAACGATGTCGCAATGGGACGGTCTAACATTTGCAGATGGGCCAGAGATGAGAGCAAAGGCTGAGTGATTTAAAAACTTAACCTGACACAACAATGGACTTGCAGACTAAGGGCCTGTGTCAAACAGGAACAATAACTGCAACTGCTGCCATAAACTGAAAATACATTGCAAGCATCTTTATATCACCATATATCTTTATATCATTATAAAAACTTGCCAATCGATACGCAAATACACAACGCAAAGCAGTACATGGATGAGCAAGTTTTGTCCTTGGAGACATGTTACAAAAATTGCTTTGAAAGTGATCCAACTGGCATCACCATTATTTAAGCTAATCTTCACAGTTAAAACTGTAGTTTAAGCCATAGACACTTGCATTACTTTCAACTGGAACAATGTTAACCGTTTTAGTTTATAATTATAATCATGGTGATTGTTCTCAGTGAAAACAGGCTTTTAGAGACAAGCGGGCACAGTCACATGACAGTATGGGACAGGGTGCAGTGGAGAATCGGTCCACATCACAGCGCAGCCCAAAAAGGCCCGATTGGGCGACTTGCCCTTCCTCGTCAGTCCCAGGACTGTCCGCAGCCAGGAGGAGGACAAGCCGCATGTCACTCCCTGTGATTTATACAGAGGTATTTTTATCTCAGCCTAATTTGTGATATTGACAAACGACATTACAGCCAACGCTACCTGGAGCGACAGCCTGCTGCACAATCTCTCTGGGCAACTGTCACTCAACTTTCCCATTCAAATGAAGGGGGAGGGGCATGCTGACAGGGGACCGGCAGAGGCTAGCCCCAGAATGGGTACAATTTTAGATCACATTGCTGCCTTCTGTCATTAAAATTATTTATACTCAACTGAAATATGAAGACATGGATTGACTGATTATCCAAACAAGGGCCTGAAACGAATGCCATACATAATTATAACTTGTAAAGCGCTTTATTTAGCTGATACAACAACTGGAGTATTGATAAAAAAAAAAAAGCATTTGAATTACGATACTTTCAAAATATGTCTTTGCACCATTGCTAAAGAACACAATGTGGAGAGGTCAGAGATTGATATGCACAAGTGTTAAAATCAGACAGTTTGCAAAAGGGGCCGAAGATAGCACATCAATAAAAGTGAGATGGCCAGTATTGAAAGCTGATGCACAACAAAACGAATGGAAGTTCTCATGAAATCCTGATTACTACAGGTGTGCTGTTTGGTTACGTACTGTAAATTAAGGATTACTGTTACAAAATAAGATTGGCCTAAATCTACATCATCTTACAATAATCTAAGTGTAGAATTTAGAGGAGAATTAGTGCATTTTCACATCACTTGGAAGTTACAAATATTTCAGAGTTCCAACTGTCCTCAACTCCCAATGTGTTAATATCTCTGAGGCTGTACTGTACATTTATCGCTGCACTCGGTTATGCCAGGGGAGGAGGAAGGCCCCTCCCGTTTGGCTGCAGTCAGTCTTCCTGTTCCTTCCTTCAGCCTGGGGAGCCTACAGGACCTTGGACAGCAGCAGCTCTGTTTTCAGGCAGGCTCTCCTGTACTGTTTTGTAATCATTCCAGGTGTGAGCCACTGCCCTCTTGAGCTAAGGCCTTGGCTGCGTTCTTTTTAAGCCCCATTTTCCAATTTTGGTTGTATTACAAAGTGTATTTTTGTATTTTTATTCTACCCTAAATAGCCCTGGATGATGGCTATTTTTGTTTGTTGTTTCATTTGTCATGTTCTTTTCACTGACTAACCACCAGGCATAGTGGCCACGCTTGCCTGTGCCATAGCACACCAACCTTGTAGCTGCCTTAAAAAAAAAAAAAAAAAAAAAAGACGATTCACAGACTCGGACGTGATTCTTTTTTCCCACCCATTTTCTCCCAATTGTTAATGGTTGCTTGTACCTAATGCCTGCTGCATGTGTGTCCACTTCCTGGTCACTGTGCAGTCCTGCAGGTGAACTGCGCAGTTACAGTGCCAGAAGACTGCAGGACCAGTGCAGATGAAGAAGGCAGACTGTAAACACCTGAGCAGCAGATGTTTTTTGTGAGGTGGGGAATACCCTGCAGACCGAAAGCCCTACTCACTGGCTGGCCAGCTTAGGTGTCCCTTCAGACCACACACCCATAAGGACCCAAAATTCAGACTTTCATTCCAGATTACAGATTACACTCAGGACTGGATGTTTTTTCCAAAATGAAAGTAAAACCATAGCCCAGAAAAGATGGCACCCAGGCTCACACTGGCATCGTTCTTTGTCACTATGAAGCTTATGTCCAACTAGCTCCATCGAATGGCACTCATTGTACCATTACATTTAACACAGTATTGCTACAGGGGGCCAGTCATGAGCAATGTTATTGCCCCGCTTATCAAAGCCATTCTTCTGTGAATCAAAAATGAAAGCATAAAATATCAAGTTTTTATTGAGTGCAAATGGATGGGGATGAATTATTGAAATGACATGTTGCACAGTGGTAACTTATTTCTAAGAGGAAAGGAGTGATAGAACAGGGGAAGGAAGAGGGAGGTCAACGGAGGCAAGAGGGTCTGACATTTCCCTTTACATCAGAAAAACCCTGCGCACTTGAGAAGTGGGTATGGAACAGAATAAAATAAGTTTTTTCCCAGGGAATTTCATGTTCAGCATTAGCATCACCTTATAAATTTGTCCACTTGCTCCTACTTCCCCTTTGGACCATGACATCATACAGTCATATGTTATACATCATATAGCACACAGGACTGTGGCGAGGGGTACTCACAGTGAAGGGTCATGTACGAGGTCTTTGAGGTTGAGTCCACTACGGTCCTCAGCGAGATTCCTGAAGCAGCTGTCGCTCACTGTAAAGACAAAAGGAAAAAAGGGGAAGGGGGCAGTGAGAAAGGGCTACAGCTCGAGTCTCACTGTTTTTCATCATTTGTCTTAGAAACAATGATTGAAAAAAACAATGCTTGGTGTTAGATTGTGGGATAATTACATTAAATTAAAGGTGTAATGGGAACAAGATAACTATTTTCTAGCACCCACAGTACAGGGGCTAAAGAATCTAGTTCTGCTGGAAAAATTCTGTCAGAACTGGGCACTGGCAATAGACACAACCTAAAATAGATAAAGATTTATGTGTGCAAAAACATCCAGACCTCAGGGAAAATACAAACCCCCAAAAGAACACAATAGATATTTAAAATAGTTTTTTTAAATGGGAAATCAGTATGGAAACACCTGAAAGACATTTTTATCATCACTAAGCAAAACTATCAAAACTATAGATGTATCTAAAATGTGCATGCACCAAGACACTGTATGGTCTGAACATAAGGACTGGCCATGTGATAGGCATACAGACAGTGAAACCAGGACCATGTATTCAGCACAATGTCTCTGGCCCTCTCACGCACTGACGAATGTCAAATCCCCGGGGTGAGGATGAAACGGACATGGCGCTCGAAGCAAATCGAGTCAGCTAATGTCACAACCTCAGGGACACGGAGGAATCAAGGCCTGATGTGGACACGTTCGTGGGCCACCTGATAATAATTCTTGTTTTCCGTCAATTTAAAATGTGATTCAGGTACATGTTTAAGCAGATTTAATGCGATCTTTGCTTAAGATCTGCATGTACGTTAGTATCTGAGACAGAGGGAGAGAGGCAGAATGTGTGGGGGGAAAACACCAGAAATAGAGGTAAAGATATTTAACTACCACTAGTGGCCACTACTGGTCAGCCAGGCACCTGTCGATGCATGAATTGAGGGATTGAAGATACAGATGTTGCCGCCAATTACATAGAGGTACATCTGCAGGATGGAAAGTAGCAGGTGCAGGTCATCGTATGAATCCCTCAAACAGAGACAGAGAGAGGGTGGGAGAACTGTAGTTGAATGGGGCAGGATAGCAGCAGGGCTGCATGTTAATAGGATGACGGTGCAGGTTTGCAGGATGGTGATGCGCGCGAGTGGGGAGGATGGCAGGGTGGATGGGTGGGAGCATTAGTGTAAGGATGGCAGTGCGCGTTCACGGGAAGGCTGTGTGCATGAACAGGAGGGCAGTGAGAGAGCAGTGCACGTTAGGGCAGTATGCGTTAACGGGAGGGCATGCATGTTATGTATGTTAGCGAGAGGGCAGTGCGCCTCAGTGAGAGGGCAGTGTGCTTTAGGGCAGTGTATGTTAGCGAGAGGGCAGTGCGCCTTAGTGAGAGGGCAGTGTGCTTTAGGGCAGTGTATGTTAGCGAGAGGGCAGTGCGCCTTAGTGAGAGGGCAGTGTGCTTTAGGGCAGTGTATATTAGCGAGAGGGCAGTGCGCCTTAGTGAGAGGGCAGTGTGCTTTAGGGCAGTGTATGTTAGCGAGAGGGCAGTGCGCCTTAGTGAGAGGGCAGTGTATGTTAGCGAGAGGGCAGTGCGCCTCAGTGAGAGGGCAGTGTGCTTTAGGGCAGTGTATGTTAGCAAGAGGGCAGTGCGCCTTAGTGAGAGGGCAGTGTATGTTAGCGAGAGGGCAGTGCGCCTCAGTGAGAGGGCAGTGTGCTTTAGGGCAGTGTATGTTAGCGAGAGGGCAGTGCGCCTTAGTGAGAGGGCAGTGTGTGTTAGCGAGAGGGCAGTGCGCCTTAGTGAGAGGGCAGTGTGCTTTAGGGCAGTGTATGTTAGCGAGAGGGCAGTGCGCCTTAGTGAGAGGGCAGTGTGCTTTAGGGCAGTGTATGTTAGCGAGAGGGCAGTGCGCCTTAGTGAGAGGGCAGTGTGCTTTAGGGCAGTGTATGTTAGCGAGAGGGCAGTGCGCCTTAGTGAGAGGGCAGTGTATGTTAGCGAGAGGGCAGTGCGCCTTAGTGAGAGGGCAGTGTGCTTTAGGGCAGTGTATCTTAGCGAGAGGGCAGTGCGCCTTAGTGAGAGGGCAGTGTGCTTTAGGGCAGTGTATGTTAGCGAGAGGGCAGTATGCATTAGCGAGAGGGCAGTGCGCGTTAGGGCAGTATGCATTAGCGGGAGGGCAGTGCACGTTAGGGCAGTGTATGTTAGTGAGAGGGCAGTGAGCTTTAGGGCAGTGTATGTTAGCGAGAGGGCAGTGCACGTTAGGGCAGTATGCATTAGCGAGAGGGCAATGCGTGTTAGGGCAGTGCGTATTAGCGGGAGGGCAGTGCGCGTGAGTGAGAGGACAGTGCGTGTTAGCGGGAGGGCAGTGTGCGTTAGGGCAGTGTATGTTAGCGAGAGGGCAGTGCGCCTTAGTGAGAGGGCAGTGTATGTTAGCGAGAGGGCAGTGCGCGTTAGGGCAGTATGCATTAGCGGGAGGGCAGTGCACGTTAGAGCAGTATGTGTTAGCGGAAGGGCAGTGTGCGTTAGGGCAGTGCGCGTTAGAGCAGTATGCATTAGCGGGAGGGCAGTGCACGTTAGAGCAGTATGTGTTAGCGGAAGGGCAGTGTGCGTTAGGGCAGTGCGCGTTAGAGCAGTATGCGTTAGCGGGAGGGCAGTGCGCGTTAGCAGTACACACAGCAGTACATCAGCAGTCCTGCAGCTGGAGTGCACTGCGCAGTGCTCTTGGGTTAGGGGGAGAATGTAACACTTGCTTCATAATTGCAGCATTCCCTTGGTTTCCCCCATCACCCCCCCCCCCCCCCTTCCCCCCACAGCCCCTCAAATCTCTCTCTCCACCCTGCTAACCCTTGATCTAAAAATAGCCCCGCGCTTCACTGCAGGAAGCAGCGGCAGCGATCCACCCACAGAGAAGAAACCAAACTGTGCTCCTGTACAGGAGACCCCTGTGCGTTAGCATATGTGCGTGTGTGCACGTTAGGGTGTACACGTGTGTGCATGTGCGCGCATGTGTGTGCGGGCATGTGTTTTCATGTGCGTGCGAGTGTGTGCATGTGTCTGCCCGTATGTGTGCATTTGTGGTTGTGAAAGTACGTGTATGTATGTGTCTGGGTGTGTGTGCCTCTGTGTGTGTGTGCATGTCTTTACTGGCTGAAAGTTGGGGGACCCAGTGAATTACCACCTCGAAAAAGGGAATTCCTGGCAGAGAGGAGAACGGACACGTGGAAACCCACATCCGTGCTCAGCGTGAGCCGCCCCCCCCCCCCCCCCAAACAGAAACATGCACAGACACGCATGCACACACAGCAGAACGCTTTCCCGTGCAGGACGACTCAAATTTAGCCTATAGCTACTATAAACACTCAGCACGCGAGAGGGGGAAGTGACCAGGATACGGAGACGGTTAAAACAAAAGAGGAAGACAGACACGAGTGAGAGCAAAGGTGGGGGAGGGAGGGAGAGAGAGAGGGTGGGAGGGAGAGATGGAGAGAAAGAGAGAGACGAAGAGAAGGAGGGAGAGAAAGCAAGAGATGTGACTGCGGTTGGAACAGGCTTCAAAGGAATATTAATGTCACCAGTGTATGAAGATACAGCTCAAGAGCTCCTGAGCAGGAACACAAGGCAGAGGGGGGAAAGGGAAGAGAAGAAAGAAATAAGAAAAGAACAAGGGGAAAAAAAAAAAAAAAAAAAAAAAAAAAGGAAAAGATCCTTCTCTTTCTCCGTCTCTGGCTCTGTTTTTCTGTTGGCATGCTGGCTGCTGCCAGGCCATGGGGAGCTCAGTGCTCTTTTCCAGGTCACGTAGAGGCTCAGGGGGGCTGGGGGTGGCTGGCATTTTAAAACCACTCTGTATGAACTAATTAACACAGGCACGTTAGAGAACGCTAAGGCTGTCTGATTACCCCCAAAAAAATTATACACCAAAAAATTATATAATTCTTCCTTTCATTTTTTTTTTTTTTAATCCCAGCGCTCTTGCGGTTATATCTTCGGTATTGCATTGCTTTATTTAACCGCAGTGGAAGACGCGCGAGACGGAATTTCAGTCGAAGAGGTGCGACAGCACTGGGACCAGGATGCAAAGCACTTAAGAGGAAAGCAAAGCCGGCCTCCCGTGCTAAAACGGAGTGTCCTTGCTCCCTTTATTCGGACGTTTTTCCTCCCCTTTTTATTTATTTTTCATTTCCCAGATTTGGAAAGCCCAAACGTAACTGTAGGCCAGGACCATGACAGTGGTGCCAGACACCTTGATGCTCAGAGAGACTGCACTTCATCCCGGTTCTGGACCACAGCTGGTGTCACACAGAAAAGTGACCCCATAGAAAAGTGAATTATGGGTCCTTTTATATTACAGAAGTCACGTCCCCTTATTGAGGTGATCCCACTGATAAACCGAGTATTTATTCACCATAACCCAGAAAGGTTTCATATAAATTGATTCTTTTGCGTACCAAAATGAACAGTCACATAAAGGAATTAGGATAAATTGCAACCTGCATTTTAATGCATCTTAAACACAGATTGGAAGTGGTTTCTGATGATGAGGTAACATTCTCCGAATTCTACGCCTTGTACTCACAGCAAAAGTGTGGATGTGGGAAAGGTGAGAGAATCAAAATACTCTCTGCACCAACAGCGATTCTTTCCTTCCATGAAGGAAGAGAGGCAATAAGACTAAAAGTGAGAGAAACACAAACATTGTAATGATTCAGGCTGGACTGTGCGCAGCTGCTCTCACAGAAACAGTGTCAGGATTCAGGCTGGACTGTGCTGCTCTCACAGAAACAGTGTCAGGATTCAGCCTGGACTGTGCTGCTGCACTCACAGAAACAGTGTCAGGATTCAGCCTGGACTGTGCTGCTGCACTCACAGAAACAGTGTCAGGATTCAGGCTGGACTGTGTTGCTACTCTCAAAGAAACAGTGTCATGATTCAGGATGGACTGTGCTGCTGCACTCACAGAAACAGTGTCAGGATTCAGGCTGGACTGTGCTGCTGCACTCACAGAAACAGTGTCAGGATTCAGGCTGGACTGTGCTGCTGCTTTCACAAAAACAGTGTCAGGGTAAAGGCTGGACTGTGCTGCTGCTTTCACAAAAACAGTGTCAGGATTCAGGCGGGACTGTGCTGCTGCTCTCACAGAAACAGTGTCAGGATTCAGCCTGGACTGTGCTGCAACTCTCACAGAAACAGTGTCATGATTCAGGCTGGACTGTGCTGCTGCTCTCACAGAAACAGTGTCAGGATTCAGGCTGGACTGTGCTTCTGTTCTCACATAAACAGTGTCAGGATTCAGGCTGGACTGTGCTGCTGCTCTTACAGAAACAGTGTCAGGATTCAGGCTGGACTGTGCTGCTGCTCTCACAGAAACAGTGTCAGGATTCAGGCTGGACTGTGCTGCTGCTCTCACAGAAAAAGTATCAGGATTCAGGCTGAACTGTGCTGCTCCTCTCACAGAAACAGTGTCAGGATTCAGGCTGGACTGTGCTGCTGCACTCACAGAAACAGTGTCAGGATTCAGCCTGGACTGAGCCGCTGATCTTACAGAAATCGTGTCAGGATTCAGGCTGGACTGTGCTGCTGCTCTCACAGAAACAGTGTCAGGATTCAGGCTGGACTGTGCTGCTGCTCTCACAGAAAAAGTATCAGGATTCAGGCTGAACTGTGCTGCTCCTCTCACAGAAACAGTGTCAGGATTCAGGCTGGACTGTGCTGCTGATCTCACAAAAACAGTGTCAGGATTCAGGCTGGACTGTGCTGCTGCTCTCACAGAAACAGTGTCAGGATTCAGCCTGGACTGTGCTTCTGCTCTCACAGAAACAGTGTCAGGATTCAGGCTGAACTGTGCTGCTGCTCTCATTGTGCTGCTGCACTCACAGAAACAGTGTCAGGATTCAGGCTGGACTGTGCTGCTGCTCTCAAAGAAACAGAGTCAGGATTCAGCCTGGACTGTGCTGCTGATCTCACAGAAACAGTGTCAGGATTCAGGCTGGACTGTGCTGCTCTCACAAAAACAGTGTCAGGATTCAGGCTGGACTGTGCTGCTGCACTCACAGAAACAGTGTCAGGATTCAGGCTGGACTGTGCTGCTGCACTCACAGAAACAGTGTCAGGATTCAGGCTGGACTGTGCTGCTGCTTTCACAAAAACCGTGTCAGGGTACAGGCTGGACTGTGCTGCTGCTTTCACAGAAACAGTGTCAGGATTCAGGCTGGACTGTGCTGCTGCTCTCACAGAAACAGTGTCAGGATTCAGGCTGGACTGTGCTGCTACTCTCACAGAAACAGTGTCATGATTCAGGCTGGACTGTGCTGCTGCTCTCACAGAAACAGTGTCAGGATTCAGCCTGGACTGTGCTTCTGCTCTCACATAAACAGTGTCAGGATTCAGGCTGGACTGTGCTGCTGCTCTTACAGAAACAGTGTCAGGATTCAGGCTGGACTGTGCTGCTGCTCTCACAGAAACAGTGTCAGGATTCAGGCTGGACTGTGCTGCTGCTCTCACAGAAAAAGTGTCAGGATTCAGGCTGAACTGTGCTGCTCCTCTCACAGAAACAGTGTCAGGATTCAGGCTGGACTGTGCTGCTGCTCTCACAGAAACAGTGTCAGGATTCAGGCTGGACTGTGCTGCTGCACTCACAGAAACAGTGTCAGGATTCAGCCTGGACTGAGCTGCTGCTCTTACAGAAACAGTGTCAGGATTCAGGCTGGACTGTGCTGCTGCTCTCACAGAAACAGTGTCAGGATTCAGGCTGGACTGTGCTGCTGCTCTCACAGAAACAGTATCAGGATTCAGGCTGAACTGTGCTGCTCCTCTCACAGAAACAGTGTCAGGATTCAGGCTGGACTGTGCTGCTGATCTCACAAACACAGTGTCAGGATTCAGGCTGGACTGTGCTGCTGCTCTCACAGAAACAGTGTCAGGATTCAGCCTGGACTGTGCGTCTGCTCTCACAGAAACAGTGTCAAGATTCAGGCTGAACTGTGCTGCTGCTCTCATTGTGCTGCTGCACTCACAGAAACAGTGTCAGGATTCAGGCTGGACTGTGCTGCTGCTCTCAAAGAAACAGTGTCAGGATTCAGGCTGGACTGTGCTGCTGATCTCACAGAAACAGTGTCAGGATTTAGGCTGGACTGTGCTGCTGCACTCACAGAAACAGTGTCAGGATTCAGCCTGGACTGTGCTGCTGCACTCACAGAAACAGTGTCAGGATTCAGGCTGGACTGTGCTGCTGCACTCACAGAAACAGTGTCAGGATTCAGGCTGGACTGTGCTGCTGCTCTCACAGAAACAGTGTCAGGATTCAGGCTGGACTGTGCTGCTGCTCTCACAGAAACAGTATCAGGATTCAGGCTGGACTGTGCTGCTGCTCTCACAGAAACAGTGTCAGGATTCAGGCTGGACTGTGCTGCTGCACTCACAGAAACAGTGTCAGGATTCAGGCTGGACTGTGCTGCTGCACTCACAGAAACAGTGTCAGGATTCAGGCTGGACTGTGCTGCTGCTCTCACAGAAACAGTGTCAGGATTCAGGCTGAACTGTGCTGCTGCTGCTGCTGCACTCACAGAAACAGTGTCAGGATTCAGGCTGGACTGTGCTGCTGCTCTCACAGAAACAGTGTCAGGATTCAGGCTGGACTGTGCTGCTGCTCTCACAGAAACAGTGTCAGGATTCAGGCTGGACTGTGCTGCTGCTCTCACAGAAACAGTGTCAGGATTCAGGCTGGAATGTGCTGCTGCACTCACAGAAACAGTGTCAGGATTCAGGCTGGACTGTGCTGCTGCACTCACAGAAACAGTGTCAGGATTCAGGCTGGACTGTGCTGCTGCTCTCACAGAAACAGTGTCAGGATTCAGGCTGGACTGTGCTGCTGCACTCACAGAAACAGTGTCAGGATTCAGGCTGGACTGTGCTGCTGCTCTCACAGAAACAGTGTCAGGATTCAGGCTGGACTGTGCTGCTGCACTCACAGAAACAGTGTCAGGATTCAGGCTGGACTGTGCTGCTGCACTCACAGAAACAGTGTCAGGATTCAGGCTGGACTGTGCTGCTGCACTCACAGAAACAGTGTCAGGATTCAGGCTGGACTGTGCTGCTGCACTCACAGAAACAGTGTCAGGATTCAGGCTGGACTGTGCTGCTGCTCTCACAGAAACAGTGTCAGGATTCAGCCTGGACTGTGCTGCTGCTCTCACAGAAACAGTGTCAGGATTCAGCCTGGACTGTGCTGCTGCTCTCACAGAAACAGTGTCAGGATTCAGCCTGGCTGTGATGCTGCTCTCACAGAAACAGTGTCAGGATTCAGGCTGGACTGTGCTGCTGCTCTCACAGAAACAGTGTCAGGATTCAGACTGGCCTGTGCTTCTGCACTCACAGAAACAGTGTCAGGATTTAGGCTGGACTGTGCTGCTGCACTCACAGAAACAGTATCAGGATTCAGGCTGGACTGTGCTGCTGCTCTCACAGAAACAGTGTCAGGATTCAGGCTGGACTGTGCTGCTGCTCTCACAGAAACAGTGTCAGGATTCAGGCTGGACTGTGCTGCTGCTCTCACAGAAACAGTGTCAGGATTCAGGCTGGACTGTGCTGCTGCACTCACAGAAACAGTGTCAGGATTCAGGCTGGACTGTGCTGCTGCACTCACAGAAACAGTGTCAGGATTCAGGCTGGACTGTGCTGCTGCTCTCACAGAAACAGTGTCAGGATTCAGGCTGGACTGTGCTGCTGCTCTCACAGAAACAGTGTCAGGATTCAGGCTGGACTGTGCTTCTGCACTCACAGAAACAGTGTCATGATTCAGGCTGGACTGTACTGCACTCACAGAAACCGTGTCAGGATTCAGGCTGGACTGTGCTGCTACACTCACAGAAACAGTGTCAGGATTCAGGCTGCTGACTGTGCTGCTGCACTCACAGAAACAGTGTCAGGATTCAGCCTGGACTGTGCTGCTGCTCTCACAGAAACAGTGTCAGGATTCAGCCTGGACTGTGCTGCTGCTCTCACAGAAACAGTGTCAGGATTCAGGCTGGACTGTGCTGCTGCTCTCACAGAAACAGTGTCAGGATTCAGCCTGGACTGTGCTTCTGCTCTCACAGAAACAGTGTCAGGATTCAGGCTGGACTGTGCTGCTGCTCTCACAGAAACAGTGTCAGGATTCAGGCTGGACTGTGCTGCTGCTCTCACAGAAACAGTGTCAGGATTCAGGCTGGACTGTGCTGCTGCTCTCACAGAAACAGTGTCAGGATTCAGGCTGGACTGTGCTGCTGATCTCACAGAAACAGTGTCAGGATTCAGGCTGGACTGTGCTGCTGCACTCACAGAAACAGTGTCAGGATTCAGGCTGGACTGTGCTGCTGCTCTCACAGAAACAGTGTCAGGATTCAGGCTGGACTGTGCTGCTGCTCTCACAGAAACAGTGTCATGATTCAGCCTGGACTGTGCTGCTGCTCTCACAGAAACAGTGTCATGATTCAGGCTGGACTGTGCTGCTGCACTCACAGAAACAGTGTCAGGATTCAGACTGGACTGTACCGCACTCACAGAAACAGTGTCAGGATTCAGGCTGGACTGTGCTGCTGCACTCACAGAAACAGTGTCAGGATTCAGGCTGGACTGTACTGCACTCACAGAAACAGTGTCATGATTCACGCTGGACTGTGCTGCTGCACTCATAGAAACAGTGTCATGATTCAGGCAGGACTGTGCTGCTGCACTCACAGAAACGGTGTCAGGATTTAGCCTGGACTGTGCTGCTGCACTCACAGAAACAGTGTCAGGATTCAGGCTGGACTGTGCTGCTGCTCTTACAGAAACAGTGTCAGGATTCAGGCTGGACTGTGCTGCTGCTCCTCTCACAGAAACAGTGTCATGATTCAGCCTGGACTGTGCTGCTGCTCTCACAGAAACAGTGTCATGATTCAGGCTGGACTGTGCTGCTGCACTCACAGAAACAGTGTCAGGATTCAGACTGGACTGTACCGCACTCACAGAAACAGTGTCAGGATTCAGGCTGGACTGTGCTGCTGCACTCACAGAAACAGTGTCAGGATTCAGGCTGGACTGTACTGCACTCACAGAAACAGTGTCATGATTCACGCTGGACTGTGCTGCTGCACTCATAGAAACAGTGTCATGATTCAGGCAGGACTGTGCTGCTGCACTCACAGAAACGGTGTCAGGATTTAGCCTGGACTGTGCTGCTGCACTCACAGAAACAGTGTCAGGATTCAGGCTGGACTGTGATGCTGCACTCACAGAAACAGTGTCAGGATTCAGGCTGGACTGTGCTGCTCTTACAGAAACAGTGTCAGGATTCAGCCTGGACTGTGTTGCTGTTCTTACAGAAACAGTGTCAGGATTCAGGCTGGACTTTGCTGCTGCTCTCACAGAAACAGTGTCAGGATTCAGGCTGGACTGTGCTGCTGCTCTCACAGAAACAGTGTCAGGATTCAGGCTGGACTGTGCTGCTGCTCTCACAGAAACAGTGTCAGGATTCAGGCTGGACTGTGCTGCTGCTCTTACAGAAACAGTGTCAGGATTCAGGCTGGACTGTGCTGCTGCTCTCACAGAAACAGTATCAGGATTCAGGCTGAACTGTGCTGCTGCACTCACAGAAACAGTGTCAGGATTCAGGCTGGACTGTGCTGCTGATCTCACAAAAACAGTGTCAGGATTCAGGCTGGACTGTGCTGCTGCTCTCACAGAAACAGTGTCAGGATTCAGGCTGGACTGTGCTGCTGCTCTCACAGAAACAGTGTCAGGATTCAGGCTGAACTGTGCTGCTGCTCTCATTGTGCTGCTGCACTCTCAGAAACAGTGTCAGGATTCAGGCTGGACTGTGCTGCTGCTCACATAGAAACAGTGTCAGGATTCAGCCTGGACTGTGCTGCTGATCTCACAGAAACAGTGTCAGGATTCAGGCTGGACTGTGCTGCTGCACTCACAGAAGCAGTATCAGGATTCAGGCTGGACTGTGCTGCTGCTCTTACAGAAACAGTGTCAGGATTCAGCCTGCACTGTGCTGCACTCACAGAAACAGTGTCATGATTCAGGCTGGACTGTGCTGCTTCTCTCAAAGAAACTGTGTCAGGATTCAGCCTGGATTGTGCTGCACTCACAGAAACAGTGTCAGGATTCAGGCTGAACTGTGCTGCTGCTCTCATTGTGCTGCTGCACTCACAGAAACAGTGTCAGGATTCAGGCTGGACTGTGCTGCTGCTCACACAGAAACAGTGTCAGGATTCAGGCTGGACTGTGCTGCTGATCTCACAGAAACAGTGTCAGGATTCAGGCTGGACTGTGCTGCTGCACTCACAGAAACAGTGTCAGGATTCAGCCTGGACTGTGCTGCTGCTCTTACAGAAACAGTGTCAGGATTCAGGCTGGACTGTGCTGCTTCTCTCAAAGAAACTGTGTCAGGATTCAGCCTGGATTGTGCTGCACTCACAGAAACAGTGTCATGATTCAGGCTGGACTGTACTGCACTCACAGAAACAGTGTCATGATTCAGGCTGGACTGTGCTGCTGCACTCACAGAAACAGTGTCAGGATTCAGCCTGGACTGTACTGCACTCACAGAAACAGTGTCAGGATTCAGCCTGGACTGTACTGCTGCACTCACAGAAACAGTGTCAGGATTCAGCCTGGACTGTGCTGCTGCTCTCACAGAAACAGTGTCAGGATTCAGGCTGGACTGTGCTGCTGCTCTCAAAGAAACAGTGTCAGGATTCAGCCTGGATTGTGCTGCACTCACAGAAACAGTGTCATGATTCAGGCTGGACTGTACTGCACTCACAGAAACAGTGTCAGGATTCAGCCTGGACTGTGCTGCTGCACTCACAGAAACAGTGTCAGGATTCAGACGGAACTGTGCTGCTGCTTTCACAGAAACAGTGTCAGGATTCAGGCTGGACTGTACTGCACTCACAGAAACAGTGTCATGATTTAGGCTGGATTGTGCTGCTGCACTCATAGAAACAGTGTCAGGATTCAGCCTGGACCGTGCTGCTCTTACAGAAACAGTGTCAGGATTCAGCCTGCACTGTGCTGCTGCTGTTACAGAAACAGTGTCAGGATTCAGGCTGGACTGTGCTGCTGCTCTCACAGAAACAGTGTCAGGATTCAGCCTGGACTGTGCTGCTGCACTCACAGAAACAGTGTCAGGATTCAGGCTGGACTGTGCTGCTCTTACAGAAACAGTGTCAGGATTCAGCCTGGACTGTGTTGCTGTTCTTACAGAAACAGTGTCAGGATTCAGCCTGGAGTGTGCTGCTGCACTCACAGAAACAGTGTCAGGATTCAGGCTGGACTGTGCTGCTCTTACAGAAACAGTGTCAGGATTCAGCCTGGACTGTGTTGCTGTTCTTACAGAAACAGTGTCAGGATTCAGCCTGGACTGTGCTTCTGCTCTCACAGAAACAGTGTCAGGATTCAGGCTGGACTGTGCTGCTGCACTCACAGAAACAGTTTCAGGATTCAGGCTGGACTGTGCTGCTCTTACCGAAACAGTGTCAGGATTCAGGCTGGACTGTACTGCACTCACAGAAACAGTGTCTTAAGGATGAGCCACACAGCAAACCCACCGTCTCAAACCGACTGGATACAAGCCGCCCCTCAACCATACAGTAGCACCCAGAACACCACGCCCCCAGAATGTTTAAGAGGGACTTTCACTCATGACTGAATCACAAAAACAAAGAATAAGTATCCTGAATTATGTTGGTTTTTTTTACCCTGTCCGTATTTTTTCCCCCATGTAGTGCCATTCTTTAGCCTTTCCAATCGTTTTTCCTGTGTACTCTAATCTGACGGAAGAAACACACTGAAAAGCAGTTTTCAGTTGGTGCAATGGGCTAAAATGAGATGATTTTGAACTTCTATGTTATTTCTATTTCAGCATCTTCACACTGATGCTTTGATATTTCCTTTTTTCCATAAAATAAAAACAGCACAGACTACAAGAGGAGGGAGTGGGGGGGGGGGGGTGTTCTGAAGAGCCGTCCGCCTCCCCGCCTCCGTGCCGCGCCGTACGGCGAACGCCGGGAGCTGGGAGTGGGAGGCAGAGCAGGAGAATACACGCCCGGCAGAGCGGCACCTCTCGCCAGCGAGACGACGGCGGCTTCCCTCCCTCCCTCTCTCCTGCTTGAACGGCGTGGGAGCAGCAGAATCATCCGGCCGGTCGCCTGGCCTCGAGATGCACCTGGCCGGGGCCCGCGGCTACCATGCGTTTCCGTGCCGTGCCCTCACCCTTTGCCCTGCCCGAAAACCCAGCTCCCCCCCCCCCCCCCCCCCCCACAGCCCTACTCTACACCCTCACTGTAATCCAATTTCCACCCAATCCTCAACACTCAGGCTAACGAGCCCAACATTAATGCCATTCCCTAGACACTACAATAACTTGCACAAAAATATAAAGTAATAAAATGCATTTTCTTAAACTGGCCTCAAGTTCAACGAAAATCATTCAAGGTGAAGACCGCTTTCTTTAGACTGTCACAACAGTCTTATGGTTGATAATTTTTCAGGAAAAAAAACATCATTAATCAAACACTCGTTCTCCTCACTACGTGTTCAACCCCTTCCCAGTCTCAAACCTAAAAGCCAAATACCAGGTTTTCAGAACTAGCAGCACCTAAGATGAGGTTAACCTGTGTTTCAGAGGTTTACATTTATTCATGTAAGAAAAAAAAGTGTAGGAATTAACTGGAATAAACATGTTTCTTAATTCCTTGGCACAACAGATTTTCTTTCTGGAGGAAATAAGAGTCTCATGATGCAAAAGTAAAATATAGCAACAGCAATAATGAGAGACTGCCTAACCAAATACTGTCTCTTAGCAACCTGGTTAATGAGCAGAGGAGCTGAGGGGGAAGAGGCAGGAGCTCAGTGGGAGAATTCCCGCCTTTGCCCCAGCGCAACCCGGGCGCCCTGCACTCTGTCATGAGCTCATACCCTCTATACCACCCCCAAACCCTCCTTACTGGGTACACTCTACCCCCTACTCCATCTTACGGGGTACACTCTACCCCCCTACCCCATCTTACAGGTTACACTCTACTCCCCTACCCCTCCTTACAAGTTACACTCTACTCCCCTACCCCTCCTTACAGGGTACACTCTACCCCCCTACCCCATCTTACAGGGTACACTCTACTCCCCTACCCCATCTTTCAGGATACACTCTACCCCCTACCTCGCCTTACAGGGTACTCTCCACCCCCCTACTCCATCTTTCAGGATACACTCTACCCCCTACCTCGCCTTACAGGGTACACTCTACCCCCCTACCCCATCTTTCAGGATACACTCTACCCCCTACCTCGCCTTACAGGGCACACTACCCCTTTGGTCATGCTATCAAAAACCATGGCCTGTCTGCAAGACTCACTTTATGGTCTACAATTTTGTGTGAGGTCGGGTTGGAGCGGTAAGCATGTGAGGAAAAGAGCGAGATGTAGAGAGAAAGTGAGTGAGCGGGAGAGTGTAGGGATGAAGGGAAAGAGAGTGAAAGGAGAGATGGAGAGAGAAAGAGAGAGGAGGGAACAAAATAAGCAAGTGTGGGATAGAGGCTGAGTAAAAGAAAACGACAGTACAGGGAGAGATGGAGAGTGACAGAGAGACAGAGTGAATGTGAAAATGTGGAGAGAAAGAAGACAGACAGGGAAGGGTGACAATGAGGAAATACTGACAGAGAGAGAGAGAGAGAGGGTGAGATGAAGGATAGAAGGATAGAGGGAGAGAGAGATGGGGGGGAGGTAAGGTCAGCTCCACTCAGAGCTGATGTACAGATCAGTGACAAGTACACACAGAACCTGAGGCTGAGCATCAACAGCGGTTGCTCTGAAAAGGAGCAATACGATCCAAACCTGTAAACCGCGTTTTAGAGGCCTTTCCCTCCACGACACCGTTTCCACATCAGCATTTCAGCAAACAAAACATATTAAGCTATTTATAACCGCAGAGCCATCTAAACGCCTTGACTTTTATTAATTCGAAGTCAGATCTAATTTAGGTGTCTTATGTAATATGGGAGGAGTGAGATACTGTACCTACTGTGATAAAGGATTATGGAAAAATGTAATGTAAAAACCATGAGATTACCACCCCAACAAGAGCCAGCCAGCACCGCAGCTGTGCTGTAACCACGGCTACACTGCAGTGGTGCAGTAACCATGGCTACACTGCAGAGGTGCTGTTACTGCACTTCCATGGCAGCGGTCGTGTAACTACAGTCTTTTTGCAGCTGTGCTGGGACCCGTGCACTGCGGTGTTGTAGACATAGTTCCTCGGGTGGTGCATTACCCATGTGTTGTTGTACTTACGGTTGTGGAGCAGTAGTGAAGAGCTAACCGCAATGCTACAATGACAGAGTAGCGATGCTACTCTACCTGCACCTATAATCGTATCATGACCTCACAATGACCATGGCCAAGGGACCCTGAAAAACAGGAAGTGAGGTCTTCTCTCAGAAACCTGAAAGCCGAACCTCACAAAGACAGACAGAGGATGCCTTGGCAAGGCCGGCCACTTTGGTGCCAAAGATGGCAGCAAAACCGCGGGAGGAGAGCCCAGAAAAACCAAAAAAGCGGGTATTATCTCAAACACTTAGAGGACAGGACTGCTTACTCTCAGCAAAGAAACACAACCAGGGGATGAGCTAAACTCAGGAATGCCAGCCCTTGAAAAAGCCACTTCATTACAGTACATGGGAGCAACATACTGCACAGTGCGACTGAAGTTTAGATGCACACACTTATACTTATTCAGTTATTTGCATTTACTATGCATTGACTACACTATGCAAGAGATACATCCATCACAGATTTCCATCACTGTGCAAGTTTTGATCTTTAAAATTTTATTTCCGATATACATGCATACATACAAATTGGCACCCTTGAAGATGAACAAAAAAAAACAATAATGTTTTATGTTAAAACATATGGGAAATCTAAATTACTTTATCACCCTCATGCAACTGTTCTTTTTTTTATTGTGCAATACCATTTCACCTTGAAAATACAGGTGTAAAAATGATCGGCGCCTGTTTTTAGTACTTTGTGCAGCCTCCCCTGGCGGAGCTAACGGCCCTTTGTCTATTGCTATAATGGTTCATGAGGTTGGAGAACACATTGGGGTATCTTAAACCATTCTGTTGAAGTGAGAGCTTTTGACGTCTCTAAGTCTACCCTTATGGACTGTCCTCTTCAATTCCGACCACATGCTTTAAATCTGGTTTAAGAGGGGAGACTGAAATCTCACATTTCTAACAGACTGCTGACTTTGCTTTCAGGGGTGTGTCTGGGCTTGTTGTCATGCTGTAGGGTCCAGCCGCGGCCAAGTCTCGGGTTCCTGGAAGAGGCAGCCAAGGGTTCGGGGCCAAAATGTCCCAGTTCTGGGCAGAGTTCAGGAAGTGATCGATCTTAAAGGGTGCCAAAGGATCGGTGACAGTGAAGCGGCTCCTCCACATAAACGATCCATCACTGTGTCCCAAGATAAGTACGGGCACAAGCATTCGCGCTCTCTTCCTGACAACTCCGCCATGGTAACAGCGGTTCCACATCTTTTATTTCCCTTATTAACAGAAACTAGCATATTTCATTTGTAATGCATTTTTACCCAATGTCCCGATTTGTGAAAGTTAACGATCATTCGTCTCTTGGGATTTGCTACTTTTTTTCTTTCCCTCATGTCGACAGATAACGAAAGTTTTTACATGCATATTAGACACACACATATTATACTATATATATCAACGTTCAACAGCAATAATGCAAACAACACGGAGTCCGAAATTGACAGGAAAAACATGAAAAATGGCTTTACATAGGGTTCTAAACATGCTAATAACCGCTGCGATAGCATCTCCCATAAGACACACAATCCAGCAAAACCCAGCGCACAAACACACACACACACACACACACACACACACACACACACACAGCAACTCCCCCAATGCGCGCACATACACTCCCACACACCTGGGCCTTCTTTTAAATTCTAATTAATGTGAAATCATTAAACCTCCCCGCTCTCCATAAGCCATGTGGCTCAATGTAAAGGCCGTCCTCATTGATGTTTTATTCAGCATCTTATAAATATTGAATAGAGCCTCGCTAATGAAGCCGATGAAGGAAGTGCTGAGAAGGACTCTGTCTTTTAGCGAAGCGTTTGCCCCGAAATCCTAAAGCTACGTTTCCCCCGTTCCTGTCCTCACTCCACCCTCTTTCCTCTCACACACACCGCCCAGCTCCTCCTCCTCCTCCCCCTCTCTTTTCCTCTACGCCCTCCTCTCCTCTCCCCCATCTCCTTCCCAAACCGTCCTTCTATTTCCCCACTCAGGCCAGATTTGGTGGGGTGGGGGGACTGTGGTGGTGAGGGTAGAGTATGGCCTTTTTTTTTTTTGGTCTCTGGCCTCACGTTGCCTCGCACTCCCCTCCCACCACACTACCCTTCCTCCCTCCTGTCACGCGTTCCGTGCAGAGCACATGTGTAGCGGTTATGCCCTTTGGTGAAGGGGGGTGGGGTGGGGTGGGGGGTTGGGTCATGGAGCCCGCAGCTCCCCCCCGACACTGAGTCAGACAGGAGCTGTGTATGCCGAACTGACAGGCTTGCTCTGCCGCTCCACTCCACAGGGGCCCGTGGGGAGATTTTTGGGGAACGAGGAGTGACGCAGGTTTCGGTGTTAACACCTACCCCCGTGAAACGAACACACACAGATGAATAATTCAAATCTCTTTTTTTTGTTTCTTTTTTTTTTTTAAACCTCGCTATTAGACGAAAGCCTCCGTTTTTGTTTTTTCCACTGTTTGCGACGAAGCCCGACGCTGCCATACGAAGCTATGCCGCTTCCGCATTCGAGGGGTGAAGGGGGACGGAGGAGCGGACAGAGGGTCGCTACAGAGTCGCAATGATATCATCAAAAGCCATTGCGTAACTTGGGTGTCACTTTCGTCTTTTCCTGTTTTTTGTGAGCCCACACCAGAGTGTGAAGCTGTTTGGAGCAGTTAAACTGAACGCAGATGGGGCTCTCCAGCACCAGGGAGAGAGCCGAAGGTAACCTTAAATATAACAAAAAAAAAAAAAGCACAAGGCAATTTACCACAATGTAACTGCTGCGGCAACAATAATTCAACTGTACATCATCATATTAGGCATATATCAAAGCAGAGCTATGAACCCTATCAAACGCTTTCATTGGTGGATTTATAGACTGTCAAAGGAGGCTGATTTCCTCTCCATCTGGCGCCCTGACGTTAATTCAGAGACACAATGCAGCTGATCCCTCTCTGTCACCGTCATCTGCAGGGCTGCAGTTTGGTCGAACGGATAGGGAGCTGGGCCTGCAACTGGAGGGTTGCGGGTTCAATTCCAAGGCCACTGTACCTTTGTGGGCCACGCCAGATTAGAGCATCTGCCAAACACCTTGACAGCCAAATCCACAGCAGCAAAAGCAACAAATGCAAAACACCTGCGCGCGGTTTACAGCGTCACCGTCGAGTAGCTGGGCAACCAGTGGCTTTTGGCACGTCTTAAAAACATACCTGTCCGATCTGGGCGACTTACGATAAAGGAAAGTATGAACGCAAACCTACTGGTAGTTGATGTTTTATATTACTCAAGTGTTCCGGGTCAGGAGAGCTCGTGTCATTGGGCCTTATTCTAACTTCACGTTTTCGACTCCATCAGTGACAAAAATGGTTATTTTCGCATTACTGGTCAACGCTTTGAGGAGGGTGGAGGAGGTTGCCTTCCAAGCATGACTGAGACTGTTTTATAAATGACAGAAATGCACATAGGGCAGGTGTATGAAGAGAAGCCGCTCTGTGAAAGCTTCTGGTAAGACATACCAGGGTCGTCTTCATCTGATTTTTTTCATGTTTTCACATATGTAGCCATCTGCTTCAGTCTTAACATGCAGGACATGTCCTCAGATCAACTGACTTTGTGGGAAAACTACTCGTTAGTACAAACAAGGCTCAAATAAATGTAGAAGTCAAATGAGAATTCAAGGTAGACTACATTTCTCAGGAAAACTGCTTTTTCAATAACCTACGATTACAGAGCGTTGAAACCCCCTTTCGGTGTTGTCAGAGCAGCGATGAATCCTCGTCCGTGAGAATTCGGGTGGAGCATACCCCTCGCCCGCGACTGCCACGGGGGAGGTCAGGTGACCCTGTGACGCAGGGCCGGGCTTATTTCCCCGGACGCGCGGCCCCAGCGCTCGGGCGGAGACTCTGGCTGAGCGAAGCGCCGCAACGCTAATGAAATCAGCCGTAAGCAGCTTCCTTCATCGCATTCAATCCTCTGGACGGGCCGCGGCAATTACACTGCAGCCTCGCACTGCTTTAAGTACGTGTCTCCTTTAGTATTTCCCTCCCTGCGCTAACAAGCGAAAAAACACAGTGCAATTACTAGCACCTTCAAACGCTGGAATGACTTCAGCTTCATGTGGGAGGGGTGGAGGACTGTGCTGCCATGTGGGGGAGCATTTATACAAAAAAAAATTACCACAAATTTTAGCAATAATGTGAAACCATGGAAACATACTGGGCTGAAATGCTAGGTGCCGGAGAACATCGTGCACAAGTAGTTAGTTCGGAGAGCAATCGGAAATTCCCATGAAGCTCTTCTTCCCCCAGCAAAACCGCAGAGAGTCTTAAAACTGAGGTAAACGCTTTAACTGCAACTTTTTCATTGGAGAGGCACTTGGGGAATCTTAAGTGAGGTAGTGCAAGCACTCTACAAAGCATCAGTGCTCTGCCTTGTGAGGCTGGGGGTGTCTGGCAGTGGAGAGGTGCAACGTGGGAAAGGACATGCCGAAAGAGGAGGCTGCCTGGATAAAACATCAAACATGCCAGCACAGGCTGCTGGTTAGCTTAACCTGTTAAAGCACTGCTCCAGTGTGTGGATGGGCCCCACAGTCTGCATCCTGTTAAGGCACTGCTATAGTGAGTGGATGGGCCCCACGGTCTGCATCCTGTTAAGGTACTGCTCCAGTGTGTGGATGGGCCCCACAGTCTGCATCCTGTTAAGGCACTGCTATTGTGAGTGGATGGGCCCCACGGTCTGCATCCTGTTAAGGTACTGCTCCAGTGTGTGGATGAGCCCCATGGTCTGCATCCTGTTAAGGTACTGCTCCAGTGTGTGGATGAGCCCCATGGTCTGCATCCTGTTAAGGCACTGCTATAGTGAGTGGATGGGCCCCACGGTCTGCATCCTGTTAAGGCACTGCTATAGTGAGTGGATGGGCCCCATGGTCTGCATCCTGTTAAGGTACTGCTCCAGTGTGTGGATGAGCCCCATGGTCTGCATCCTGTTAAGACACTTCTATAGTGAGTGTATGAGCCCCATGGTCTGCATCCTGTTAAGGCACTGCTATAGTGAGTGGATGGGCCCCACAGTCTGCATCCTGTTAATGCACGGCTATCGTGTGTGGATGGGCCCCATGGTCTGCATCCTGTTAACGCACGGCTATAGTGAGTGGATGGGCCCCACAGTCTGCATCCTGTTAAGGCTCTGCTATAGTGTGTGGATGGGCCCCATGGTCTGCATCCTGTTAAGGCACTGCTATCGTGTGTGGATGGGCCCTAGCAGTCTGCATTCTGTTAAGGCACTGCTATAGTGTGTGGATGGGCCCCAGTAGTCTGCATCCTGTTAAGACACTCGTATAGTGTGTGGATAGGCCCCAGTAGTCTGCATCCTGTTAAGACACTGCTCCAGTGTGTGGATGGGCCCCATGGTCTGCATCCTGTTAAGACACTGCTCCAGTGTGTGGATGGGCCCCATGGTCTGCATCCTGTTAAGGCAGTGCTATAGTGTGTGGATGGGCCCCAGCAGTCTGCATCCTGTTAAGACAGTGCCTCAATACAGACCACAGCTGATGCTTTGGACACCCACAGTCAGCCAGCATGAAGCAATACACTCTGAGCCTTTCTCTGGTTCTGTGGACTTTGACCTGTGGACTTCAGTGTGAGAGGAAGCAGAGCTTGGTGCGTTTCAGGGGAAAGCATGCCCTTGTCTGATTAGACTGTGGATTGGACATAAGATTGGGAATTTCACTTTCGGGAAAGCTGAAAATTTTGGCTTATCTTGAACGCTGTCCAAAAAATTTTGATTTAGGGGTAAAAACAAAGATCAAGCAGATGTGAAGAATGATTCCATGTACAGAGATTATACGGTATCTAAACGGTTGATCCAATCAAGGAGGGAAAGCTTGAAAATATGGATTTATCAAATTCTTTACATACAGCAGATTACCTTCTGGTGATGGAGGCGAGTGTGATCACTAAGGCTATAATTAACAGAAGGCTTTGCTTTTACTACGACACCAACCACCCACAGCTAACGGTTTTCTAAATGATGTCATTGCTCACTTAAAAGTCCATTTAAATCATCATTTATGGCCTAATACAAAAACAATAAACTCTACTTATATAGCCAAGTATACGGTATCAAAGGTCAGTTTTATGAAAAATAATCATTTTCATACAGTTAAAACAATTACATGAGATTGCGTAAAACCCTCTGAAAGGAGAGAGATGACCTCTCTGTGATGTGGGCTCATGGTTTCACGGTCCAAAAAACAGACAGTATGCAGTGCGCTCAGGTCAAGAGTCCAGATAACTGACCCATACAAAGTCCAGTGGTCTCCTCTTGGCTCAAAGCAAAGAAAATTAACCTTAATATTCCATAACTAGAGGAGATTATAAAAACGGACCTATAACGTACAAACACCCTATTTCTTCAACGTGCTTTAATCGAGTCATGTTTCTATAAAACAGACTTACTGATTGTCAAGATATTTCAAGCGTGCCAACTGTGCTGTTTTCCACTGAGTAAAAGCGAGCTTATACGCTTGTTAAGACGGCAAGTTGTGCCTGTTTTCGTCGAAAAACCCTCAAAATGGTATCATCAGGTTTCATAAACTGCAATGTTGAGCTACAGCCTGTTTGCCAGTGTGATTTGAGGCCAACGGAGAGCAACACGCCACAATGCTTACTAACTAGGCCTAGTGCCGGGTGTAAAAATAGCTCTTCGCTCTATACAGCAATTAAATACACAATAATAAGACCAATGGCAGGCGGTGGCGCGCCTTCCATTCGGTCTCGTAAGAATAAGTACAAAATCCACAGCTTACAGATGCAGCAGGCAGAGAGGAGTGTGACTCATCACAGCTAAAAAACACACCATGTCACATTTAACACACAGCTGAACTAATGTTGGATTTCAAGCCCGTGCAGACACACACACACTCTCAACACACACACAACCTGTACAAATGCCATAAGCATGCATGCATGTGCACAGATACAAGCACAGAGAAAGCACACTTTCATAAACAATTAACGCTTCAGACACTCTGAACATGAGCCTTTGTGCATGTAAAAGAAAAAAAAAAAAAAATTCTGACATTTCATCTTCGACATCTCAAATATCACACCTGGATGTCCCCAACCATCTAGAACTTCCAAGATACCTAGGATAGACCTCTGCTGTCTCAGACATCAAAGCTAGACCTCCATACTTCAACCACCCCACCATGGTTACTGGCATACACTGTATTGAAGTAACAGAGGTGTGCGACAATCATACACAAATACGGACCCGAAGAGAGCGCATACCTCACGAGGAATGGGTTCAGACCTTTCCCATCAATCCATCCATTTCTCTGCACACTACAGCACATACGATGTTCACGTTAGGCTACAGTCCCGATGCTATCAATACAACTCTCACTCCTATTCGCGCAGGGGAAGCATCACCCAAGAGTGTACAAGTTAAGAGCTTCTTTTCAGCGTTAAAATAACTGATGTGATTTTAATCCTGGGCCCATCAGCCATGTTTATATACACAGAGATCCTCTGTAATCATTACGTACCAAAAGGCCTTCATTTTTTTTATGCATTTCAGCAGAAATCCTTCGCTAGTACTTCAGCAGTCCCAAGCAAACTGAAATCTCCGAGTTTCAGGAACAAATCCACAGCTTTATCTCAACAATAAAGAAATTCTGGAGACAGCCAGCCAGAGGATGTATGGCTTTATGGTACCGTTACTGTACACTGAGAGGTTACTGTACACTGAGAGGAACAAGTCCAGTTTTGACAGAGAAAAGTTAAAGGAATCATAAATCCAGTCTGCCGGGTGGTGAAGCACTAATCTGAAGTTTAGCTGTCCTCCAAGGGCCTGGTATTGGTTTCCTCCAGGAAACCACCATTAGTACCAATTTTGGCGGTTAGGGGATTCCATGATCGGACATGGTGAGCCAAACAATGGGAGATGAGGCTCAAGCTTATTTCAGATTGTAAAATTTCACACGAAAGTCAAAATTCTTTGAAATGAAGTGTAAAGTAAAATATTTGTTTATAAATAAATGTTTATTTCCATGTCGCTATTTGCCTGAATATTATTCAATAAAAGCATTCATCAAATAAAAACAAATAGGTCAAGAAAACAGCAGAAGTACTTCAAGATAAAGAAATTGTCTATTGTAAAACAACTAAGGATACAGGGGGATACAGTTTATGTTGAATCTTTTCATGTTGGGTCCCAAAACTGTGTGTACAGGTCCAAACAGCACTGTCACTGGAGGTCTATATTGGCAAGGCACCATAGACCTCTATACTACTAACCATAGATATCTGTACCACCAAACATAGGCCTGTATAAGTGGACTGCAAATCCTGCCCTTGGCCATATCAAATGAAGTGTCTTTTGTGAGGCCTTCCAATTGAAACCAATGTAAAATCATGTGACTTTTCAGGCCAAATAAAACGTATGGTCTTTTGAAACTCGATTTACCATTGTCACATGGCTTATTGTCAACAGATAATGTGGAAGTAAGGGAATCTGCCAAGCAACAGAACCACAGGTAAAAAGTTTAAACAGAACAGTTATGACACTGCTATGCTAGCGAATATTACACCCTATAGACTACCTTTAGAATTCACTTGTACATAGAACGAGGTCCAACTGAATACATTCCATTGAGCATTTTAACCATGCGTTTTTACTCAGTTGAGTTTGGCAGCCCGATGAGCTAGTCAAAACCTACCTCCATGTCAAAGACAGACTTACTGACATTAAAATGGAATCCTCGTCTGGGATCTCATGCAGAAACGAAGAAAAAGGTCCTCCTCTGTTAAAACATACGACTCCTTCTTTGCAGATCACACAAGCCTGGCAGAACGCCCTAAGCCTTGCAGGGTGTTCTCGCCTAGCATGCCTTAGTGTCTATACCTCCATGTGTCTGAGTGTTGGTGTGCACAAGAATGACAGTTTGAGTGTTACAGTGGAAAAACATACCTACCTACCTACCATGAGTACAGATCGTCTGTCTGAGCGTATGCTTTCAAGTGTGTGTGTGTGCCAGAGGTGGGAGATATATGTAAAGCAAGATGCAATTGCAAGCAGGTATTGTGCAATATTTACTATATTTACATGATATATGCGTTTCCACTTTCTTGACGCGTACCAATAGTTTCACTTTAGATTCATTAATGGACCAGTGTCACCGGTGTTGCTGCATTTTATTCACCTCACCAATATTACTGACCTCGAGTTCTGCTACTAAAAGACTCTCCTTCCCAGTAGGCAATGCAGGCCCTCACACAAATCAGTTACCATAGAAACAGGGGTAGCTATCCCTTCTCTTGGAGAGCTCCACGGTATGCTGGATATATTCTTCACCTTAAAAATCAGCAACCAGCTCAGAAAAAAAGGTGATGTGAGATTACTATGTGGTGACCTGTGCTAATTTATAAACTAAGTGTGGCCCTCATTGTTCAGTGTTGGTCATTGTGGTAGATCACCCCTGCCTGAGAGTTAGGTGTCATCTTATTACCACTCAGGAAAACTGACAGGAAATGTTTAAAAGCAAACTATGAGTGACTGCGACCATCCCGCACAACACAATTGTGCAGGCAGACACAGGCACAATAACTGTCCCTACTTTCCCCTCCAGCGAACAGGAAACTCCTGTGGGGCAAGACCAAAGCACCAGGAAGAGCTCGTACTGTTCTGCAGTACAGTTTAATGCATTTATGAATGGGTCTTGTAGTGCCTGAAGCAGAGATGGGGACTCGGACTCAAGTCGCAGAGTCAGCGACTCGGACTCAAGTTGCACTTAAGTCGCACCTACAGGCACGAGACTCGACTCGCAACTCGGCCTAAAACGACTCGACTCGGACTCATCAATAATGACTCCTGAACAATAAGAGTCTTAAAAAGACTGCAAGATGCCATCATGAAAATGATGAAAATGGGAGTTAAGCACTAGTTAGTTGGACAGCTAATAGTTGGACTAGTTAATGCTTGATTTTTTTTCCCCCAGCTTTCCTTCCCACGAGACATGCTACAAACGGTGAGCTAGTTAGCTACTAAGGGAAAATGACATTGTTCAGGTTTATGTTCACATGAGCTATGGCCCACTGTGGCTTGTTTATCCGAAAGTAAACACAGTGACACTTCTTTCAATTTGCCTCTTTCTTTTCTTATTTTGTGAGACTTATTTTGACGTACTTCTTTATTACCAGCTTGTTTTTCAAGACAGCCAGCAAGCTAACTATCTTCATGTTTGTCAGAAAATTAATTTGTAATATAATCAGAAATGTTCATGTAGCTATAACATACTATCGCTAATGTAGATGTCTGTAAGCACCAGAAATACCAAGAATGTGTTAACTGTATTTTTGGTTGATGTTTGAGATTACAACAAAACCTAAAACCGAAACCTATTGTTTCGTTAAATGCAATTAGCTGCAATTGCAATTGTTAGCTAGCAAAGAGTAATTGGGTAGAGAAGCTGCTTTTTGTCATATCTGTACAGTTCTTAGGTACTTTACTCCTGATTGTTGTGGAATATGCATTTAGAATGTGGACCGTAGAATGTTCCCCAAAACTGGCATTTGTATGCTATAAAAGAATTCGAATAGACTTAATGAACCAGAAGGATCATTCTGAAATGGTGGTGTTAGCTAGGATGCTCAGTGAATTGCACCAAAAGTGTACAGCTTATGTTACAGACCCATGGAAATGTTTACATTATGTCACATGAATCACACAGAAAAAAATAGAATGGTTGCCTCTTCATTTATATATCACTGAACTACCACACCAGACCTGACATTTTGGCAAAGCCTTCCAGAGAAAGGTTTTAAACATTAATTAAAGCAATTGCAGTCCTCTTTAAAACATTAATTAAAGCAGTTGCAGACCTCTTTAACAAGGTCAGTGATACAGACTTTAAAATCATGTAGGGACACGGGACCCTCAAGTTTGACAAAATTCCGTAAATTGTTCCATGTCCAAGGGGCATAGCAACAAAAAGTGTCTCCCAGTTCAGTGTTTTGTTGGGACCTTATCAGGACCTTACCATTATTCCAAGTGAAGAGGCATGTGGGGTAGGATGAAAGTTTTGGCAGAATTGCCTTGTATAAAAAGATATACCAATGGTATTTCCTATGAGTGGCTCATGGCTTCCATCCTACTAGTTATGTGTGTGTTATAAGAAGTCAAATTAAAGTATCATTACGTGAGTTGGGATTAAATGGCAATGTGCAATGGGCCTACTCTAATCTGAATTTGTGTTTCAAACAATTTCACCCCTTGCTCTCCCCTATTTTTCCCATGACCCTGAGACCACACTGCCATACTCTACATAGTATTATGGATAAAAATGTCATATATACTCCTGGTTCCTTTATCTTCAACTAGCAATCGTATTGAATCATATTGAATTATTTAAATAGCCATACTGTTAGGCTGCACCATGCTGGAAACTTTACACCTGACTCAGTCTTGCATTTGACGACTTGTGAACATCTCTGGTCTGAAGTGTGTCAGCTCTCAACAGGCTGAATCCACTGTAGCCCCCCTGATGATGCAGTCTGGAGAAGCCCCACCCCCACCATCATTACAGTCACGTAGTAATCCCGCCCTATCATTAGTTACGTAGTAATCTCACCCTATCATTACAGTCACAGAGTAATCCCGTCCTATCATTACAGTAACGTAGTAATCCCACCCTATCATTACAGTCACATAGTCATCCCTCCCTATCATTAGAGTCTTGTAGTAATCCCACCCTATCACTACAGTCACATAGTAATCCCGTCCTATCATTACAGTCACGTAGTAATCCCGTCCTATCATTACAGTCACGTAGTAATCCCACTCTATCATTAAAGTCATGTAGTAATCCCACTTTATCATTACAGTCACGTAGTAATCCCACCCTATCATTACAGTCACAGAGTAATCCCACCCTATCATCACAGTCACATAGTAATCCCACCCTATCATTAGAGTCACATAGTAATCCCACCCTATCATTAGAGTCACATAGTAATCCCACCCTATCATTACAGTCATGTAGTAATCCCACCCTATCATTGCAGTCATGTAGTAATCCCACCCTATCATTAGAGTCACAGAGTAATCCCACCCTATCATTACAGTCATGTAGTAATCCCATCCTATCATTACAGTCATAGTAATCCCACCCTATCATTACAGTCACATAGTAATCCCACCCTATCATTACAGTCATGTAGTGATCCCATCCTATCATTACAGTCACATAGTAATCCCACCCCATCATTACAGTCATGTAGTAATCCCACCCTATCATTACAGTCACATAGTAATCCCACCCTATCATTACAGTCACATAGTAATCCCACCCTATCATTAGAGCCACAGAGTAATCCCATTCCATCATTACAGTCACATAGTAATCCCACCCTATCATTACAGTCACGTAGTAATCCCACCCTATCATTACAGTCATAGTAATCCCACCCTATCATTACAGTCACATAGTAATCCCACCCTATCATTACAGTCAACAGTCACATAGTAATCCCACCCTATCATTACAGTCATGTAGTAATCCCACCCTATCATTACAGTCATGTAGTAATCCCACCCTATCAT
Organism: Albula glossodonta; assembly: GCA_019788955.1. NCBI lineage: Eukaryota > Metazoa > Chordata > Actinopteri > Albuliformes > Albulidae > Albula > Albula glossodonta. Next base: position 635,909 of record JAFBMS010000102.1, on the reverse strand, counting down.
TACAGTCATGTAGTAATCCCACCCTATCATTACAGTCATAGTAATCCCACCCTATCATTACAGTCATAGTAATCCCACCCTATCATTAGAGTCAGAGTAATCCCGTCCTATCATTACAGTAACGTAGTAATCCCATTCCATCATTACAGTCACATAGTAATCCCACCCTATCATTACAGTCACATAGTAATCCCACCCTATCATTAGAGTCACAGAGTAATCCCACCCTATCATTACAGTCATAGTAATCCCACCCTATCATTACAGTCACATAGTAATCCCACCCTATCATTACAGTCAACAGTCACATAGTAATCCCACCCTATCATTACAGTCACATAGTAGTCCCACCCTATCATTACAGTCAACAGTCACATAGTAATCCCACCCTATCATTACAGTCATGTAGTAATCCCACCCTATCATTACAGTCACATAGTAATCCCACCCTATCATTAGAGTCATAGTCATCCCACCCTATCATTACAGTCACATAGTAATCCCACCCTATCATTAGTCACATAGTAATCCCACCCTATCATTACAGTCATGTAGTAATCTCACCCTATCATTAGAGTCACAGAGTAATCCCATTCCATCATTACAGTCACACAGTAATCCCACCCTATCATTACAGTCACATAGTAATCCCACCCTATCATTAGAGCCACAGAGTAATCCCATTCCATCATTACAGTCACGTAGTAATCCCACCCTATCATTACAATCACGTAGTAATCCCGCCCTATCATACAGCATGTTTTTAAAATGAATCCTGCTAAATTCTACTAAATCAATAAAATCATAAGATGAACAGATCTCATATCATCATCTAATTTGTATTAATACAAAACTGTTATGTATTTAATCTTTAGTTTTACTAAACAACTTTAGTTTTACTAAAACAGCCAGCCACACTGTGAGCAAGATTGTACCATACACTGTGTCCCCATAAATGTTCAAGGTCTCGATAACTCTGCGTCTTTATTTGGCAGGGAACTTGTGAGGAGGAAGACCGTACTTTGTTACAGGGTGAACTGAGAAACATTGACATTTCGTTTACTCCTGATTACATTTTTCCCCCTCATATGTCATAGGAAGGAGCCCACTGACTGGGTGTGCGAGTCCCAGCCGCACTATTACCGGCTATGGCCTGTACTGGTGAGGAAACAACTGGCCCAGCCTTTCTGGGTAAAGACAGCTTGTTAAATTATGTTCGTCTCACGCTGAGCACCTGTAGATGCACGAACCAAGCATATGCTGGCTTTTCATTCATTCGAGGCAGAGTGTGACTGGTTTTGTGTCTGCAGTGTGGGAGAGAGTGACAGCTCATTGTCATGTGAATGGGAATTATGCGCTCACGGCAGCCAACTTCTGAGTAGGCAAGACAGGGTTCGGCTGATTTTGTGTGGGAAAACTGGGAGAAACACACAAAAACGGAGGATATTATATGAATTGGAGTTCTTATCTTCCACCTCCAGTCCTGGATGGTTTAGGGAAAAGATCCAAACACCCTTTGCCTGGAAATGCAAGCCTCATATTGCGTACTTTAAGCCTGCAAGAGATACTGGAAGACCTGAAATATTTCATATTTTGCCAGCCCCTACACTGTCATTACCCATTATACTTTTGACACCTGTAAGTTTTTGGTGTTTTCCTTGTGAGTCAAAAATCTCACAAGGTAAAAATACAGAAACAAGATAAATGTAACTGGTGTATAAAGTTGCACGTGTACGTCTGCAGTGGTCCTTTATCCTTCAGACCCAAAACTATGTTTAATAAAGTCACATTCGAACATCCGACTTATACAGCAGATTGTACCTTGGCAGCAATACAAGGCTTTCAATGACAAAGCCCTTTAATTCCTGAAAGTCTGGCGCCTAAGCTGGAGAATGAATTATACACGTCCCCGGCTAGGCCGGCTAAAATTCTGTTGGTGTCGTTTCTGAGGTGTTATAATGCATTTGGTATGTTCCTTAGAGAGAGGAGACGACCCGTTTCCACAAATACTACCCAAAAGTCACCTCAAATACTCCCCCCCTTCCCCCCCGTCATATGCTAAAAACCTGTTTGCTGCACTCACTGTGGGGAGAAGGCTGCTTGTTGGGATTCTAGTGGGGGAGGGTGCAGATGAAACGTTCCCGGGAGTAGTTAGATTTAGACGGACACCTGACATAGCCAACTGCAATATAGCATTAGGAGCTCCTTCTAAAACCCAGTGATAAGTGGCGATAGTGCTAACGCAAGTTACTTTCATAGTTTCAGATTGACAGCGCTGTTGCTCACGCTTCAGTGCCCACATTCTTAAAATAGAAAATGAACTTTAGACCATTTAGGTGGACCGGTCTTAAGATGAGGTGTGGTCCTGTGCGTTATTTTCTGCTTTTAACATTTCTGCATGATGCTTTTAAAGGGAAAGGAAGACTATACTGTGATCTGGTTTATTGCATTTTATGTCCAGGGCACACCTATAGGTCACTGAACCGAAGTTCGTCCGTTTGTCCTCCACGACATGAAATTCCGAAACAATACTAATTTTCTATACTACCCTTAAATTCTTGGTAATACGATGAATTAACATCATCTCCATTTTGCATGGAGATGTACGCATGAGTGACTTAGGTATTCAGGTATCGCTGCATTGTGAACATTAGTCCATAGGGCTCATAACCCTTCCCTGTGCAATGAATGAACTGGGCACTGCTCCATTTCGTTCGTGCCCATTTGTGTTCCCTTTGTGATGCGTCACGGTCTCCTGGGTGAAGTTTGCATGGTTTGAGCCAATAGTGTGCTGGGATATAGCCAGGGTAGCTGGAAACAAAGAGTATTTTATGGGTCTGTCATGCTTCTATGTGGCAGAAGGCCCATTTATTATCACTGATATACATGTAGGGAAACCAGTATTGGGCAATTACAGGATTCACCTCTGTGACTTTCAAAGCACTCTCCAACACATATGGGACCCGAATGGCTAACCAGATTGAAAACCCGTGTAAGTGTAATAGGTTGCATGGCATGTAAAAAATACCTCACTATAAGGCAACAGATGTTAACAAATGCAAGATATGACCTTTTGCATTGTCTGCAATAGGGGGTAATATTAGAGCAGAACACACAATAATAATAGCGCAGAACACAATGCAGTCATTATGAAATCGCTTTGTCTAATCATTGGGTTAACCGCATGCTTTTAGAAGACCGTAAAAACAAATTTTTAGATGAACTGCAGGAATTCTGGGGTTTAGAGGGCAAGAGAAACTAGACTGAGGGTAAACCTGTGGTAATGCAACAGAAAAATAAAAAAAGTAATCATACCAGTCCAAATGCTTGGCTGAGGATGATTAAGGTTAATTACATCATTTTTGTCTACCCTTTAAATAAAAAAGGCCAACCTTGAATTTTTTAAATCAATGATTCTGTTCGTTATTGTTAATTTTGTTATTCTCACACAGACTCAGTCAGATGACCGCGACTTTGGAGACAGTGAGGGTAGATATAATGTTCCTATCTTGAATGAGACTAAAATGTTAATCTACTCTGACAAACAGGCAGTCCAAGGCATAAAGGGCACTGAGAAAAGACACAGACCATTGGAGTTTGTTTGTTCGTTTCCTGCTTCTTCTATTAGTTCAAGTGTTCCCTGTACAATTAGTATACACTTGTGTGTTTTGTGGAATTGGCTACTGTGTTCGTATATACTGGCAAATTTAAGATCTATTTTTCACTTAAAATGTCTGCATAAAAGTCATGAAGACTGACCCAGTCTTTCTGTTCACTTCCCCATGCTAGCACACTGCAATGAAATCCAAACCCTGTTCCACTTTAAGGTTTGATGTGGGATGATCCTTACTGAGAACAAGGTGGAAGGGACTTCATCCAGAAAATTAACTCCTCCGAAACACTGGACCATTCAGCAAGTGGCTCTAGTTTGCAGGGAAGACGGCGATGATGCAATTTGGGAGAAAAAAAAAACCCAGATTACCCCATAGATCAGGTTGTTATCTGTATGGTTTATGATTCCGGTTTACTGTTTCAATTTACTCTTCACTGTTTAAAGTTCGATGTCAATGCCAACCCTACTGCAAATCGGGGAGTTCACTGAATTTCAATGTGTTAACACTACACATCAGCCAAAGCAAACTATTGACTGCTCGTAACAAGTGCAAACAAATGCACTCAAAGCAAACAGAAGCACACACTTGCTTGTTGAAAGTGTGCATTTGCCGATTGTGTTATTGGCCCAACGGAAGAATTTTTTCTGGTCTTATCTGGATTTCCTCTGGTCTTATCTGGATTTCCTCTTCATCTTTCCTACCAAACTCAGTCTAATGGTTTAGCCTCCAGCAGCAGCCCTATCCTGCCAAGGTGGGACAAGGTAGCCATGACACATGATTCCTCGATGGGCTCGCTTCCTTCCACCCTGCAGTCGCACCACCAGTTACATCCTGCCTACATACTCCAAGGATGACAAAGTCAACATAGACCGGCATCATGCCTCTACAGGTTCCCAGCTGGCCAGGAGTGGCCGCTAGAGAGACCTAATCAGCTTAACCCCTATCCTGATCTCTGGCCATAGCCCGTAAAGGCAAGGCTGGGACTCAAACACCCAATCACAGAGCTCATGCTCGCTTCCCAAATTAAGTGTTCAAGACCGAACCACCCACAGGCCCACTGGATGTGGTAATGGTGGATAGAGTTACACATGGTTGGAAGTTCTGAAATTTTGCACAGCTGGTTTGAATTTCAGGCGGTACTGTACACAGCGCCTTGTTTTCAGATGCCGTAGACATAACCACAAACAGTTTGGGTGGTATCAAAATTTACATGACAACATATCCACTTCAAATGATTGGAGCATAGAGTGTCACTTTTTTAGTTGTTTTCTGGAATAACCAAATATATGTGCAGTGCTGTGAAAAATGAAGTACACTCCTGAAAATTTTTCCCCCAACATTATTCGTACATGGATGTTTGACTTTCATTAAATCATTGACAGATAAGGGAAATCCGACTTCATGTAGGTATTTCATCAAACCGCCCGACAATGCCTTACACTGAATCTAAACCATTTTCCTTAGAAAACTGCTTTAATTATGTGATGTTCAAGAAGTTCCTTGCATTTACAACGCAATTCAAGTCTCCCCAAAGTATTTGTAAAGAGTTAAGTTCTGGGCCTTGACTTGGCTGTTGCAGGCCAAACCAGACCAGATTTCTAATCTTTACACAAGGCAGGGGTCTCCAAGTTACTCTCTAATGATCTTCTAGTTCTTTACACCAGTTTTGGTGCACCTGACTCTAACTGTAGCCTTTTGATGGGATGATAAAGATAGAGGTGTACCAACTTTTCCCACCACAAGGAAACCCCATTTCTGTAGATTTCGATTGTACAAATGCATGCAAAGTGTGTATTTTAATATCTATTCAGTAAATTAGTTCACCTTTATCAATACTGTTTTACTGAGGTTGAAATATCCATGACTAAGTCAGAAAATACTTCCAGTGGGTGTACTTACTTTTTCACAATACTGTAGGATTTAAAACTGGCCGTGACTGGGCTGTGTTTCAGTACTTTTTATTTTCCACAAGGGGGGAGGTGCAAAGTGATCATTAACTTCCACCGCTTTTGGCAATAGGTTGTGTGCATTTCAAACAAGGGGAAATGAGTTGCCCAATTGTGACTTTTATCATGTGTACTGGACACAAAAAAAATGGGCTGGCCACAATTTTGGGCGAGAATCAATTGTAACCGAGTATGAATATGCAGGAGAATCTCATTCATTTGGCTAAACTTATATAATCTGCATTCAAAACAGTTGCCAAGGGCAGCACTGTCAACCATTTTAAGCAGGAAGGCAAACCCGTTCAGCGTGTTTATTGTGCAGGCAATAAAGCTGATTCTTTTGCCGATTTAATCAGAAACAAGATTTAAACTAATTTACACATCTTACAAAATCTACTGCCCAATGATCCTACGAACACCATGTTTGCAGGCGTCTGGCGGTGCTGCGTGTTCCTGTGTCCTGAGCTGACTTTAGGGACCGTCCTCCAAGTCTGACCCTCCCATTGGAATGAATGCGAAAGGACAGGCAGGACAGGTACCTGACTATGATTTTGTTCTTCCAGCCGCAGTGGCTGTTCGGCAGCATTCCCCCAAGGACTGTAAACAGGAGGAGCTCAGGGAGGACCACGAGGGCTATACCATGGGGACTTGGGAGGGGGCAGCTAAAGTATAAGGACAAGATAGAACTGAATTTTTAACAGCAGCAACTTTGTTTAAAAACCCCTAGAACTACTGGGCCTCAAGGCTCCTGAATGCACTATTGCTAGTTGTAACCAGAGGTCCACATTTGCAAGGCAACAATTGGCCCAGCCACACCAGGGAATGATGGGTGTAAGCTGGATAGCTTCATCGGTCCCACGGCTCTCTAGCACCCACATCTGGTTAGGCTGGGCACCTGCAGATGCACAAATTTAGAATATGCTGGACTCAATCCTCTGACGACATGGGCAGTTTGTGATTGGTTGTGTGCCGACAGTGTGTAAAGAAGCAAGGGTTGTCATCTGGTGAATCAGAGGAGTCAAGTGCTTGTTCTCCTCCTGAACATGGCAAGAGGGGTTTGTGCTGGAGATTGGGGTGGGGAAAAAAGTAGGACTATAGATAGACTAAAAATACAAAGAAAATCTATGCTACCTAGCTAGTCAGTTAATGACTGGGATACAGCTGATAACATGTACCTCCTAATAAATATATCCTGAATCAAAATATTGTCAGGTCGTAGTAAAAACCGCTGTTTCTTTGTTCGCAAATAGCATAGGGAAAGATGACAGGCCAGAGTGCCACTAATTATCCCAGGTGAATGAGCGCGGTTTGCTCAAACTGTGGCATGGCGCTGTGCTGTGCCTATAAACTGCTGGGGGAAACACCGCGCCATGGAGGAGGAAGGAATCCGAGAGCGGGGAGAGTCTCCAGGCTGACGGCTGCTTTGAAGAGTGGTTAGACAGGGGCTGTCCGGATATCTGTACTCTGAAGCCAGCTTTGATGCTAGCACCTTTGAATGGAATTCTTAGACCCCACCCCCTCCAAAAAAAAAAAAAAAAAAGAAGTTTTTGAAACTGTGCTTTTTATCCTTATTAATTTATTTATGTATATCCCAATGTGTTGTAGAAAATAACAGGACTACCCCCCACACCATCAACAGAGACAAAAAGGGACAACCCCCCTCACATAACCCCCTCCCAAAACATGCTTCTCATCCACACCGCAACCACATCAGCGAAACCACACATGCACACATACTCTCACAGAGTCATGTCAAGTCACATGGTAGGATATAAACAGCTAGACTCATGCATACCCATATATATGCAATACACAGGTGGTTACAGCACTCCATTAGCATATCACATGAGCCCAGGAGGGCTTGCTTCCCAAACTAACCCAGACACAAACATTCTGCTGTGTGACAAAGCCATCTGAACAACGGCACAAAACACACACGCGCTCACACCCACACACACACACACACACACACACACACACACACCACCTTGCCATAACCACAATGCCGAAAATTAAAATGTATCGTGCAAAGGTTTAAAAAAAAAAAAAAAAAAACCCTTCAAAGGGACCACTTCCATTAAACTGCTTGGGAGCTACGTCTAAATTTAGACTGGGTTCTCAAACTGCGATTCATGGCTTTTTGATATACATACAACTTTGGAAGCCCGCCCACACAATTCCGACAGGGCTCAGTTTCCCTGAGTTGGGAAAAAAAAAAAAAAAAAAAAAAAAAGAGAGAGAGAAAACAATCTGTGTTGTCTGCCGCAGAAGTGAGATTTCCTGCTGAAACCTCTTTCATTGGCAATTTCCCACCGTCTAAATTTCACAGTCTTTCCCTTGGAAGTACCACAGCTAGACCGCAGCTTGTGTGGGGGTTCAGGGGGGAGGCACACAAGTACAGCGAAAAAAAAAAAAAGGGAACATTCTCTAAATGCTATGCTGGAATACCTACCTCACCCTGAATAAAATGCACAGGGCAGTCAACATTACAGACATCGAGAATATTGCGAGGAACATTGTGGAAGGAGCGTGAACAGAAATATGACAATGAATATACCCCACGGAAATGGAAAATTTACGAAGGTATATGCCAAAACGCACCCTTCATTATGTTGCCATAGATCAGGCTATCACGATTATTACATTTGGGTTAACCAACAATTGTAGTAACCAATATGAACGCGTTATTGTCTTGTTTGACAGAGTCAATTCCGCTACTCTTTCCTCACACCCCATAACCGCTCCCTTTGGGCACCAGTGTTCCATCACATTACATTTCATGGCGAAGCAACAGTCACATAGTCACGTTCAAACCTTAATCCAAGATAATACCTGATACAACACACTTCCATATGTTCAAGTATAATGTTATCTGGTATAGCGTGGCAATGAATCTATGCAGGCTGAGCTTCACCAAGTTATCAAATAAGGCGAAATATGGTGAAACATTAATTAAGAGTTAATTAATCAATCTTGTGATCTCAAGACGGAATATAGTGGATATCTGATCGTATGGATATAAAAACCAACAGTTAAAATGAGAATTTTTACATATTAAAAGTACAACGATTTGTAAAACCCAATCCATGAACTGAGCTTATAATTAGCATAATACAGTCATAATACGGGGAAAAATACCTGGTGGGACAATATAACTAGCTAGCTAAATAATATGGACTACTAGGTACTCAGCTCTATTCTAGTTAGCTACAGAAAAAGACCGTGCTAATCAACTTAGCTTTGATCATTTGGTAGCTAGCTAACGTTAATGTACCATGGTAAGGTTGGAAAAAAATGTAAATTACATATTTTACTAACAAAACCCAGCATTTGGAATATAACCCTTGAAGTTCAGAATCCTGAGACTTCTTCAAACAGGTTTAACTTCCTCATGCCTGTTATGGTACAGTGAAAAGCATGTTCTTATGAAACATTAGCCACCTGATTCAGTATAAAGTATTGTGCTTCAGTTCTTTAATGAAAATAGGCTGCATGGCTGCTCTTTCAGCAACATCTACTTAAAGCAAATATGACAAATTCATGACAGAGCCAATAAAGGAAATTTACCATGTGGATTTTCATAGTCTTTGGTATGATGATTATATGGTGATCAGCCCGAATCACAGACTGCATATTGTGTCGCTGGATACGAACAGCAAAGCACATGATGACACCCAGCCTACCATGCTTTTCTGTGTGAAATCCCATTAGTTCCCTCGCTGTCACACACCACAAGAACAGTCTCACATTATCTATCCATGCCTCTCAGAGGAAAATTGCGACAAACATGGGGGTGAACCGCGGGAGACAGGAAATTTGCCGTAAGACCTGACAATCCCAAGCCACGGGTCCCAGTCTGGGTTGTCAGTCAAACTGACCCAATCTGTCATGAGACTTGTACTTTGAGAAGAGGACAATCCTTTCAGTCTGCCCTGGTCTGACCCTCGACAATGATGTTGCAATGTGGGGTGGGGAGGTGAGAGGGTGAGGGGGGGGTTGAGTTTTGGTGTGGCCCATCAGATTCCCATACTAAGGTCACCACGAACACTTTGGGTCATCTGGACCAGCTGGGGAGAAACAGTGAAGATCCAGCCCATGTTAGACAGACGTATACCATGAGCTCGACCCACTAGCGCTCCACCACGCTCCCTGTGCAGAGGAAAGGAGCTGCCAGTCCATGCTCTCGTGGCATACCGAAAAGCGCAAAATGGCAGCCAGTGTGTTCGCAAAAAAAACCTGATGAGGACAAAGGAGGAATGATGAGAGCTCTGCCATGTGCGGCTTTCCCAGATTCCCCAAGGAGAAGGGCCAAAGGAAGGGGATATCGCTGCACAAAACAACCTCGGGTTGGCCTACATCTACAAACCGGGATATGGTTAATACTGAAGCACGTTCATATCAAGCCTGTATCGTTTATGTGATATATTTCTTTCATTGATTACAATAAGACTACAATGTCTCTTCTCTTAGTTATTCTGCCTGCTTGTCATGCACTCCTATTCCCCCTTAAATACATGCCCAAAGACACACATGCATGCATTGTGCGTGCATGCGCGTGCGCGCCCGCACGCACACACACACACACACACACACACACACACACACACACACACACACACACACACACACACACACACACACACACACACACACACACACACACACACACACACACACACACACACAGTTCTTCACACTTTGTCACGCCTTGTTTTTCATTAATAATTATGTTCTTGCACGAAATGTCAGTAAACCGCAGAGGAATCTCTAAAATTTCACGGGGGAGGAGGGGTTATATTCTCGTGACTAATACACCAGTGTGTGTCGCCTGATGTCCCTGGATAGAACAGCGTTCTTTCTGTACGTTCAATGTCTTTGGGGAAATCCCGTCTCTTCTAACAATTAGCAGTTCTCACAAGGGGCGAGATGCCTGTTAATTGTGCATATCCTTGCTTGTGCAAACAGCGAAATGCCGTCCTCGATTCTGATTGACGCCGTTTCAGCACCAAAAATCAATGGACAGCATTCCCTTTCCATCTTGAAATCTAACAGGGATGGGGGCGGGGGAGAGGGGGGTTTCCCTGGTAAATTCTGGTTCTGCTGTATTTCTTTCATTGCTAGCCCCACACACACACACACACACACACACACACACACACACACACACACACTGCTGCTTAACAAAAACCCCAGAAGATCTGACAAAAAATGACAATCGGAAAAACAGCGAACAACGACAATACTCAACTTATATCAACCCCACGAACACACAAATCGAATCATTTAATTTAGCCATATCATAAGATTGGCCCTTTTCAAATTTCACTAGAGCGACAGCACCGGCATGCCGATTTTTGGCTAACGTCACGTATCTGCTTCGTTTTCTCTCCTTTCCTTTCCCCCCAAAATAAGATCAATACCGTTCTGCCATAATCAAAGGAAGGGGGAAAAAAAATCACTCGTTTACGTACGGAGGACAGGCTCACTACTGCATTCTTAAAGACACCATTTCCCTCTCGCTTTCAGAGTGGGAAATGTCGTTAAAAAAAGAGAGAGATTAACCATCTAGTTTAAGCACTGATAATGCAGTCTACCGCTATTAACGAAAGGCTCAGGGACCGGGCAGATGCCTCAGCATATAGCAGAGCTATGGAGCTAGCTAGCTAGCTAGCAGCATTCGGTTGTCAGGCACTGGAGCAAGCTAGATTAGACAGCAGGCTACTCGTAAAACTATTGTGAAATGATACTACACACTAAGCGCGATAGCCACACGCCCCAGTGTTTTACCAAGCCTCAAATTATCGTTAAAAATGTCGTATTTACACTACCGCTATACCGAACATGTTTAGCTCATAAGTTCTTTTTGCAATGACAGTTAACCAAAAAACATACAATTTTAAGTACACTGTCAGTGCAGAACCAAGACAGCTGAGGTTAGACGGCTAACATGCTCGTCTGTCATGTAAAAAAAAAAAAAAAAAGAAAGAAACAGGTAGGCAGTGAGCCGCAGGAGAGAACTTGAGTTCGACTTTATTAAAATGATAATGTTTGATATATTTTTTTGGGGGGTTTGATATGAGGAAAGTAGCAAAGTTGCGTTTCTCAGCTGGCTAGCAAAGCCAGAGCTCGCAGGCGACCGAGCTAACTGGCTAGGTTGCGTACGGGACATGAATAATTCATTACACAAACTGTTTTCCTGACACTAAAACGAGCCGCACGAACGGACGAAAAATGTGCATTTATTAACTTATGCACACGATATTTTCACACCTCGCAATTGTCGCGGGTTGTCAAGGAATACGGCTGGTTGTGAGCTTTAAATCACTCCATTGCAAAGGAGAGCACGGCAAACTGAGGCAGTCAGAGAGAGACAGGGGCGCAAGGAGCCACGGCGAATTCACCGCAAAATGCACGGTGACATCTTAAGAAGAAAATACCGACAACCGTAAAAAAGAAACCCGCGTATGTCCGCACGGCGAAAGACGAGGGGATAAAATCATTTTTGTACTCACCCGTCAGAACTCCGACTCGTATTTGATGGTCGTGGTTTGTTAAAATCATCCCTTCCGACGCCATGTTTACCAGAGCTCTCGCCCGCACTGAGAACCGAGGGAGAAACCGGGAGTCGAGCGAATCGAACTTCGGGGAGGGAAAAAAAAAGAGTAGAGCCAGACAGAAAAAGAAGAGCGCCGAGAGGATACGACTCCGCGACTTATCAAACAGCCAGATACTTTTGTTTGGGTCCACTAAGTGTAATATATCTCGCCAGTTGTGGGAGGAGCACGCTGTCTATCACGCCTGAAAGTTCATGTCCCACTGAAAAAGTAATGGGACGTGCCAAACTGAAACGGTGTTTGCGCCAGTTTGGTTTTTCCAACGACTTCTAGTCAGGCGTGTAAACCCCCATAAAATTTGCTGACCCTTGACAGCCAGCAGAGGCGGAAAAACGTGGCTTCATAAAGTAAAATACGAACACCTTGGTCCGTTTTTCTCACCCATGGAATAAACTAGCTTATTCTAAACAGCACACCTCTTCAGGCAGGTGTATGAGCTAATTAGTGACATCACCTGTTTTAGAGAATAGCCAGAGCAAATCCATGGGAGACAAAGTTTGTCTGAAAAGTTTAGATTTATTGTGAGTATTTCATGCAGTATATTGTTAAGGTTACTGAACTGTGGGACTGGAATAATAATCCAACGAGAGGGGGTGAACATGTGAATATACATGTAAAAATAAAGTTATAGCTGGAAAATACATGTCATTTAAATGCAGATTTGTAAGGCTGCATTTTAACAAGGCGAGAGTGGCAGAAAATATTGACTCGCAAAGTGGTTCCTGGGCTTGAAAGGTTAAGAAACTTTACATACAGAGTAAATGCTAACATTATGTCAGTTCCAGTTTAATTCAGTAACATTCCACTGAATGTACTTGTAAAGCAACTCCGGTTTTAAAGTTACACCTTTACCACTCTTGCAGCCCATTATTGCTACTACATCCCCCATAATATTAATGTTTGTTCAACCAAATATGATAAAACAGCCAAATCTGTCAGAGCAGACTAAACTACACTGGTATGCTAATAGAGGAAGTCTACCTCAAAAACCATTTCAAGATACAGGAATGTGTGCTGGAAATATTATGTACTTTAACGTCAGCTAGGAAGTTTGCCATTTGTTCTGAGTGCTGATGTGCTCTTACTGGCAACAGTCAAGTACACCTTGCCTTTCTTGTGTCAGTTGGGAGCTTTTCAAGATGCTTCTCTGCCATTATGGTAAATTTCTACAAGAACATTAGTCCCCATTATGCTACCTTCAGCACCTGTTTTTAAATTAATGTATTGCTAGTATTTCCAGTATAATGCAGCTGTAAGTGAACATGAGTTTATAATAGGAGCACCCTGTATATTATTAATGTCTGGTGTCCTCAACTGTACTGATGGATCCTCTATATTATTTATGACAGGTGTTCTCAGCTCTATACTCATCCAGTCATAGTCCAGACTTGTCAGTGGTATGCATTCTATTTTATCAAGGGGATAATTTTACCTATTATTCAGTATTAAAGAAATAATTCAGCCAAGGGTTTGGGCAAAACATGCCTACCACACAGCTGAGGTAGAGACAGTGAGACTGATTGAACCTGAAGATTATTACGTGGCAGGTTGAAAGCGAATGGCTGTGAATTTTATCTGGATATCCAGGTGAAATTCATCCTCTGCTCTTTGCAGGAAATGCTATGGGAGCTTGTATTTCAGCAGTGACCAGTGGGAGGACCATGGGACCAGAAGATGGAGTCTCTTCGCAGCACAGCGTTCCCATCGAAGCACTGACACGCTGGGGTTTATCTGACCCAGAGGAAAGACTGCCTCCAACTGCTGTTTCCAGCAACAAATTCATTTCCTCATTGCAGATCCAAAGGATGGAGTCTCCCACAGCACAGTGTTCCCATCACATCACTGTAGCACTCATTGCCTCACAGGGTCTCCCTTATCAGTACTAATCAAGCACATGCTTTCAGCCATTAAGGAGGAGCAAGTCACATGATTATATGGTTGCTGGCAAATCTATGGTGAAATAACACAAGTTGTTATTATATATACAGCTATGTTAATTATCAGTGATTCTGAAATAATTATTTCAATTATTATATTCAAAATAATTATTTCAATAATAATTATAATATATTTGATTCACTGCCCTTACATTTTTATTAAATTTATGACAGAAACTAATAGAACTAGGTGGTAGTATGTTATATATTTTTTTTTATTTTGTTAATTTCTTTACTGAGTAATGCCCAGGGCTTTAGCAGTGTTCACATTTATGTTCAAATTTTCTCTTACCCTGATCTGTATATATTGGTCTGTATTCTACTGACTTTTTGATTCAGTAGGTTAGAATAATTACACAATTGACTGAATACTGACCTCTATCTGGCGTTCCTTCACAGTTAAATGGTCAATATGCTATTCTTGTTGGGGGTGTGGTTGTACAGCTGTAGGGAGCAAAGGTTCTGGGCAGCCATTAAGCTATCCTAATTGGCTGTTCAGTAAAACGTCTTAAGACCCAAACGGTAATTGAACAACATATTAATATTAATAAATGAGGCTCAATGCTGATCTGTGCGGCCAATTTGTTTAATGGGCAAAAGCAAAGAGAGTGTATTTGTGCCTTTGTGTTAACATAAGACACAGTTCCAACAACATGCCTTTTTAACAATGGGGACACGGCAGATAACCTTCAAGAGAAGTCCAAATCAGTATGTTATTTCCAGCTCAATTAGGGCTCATTAATTAAGACCTCAGTGGGAACTAAAATCACCGTACGTGCTAGATCCCACTTAGCAAGATTGGGAAACACAGCATCAGTAAGAGGAGTTCACAGTCCCAACCTGTAAATTCAAAAGCTGAAAAGGCCACAGTCTATATTTAGTCTGCCTGTGCAAGCAACCGTTGTGCAAATAATTCCACTTGTTTATTCTCATGGAAAAAAAAAAACCCATCCCCCCACTTTCAGCCGATTTCTACCAATATAGTGACATCGCTCGTGAGCGCATGCCTCCATTGGTCCGTTGTCTGAAAGGGGAGGAGGGACTGGGGCAGCTAGTAGGTGGGTACTTGCTCACACTATGCCACCGATGGTCCGGGCAAGCTGAAAGGCCGAGCTGTGCGTCCTCGTTCGTCTTCACCCTTCCTCAAGCTCTGAGGATTCAGCATTAATTATCGAACCATGAACCCGATGACAAGCTCTTAAGGTCACCGGCAAGTTTGCAGGAGCCTGAACGATTATGTAAATAAATAAATAATGAAGGGATAAGTAAGTGCTCTCTTATTTTCTCAAAGACAATTTTTCTAATTGGCCTACAATTTTGTGAAACGCAGAGTTGCCCTCATATAAAATAATAGCAACTGAACAAGAGAAAATAACATCAATTTTATGCTTGTGTTCACTATGTGCTACGCATCCCTCCAGCTGAGTAGTAAAAAGGAATTAATGTCACTATCGCAGCTGCTGTTGGATGCTGCCCTGTCAAGCTTTCTCCAGGCCAAAATATCAATAACACAAAACTATTCCACCTTTTCGCGTATAAATACAGTAGTTAGACATACTTTATATCAGTATTCTCCATGCCAGGTTCCAGGAACTAGGAAATCAGGTGAGGTGAGTTAGTTGTGTAATCAGCTGTGGGAAATGATCGTTAAGTGTTGAGTAACAGCAAGAACCATTATACCCTATGGCTATACAGGACAGAGCATGAGAACTGCTGATACAAAAGGATTATGACATAGGATTATGAAACTGGATCAATTCAGGATTATGACAATGTACTTCCTAATTGTATGCTTGGAAAAGGGGCATCGAAATTGTATCAGAACACATGACCAGCTTTGGATGGTAGAGAACACCAAGGTGGTCAGCAAAATGGTAGTCTCTTGTGGAGGTTCTCAAACATGTTGTTAAGGTTGATGGGTTTTTTTAAACACCCATGTTAAAATGAACTGGACATCCTATTTCCTGGGTCCACGCACATGGTACACTTTGCCTCTCTGTTGATATTCAATGGAGGGTGTTTGCATAGCGAAAAAATGGATGTTATGGTAACAGCCAATAGAAGCAGTTCAAAAACTGACAAGAAACGATTAATGGCCTATTAAAGCAAAAACGATTACCTCACAAGTGTTTAACATTCTATGAAAATGCCACAATTTACATGTTTGCAAACAGAGCGGCTATATAGGAAAAGCTGTGAAATATTCGTAGCGCTGACACATTCAAAAAAAGTATTTCTCTTTGGTGTCAGTGCGATTCTACTGTTCTTTAAGTTTGTTTTATGTTGCCTCCAAGTGGAGGCAGTAAGATGGTTGTCTGGGAGGCAGGTGTGAGCTGGGTGCTCAAACTGGGTGTTTGAGTCCTATCCACCAACGCCTGCAATAGTCAGAGATCTGCAATGGCGAGGCAACAGCTGGGCACAAATGTCCCCTTTCTGGGGAAAGAGAGTGGTTAAAGCTCCCTAAAATATTTGATGCGGAACCTAGGTATGCAATTTTGTGACTCTGTCACACAAGTCAAGAGTTTTGTGCTGCTATTTTTATTATTTCGTAAAGTATTTACACTAGTTGTAATCCTCTACAAACATGCCAAATTTGATGAGTTTTGATAATCCTTGTGGATTTTTTTAGACATTTTTCCTATGTGATGAAAAAAGTGCCCGAAAAGCTATGAAGTGCTCCCATGTTCCGGTAAGTGATGAAGGATATAAACCATTCTATTTGGAAATTAGGAGAAAAAAATACCAACTTAAAACTTGCTCACTGACAAATGCACCTCTTGATGGTTTTTCTTATAGTATATCCCCCAGTGTATAGAATCATATTCACATTTGCATATGTACTTCTCCCTCAACAGACTAAATCTTACATACAAATTCAAGGTTGGTTGGCTTGTATGTATAAAACCAGACCTTAAAAATTCCAACAAATATATATCCAGAAAGCCTAGAAATGAATAATGGAAATGTTAGAGAGGAACAGATAACACAAAGAGAGGTATGCTATAGGAACTGAACGGATATCCCAGCTGCTTTGCAGGCATGTGTCATTGCGTGCATGAGTGTGCTTGTATTCGTGCATGAGTGTGCGTGTTTGTGTGTGCAAGCATGTGTCATTGTGTGTGGGTGTGTACGTGTGCATGGGTGTCTGTTTGTGTGTGCATACTTTACTTTTATTGTCGCTAATTTAAGATGTTGAGGAACCATAAGGCATGTATGTGTGTTTCAGGAAAGGATGGGAAGGTTGGTCACAGAAATGAGTTTCACATTAGGGACAATAACATACCAGTGAGTTTAAGTGAGATTTTTAAACATTTGAGTTCTGTATTTTGTGTATGTATTTTTTAACAGCCCAGTGCAGTATATCTGCATTCCTAAAGTGGCTGCCAACTTGATTACCAGGTTACAAGGTGCTATGTCTGTTTGTTTGGGAATAATACACATTTTTGTGAAAAGCCATGCTCACCAATGGTTACTGGCTCATGATTCGGCCATATTTTGACATTAGAGTTGTAGAAGTCATACAAATAATTCCTTTATAGCTGAGTGTACAGATACTGTTCAGACACTTAAAGATGAATCTGTCCACCTGCTTCACCACTCCCCCTTATGGTGGGATAAACCTGTACCACTTGTTTCACAGAGTGTACATAACCCAAAAATAATAACAATAAGCTACTGTTCTGGACCCTTCCCATTTTTCCCCTGCAATATGTTTTCCTTGCATAATGGATCCTGAAATTCTCATGATTACTTAAGTGCTTTACAGTTTAGAGGTTGATTATTAATAAACATGAAGTAGTACATTAAATTAAGCGTAAGATAGCAAACTCTAACTAAAAATTACAATTCGAAATGTTCTCGTATTCTCTCTATTCTACTCTCTAATGGGGTATTTCATGTATCAGAACTAAATCTTTAATCTGATTCTACAAAAGCCCATTTAAAGTCAATAAAGAGAGAGTACAGATTCAAGAGGTGTGTGTTACTTTGGCTGGATGCTAACAGAGTGGATTTTAATAATAAAGAACTTCATATAGCTAATATCAATAGTGAATCTATGAACCGGATAAGTAGCAGAGGGGGCCTTCAGAAAATCATCTAGTTCCACCTGCACCCAGAGCAGTGGTCACATTCCTCTCTGTGCCAACAGTTACACCCAAAGGAGGCAGTCGTGCAAGGTGAGAGATCATTTAATGATGTGATAAAGGGCCACAGGGAGGTGAACACAGTGAAGGCTCCTGTTTGTGCGCAGGGAGGTGAACACAGTGAAGGCTCCTGTTTGTTAGCAGGGTGGTGAACACAGTGAAGGCTCCTGTTTGTGCGCAGGGAGGTGAACACAGTGAAGGCTCCTGTTTGTGCGCAGGGTGGTGAACACAGTGAAGGCTCCTCTTTGTGCGCAGAGTGGTGAACACAGTGAAGGCTCATGTTTGTGCACAGGGTGGTGAACACAGTGAAGGCTCCTGTTTTTGCACAGGGTGGTGAACACAGTGAAGGCTCCTGTTTGTGCACAGGGTGGTGAACACAGTGAAGGCTCCTGTTTGTGCACAGGGCAGTGCACACGGTGAAGGCTCCTGTTTGTGAGCAGGGTGATGAACACAGTGAAGGCTCCTGTTTGTGAGCAGGGTGGTGAACACAGTGAAGGCTCCTGTTTGTGCACAGGGCAGTGCACACGGTGAAGGCTCCTGTTTGTGAGCAGGGTGGTGCACACAGTGAAGGCTCCTGTTTGTGAGCAGGGTGGTGAACACAGTGAAGGCTCCTGTTTGTGCACAGGGCAGTGCACACGGTGAAGGCTCCTGTTTGTGAGCAGGGTGGTGCACACAGTGAAGGCTCCTGTTTGTGAGCAGGGTGGTGAACACAGTGAAGGCTCCTGTTTGTGCACAGGGCAGTGCACACGGTGAAGGCTCCTGTTTGTGAGCAGGGTGGTGCACACAGTGAAGGCTCCTGTTTGTGAGCAGGGTGGTGAACACAGTGAAGGTTCCTGTTTGTGCACAGGGCAGTGCACACGGTGAAGGCTCCTGTTTGTGAGCAGGGTGGTGCACACAGTGAAGGCTCCTGTTTGTGAGCAGGGTGGTGCACACAGTGAAGGCTCTTGTTTGTGCACAGGGTGGTGCACACAGTGAAGGCTCCTAATTGTGCGCAGGGTGGTGCACACAGTGAAGACTCTTGTTTGTGCACAGGGTGGTGCACACAGTGAAGGCTCCTGTTTGTGCTGCAGTGTGAAAAGTGGTGAGCTTGGTGACATGTAAGTCACATGTGATTGGTTGCTCACTCCTTAGGCAGTGGGAAAGGTGCTCTGTGACCTCATTGATAAGTTTTTGTTTGGGTGGGAAATAAGTGGGGGAGAATGTCTAAAATAAGAAAAATGCAATGAGCACGGTCTATTCTATAATAAAATGAGATACTGGTGAAAGATCTGGTCTAATGAACTGTTGTGTTGTTGAAATGTGGGACCAGACAAATATTCCAACTTAAAATGAATAGGTTAGAATGCCATTGTTTAACATATTCCAAGTGGGTAATATCAGCTATCGCTATGGTCAATGTGCCAACCAGCCCAACTTGTCGCTGCACAGTGACTCTGTGAGCATAGTTGGTACTAACATATTTTGAATTCTTGAAAAATAATAAGTAAACTGTGCTTAAATGCATTTTCCATGGGGCAAGCCAGTTGCCTCTGTTAAGGTCCAGTGTCTCAAGACAGTACAGTACTGTCCTGAGGCAATCCTCTTATGGAACAAACCAGTTGCTGTGGCACAAATTGAGTGCCATGAGACAGTAGAGTACTGTCAAGAGCCAGTCCCCTAGTGGCGGGATACAGTAACTGCACCTTCCTTCCAGTGGCCACTGGATGGTACACAAAATGTTATGACCCCCATTTAACCAGTTAAGTATTGTATTACATGGACTGTATTACGTGTTATTTGTGGACAGGGCAGATCAATTTCATCATAACCAGTTCTTAGAAAAAAAGATCAAAAACTGCACTACCCTTGAGTTAAGAACGGTCATAAAGTCAAGTACAAAGTCATAGATTATACAATATAACATAATACTTTGTGCCTCTACTCAATTCCTGGGAATTATTGTCATCCTTACAGCAGTATTCTGTAAAAGAAAGAAAACCTTGGCGATTCTTTTTCAAATTTGTGTCTCTCTCTCAATTTTGTATTGCCAATTGTGCCTCTATGGTATATACACCGAGCAAGGGGCAGTACTACCAAGGTATATTCACCCCTTACCGGTCGAGGTTTGTCTTTGGCTCATGACAGATGGCAGCATCTACTGGTCGGGTATGGTGTTAGGATGAACTATAGTGCAATGGTATTCCGAGGAATCCCGGCCTCATACTCCAGTCATACTCGAACCTTCCACCATACAGTCCAGTGAGCACTTGAGGAAACCAGCTGACCCATTTTGGAACCCTCCATCAAGGTTTCTGACGCTAAAACTCTCTCTCCTAACAAATCACATTACAAACGACACAACTCCTTCATACAGTACTTACTACAAAAAAACAGGACTTTATATGAATCTTTTAGAGAGTAAAAATTCTATATCCAAACCGATCCTTTTTCTTTGTCGTCCCCACAGGAATGCAATAGACTTGTGCTGGATGACACGAGCAGAAAAAGCAAAGCAGGAAGTGCGGCAAGCGAACGTGAAATTGCAGGTCTCGTGATGTACACCAAACATCATTCATGCTGCTCAGTCGCTGGATGTTTCACTTAAGCCAGAAGAGGAAAGAGATGTTTATGCGCAGTGTGTGGTTATGAGTAGCAGAGGAAGTGCTAGTCGCTTATAATTCTGCCCTTTCAGAAGGTCACCAAGTCTAAATGAGCAGAGTCATTACCTGATGAAAATGTATCCTACCGTGTCTATTGTGGGAAATCTGGGAGTTGAAAGTGACAAGACCAGCCTGTCCCCGTGTGGGTGTTGAGCCACAGGTATGTCAAGCTGAAACCATGTTGAGACCTCTCTTTGTGTTAAAAGCAGAATATAAAATTCGGTAGAGTCAGGTCTCTGGGGTGTTCCTCACTCTGAAGCTGTGAGTTTGATGCATGGTATTTTCCCGCCTCGCTTTTCCAGACAAATTTGGAGACAACTCTGTTTTATGTATCCCACTACTCCTGTTAGGGGAGAGAGGAACTTGGGAAAAAGATGTTTTTTTGATTGATGATGTTCATTTAAGTTGGTAAAGTACAACCTCAAAGAGGAATGATCGAAAGAACCTATCTTTGTAGATCTGTGTCTACCTGTTTCAGAAATGTCTCTAAGATTTCGCACTGTAAATTTTATTCATAGAGGTAAAGTTAGTACATAGGGGAGACTACATCTCTCTACACAGCAGAATTCTAAGGAAGTTCTGCTCTTTTACAACTCTTTCATAACCTGATACTGATGCAGTCATTTAAATCGAAAGTGCAGAGCACCTGAGTGGTGCCACTGATTAAATCTCTTCATCCTATTCAGTACAATTTTATTGGTATAGCACTTTTTACAACACCGATTGTGACAAAGCAGTTTTACATAGATCCAAGGCCCGAGACCCACTCAGAGCAAGCCTAGGGCAACGCTGACTAAGAGAAACCCTGACATACAGGAAAATCCCCAGAGGAGAAGCCAGCTCAGAAAGGGAGCCTGTCTGCTTCTGGCCTACACCAGGCAGTCAATGGGTTAACAACATAGCAAATGTGTTTTTATAAATAATCATTAGTATTAACTAGCAGGGGTCCAGTTCTTGGTAGAAAGGGGGCAGAACAAACAGGGTGACAGGATAACTGAAGTCGATTTCAGATTGTAGTGCTTAAGCTACAGGTCCAGGTGGGGCCCTAGAGCCGGGAGAGGAAACAGAACAAAAATGTCGTTCATGAAAAGTCTTACTCACGGTGCAGTGTTGTGTCACAGCGTCACATAGCGCGAGAGGGATATGTCAGGCTATAGCTCAACAGTGCCTCCTCTGGTCACCCCCTGCCTTGCAGCTCAACAGTGTCTCATTAGACGGCTTGACTGACAGATAACTGATGAGAAAAAATATTTTAAAAAATTGACGCTTCAGAATACGCACAGGCTAATCTCTTGCCCTGAAGTGATGGAGGAGATAACAGAGGTGAGGTGAGGCATGCAGTTCTGAATAGACATCCAAATTTAGGAGGAGAAATGAAGAAATATAACAAATGAAAATATATTTACATTACAGCGTAAGAGGAGAGTCTGAAGAAAGGTAGATACTGGGGAACATACATTAATGCATTTATCGACTTAAAAGACTGAAGGGAGGATTTTGCCAGTGGCCTGGAAGAAAGGGTTTGGGTGATGAAAAGGACAGCCCTACTGAGCCCTGTTATAACTCTAAAAAGTGAAAAACGTTTGCTGCTTGTCGATACCCTGGTTGAGGTATATAAAAGTTGACCCCTGATCTCAAACCTACATAATCTAAAATGGCCAACAACTAAAGATGATTGAACGTCTTTATTGTGGCATCAAATGAAAGTACAGGACAGAGAGAGAAACATCAAAGGTAAGAGGTCCACTGGCGTGTGCCGGAGACTACGAGCATTATCAGAGGTTTTTCATTCGTTTTTTAATAAAACCTGATAATACAGCCCTGATCTGGCGGTACATGTCTCTCTAGACAAGTTGCTTATTCGATGTCTGTGCCAGTTGTAGAAAAGGGGTGATGGTTTATACAAGATTTATAATGATTATCCTTTTGATAGGTAATAGTACGATTGTGTCTCCTCCATCCTCCTGAAATGAACCTCTTGCAATGGCTTAGCTTTGGGGTATTGGATTCATGAAGTGACGTCACTCCCATCATGCACTGCCTCACATCCTGAATATGACCACCGATTGGACAGATGACGGGAGAGGACCGTTCTACTATTATACCCAATTGACGGACAAACCGCAGTACACCGGGTGGGTAAGTGAGTTTGTCTGATTTCAGATCTTGCTAACGAGTCCTCAGACGTGACTTTGCCAGCGCTGGTTGTGTAGCCCATGATTGGCCGTGCTGTTGCTATGGGAGAGAAGATTTATGTAGGTAGGGGATTCCCACATGTCACAGACGCTAGAGGAGAGCAGGTTTTGTGTGTTACGTAAAGACTGCAGGAGCAAAGCAGTGACCTTCATACAGCTGTAACTTGAGGAGCAGAAAGAGGAAATCTCTATGTATCTGTCTATCTGTCTATCTATCTATCTATCTATCTATGAATGTATAAGCATGTTCAATCCAGTAGTCCATTAACTTCTTTTGTGCTCTGTTCCCCTGAACCCAATTTCAACCCTTTTTGAGGAATGCAGTTTATAGCCAGTTTTGCATGCTGATTACTCCACGGCTGGTGGATGTAAAGCTGTAAAATTTCAATCTCTGAAACAATGATTCACATCGTAAATACGACCACCATGCAACCACCTTGTGAAACATGTGACATGAGAAGACATGAGTTCTAACAGTACAGTACATGCTTGCACTACTAACAAAATAATAAGATTTAATATTATTATGATGGCCCAATTGAGACACATTAAATCTATGGAACCAACATTAAGGTACACACAAGCTATTAACATGCAGTGAAGTTTTGTGTAGTTGTTCTTGGACAATTTATGTAGAAAATTAGGAAAATGTGTCCTGCATACAAAAATGGGTAAAATCAGAGAGGATTGATGTATCGCTGATGGAATGAATTTAAATTAAATGATACACATGATGGAACTTAGAAAACATGATAAAACGATAGTGGTGGAAAACATAATATTGAACGGAATATAAGAATATTATTACTTTCATAGACTCTGTTTGAAACTGAACATCGTAAGGCTTTCATTTGTGCTTTGAATCCCTACATTTTCAATCTTACGCAGCACACAACTGGTCACGAGTCTCCAGTTACTGCAATTAGCCATCATATATTTAAGAAGGGCATTTGTTGAAAATGTAACATTTGGACAGATTTAGTTTCACTAATTAAAACCTAAACTTAAGGACTTTTCAGATATGAAATCCTATAATAATACAAGATGTATGGACATTTGTTGCACAGTACATAGATATTTATTTCTCCCAGCTTAATGTAATATCTTTGAGGCCCCCTCCCAATGCAGTAGAGTATTTTCTTGAAGAAGGGAACAATACTTTCACGGCGCTCAAAGGAATCTGGAAACAGTAGACAGGAAATAGGGACATTTTAGCGTGAAAACCACTGAGTACCAAAGGACTACAGTCGTAAACCTTTCATCCGCAGGACTACCTTTAGATGTTCTTCTGTTCCCGAAGAGAAGGTAAAACAGAAGAGGGAATGCTGAATTAAACATTGTAAAGATGGTGCAAACGCCTCTCTCCATGACAGAACAGAGCAATTGTTGGTCAGCTGATATGGCAATGTTGGGTATTTCTTGTTATGCAGTCAACACTTTAGGTCATCTTGGTGTGGCATCGCGGTCATTCACCTCGCATCTGTGACTCCAAAGGGCAGGGTTCATCTTTCTGATGCGAATGTGTACCGGCAATGCTGTCAGTCAGTTAGCAGCCATGAAAACACAAAGCTAGCTAATCCGGATCCAAAATGGCAGCTGGAACAGACAGCTTGTCTGTTTAATGCACTGTTGTCTCTACATTGTTTTTCGTGCTGTTTTTACATTTGTAAATCTTTACTCTGCATGTTATATTAAAAGAAATATGAATGTTTTTTTTTCATTCCCAAATCATTGCAAACTGTTCTTTCTGAATAATGGTGTATTGTAAAGAAATAAAGTAAATGTGAGAGAGGGTTCAGGGGTATGACTGAGCGCTGTTTTGGTGTGAAAGTTCAAAGAAAAAGGTGGTACGAGTCTGGCACACCTAGTCTCGGAGTCACACATGGTCCCAAAATTGGAGAATCACCACCCTCCTCCTGCAGTGTGTTTTACACATCTTACCATGAAACTCACAACCGCAACGGTCTCTTCCACTGAGTAAAGGTAAGTGGAAGAAAATCGATCAAAAACAGACGTCATGCATGCCTTTTTGAGCGGTGTCCGCATCTCAGAATGACTCTGTGTATCCATGTGAGTCAATAACTCAGAGTGAGTCACTGTCTCTTAAAAAGTCGGTTGATTAGAGTGAGTCACTGTTAACATGTGAGTCATTATCTCAGAGTGATTCGCTGCCTCTATGTGAGTCAGTATCTCAGAGTGAGTCACTGCCTTTATATGAATCAATACCTTGGAGTGAGTCACTGTTTATGTGACATTATCTACACTATTTGTATCCTTTCCAAGTGTCATTTTTCCCTTATTGAGTGGAGTGAAAGACTCACCTGCTGTCGTCCCTGGGCCACCACCCACCAGAATTACACCACCAGTAATTCTGTAAGACTGGCAAGTGTGTTTTGCAAAGCAAAACAGAGACAAGGATACCGGCACTCCGGGGAGTCAACGTTGACCCAAAAACACAAACAGAAACGAAGAGTTCGCTGCCTATCTGCATAATTAACCGAACTGGCGTTTGGGAAAAGTGGAGGTGTCAGCAGAAAGGGGCTCCGGCGGGTCATGATTTCGGGCGGTTTTTTTAATTGGCGGTAAATACAGGGCCGCGGAACGAAGCGCGGCCCCTCTGCTTTCTGCACCCGTAGCAATATTTCCTGCAAAGGCTTCAACCTCTCCTCCTTATTAGTTCCAGCCCCTGTTTCTTTGTCTTTTCGCAGGTCAAATTACAGCTGCTGTTTTCAAGGGCTGGATATAAGTTTGGAATGTCGTGCTATGAGCATGGCTCGCTTCCTGCCGCGATACTCCTGTGGATGAATCCCATGGATTCGTCGGCGATCTCTCAGGAGGAAGGGGAATCTCTGTGACAGCAGTGACGACTCCAGAATGTTGGGAAACAAAAAGGTAAACTGCGAAAGACAAAGATAAAAATACCTGCGTGATATTATTAACCAGGAAACACAGAGCACTAAGGAGTCTTGTTTTGACAGCGGAACCCAGAGGGGCTTGTGGAATGTTCAGCGCAAACACTTACGCTTTTAGACTGAAGGGAGGGGTGCCTCTTTGAAGGAACGGTTTGTGTTTGAGCGGAGGGAGGATTGGCAGAGGAAAGGAACAGCCCTACTGTGCTCAGGCTGGTTGGTGTGGGGGGGGGGGTTTGGGAGGCTGTTTAAAGGAACAGCCTGTGTGCTTTCAGACCTGGGGAAGGCCAGATGTTTAAAGAAACGACTGAGTTGTGTGGGGAGAAATGGAGGCGGAGTCCTCCTCTCGCCTCTCCAGCCCGGAGAGGAGTGGGCGATGAAATCTCCCTTTGAGATTTGGATGGCGGCCGAAGGTCCGATGGCGGAAAGTGGCGGTGACGGGGGCGCACGTCCCCGCTCGGCCGCGGCCTGGATCTCGATGCAGAGCAGTGAGATCAGCGGGTGAGCCTGATCGGAGCTGACGGTCTCCTGCAGTGAACTCTCTCCTGGAGCCCCCGCACTGCTCGTTCAGCACAGATGCAGATCCGCGGACACAGATACAGGGGCTGCTGTTTCTCTTCACCTCCTCCCCACCTCCCGGCCGCTTAGCTCAAAGGCCATGAAGCAGACCGTATCCCTAATCCTAACCCACCCCCCCTCCCAACCGCTAAGCGCAAAGGCCATGAAGCAGACCGTATCCCTAATCCTAACCCACCCCCCTCCAACTGCTAAGCTCAAAGGCCATGATGCATGACGTACCCCTAACCCTAACACACCCCCCCTCCCAACTGCTAAGCTCAAAGGCCATGATGCATAATGTACCCCTAACCCTAACACACCCCCCCCCAACTGCTAAGCTCAAAGGCCATGATGCATAATGTACCCCTAACCCTAACACACCCCCCATCCCAACTGCTAAGCTCAAAGGCTATGATGCAGAACGTACCCCAAACCCTAACCCACCCCCCCCAAATGCTAAGCTCAAAGGCCATGATGCAGAATGTACCCCTAACCCTAACCTACCCCCCCCAAACACTAAGCTCAAAGGCCATGATGCAGAAAGTACCCCTAACCCTAACCCACCCCCCTCCCAACCGCTAAGCCCAAAGGCCATGATGCAGAACGTACCCCTAACCCTAACCCACCCACCCCCCCTCCCAACTGCTAAGCTCAAAGGCCATGATGCAGAAAGTACCCCTAACCCTAACCCACGCCCCCAAATGCTAAGCTCAAAGGCCATGATACAGAAAGTACCCCTAACCCTAACCCACCCCCCCTCCCAACTGCTAAGCTCAAAGGCCATGATGCAGAATGACAGAGGAGCTACAGAGCTGAAGTATCCGTGGAAACTCTGGTCTAAATCTGTTAGTAACGTTCACAGCCTGAATATTATATACAGTAAATGTCATAAATTTGTGTGTGTGTATGTGTGCATATGCATGTGTATCTGTGTGCATGTGTGTAATTATGAGTGTGTGTGTGTGTATGCGTGTGTATGCGTGTGTCTGTAGGTATGAAATTCAGCATCAGATGGGACGAGCATGTATTACACCTAAAAGGATTTGCACACTTTAGATCCTTCAAAGATTATTTGCAGAGGGAACAGGAGTAATCTCACAGCATTTAATAATTGAGGTTTAGCTGTGTTGCTATCCTTGAAATAGGACAGCGTGTGGTGACAGAAATCAGACAGTTTGATGTTTGTGAGAGGGGTACGCGGCTCCTGTCTGTCATTGATGGAATGTGTTTGAGAGTGAGCAAAAAGTACAGGCAAAGCCAGATATATTTCACCCCTTTCCCTGGAACTCACATCAATCTGACTAAATACCGTTAATACATTAGTGTGAGTGTATGCAATTACACACACTGATCAACAAATATATATACATAGTTTTGTATCCATGCCTGGCCTTATTTTATGCTGTTTTCGTGATGTGGAGTGTACTAAAAAGGCTTTGGAACGTTCAGTGGGTCCCCGGAGCTGGTAAGAACTGTTACGTTCATGTCACATGCATATTCAGCACCATGACAAATGCTATATGATCATGTGACACATCTGAGCTGGGCGTGCAATCGGAGGTTATGCCCTGGCGCCGCGCCGCTGTCGTTATCGCGGCGATGTTTGCCTGAAGACCATTTAATGGTGATCGAAAGAGCGCTGTTCTCCTCACTGATCACATGTCATCTTACTATGACATGTGATCATGTGACCCACACTCTCTCCACGACTTCCTTGTCCTCCAGTCAAGCGGGGACGGCATGTAGAACACAGCGCAGGGGACTTTTTTCTGCTCTCCAAGGACAGACTGTGCTCGCAAGGAAGTTGTGAAACGCGGTTCAGAGATGATGGGGTTTTTTTTTTTTTATTTGAATGGAGAGTGCAGCTCCACTCACTCGTGAAGAGAGTCCTCTGGAGCTCAGAGGAACTTTCGACCCTGCTCCTGTTTTTACGCAGACGTGCTGCTCACACACGAGTGCTCAGTCACGGCCCTCCTCTTCACATTCAAGTGCTGCTCGCGGAGGGGGTCTCAACCTGGCCCTCTCCTTCACATCGAAACATCGCTCACAGACAAACTACGCCCACCCATTGTCTTTGCCGTGTAACTTTACTTGTAGAATAACTCTTGCCCCCAGCCTTCTTATTATTATTATTTTTTTTAATACGACCTTTATTTAAGCAAGCCAAGAAGGCCAGCATGTTTAGTTTTAGGCAAGACACTACAGAAATGGGCAGGCGGGATGTGCCAAACACAATCAAGTGCAAAATCAATCAATTGTCAGCTAACCACAGTCAATTTCCAACAGACTATGTTTCCTTCTCTTCACAAAGGAATGCTTCTCTCAGAACAAATACACCACGCAAGAGCTAACATACCCTCTTTTCTCTATTGGTACAATGATAAACTCGTGGTACAATGATAAAACAAGATGCTATTATATTAAATAATTGGCAAATCTGAAAACCAAGATTTGTGTGATATCTGCGTCTCGGCAAAGAGCCTCTTAATAGCAATTTGGAATGCTAGCGCCGAAGCCTCTCTGTTGCTGCATTGTATTAGTGTGAACTCAGTGCCACATAGCTTTGAAATAAACAAGACAGCAATTAATCGAAATAACCCACTCCGTTTTGACTGTTGCCCCATGATCATGAAAGCAGACATGAAAAACACAGAGCATAGTTCGGCAAAGCAGCAAGCCTTAACCCAAGAATACTACGAACTGCAAAAACACTTCAGACAGACATTCGGCAAAATCTGTGTTCCTCCCAAAAATCACAGAGGAGGTTTCAGGTGCAGGAGCATCCTAATATAATTTTATATTCAAAATTGAGGGGAAAGTAAAAATTGTAAGGGAGCGTTGCTGTCGACCGAGAGTTGTTATGCCATTGTGCAATCATTGACTTGTGATAGTGTAACTATAGTGATTTTTGGGATGTACCTCTGTGAAGTAATGTACCCATAGTGTGACAGCCACAGGGAAATACACAACAGGCTATTGCTGTACTACCTGGCATATTTTTTTTATGTTGCAGTATGAGATACAGGTACAGCTTGGGTCATGGTGTATCAGTGTACCTGTAGTGCTGGATGTAAATGTAGCTACAGTATAAATGTTGCAGTGAGAGTGTCCTAGCAGACTAATAGTGTATCTGTTGAATGAGCTTTATGCTGTTGTGTGAGCTTGCTGTG
This sequence comes from Albula glossodonta, assembly GCA_019788955.1. Taxonomy (NCBI): domain Eukaryota; kingdom Metazoa; phylum Chordata; class Actinopteri; order Albuliformes; family Albulidae; genus Albula; species Albula glossodonta. The sequence goes on along the minus strand of JAFBMS010000102.1, from coordinate 606,182 downwards.
GTTCGAGATTGTGATGTGAAATGTGTGGCGTCGCGCTATTGGCTCTGGGCTGAGATGAGTTCTCCGTTTCCTCCTGTTCTCTGCACAGAGAGAGGGGAGTGCTTCAGTACCTCCGCACGCCCAGATAAGACTACTCTGCAATTCAGGAAAATGCAACCTGCATGTTAACAACCCTCCAGCCTAACTTCCCATGAGGCCCTGCAGCCTCAGGTCTCTCTCTCTGTCTCTCTCTCTCCTCTGCTCTCCTCCTCTCCAGTTTCTCTCTGCCCCTCCAAAAAGGACAGGAGCCCAGGGAGGAGTGTATCCAGACTCCTCTGTTTAGAGAAACAAACCAAAGGCAGGGCATCCTGTATGTGGTGTGATATCCGCTGTGAAGCAATGTGTAATGTTCTGCTTGAAATGATATTCAGGGTTCAGTGTGAAGCATTATGTTGGGTTTATTGTTGAGTAGTGTTTTGGGTCCAGTGTTAAGCATTATTTAGGGTTCAGCGTTGCATTGTGTTTAGGGCTCAGTGTTGAGTGATGTAAAGAGTTGTGTTGTATAGTGTTTAAGGTGCAGTGTTGACTGATGTTAAGGCTTCAGTGATGAGTAGTGTTTAGGGGTCAGTAATGAACGGTTAGGTTTCAGTTTCAGAAAACTGATCCCTAAATGTTACTCCACACTGAACACTTCAGGGTTATGTGTTGGGACGTGTTTGACGTTCAGCATGAAGCATTATAGAGGGCTCAGTGTTGTGAAGCGTTTGGGATTTAGTATGAAGCATTATTAAGGTTTCAATGTTTTGAAGTTTTTGGGGTTCAGTATGAAGCATTATTGAGGGTTCAGTATTGTGAAGCGTTTGGGATTCAGTATGAAGCATTATTAAGGGTTCAATGTTGTGAAGTGTTTGGGGTTCAGTATGAAGCATTATTAAGGGTTCAATGTTGCGAAGTGTTTGGGGTTCAGTATGAAGCATTATTGAGGGTTCAGTATTGTGAAGCGTTTGGGATTCAGTATGAAGCATTATTAAGGGTTCAATGTTGTGAAGTGTTTGGGGTTCAGTATGAAGCATTATTAAGGGTTCAATGTTGTGAAGTGTTTGGGGTTCAGTATGAAGCATTATTAAGGGTTCAATGTTGCGAACTGTTTGGGGTTCAGTATGAAGCAGTATTGAGGGTTCAGTGTTGTGAAGCGTTTGGGATTCAGTATGAAGCATTATTAAGGGTTCAATGTTGTGAAGTGTTTGGGGTTCAGTATGAAGCATTATTGAGGGTTCAGTGTTGTGAAGCGTTTGGGGTTCAGTATGAAGCATTATTAAGGGTTCAATGTTTTGAAGTGTTTGGGGTTCAGTGTGAAGCAGTATTGAGGGTTCAGTGTTGTGAAGCGTTTGGGGTTCAGTATGAAGCATTATTAAGGGTTCAATGTTTTGAAGTGTTTGGGGTTCAGTATGAAGCAGTATTGAGGGTTCAGTGTTGTGAAGTGTTTGGGGTTCAGTATGAAGCATTATTGAGGTTTCAATGTTTTGAAGTGTTTGGGGTTCAGTATGAGGCATTATTGAGGGTTCAGTGTTTTGAAGCGTTTGGGGTTCAGTATGAAGCATTATTGAGAGCTCAGTTGCTGGTCTGTATTTACGGTGCATTGAGGCTTCAGCACTGAGCCGCACCGATCACAGGAAATGAAGAGTGAAGCACGACTGCGCTCGGGAGCTGCAGGTCCCTCTAACCACACTGCAGAGGCGGCGCAGACCGACTCCTCGTGCCTGTCTGATCCGCGCAGCGCATCACAGCGGGAATGGAGATCTAAGGGAGGTCAGACACAATCAGCAGCAGAGTGGCGCGGGGCCGTCCCCTACAGCGGAGACTCCCCCTCTGTCAAACCCATTGTGCCAGTGTAAGGGATGGGGGGGCAGAGGGGGGGGGATCACCCAATCCCCACCCACCCAACTACGCCATCTGCTGGCCACATTTGTCAGTGGCAAGCAGGAGTGGGAGCACTTATGTGACTGTGAATGTGAGTAACTAGCTGAACCCCTGCTTTCCCCCCCCCCCACATATGCTTCTGCTTTGAGAGATGGGCTCAATGTTCTGCCGGCCTTCTCCTCGAGTGTAACTAACGTAATAAAGAGAAGAGGCGAAAAGCTGAGGAGTTAGAGAGACACATTGAAATATATTCATTAACTTTTTCTTTTTTGCTAATATAAGCCTTTTAAGGCTGTGCGTTGGTGAAATTTACATTTAAATTAAATTGAATCTAGGCCAGATGAAGAGCCAGTCCGGGCGCTGGTCAGAGAGGAGGGGGGCCGGGGGGGGGATGGGGGAGGACTTTGCATTCCTTATTTACTGTCGGTCTTCATATCCCTTCTGTCAACTGTTCTTGGCCTGCCTCTGTGAGAGGGAAGGACACGAAGACAGAGGGGTCACAGGGGGCCATGATGTGTCATGAGTTGGGGAGTGGGACCTCTGCTGGTGAGCAGGGTGTACTGCAGCCTAATACTGTCCTGCATTCACCATTCACAGTGTTCAGCAGTGTTGATATATCAGGTCTGTTACTACTGCAGCACTTGGGTGGACAGACAGGGTCCAACAAATATTTAAATTCTTCTGCCTGGCCTCAGCAAGGATTTTAGTCAATGTCAACTATTTATGACATAAGGACATGCTCTGAATGATCAAATAACAATTGGAGCTAATATGCTAGTGCATTCTAGCTAATGCTCAAACTACACAAAAAGAGAATTTGTGGATGCATATAACTTGAACAGTAAGAATAAATTTATTTTGGTCATGAAGAAAATAGTGTTACAGAATGCATGAGTAATCTGAATTTGAATCGAACAAGCTACGTGTGTCGAGGCAAATGGTAAATAACGAGGCAAATGAAAGCAGAATGAAAATTTTATGGTCAGAATCATTTACATAAGGTTGCTGGTGTCATTAAAATTACCTGCAAAGACTGAAATGGTAAGACATGCCAAATACTTTCGGTGCACACAAAAAGTAACGCTCCTTATTTGGGATTTTAGTGACTCGACCCCTTTGTTTAAGGACATATGCGATTCAATCCAAACAGATTTTACTCCACAACATCAGTTTCTTTATTAATTTTCCATTTTACCAGAGACAAGCAAATAGGAATGTTTTTTTCACTCTAAAATGGAATGACATATGACCAAAAAAAGACAACAGTCTGTTTTGATTAAAGAGCAAATGCCTTTTGAAGTGACAAAGTTCAATTGATTGGGCCTCAGTCTTTGTTATTGAAGCTGCAGAGAGAGACTTTGGTTCTGTAATGGATCTTTACGCGCACAGTCCGGTCCCAGAACTCTGCCGCACTTGCCCTTGTGCTGGCAGACCCTTGGACAGACTTGTGGGCGCCCTGCAAGGAGGCGCTAATTCAGAGCTGACCGGCGTGTCCCCGGCTACCTTAGACAATAATTCGGGGCACGCTCCTCCCCTGCAGCTCGCGGTCACAGCCAGGCTGACGACGTCCCCCAGACGCTAAGCGGTCACGGTTGCGCTGTGGGGCTCTGCCGTTTGTGTACCAAAAGTGTCCCGAGATATTAACTCTGTTTACCTCTTTCGTGTGTCTCCTTGTCGGGTCCTCATGACCTCTAGAAGCCTCACCTGCAAAGCCGACCTGAATTATGGGGGAGATCAGTGCTCCACAATGTAGCAGCAATGTCTGCTTAATGTAATATACAAGATTCATACGCTGCCTCACACACAATGATCTGTCCTGTGCTATAGTCTATCTGCTGTGAAGTATCCGTTCTAAGTATTTGGTCATTTTCTCTTCATTCTTTTGAATCAACTAATCAATTTATTTGTCTCTTGTTTTATTGAGTCATTAGTTGATTAAAAAAAACTTTACGGGGATACTTAGTTGGTGAGCAATTTTTTGATGTTTCATTGTCTGAAAGTTTCAGTGTTGTTGAAAGAGAATTGTGTACATGCTGGAATAAGCCAAAGAAACCAAGATATTCTGAAAAGTGTTACTAACTCTTTGAATTGGTTGGATGCCATATCTCCCTCCTAAAAGTTACTCTTCTGTTGACAGCAGTGACAGAATGGGTCAGGAGGTTATCATGAGAGTCTCATTCATTATCATTCTGCTTGTTTCCTCCCTTTTATGCCTGATTTGATATGACATTCATAAATGCATGCGCTTAAGCTAGCATCTAGCATCATATCCTGCGAAAACTGAAAGGTGCTAAAAAGTGCAAATCTGATGACAAATTTGTTAAATCAAACAAAACAAACACAAATGAACAACACCAGCACTAAGTTGTTTTTGACAGCCAGAGTGCAGGGTAGGAAGAAAAGATAACATATACAGCGGGTATTGAGTATGATTTCAGCCTTCTAAACACAATTTATTTTCTGAGATGTAAAAATAACAATGTTAAAAATAACTTGAAGACATTCCTGGAATGAACTGGGGGTGAAAAGCCACCTTGTTCATGCATTAATCTGTAACACTAACTCCAATGGCATTCCAGTTCTGTGTCTCATAATTAAAAGAAGCAGTATGACAGCAGCCGATAAGTTCAGGAACGATCCCTTTTAAGCACAGGTGTGGATAAGCTGTTTGTGAACAGCGCTGCAGTTCTAGCTAACTGGATATTACGGAGGTTTTCTAAATTTAAACAGGGTATGTGCATGCCTCCATCAAACGCACTCCTTTCTAGGGACTTAAAACATCTTCCAGAATGAGGAATGAAGAAAAACTTCTCCTGACCATGCAGCTTGAAAACCTTACTGCTTTTACTATTGTTCTTATTTCTATAATTATTATTATTACAACTATCACTGTATATCTCTTCTGACAAAAGTTTTGACAAAAATGACTTCAGCAGAAGGCCACCAGGTGGCAGTGTCGCTCTCAGTCAATTTCTGAGAGCTCAGGTGAAGCTGAACTGATACCGCACCCCTCTGCACAGCAAACACATGTAGCCGTTGGTTTTTCTAAAGTGTTTGTCCCTTTCTATGAGGACAATGTGAGGATTTCTTTTTGTTCCTCTTTTATTAAACCCTAGATGAGATATTTGAGGGTTTCCTTTAGTCGATGCTTGCCTAATCACAGTCTCATGTTATAAATCTTAGGCTAGAAAAAAAAAACCCTGAGTTTTTTTTCACAGGAATTTATAATTATATTTACAGTTTGGAATTATGAAGATGGTCTCAAATAAAGAATCAACCAATGAGTAAAGATGATACCAAGTCATTCGTTTAGAAATGAGCTGTCATTTCATTTAACCTACAATGTAATGTTAAGTGCTGTGGTAGGTGCAGCAAGGAAATTGGCCATATGGTGTCTTCAGCAGCAAATGGGTTTGTGGGTATTGAGTTACATTTCAGACCAATAATGACCCTAAACAAATGATCAAGCAGAGTTTGTCGAACCAGGAAGTGACTGAAGCAGATGTGTTGTACATTTGTGGTGTTAGACTCCAAAGTCAGGGTTAGGGGCCAAAGTCAAGCAGATATGCGACCGCAACGACGGACCTTTTCAAGAGGGGACAGGAACACTGCCAGAGGAAGCCAAGCGGAGCAGTGTTAGGTTTGACATTAGACACTAGGTAAGAAGTTCCAGTTATTTTTTCACTTTGTATCTATTTGTATCTCATTCCACGACTTGTTTCGAGATGGAGGGAGATGAAGAGAAATGAGATATGACTATACTGTAGCTGACTGTGGACGAGGCAAGCTGCCACATTCTCTGTGAGCTGAAGAGACCTGATGGCAAATCATTGCACAGAGAGAAGTGAGGGGAGAGTTACGATGGTGTTGTCAGGATAGTACAGGTATCCGGACGATGAGTCCTGCGGCATATGTACTGAGGTACGGGTGGCTGTTGCAGATGTTGCAGACACATAAATGACAGCTCCGGGTAGCAGCTGTGATGTTCGCAGTGAAAGACAGCTTGTTATTCACAACTACACCTAAGATTCTTGGCAGTCCGGGAGGCAGACTGTGTTCAGACCATTGTGTTATCAAGGGTCATGGAGAGATCCCTAAGAGGGAAGGATGTAGTTGGTAAATAGAGTAGTTCAGATTAGGTGAGATTGAATTTGAGGTGCTGGCTGGTCATTTGACTATAAATACAATTAAAGCAAGGTTTTATTTGTGAAGGTGCATGCTTTTCCATGGGAGGAAAGGAGAGAAAATGTTGTCTTTTTGCATATATGTGGTAGGAGATGGACGGATCTGATTGAAGCACAAGATTTTTTGTCCATGGAAAATATCAGGGGTCCTAGAATGGGTCCCTGAGGGATCTCTACAAAGCAATGCAACTTTGAGACAGAGCCAAGCACGGTCACATGATGAGAGCAGACTGGTGGAGGACATTAATAATTTGCATTTCCTGTGATGACTGTACCTGCCAATTGTTTCAAATGCGGCTGATAACAACTGTTATTAATGTCAACTTGAATGATAACAGCAAATGAATTCACTATCACTATAGAAGCAGAAAGTGACACTCAACTGAAATAGGAGGAGGAAGTCATTAACACTAACCCATTCAGATGCATACGGCTTAACCTTGGTTTGTGTTCTCTACTGACCCAGATGGCAGCTTCATAAAAACAGATAAAATTATGCACCATGAAAAGCTTAAGGCTCAGTTTTTCAGACACTAAATAAAGTGAAGAAAGAGTGCTGTTTGAAAGATGCGAGTTAAATCTGAAATTAAGCAACCTTTACATAAATTATTATTTATTACAAGTCAGAATATAAATTAAATCTCAGTGACAAGTTCAGTGACTTTGACATATCTTAGAGTAGCCTGTAGCAAATAAGAACCCAACTGTAATGCAGCAACTTATTACATTGTAAATCTACGACCAAAATCGGTACTTGATAAGATAAAAACAGCTGCTCAGTAGTCTGTTACTTTAACAGCGCTGTAATCAAAATGACTCTGTTCCACATGCAGTTGGCTTATCTTCCTCTTGCAGTTGATTGCTGAAGGGTTGAGGTCATCCTTTAGGTAAAAAAATCTCATGAATTACATATATGAAATAACAATATGACATTAACATGAAGGATTTTACTGTCATGGAAATATGATCTAGCTGAGCTCACTTGTCTTGCAATAAAATGATGAAGAGACTACAGAAATTGCATCAAATGAATGATTTAATTTAAAATATTGCATGGGTAATTACTAGGACTGTGAAATTATATATTGTAATATTTTAATTTTGAATCTGAAATTCATGGCTGATTCATCTTCTGGTAAATCTCTATCGATGACATGAGAGAGAATAGGATTGAGTGAGAGGAGAAGAAGAGATGGGGAAAGCATATTTCCAGAAATAGAATCCCCTACAGCTTACCAATCAAGTTACATTTTTACAATTTAATGAAAAAAGCATAAGAAAAGGAGGATATTGGCCTCACAGCGGAGAGTGGAGTTTTTGGTGGAACCTGGCAACCCTGTTTCCTGATAAACATGCTGACATTTAAGATGACAGGGGGAAAATAAACGTTGCCGTGGCAGTTGTCAGATATTAAATTGTTATAAATACAACACAATGTTTTTTTTTTCTCCCCAAGCAGTTAAAAACCTTTGCGTGGATTAGTTTGCAATAAATTAGACTGCATCGCCCATCTCACTCAGGACACGAAAGTCAGAAAATGTGGTAGCTGAGAAATCGTTGCCGTGAGGAGAATACAGAAAAACATCTTTAAAAAGAGGGTTCTGGTGAACTGATGGGGGCTTGAAGAAGTCAAAGAAACTTGCCGGCCCTAAATTTAAGAAACAACAAATTTTGTCTTGCATAAACTATTATTTTAGTCTGTACCTGACCAATAACGGCTTTTTAAGAGTTTGCTGCATGTGAATGACACCCCCATGCCCCCCCCCCTCCCCCACCAAGGCAGCCCGCAGGGAAAGAGGAAATACTCAGGGGCTGGCTGACACCCTGCTGGTCATCCCGCTGTGACACATTTCAGCCAATCAGAGAGAGAGATGTCCACATTCGTCTTTCATGCTGAGCGTCTCTGTGTCATTTGAAGCCTTCCCATTGCTCAGTCAGACAACACCCAAGAGAGAAGACACTTTCTGAAAATAAAAACACTGCCTGATAGACCTAACTCAGTGCTGTGTGTTCATTAGTAACGGGGTGCAGTGTGTTCATTAGTAACGGGGTGCAGTGTGTTCATTAGTAACAGGGTGCTGTGTGTTCGTTAGTACCGGGGGTGCTAACGCGCTCTTTAAGGCAGTAGATGGTCCCGTCAGTAAAACCTTACATTAATTGAAAGTGTCTCCTTGTGTTTGCCCTCTACCCATGATTGAAGTCTGGCTTGAGATTTCTGCAGTGTCCTTACAGTGACCTTGTGTCTGTCACAGGACTGCAGGTATCTGCACTCCCCTCACATACACACACACACACACACACACACAAACACAAACACACACACACACACACACACACACACACACACACGCATATGCATATACATATACATTCACACCCACGGTTTCTTCATTAGAGTCCATGTTTATATCACAACAGAATGTTCCTCTCCCGGTCTACTCCTCCTTGCATTCTCAAAATATTTTTTCAGGCCAACAATCACACTTACACAGACACATCAATGTGATTTATGTATATTTATAAAGTAAAAAGGACTTATGCCACCTTTTGCCTTTTGGACAGCTTCAGTCCTACTTGGAATGCTGTTATGTGAGTTTTGAACTGAAGAAGATGGTGGAAATCTACTCTGTTGTGTTTCACAACATCCCATGACAATATTTACAATGTTTGGATTTGGTGATTGGGGAGTCCATGGAAGATGTTTACTTCCTCCAGGCATTTGTGAAAGCCATTGTTGAATCCGTTTAGCTGTGTGTATGGAGTGTGAGAATCTTGGAATATGGGAACATCTTGACAGAACAAATGCTTGCATTATCACATGCACCACCTTGACTAAAATGGTTTTCTGTACCTTTGCCGTAACAGCGATAAGATCCACCATGAAGATTAATAAACGCTTAAGCACTCCCACAAGATGGCTGCCTATACCATAACAGATCCATCCCCTTGTTTAAGAGATGGTAACAGCCAATGTAGGTTGAAGGATTCCTTGGCTTTCATCAAGCATAAAGCCATCCTAATGTAGGACAAAGAGTAAAGTCAACTCATTACACCGTATTATTTGCTTCACTTCTGAGAACTCCAAAGTTAGTGTTTAAATACGCCTGGTTACACACTGTTGTACATTGATATTAGCCACAGTTGGTTTCTGAATAGGAGCGCTACCATAATTTTCAGCTTTGGTAAACTCATAGCTGCAGTCATGTGATATTTTTCATGCTATTGTTTTCGGGACTATCCATAGATGGTAGTGTCCATCTATCCCTGACCTTGACTTGTGGCCACTTCTCATTTTTCCTCTTTCTTATTCTGGTGTACACAGTCATGATTTTCAGCACTGTTACCCTCGATGCATGAACTAAACCTGTTGTTTCTGCGACTGACTCAGCTGCAATTTGGACACCAGCTATTTTCATTCTTTCAAAATCTGTCAGAGCTCTTGTGCTACTCCAGAAGCTTACATGGTAAAGTGTTCATTTTAAAATGTCATTCACAGCAGAACCGTATTGATAATTAACATTGGTATAATGGTACCAATTACATTTTTAATCGTTTAATTGTGTGACACATTCAAGGAAGCATTTAATCAATAACGGTGCTAGTTTATGGTGAGTTGGTAGTTGGTGGTCACAAGCCCCCTACTACTCATTAAGCTGCTGTTGCCCTATGAAGGTTAACTCGCTGATGTTTTCTGACATGACAAGAACCATCTCTCTCTAGCATCATGCTCGCTATCTTGTCAGTGTAGCCCTCTGGCACTTTTCTTGGCCCGGTCTCTTTGAAATATACATGCATACATATATATAGTGTGTGTGACAGATCATGGTGTCAGCAGAGCTGACAGCAGGTCCTACTGCTGGATTGATTGTAGGTTTTGTAGCTACAAAGTGAGAGTTGACTGTTTAAAAATAATCCAGCGATCATGCGAGATTATGAACATTTCAGAGTCGAAAAAGAAGTCTGTATCTGGTGTGGATGTCTCTGATACTGTACTGTACTGTATGTACCAGTTGCCATGTTTGAGTTGTATCTTTTTTAAAATCGCAGAATCTCTCATTTTTATTTAAGCAAATTGGTGAAATACCGTGTTATAATACAGTATGATGGCCTCAAAATTGAGAAAATTTCATTATGAAAATGGCATTTTTATAAATAGCCATTTTATAAAATTAAGGAACACTGTATTTCAGTATATTCTTTGTTAAAAGTACAGTGATAAAGTGAACAACTAATCAATGCAGATACACTACAGGAGAGTTCAAACCTGACAACTTTCCCTGTCATGTTCACGCTCCCACAAGAGGGACCCTTTCATCAATATATAACAGTAATCTCATATGTACCATAAACATTTTTTGATATTTCTAATTTGTATATCAGATGAAATTTAGTTCAAACTGAATTACCTTTTTTAGTTTGCAAAACAACTCAGATTTTACAGGGAAAATCGATAAAAAACTAAAAGCAAGCCAGAAGCATCTCATCGCCAGAAAAACCAATTTGAATTTTAACTGAAGAGAGACCAAGAGCAAATGTGGAAAAGCTGTCCTAGAAAGCCAATTTGAATTTGAATTTGAACTCAAGAGAGACCAAGAGCAAATGAGGAAAAGCCAACGTGAATCTGAGTGGGACTGAAAGAGAGAGGATGGAGAGAAGGAGAGAGAGAGAGAGCTGGAGAGTGAAAGAGAGAGGATGGAGAGAAGGAGAGAGAGCGAGAGAGCTGGAGAGTGAAAGAGAGAGGATAGAGAGAAGGAGAGAGAGAGAGCTGAAGAGTGAAAGAGAGAGGATGGAGAGAAGGAGAGAGAGAGAGCCGGAGAGTGAAAGAGAGAGGATGGAGAGAAGGACAGAGAGCGAGAGAGCTGGAGACTGAAAAAGAGAGGATAGAGAGAAGGAGAGAGAGAGCTGGAGAGTGAAAGAGAGAGGATGGAGAGAAGGAGAGAGAGAGAGCTGAAGAGTGAAAGAGAGAGGATAGAGAGAAGGAGAGAGAGAGCTGGAGAGTGAAAGAGAGAGGATAGAGAGAAGGAGAGAGAGCTGGAGAGTGAAGGAGAGAGGATGGAGAGAAGGACAGAGAGCAAGAGAGCTGGAGAGTGAAAGAGAGAGGATGGAGAGAAGGAGAGAGAGCGAGAGAGCTGGAGAGTGAAAGATTAATACAGGTGCCCGCTGAGCTCTTTTCCAGGATCATCATTATGGTAATTCCGAGGCGCTGCGGAGAGACATGGCGGTTACGGAGTTAACCGCCGTAATTAAGAGGAGCTTTTCTTTTCCCAGCTACTCTTTATTATCTCTCCGCCTGGAGACATTCCTCCGCCTGGCAGAAGCCAAAGATTTTCACATTCTGCAAAAAAAAACACCCAGGAAGTACTGATTTTCAATAGGCTTCAATCTGGTGGCGTAGAACAGAGAGGATTGCAAAGGGAGTATTTCAGGGAGCCATTCTTGCGCGAGCAGCAAATGTTCAATTTCTTCTTTTTATGGTCTTTTAATGCTTTGTCTTCTCTTTCTGTCAATTCAGAATGCCTAATTGTGTTCTCGATCTATGCCCATTGCTACAACATCAGCCGTTAAATCGGGGAAGGGCAAACTTGTACATGCTGTACTCCGAAACATGGGATGGTAGCCATAGCTTCTTTTCACGTCGACAAACTGAGTTTATATATGTGTGAATTGGAGAAAGACACATGATTCAAGATTCATGCGCAGTTGTATTCAGGCAGAGTGCAGGACCCTGTCTGACCAGTGGAGGTCGCTAGTGAGCGATCGGACGCAGACATCCTCACAGACCGTCTCACTCCCTCCCTCCCTGGCCAGCCCAAATGCACATTCTGTGTCTCCCTGCAAAGCTGCTGGGCACTGTTGGCACTAGTGGTCTGAATGCCAGAGAATGAAAAGTGTCCATTGTTTGACATACTACTGCATAACCTTTTGCTTGTGGGACCACTGCCATGAGGCAGGCATATCTTCTCTACAGCGGATGAAAAATACTCACTAGCCTCCTTATTCCCCCTCTTCATACCTTACTGTACGTATATTTAGGGGGGTATGTTTATTTATTATTTATTTTCTTGATATTCGTTTGACTGTTCATTTACAGTTCATGCATAACTTTGCTTTAGCAATGCTATGCTAATTAGAGGTTTTGCCAATACAGCTAATTTGAATTTGAAGCATGTCTTTGGTCATATCCTTCTCTTTCTTTAGGGCGTTTCTGGGCTGTATGCAGAACTGCCACGTGCTCTGTCTCCCTTTCTTTTCCTCTCTCTGTGTTTCACTCCCTCTCTGTGGCTCACATTGCCTCGCTGGATAACTCTGTTTGCCAGACATTACCTGACAAATCAAATGCGGGCAGGAGCAGGGAGGAGCGCGCGCCGCTCTCTGGGGAGGGACCTGCAGCCGCCCCACTGCTCTCCCCTGCTCCTCTCGTTTGTTCTGCTCCGCTGCTAGCTGTAGACATTTCCTCTCCCTGCTCTCTGCGCTCCCTGTTTTTCAGCCTCTGTTGGTTATTGGTGGGTAGCAGCAGCTGGGCGATGAATTTTGGATAGCTTAGACCTTGCAGGTGGCTCTGGGTTTTTTGTACCACTTTCCGGTGAGCGACTGGTGTGTATCTCTCCTTACAAAAAGGAAACAACTTATTGAACTCATATCTTCTATAATCTCCCAGTTTGCAATGCTAAATGACATGTGGGGGGTAGATAAAATTAGGGAAACAGCTAACAAAAAGGGGCTTATATCCTTATGTAACTAAAATGCAATTAAAAATGATTGTACACACATTTCATGTTATTATGAATACTGATTGCCAACATGTTTCTGCTATAAACTATGTTTTAACATCTACAGTATAATTAGCAAGTTTGTATGATAATATGAGAGCCCTGACATTAACTGGTGTCTGAATTATGGGTATGTCAGTCACAGTGACACTTGAAAGGGCACCGGAATGTAGCGGCTTACCTGTTCCTATTAAGCATCACCATGATCTAGCCCACATCTCCCTCATTTCCTTCATTTAAAAAAAATTAATTCTTTCACCGCTGTCTCTTTTTTCAGGCAGAATGCTTGTAAGTCTGGAGACATCCAAGTGTAGCGGTTGAGTGTCAGCAACCCAAACCCCTCCCTGAAGGTGGTGTGTATATCAGCGGCCTAAAGGTCTACACGGTGATGTAACTGAGCCTTCCGAAGCTCACCTACCAGAGAAATGGCAATGAATACATTTGAGACATATAGCACACTGAGCATTCTATGGGATCAAAAAACCTTTTTTCCGAATTAAACGCCCCCTCCCCCCATTAAACTTTGGCAGAAAATATTTTGCTCCATCATGCAGCTCATCCAGTAAGGTATGTGGTCCTCTCTCTATGGGAGTGAAGTATGTGGTCCTCTCTTACTAATGAACAGTATGCCATAGGGTGTATGTGTTTATGTTTCTGGAGGGTTGGGGTGGGAAGTGATGTTCATATTTATTGACTCTCGAATTTATTGCATCTTAATTCTATAGCAACCCATGAGTCTCTTGTCATGCCAATAAAGCACATTTGGATATGAATTTAAATTGGATCAATTCACGTTTATAGTAAGGCCCCTGGGTGTCCTTACAACTGCCTGACTGAACTCTTCTCCTGGAATCATGCCCAGGAGGAATAAAATGGACAGAGAGAAGGTGAGAATTGATGTAATGTATGTTATTCATGTTGGTTTGTATTTCCAGCAAAATCCAGCAACTGAGAACAGCTGCTTTTCTATGGAGCTTTTTCCCCTCCGTTTTTCCCTGGTTTGTAGTTATACAATCAGAACTGTCATGTACCTGCACCCAGCTGAAGGGCATGCACTCCTCTTGCACATTTCCCTGCAATGCATTGAATATTTTACATCGTACAAGCCACAAAGGACTACAGGAGGGAGCTAGCCCAGAGGAAAGGCACTGTTATTCCCTATATCTTCACTACAAAAGTCAACAACACTCTCTACATTGTATACCTGGCTAACTTAGGGTAAAATAAAACAACAAATTCATAGTAAATAAATATATAAAGAGTTAACACATAAGAGCCTGTAGCTTAGCAGGTGATAGAATTTCAAAAATCCATACGGGATGGCATTTTGACCATGACAAATAGCATTGATACGTGGATAGTTTGGGTGATTCATCCAAATCCACTTGGTGTCAGGGGACCAACTCAAAAGGTCATCCACTGTAAAAAATGGGTAGTGTCAACAGACATTAATCAATTAAGCAATATAACTTTAATGAATAAAAATATGCCTAAACAATATAATTTGTTTGTTTATTTTAGCTGCTTCCATTCATTTAATGAGTTATATAGCACTGTAAACACTTGGTAAGTATTACAGATATGTAATATTTTAATTATTATCTAACTGGGAGACCTCCCTTTATCAAAGAAAATAGCTGTCCCTGGAAAGCTTCTGCTGGAGATTATTATTAGTTGTTCCTTTTAAAGAGTCGCTTCCGTTCATACAAATCAGAATTATCTTATCTATTGAAATGTGTGGTGTTTTACGTCACGCCTGGTTTCAAAAGACACACCTTAAAGCCTGCAAGTCAATTATACTTTTATGAGGCCATATGTTTTCACCTTTTACTGAAGTAGGCATTTTACATGTCACGGCAGTCCGTTTTTAGAAACAAATGCACTAGTAACATGCAGAAACCTTAAGCTGCATCTGCACTAACATAATTCAGTCATATGAAGCTATTTGTGTGTTGCTTTCACTTTGCACTTCCAGGTCATTGTTGGCTAATGGCATACAGGACCCAGCATGCACTTGTGATGCCTATATATTTGAGGGTCTAGTTCACCAGGTCTGGCTCTATTGCGCACATTAATCAAGTGGATGCACATACTCCGTGTTACTCTGGATCGTAACGTCTGCTAAATGATTTTAACGTACTATAATTATCACATTGTAGTTAATTATACTCTTGTTGTTGTGAGACTTTGTTGGGCACATATGGAGCCTGCAGCATCACTGTTTCTACTCTCTCGCTGTTCTCTGTGCCAAAAAAAGATTGTTTTACGGTCTTCAGCTCCATATCGTTGGTAATTTCTTCCCTCTCGGTTAATGTGATTTACATTAGGAGTGCTTCTGTACTGTACATCTCCGAATTTATTTTGCATCTTGTATCCATATATATACTTAAAATAAAGTGTCAAAAATGTCATCAACAAACACCACAAATAATGATCAGGCTTCCTCTCACAATGTCTCTCTCAGACACACACACACACACACACACACATTCATAAAAAGATAAATGTATATAGACATACACACCCATAAGCATGCATGCTCTCACACACTTACGCACACATGCATTCAGTTCAGGTGCGCGGTCAAATCACAAACATATGCACTGAAACGCATATACCGCGCTCATTCACGCAGACACACA
Organism: Albula glossodonta; assembly: GCA_019788955.1. Taxonomy (NCBI): domain Eukaryota; kingdom Metazoa; phylum Chordata; class Actinopteri; order Albuliformes; family Albulidae; genus Albula; species Albula glossodonta. The sequence goes on along the minus strand of JAFBMS010000102.1, from coordinate 590,687 downwards.
TGTGCGCACACACATATGCATGCACACACACTATGAGGTCCAGCTCAGACGCTTTGATCTGTGGCCTGCCCAGGGGCGAACAGAGCGGTTCGCGGATCCTTTGCTCCAGCAACCGTTTCACTCAGAATCAGAACAGAAACGACCAATTAAACTTCAAAGGCAGACCAAACTGGAGAGTTTTGAGAAGCTCACCTCTGGGTCTGCAGCTCTCTCGCTTTCTCTCTCTCCCTCCCTCCCTCTGGCTTGATTTTTACCGCCAATATGGAGGCAGAGCGGTGACCAGCCTAGTGTATTACATTAAGTCAAGAACCATGGCGTTGTCTTTGGCCTAAACGTGGGATGCCATCGACAGAGTACGGAAATGTCCCTAGCATCTTATTACCAATTATCACTAGAGTGAAGCGTGGTGGTGTTTTTGACTCGATGTGTAACTACACTGTTACAATCACTTGGCTCAGGGAGACCCAAGTCTGACCTGGTACAGATTCACTGGGTGAATCCAAAAAAGGAAGTGGATTCAATCAAACTCACTTAGTCTCTTTAACTGCAGTTCAATCAAAACACAATTTCCATTACAACATACTTTTCAACGAGTATGTTACATAATATTGGGGACAAGAAGACATTTTAATATACAATGTGTTCCTTTAATTCTAATATAGAACAGCAAATGTCCTCAAAAAGACTGAAGCCTGAGTTGAGAACATTCCATTTGCACTTAGAAAGGCTAAGTGCATTTAATTGTATATAGCCAAAAGTCAAATATCTACTGTAAGAACAAGTTCTATAATTATATTACTTTCTTCAAAAATTGATACAGAAAAACTGATTAACTCCTCTCAATGCAAAAGAGTCGCTCACTTTATATCAAACATCTGTGATGGTTCCTTCCGGTGTGCCATTTTCAAAGATTGCAAAATTAAAACACATTTCTTATCATTATTCAACATTGATAAAATGTAATTAAACATATTAAGAATTTTAGAAGGATTTAATGTAGAGGGATTTACTTTGTAACATAATTTAGAAGGATTACATTTTAACAACAGATCACAGATGAAAAACATATAGTTAAGAAAGTGTAATTAAGTTCTTACCACTGTAATAACCATTTATGAATAATTAATGTTCAGAAGTGATACCATGGTCTCCAAACTGGATTAAAGTGCAATTTTATTATCAGAGCAAGCCAGTGCAGCTCTATGTTTATGGTATTTGCATGTCTTTGAACGGTGATATTATAAGCAAATACATAATATTGCATACTTCACTTAAAATACTGGGTCTACACTAGTGCCTGCCGCTGTCATCACAAAATCTTTTCCATTATGATGAATAGTTTCTTTTAACCAGTTATTTCCTTCATGACAAAAGGTATGGGAATGGAGATGTTAATAAGAGAGGTAGTTCACATGTTGGAGATATTATATGTAAACATATTATATATAATGTGCATATTCACCTGTACTTGGGTAACAAATGGCTTACGCTGTGCCACAGCCCATCTCTTACACATGTGACTGCTTTTTTTTGCCCAGTATCCAGGAGTTAAGAGCAGAATTTCAAATGCAAGAAATCTTTTTTTCCTTTGCTCAGAGAAAAAAAAACCCAAATATATTTTCAACCAAATTCGGCCCTCACAGTTTTGAACTAAAATTAGTGCACACTTTAGATCTTCATCACACGTCACTTTTGATTTTGTGATTGATTTTCATAAAGATATACAATAAGGATTTGGACAATGAGTGAACAGGAGGAATTAAAACTCTGAGCTGAAATGTTAAGCTATGCGATATTTAAATGAGTAGCATTAGCATTGCTCTAAACTACCAAATTACGGCAGAGAAGAAATGTATAAAATGTCTAAACATAAAATAAATATCATGCACCTTCAGAATCACATCATAGTTGTCACATCATCTGATTTCTGTGTGTTTTTTTTATCAATTTAATTAAAAATTAGTCATGACTTTCAGGCCATTTGTTTTATATGACATAAAGCCCTGCCATGTAAGGACATTTGAGGGTGTTCACAGTGTGGAAATGATAAGCTTATTCATATACGCATAATTTAAGGGAAATTAGTGATGGACACACAGACCTTGCTTATGATGCACTGGAACAATTTAAATGATAAATGGAAATGATAAAATGTCAATATTTAGGGTGAATTCGAAGAGCATTTCAAAAACAAGGGCTTTGGATTCAATATTTCTGAAGAATGTGTTAAAAAACAAATATGTTTCAGAAATTGTCTGTGTTTCTTTTTCATTATAACAAAAATTTGTCAAGCTAAGATGACCCCAGTTATTGACCATACTGCATACAAATGCCCTATAAATATTATAATATTATAATATATAGCTCAGGACAGCTGCTTATACAAAGGGGACCTTTATACGCAGGGGGTGCATTCCAATACTTTTTCTTGTCTCCTCGTTTCCTTCATTCATTTCCTCCCTTCGTCTCCTACCCCAGAAATATGTGGAGGAAAGGAGGAGAGGAAACAAATGGTGGTGTGGAGGAGACGAGGAAATGAGGAGATGAAACGAAAATTGGAACAGATAGTCTTGGCTATTGATGAAGTGGTGTTACTTCGACTGAATCTGAGGATACCGAAGCCAATAAAAATTTTCTGTGGGATGGTCTTTTAATCTGACTGGTCCTGAGCACAATGATGTCATCCAGAAATGTGAAAAGACTTCCATGGAAGCATACATCAATGTATCTTTCTTTGGAGGTGAGAAGGAGGTGAGTGGAGAAGACAAAACTCATCTCCTACCATTTTGGAACAGTGGAGGGAAGGAGGACACATAGATAAGTTTCCGGGGCACAGAGGAGGAGGCGAGTGGAGGAGGTGAGGAGACGAAATTGGAGTATTGGAACACACCCAGGAAGTCCTTACTCACTGGAAGTCCTGACAAACAGGAAGTCTTTACACACTCCTACCTGCCTCAAGTCGTTTCCTATCCTCCTCTCTTACCCTGGAAATATGTGGAGGAAAGGAGGGGAGGAGGAGATGAAAAGAAAATTGCAACAGCAAATCCTATTCGGCCATCATCAAAGTCGACGTTGGCTATTGATGAATTCCTTACTTCGACTGATTCCAAGGATGCCAAAGCCAATCATATCTTATACGGTGCCAGCCCTTTTCATCCATTAAAATATAAATTTCCGTTACACGCATTCAGCTCATGATTTTACACAAATATATGTACAAAGAAATAGATTAACCTGCAGCTACAGTAACTTGCTGAATTTTACATAGGTAAAATTACCATTCGCAACTCAAAAACAAGAATATATTGAGTCAATGTGGCTTTGTTTGAAAAAGAAAACAAAAATGTTTCCCTACTAATGTAAATCATCCGATTACTGTTTAAGTCTGGCACTTGTACTTAAGTGTTGATTAATCCTTTGCCATGTTTTAGAACTTTGTGAGGGTGAAAGGTCCACTGGGATGGGCTTTTAACCTGGCTGGTCGTGAGCACAATGATGTCCCCCAGAAATGTGAAAAGATTTCCAAGGAAGAATACATTGATGTATCCTTCTTTTGGAGAAGAGGAGGAGGCAAGAAGAAGAGGCAAAACTCATCTCCTACCTTTTTGGAACAGTGGAAGGAGGGAGGAAACACAGATAAGTTTCTGGTGAACGTTGGATAGGAGGAGAGGAGTGAAGGGAACGAGACAAAATTGAGCATTGGAACGAATCCACAAAGTCCTTAAACACAGGACCTATTGATCTCTGAAAGATGAAAAAAATGGGACGCCTCCTAAATTTGTGATTTTGCCTCTTTGAATGATAGAATAGAATGTGCATTTGCTATTTATGGAAGAAAAAGACATCAGAAATGTGGTAAATGTAAGTAAATGATGGTAGTGTCTTTTACAAAAAATAAAGAAATGACATAAGACTATAGTCTTACCTCCGAAAGGTGAAAAAATGGGACGCCTCCTAAATTTGTGATTTTATCTCTTTAAATGGTACAATAGGACGTGAATTCACTACTTATGACAGAAAAAGTCATCAGAAATATGTTAAATAGAAAAAAATGGTGATAGTGTCTTTTACCGAAAATCAAGAAAAGACCAAAGAATATAGGCACATGTTAGACATAGGAAGTCCTTACACACAGGAGGGCTTTCCTCTGTGTGTGTGGCCCTCTCAGCGTGACCATGTTGTCTCTTGCCTATGTGTTTCTCACACAATCTCCTACATATATTCTGTCTGGAAAACTCTTCAAACAGCCTGCTGCCTTGCTCTTTCTCTTCCAGACAGTAAAACGTATGCCTATTTTACCCCTGCAAATAAACTTCAGGAACATTTTAAAACATATATGAACGAAATTCTCACCGACATTCACCTCATCCTCCATGTTCCGCATGCAGACTTTTTCCTTTTTCCGCTTTCCATCATTCCGTTTTTCCACCATCGAACATTTTAAGCCTTTGTTGCCATGGAGATTTTATTATGGGATATATCAGGAACAAGAATCATTACAGATGAAAAAATGCCTCTGGAATGTGCTTCTATTTTCAGCGTTGTGACCTTAATCAAACAGGTATCATGTTTAAACACACTGCCTTCAGGTGCTGGTTAAGATAGGCTGAGATAACAGGGGAAATATCCCTGAAGACTCTTTTTGAGCGCATGTTCTAATAAGACTTGATTCCTTTCACACTCACAAGTCTCAGCTTAAGGTCTCACTGAGTCTCAGTTTTATATACGATTCATTCTGTGTTCAGCTGTCAGGGCAGACTTAAACTTGCAACATGTAACATCTTTTGAAGCATATAATTTTGTCATTAAAACGATATGACATCTTTATTAATCATTTATAAGCCATGATTTATGCGCCGCCAGGTAACACGTTATGTCGAATGACATTCATGGCATAAGACATACTGTCACTTGACTTGAGGTCAGTCCTCTTACACACATGCTTGTGAATGATTTATGACAATTTTACACTGTAGTTAATGAAGGTCTTTTACATGCTGTTTGAGGAGTATAGGAGTACAGACTTCTTCTAACATGTGACCACGGGGTGTATTTCACAAAGCTGGATTTAGGAGTTAGCCAGCTAACTGTCGTAACCATTTGACTTAGGCGAAATTCCTTTGGTTGAAATACAGAGTTTTTCAAAATATTAATGAAAGTTAGCTTGTAAACTCCTTCATCCTACATCATGAAATACCGGGTTTTAAGCGCTGAATCATTCGGTGATGATAATGTAGCGTGTGTTATAAAAAATCATCTGTCTTTTCAACAGCATTAAATTCCTAACACGAGGAATTAATTATCTTAATGAGAGCAATTAACAATCATTTGTGTCCTCAATCAACTATGTGCAGTTTCATCATGCAGATAACACCTGTCAAACGGTAATTGTGTTTCTTTGTTAATGTAATGTGTTAAGATGATCTGTACTTATCTTACAGTGAAAACAGAGTAGAAAATATAGAGCAGTCAGAATTTTTGACAGCAGAGTTCAGCTGTTGACATTTTGTCACAATACAGTGGATTTTAGGAGACAGTCGCTAAAAGGGACGTTGCCAGTCTTGTCAAAGATATTTTCTTGTCACCGTTTTTTCATCAACATTTTGACATGCGACCCCCGTTGGTAAATCAGTAATTTTAGTATAATAATCTTATGATAATATCACTAATCATTAAGTGTCTGATCTAATGTCAATTATAATGGGAAGGCAAGTTGTGGGAAGCCAACATAAATAAATAAAAAAAGTTACGTTTTTATTCTAAAATGGTTAAGAGGCACATTTGCATGAATGCACCCAGGGGGTGGATTCAGAAAAATGGCTGGATAACTACTGTTACAGTGTGCTTCCAAATTCAGGCAAGAACTTAGGCAAGAAGAGAAAAGATGCACACATTGGAATCAACAAACATTATCGATGATTTCTCAAAGGAGAATGATACGTTTCCTCAGATCAATAGCAGTAATATCTCACCCACTTTCCCACCTTTATGGCTGTAATATTCACACTTTAAAATTTAGATCATATTTTCTATTGGTTTTTGTAAAAAGGCTTAAAAACAAGACGAGTAAAATCAACTTGGCCAAACACTAATTTATCTTAAAAACACAAGCAGGCATTTGTGGCTCACCTTCTCTTCCCCTCACGCAACTGAAATGCTACTTTTATAGCCAGCCACAAATACCAGGTTTCAATTAGCAATCAAGCAAGCAATTAACAATGCTTCAGTCAATTGGGAAGGTCCACTCCTTCACATTTCCTCCCTCCTCTCCAGTCTTGCATACCCAGGATTGCAAGACATGGCAGGTACCAAAGTCTTAATACAAAGTCTGCATTCAACCACAATTGTCCAAGAAGTCTGTGCTGGAAAGCTTCTCTTCCAGATTGTCGAGGCTTGGCCCCCAATTAGACAACCGAGGTAACTCCTCCTTCTGGCATTCACTGCACTACAGGGACAGGACACCACCTCCCAACTGGCTATAGGCCCCTCATACTGGCTCGCAGAGTTGCCTCTCTTTTGGGCTCTGGACCAGAACTCCAGCTACAGCTCCCCATTCAATTAAAGGGGTATCCAGCTGCTCCCACTTTTGGGCCCTGCCGCTCCGTCGGCTTCCTCTGGTCCCCCCTAAGCCCCACGTGGATCTTCACTTGGACAGGTCTATGAACAGTCCTTTCTTGTGAATGTTGCTTGTGTAAAAAAATCTCAAAGTCTAATAAAAAGTCAGCATGAAACAATTTAAAAGCCTTTTTTAAAAAAAGTGGGTCACCCCAAGGGACAGGGACTAAAATCCCACTTCTGACACCAAATGTAAAAAGGCTTAAAAACAACTGAGTATAATCAACTTGGTCAAACAATAATTTATTTTAAAACCACAAGCAGGCCTTTGTGGCTCACTTTCTCTTCCCCTCACTCAACTGAAATGCTACTTTTATAGCCAGCCACAAACACCAGGTTTCAATTAACAATCAAGCAATTAACAATGCTTCAATCAATTGGGAAGGTCCACTCCTTCACAGTTTTTCATAATCTCTGCACATTCACAAAAAAACACTGTGAATGCTCCTCAAAAAAGTGAAGAGCATTGTGAAGAGGGGTCATTGTTCCAAACGAGTTCTGGCGAGGTCACAGAACAACATCACAAGAAAATAACGTATATTCGTATAATAACGTATATTTTAAGAATATTCAGAGAATGTTCTAGAAACCAAACGTTTCAAGGAGCCCAAAAGCCAGTGGATGTTCCGTTGTTCCTATTCTTTATGGAGAGGTGGAGAGGGCTAAAACTGAACTGAGCAGGGAGGGCATGGAGGTGCTTGCCAAGACAGGGCAGACATAAGCAGGGACCCTCCAGATTAAAATGATGGGCATTGATATTGAAGCTACCTCTTGTGTCACCGTTATTGAATGGAAACGCATTTAATTGTGGGGAACATTTTCATGTACAAAGTGTAAAAAGTTGGCGGAATACTGGTGGTTTTGAGAGGAAATCGGGAGTGGAAGGAAATGAACAAAGAAATTGAACACAGTGGTTTAAAAAAGAAGTGGCTGTTTTACCACTTATTAATCAAATAACAGGCACTATGCATGCTGAGCTGGCTCCAGTGCACCGGCTGTGCGGCTCAACTGGAGGACTGCGGAGTGAGAATAAGTGCTTCGGAGACGAGTGTGCTAGTCTGGTCTCTCCTGAAATCGAGGAGGGCACGTTTCCCGTAGAGAAAGGTATGGCAGCGCTGAGATGAGTTTATGATTGTGTTCGAAATGGGAGAATAGGAGAAAATTGCAGAAAAAAAAGATGTTACGAGAAAGGAATTTGGGTTTTGTATTCTGACTTTGTCACGCCTAATGGAAACGGATCCTCCCTCACATCGATGACAGTGACACCGCATGTTGAGTGTTCCGTTCGTGTACGTACACCGCCTGTCTTCCGACTGCTCACAGGCTCAAGGCTCAGACAGTTTTCCCAGAAGGCTTTGCAGTACCCATCAATACACCGATCCTCGTGTTGCTCGGCGGAGTCAGCACTTTCGATCAAATTATGCATTGCCAGGAGGGCTGTTCATTCCTCCGTCCCTGGCATAATGCAGAACCTCCCCCCTCGACAGGAAACAGTGGCGCGCCCGCATCTCCCCACATCACAGACAGGCTCCCGATGGGAGAACGTCCTGATGGTGTGAAATACGATGATTTACACGTGTTTCGGTTTCAGAGATCGGTTTACATATAGACCAAAAGCGGGAACAACCTCAGAACTGTAACAAGTGAATTTTTAATGGTTTTCGTGAGGTGAAATGCTGACGCTAGCTGCTCTGAAAAGCTATATCAAACAACAGAAACCAACACAAGACTGAGTGGCTGGCGTATGTGTGTTTATTTGCCTCTTCAGCAACATCTTTTTTTAGTCATTAATGCCTGTTATTTTCTGTCATGTATTGATCTGTTGGGAGAACTAAAATGAGAATCTTCTTCATCACAAAAAAATGGTAAAAAAATAGGAAAATAATGGAAAAATGAGAGTTTCATAGGAAAGTATCAGAGTTTTACATGCAGCACAGTGCTATACTCAATGTGCATCTGAATTATTCAAGGTGAATGGCTTGGTACATTTATCTGTAATGGTTGCAGCTTCGCTCAGGGGCAGTGTTATGCACCCGTTAGGCCGGTTCTTACTTCGTAGGCCAGCTGTGTGCCCCTTGTGAATTTCAATCCCAGCATTCCCCTGGGCAACGGACACCTGGCCCTGTTCCAAAACGCATACTTTCATACGGTGAGACTGATCACTTGGCTGCACACGCTGCCAAGCATACTTACAAGTGCACAACCCAGTATGTTAGTGCAAAGTATGAACAAAATTTGACGGACTACGAAATGTAATTCTGTGTCTTCATCACTGCCATGAACTTAGATCTATACGCATACTGAATACACTTATGAAACTCGTTTCAAAAGTGGGCATCTGGGATTGGTTCAGTTGGCCCCATAGAGCAGCTAAAGTGCTTATGAAGGGTACAGCTATGTCTTGAGACATAATTTCTGATTTCAAATAAGACAAGAAAATCTGGCGAAAAAACATTTTTAAAAATCAGAAGTAAACACTGCCAAATCTTGTTGCTGACTTCATTTTTAGAAATTCACACCATTGATGTTTTGCTCACTCTAATGGCAGGTTTTTAACATTAATGTGTCATAATCACCACTGTCCTAGATTCACTTCATTTTGAATGCCCTAAGAAATTAAGCCTTCCAAATTCTTTTTATGTTTCCCAAAAATGTGGAGCCCAGTTATGAGTTTCCCACAATGATTTTGGAGAAAATGGCCGGAGTTTCTGGCTCCTCCTGCTCGTGTGACACAATGGCAGTTTTACTCTATGCCAGTACAGAAGAACGATGGGCTGAACCGTGGGTCTTTGTGTAAAAATGTGGATGTATAGCGTCTGTGGAGATAAGAGATGCAGCGCAATTTCTCAGCTGCCGTCCAGACAGACTGGGCTCTAAATCACCTACTATCTTATCCAACACCACTCAGACTCTAATGGCTATCACGGCGCCGAGAGCCCAGAGATTCTGGCGTCCTGAGAAAAGAGAGAGAGGGGAGGAGGGAACGGTAACTGACAAATCATCGTAAGGCCCAGCGCTTCTGAGAGAAAGGTGATGTTGACGGTAGAGCGCTGCCTTGACCTTCTCCCGTTATTTCGCAAACTACTCTGCTGACACGGGACATCGATATGACGTTGAGATGACACCGGACGCTGGCTTAGCATTGGATTTTGGTTGGAAATGAAAACTGAACGGATTTCAAAAGCTGGCGCTTTCCCAGTGTGAAGAATAGGCAGATTTCACCTGATGTTGTATTGATGTTGGAAGGGGTAGAAATCCATCAGAGCTCTTGTTGGATTACATCTGAATTTTGGTTGGAAATGAAAGTTGGATTGATTTCCAATCATGGCATCGAACTGTCTTCAAGATCTGGAAATAAATGACTGATTTCTTTAAAAAAATGTATAAAACCAATAGTTTATTATTTTTTCTTCAAATCCTTCCATTCATTGTCTATACCTGCTTCATCCTATCTAGGATTGCAAGGGGGCAACTCTTGATAGGACACTCACACTTGACACACACACACACACACACACAGGCTATTTAGCAGTTGTCAAGACCCTCAATCTGGGGAATTTGTCATATCTTCATTACGATCCAACATCAAATATCAAATATCAAAATCCAACATCCAGATGATGTCAGCATCATATGCTGACACCTGTTAAACGTTAGATTTTGGTGACGACTTTGCGACTTAAATCCAGCCAATGACACTGGCAGTCCGCTGGGTAATGTAGGGACATCCAATTTTCAAGCTATTCCAGAAAAAATGAAAAATACATGTCTCTCTCAGACTTAAAACACAGAGTCTTCTTTGCACATCGTTAGCTGCTTCGTAAAACTTTTACACATGATGTCACGCGCTAGCCTCTAGTAAATCAACCTCTTCGTCTCTTTAAGGGTCTCTATGCAATTTCACCAGTTTATTTGAATATTTTCCTCTGTACGCAAAAAAAGCAAACCTACATTTTGGAATGTGGTGTTCTCAGTCACAACAGAACAGCATCTGCATTTGAACACTAAAGTTTACTTGGTCGTTTCCCAGCCATAATTACAACAAAATTGCAATCTCATTAGAAGCCCATAGCACTTTTGACAATAATCTGGAATACAGTCCGTCTGAAGTAAAGTCTCCTTGAGGTCCCAATAGACAGTCGGTGAATTTTGATCTGGGTACTAGTGACTAATCCTTTCCCATCCAATACGGACTCACTTAGTATGGAATTACACAAATGTCAAGTCAAGGGCCACTCAGTCTGACATATTTAGCGGCTAAAACCTGTCTCATGGGGTATACATGCATGCTCATAGTCAAATATATATATATATATATTATTGTTATATTTATTACAGTCATTCCATTTATAGGCCATATATATATCATTCCATTAATATATATATATATATATTATTGTTATATTTATTACAGTCATTCCATTTATAGGCGGTTATCATGGACCACTACCCCCCATTTGTACAAATACGCAAATACGGTTTAACCTCAGAGATCCGCACACCTTGAGAATGGAGTTGCGAAAGGTCCATAACTCGAAAGCGTCCTCAAAGTTTAGAGAACCTCCAGAATTTGAAACCTTTATTGATTGAAATTGTTACCTACTCTAATTGTTGCCAGTTGTTGTGAAAGAGAACATTTTTAATGTCCCACTGAGCTGAAGTAGGCTGACAGTGAGCTGAACATCTGTGGTGTTGCTGAGTAAGTGCCCACGCAGCTATCGCCGAAAGAACACGCATGCTACTGGAACAGTGGTACTACGAGTTAACTGTGATGCGAGTGCAGAGAGACCAGGTATTTGTGAGGAAGCAATCCTGAGAAACAGAGAGCCAAGCCAGCGTGCTGCAGGTGGAGGCGTCTACATTAATGGAGGAATTATCGGGATGGCGAAGTGATATTAGTGAAGAGGCTGGCAGAACATTTCTCTGTCAGCTCGAGAACTTCACCTTATTTTGATCTCCGGCATATTGAATTAGCTTGCTTTTTATGTCGCGGCTTAGTAAATATGAGATTACCTTGAACTGTGGAGACAAAGCGCTGCTTTTGTATTGAGAGAAGAGACATCTCTCTGCTGCTACACCCACTCACAGAAGCCTCAAGCATTTTTCAGGGTAAGAAATGATATTCTAGTGTTCCAAATAACAGCTGTGTGTGCAAGCAGCTACTTACAAGGTTCAAGCACCACAAGCAAGGATAGTACCCTCAGATGACATGTTCTTGTCGATAATAGCTTACTGCACTTGTAAAGTTTGGGGCCTCTTTAACTTGGCAGGGATTTTTTTAGTGAAATTCTAAAAGTTGTGATTTTATCTTCACCCTTTGACACCACCAGGTGGGGTTATATAGCCTTTGCTAATTATAGGTAATATCCCGAAGATTCTGTGAATCTTTATATAAGGCTGGGTGATATTTCATGAAACAATTTTAGATTTAAAGGCATTTAGGTGAAAAGAAACTCATATATACAAGTTCATTAGCTTGTCAGCGGGGGCATTTCTTTTAACATAATATGACAAAATACGATTGTTTACAGCTCTGTCCAAAAATGTAGTACACAAAACGTTTTGTATAGTGCATGAAAGTAGAAATAGAAAGTGTTTTAATTAAATTTTATGACAAAATTTCGGATATTAAATGTGGTGAGCTTCATGTCTTTGTGGCCAGTTTCTTTGGTTCCAGGCATCGTCTGATATTGGTTCATGTCTATGGGTCAAATGTGTCCAGAATTCTGATTGTCTGATATTTTGATAGACTATCGTGGTACCACCAAGCTGGTGTCAGATTTAGTGTCAGGGTGTTGGGAGTCATCGTGTTGCAGTCTGCAAAGCTTCATAAGAATTAGCCATGGCTAAAACGAAAACCCAGAAAAGCAATAGATATGAAAATATAACACAAAAAGACAGCCAATTTATGATGGTGTCAATTTATTACAGATCTATAAGGTAAATATACTTCTCATGAGGAGAGGGACCAGTGTCAAAAATAAATATAAATATATAAATAAAACCTGAATTTTTCCAGGTGCCCTGTAGCAACTCGAGGTGTCCATTCTACACCGTATTTTAAAAGATCCAAGAGGTCAGCCATCCAACATGGTCCATGTTTGACTAAGCCTTGGAAGTACCGACTAGAAGTTATTATTATTATTATTGAGTTTAGAGGGGAGAGAAAATAACGCTGCATGTCTAAAATAAAATTGTGTAATTTGCAAATGTATGCACAGGTGATTAAAACAGATTAATTTATTATGTAATTAGTTTCCATTTTTTTTCATTCGAAATTACTTATTGGAGTTATGATATTAATCACTGCCATGATAAAGTGTAATACATTCAGTCTGAAAATAGCTGATTTTGATGATATGCAAATTTTTCAAAATGGCACAACTTCAGTAATTCATAGGTGAAACTGTACCCTGTGATGAGATTATTATATTCAGATACTTTATCACGATTAAAACGAATATGTCTAATGGCTGATTTATGATTCATTTTTAAAAAATGGCTCCAAAAAAATCAATATTGGTTCTGTGCCATGTGAATTGCACATAGCACATTTTCCTAGTTTAGTTTTTTTTGCCTGAAAACATTCTACCAGATTTCTTGCCAGTATATCCACACTTCATGAGAACATTTATGAGTAGGACTGAATATTTTGTGGTTTTTTGTCTACGCTTATTGGTTGAATACAGTTCTTTTGGAATGACTCTATTAATATCTTATCAATTGATAAATTCAGCCATCACAGACGAACGATAACTAATAACGACTAATCCTGCTGATGTAAATGCAGCATGCTCTTGCAGTGCCACTAAACTCATAAATAGCCGCGTTCGGCACATGAAGTGCAGCGTTCATCCGTTAACGTTCACGGAAAAGAGGTGGCTGGTGAACAGTACACTCAGTGCTAGCACAGTTCCGTCACTAACAGCGCTGAAAAACAGAGCAGTGCTCTGCTTCTAAGAGTGCACTAATCAGACTTTAGAAGAGGTCCTTCTCACGTACCTCTCTTTTCCTTGATAGCAACATAATTTGCCTGTGCAAAAAAAAAAAAAATTGGCCTCCCACCAGACTGTTGATTGGAGGACATTTAAGGGGTGGGCCGCTAGTTCAGGTTCGTGCTATTAAACGCGTTGACTGCGGCGTTGTCAGTACAAATGTTTGAAAGCGGCCTCAATCTGACACATTTCCTCTCCTCCCCTCTGGCTGCCGGCTGCTCGCTGTCATTGGGGGCACACAGAGGGTGCTGAGTGATAAGCCGAGATAACCACGGGTTCAGGATCAGTTTTCATTTTCCCTCCACTTCATCTCCGAAGCCTGGGGCTGGGCTTGAAAGTCTGGTTGCAGATCTGTGTGATTTTCACTTCTTTAAAAATCACTTTCTAGCACCGATACTTTCAGTACGTCTGATTTCGTAATTAAGAGAAATGAGGAACATGTCAAAAGTTTAGTGCCATCATATCCAAGCACCAATATTTTTGAAGGAGATGGACTCCTATATATACAACGCACATAATAAGCAAATTAAGTGGCAGAGCAAATTCGCTGGCTTGAGGCAGCCATACTGTTTCATCTAAATTTTGTATTTGGCTAATCAGGCGATTAGTAGTCCATAGACGATGTGCTTCACATTTTCTGGAAATCAGATGAAATGTCTGACTAGGTATAATTTTCCTTATAAACCAACTGTTCAAAATGATGGAACACTCCATACACAGCATTTTAGAGTCGTCAGTTTAAAAAAAAGAAGCGGACAGACGCAATTCATATACATTCCATATGTCGGACACCCAAAACACACACAACGGTGTAAAAATGGGCTCCATTATTCAGAGCACAATCATTATCAAGTTTTGATGCCCTCCATAGCAAGAGAGCGATGAGAGTAACAAACTTAACCCTGTCACAACATCCTTCTCCAGCGAGGCTGGGCCATTGGTTACCGCGTCAGTGTGGACCTCGGGCCTATAGCCAGTAATGGTGTAGTTGAGACTGGAACACCCAGTCACAGGGCTCACACCTGCCTCCAAAACGAATGCCTTCACTGCGCGAAACACAAAGCCCATTCCTAATCGGAATGCTTATCACACATCCGCAATGGGTGGAGAGGGAGGGATAAACTATCCAATTATTCTGGTTCAAATTGCCAGTGCTTGCAAGTGCTATCACAAATAGATGGTTTAAATGCTATTTAATCTTTAATCTCTGTCTTTTAACAAGATAGAAGCTTCTCTCCTGGCTTTCGTCTGCTGTACTATCCAAAGTGGTTTAATCTGACCACAAGCAGTCAAGGACAGCTGTCCAAACCTAGTGAAATGTACATGCCGGTACTGAGAGAGAGAGAGAATAGATCTCCTCAGTGACCATGAAATATTCTCAGATTTACAGCAGAAGAGTCACAATGGCAAAAAAAAATATACTACACTGAAAGCACATGCGCTAACTGTATTATTCACAACTTAAAAAATGGCTGCATAAAACTGTTACAGTGGGGAAAATAAGTATTTGATACACCACAGATTTTGCAAGTTTTCCCCACTTAAAAACAATGGAGAGGTCTGTAATTTTCATCTTAGGTACACTTCAACTGTGAGAGACAGAATCTAAAAAAGAAATCCAGAAAATGCACTGTATGATTTTTAAATAATCAATTTGCATTTTATTGCATGAAATAAGTATTTGATACAATAGAAAAATAGAACTTAATATTTGGTACAAAAACCTTTGTTTACAATAACAGAGGTCAAACGTTTCCTGTAGTTCTTGACCAGGTTTGTACGCACTGCAGCGGGGATTTTGGCCCACTCCTCCATGCAGATTTTCTCTAGATCTTTCAGGTTTCAGGACTGTCGCTGGGCAACACGGAGTTTCAGCTCCCTCCAAAGATTTTCTGTTGGGTTCAGGTCTGGAGACTGGCTAGGCCACTCCAGGACCTCGAAAGGCTTCTTGTGGAGCCACTCCTTAGTTACCCTGGCTGTATGTTTCGGGTCATTGTCATACTGGAGGACCCAGCAACGACCCATCTTCAACGGTCTTACTGAGGGAAGGAGGTTGTTGCCCAAAATCTCGCGATACATGGCACCATCCATCCTCTCCTCAATACGGTGCAGTCGTCCTGTCCCCTTTGCAGAAAAGAACCCCCAAAGCATGATGTTTCCACCCCCATGCTTCACAGCTGTGATGGTGTTCTTGGGATGGTACTCATCTTTCTTCCTCCAAACACGGCAAGTGGGGTTTATACCAAGAAGTTCTATTTTGGTCTCATCTGACCACATGACCTTCTCCCATGCCTCCTCTGGATCATCTTCAGACGGGCCTGGACATTTGCTGGCTTGAGCAGGGGGACCTTGCGCGCGCTGTGCTGCAGGATTTTAATCCATGACGGCTTAGTGTGTTACTAATGGTAACCTTTGAGACTGTGGTCCCAGCTCTCTTAAGGTCATTGACCAGGTCCTCCCGTGTAGTTCTGGGCCGATCCCTCACCTTTCTCATGATCATTGATACTCCACGAGGCGAGATCTTGCATGGAGCCCCAGTCCGAGGGAGATTGAAAGTCATCTTGAGTTTCTTCCATTTTCTAATAATTGTGCCAACAGTTGTTGCCTTCTCACCAAGCTGCTTGCCTATTGTCCTGTAGCCCATCCCAGCCTTGTGCTGTCTACAATTTTGTCCCTGGTGTCCTTAGACAGCTCTTTGGTCTTGCCCATGGTGGAGAGGTAGGAGTCTGATTGATTGAATGTGTGGACAGGTGTCTTTTATACAGGTAACGAGTTCAAACAGGTGCAATTAATACAGGTTAATTCGAGTCAAGGATAGGAGGGCTTTTTAAGGACGAAATAACAGGTCTATGAAAGCCAGCATGCCTGCTGTTTGGTAGGTGATCAAATACTTATTTCATGCAACAAAATACAAATGAATTATTTAAAAATCATACAATGTGATTTTCTGGATTTTTTTGTTTAGATTCTGTCTCTCACAGTTAAAGTGTACCTACGATGAAAATTGCAGAACTCTCCATCCTTTGTCAGTGGGAAAACTTGCAAAATCGGTGGTGTATCAAATACTTATTTTCCCCACCGTAAGTCCAGAACAAAAGCTCAATAGCCTTAGTCAAACAAAGGTTCCGTTCCCATCCAATAAAATTGCATTTCCTAGATGTTTCTAAACATGACACTCTTTCAATTTTTCTTCACTTGAATGGAAGATAGAAACCTGACAGGTCAATGGAGCATGTATGTGATGTGATTGGGCTTGTAAGATTTGAAAATGTCCTGGTATATGTTTTTATGCATTGCTAAAAGAAACTATTAGTGTTTCTTTTTGGTTTAGCGTAGTGCTATCCATACCCACTAGCATGAATTTTAAGTGAACTTCCTGAAGTAAGAGAAGCTAATTTATGCATTTTATTGAAAAAAGTCCTTCAAGTTGATTCCTGGACACAATATCACAAGCCTAGAGAAACCAAACAAAGAAAAAAAATGTTTTTCAGAGAAATACTTCTTCTACCACATAAAAACATTCATCTAATGATCTGTTTGTCTTGTTTTATTACCTGCCAACTGATGCTGATACTTAAAGTGATGAAAGAAAAAAAAATGTTAGACTAGTCTGTCCTGTTTTCAACAGAACCTTAAAATATTTTAATAAGATGACATGATTATTGGGCAAAAGTTCTTGTTTTAATGTGTTGTTTGTGATATATACTTATATATGGATTATTTTTACAACATGCTTTCCATTGTAATTTTACTTTCTTTGGAGTGAGGCTGACCCATATACCAGATTTGGTATTTTACCAGAATTCTTCATCTGACACTGTGTTCATGCATGTAATTTATCGTTCATACAGCATACAATTTTATCCACCCATATAAAAAAAAGTAGTTGTTCACTGCCACATTAGACCGTTTCAATCACTTTTTTAATAAGGTTGAATTGTATTCATATGAATGCAATGACCAGAAATGTAAGTTCCCTGCCACTGTTATATATTACAGCTCTCGTGTGATCCTAAAGGGGTCATTTTTTTGGTAAATGTGCTTTTAAGTGGCTTTTTCCTCAAATGTCCACTGTTGTAAACTCTTGATTACCTCAGAAAGATAAATGCTCACTGTATCACAGTTGCGCTAACAATTCACCACGTTCAGTGGCTCGCCTGTGCTGAGTTAGCAAACACCCTACTGAAACGTATGCTCTACACTCATTTTTGAACAAGAAAATTCACATAACTTTTATCAATAAACTAACGTTGTTAGTCATCATGTTAAACACCATGTTTTCGTGATTCGGCTGACCCGAACTCTGCATCCTGGGGTTCTGGTTTCTCACAAAGAAAAAGAAAACGTTGCAAATGTTGTCTGGAAAAATAATGAATGGACAAATGAGACATGTGCTGTATTTATTCTGTAGGGAAACACTGCTCAATGGCCAGTAAACAGAATAATTGACTGTACCACCATTGCATTTAAATGGCTGTTAAAGGCATGCCGTATTGGTTTTCCGTGTGCTTTAACGAAAGAGCCCTCCTGTTGTTTTTTTGTGTTCTTAAAGCCTCAGGGCCTCGCTTTTATTTTGTGAGAGAAATATTTTCAGTGAACATTTTTTTTTCTTTTTGGAGGGAAGTAAGCTTTTGAAAAAAAAAAAAAAAAACTGTAGCAATGGTAGTGCTATTTTGGATCTTACTTTTTACAGTTTAAAAAGAACAATGGATGTATGATTCTTTCATACACTGAACAGTCAGTCACATTTGTTTCCAATGCTTAATCTAATCGATCTAAACAACAAGCATCAAAACAACCAACTCAGACGCTCGGGATGTCAAAACAATGTGGGTACAACAACATTAAGACATATGGTACAAACAGGTCTTTCAGTGCAAATTATCCAGACGTTATCCGGAGTGTAGCCTTGCTATGAGTGGTTCGGGTCTCACAGCGCTCTTGCTCGGCATGCTGGGAGCTAATTTCAATATATGACTCCTTCCTCAACCAGCCATCCCACAGACAGGAAATGAAACACAGCGAAACTAGAGGTGGGTTAGAGGGGGTTGGGTATTTGTTTGTGTCACATGACCGGAATGTCAAAGCTGTTTATAATTCACTGTACAGTGAGACAGTGCAACAAAGTCTGCTTTACCCAATTCATTTGATCGGCCATCATCAAAGTAAATGCCCATAAATGAAAATGTCTGTGCAGCTGACTGCAACCCTTATTTACAAGGATTACTATTATCATCATTATATTCCTATTACTATTATTATTATTATTATTATTATTATTATCATTATTATTATCTTCTTAAATTTGAAATGTTCTTTTTACAATTTTTAAAACCTATTAATGTTAAAATATATATATAAAAAAAACTAATTAAAATGACCAAGACCAAAAAATTCATTAATGGAGTGCAATATTCCTTTGTGCCCCTCTACGGGGTGAGAGCAAACCAATGTCACTGTCACCTTCACCGCTCAGCACAAAGAGAAAAACACCAGCCTGAAAGAAACAGCTATGTCATTCACCCTTGTAGGCACCTTCATTTGGACTCACTAAAAATCTACCATATATAATAAAAAAATCAACTATATCAGTCATCAAAAGCACAAAATGGTGTTGTGAAATGGCAAATTAATAGCAAGTGGAAGGATATGAGTGTGAAGTTGGCAAAGTCGACACAGAGTGACAAAGGGAAGGAAGTGAGAAAGAGGAAGTTTTCGGCCAGTGAGTTAACGAGGGCAAAAACAGTACACAGGGTAAAAGGAGAACTTCCAGTCAGTTTGTTCACAATAAAGTCAAACTTGCTTTTTCCTCTTTTTTTCTTTTTAAATAAAGAACTGAGATTGAAATCACTTCACTGAGTAGGAAAGATGTAAAGATCCATTTCTCCTGGTGCTCTCTTTAGAAATTCATTTTGTTCTACTTTGTGTTTTTTCCTCAAAAGGCCAGTGTCATTGGTGGGCGGGGCCTGACCCCACGACTAGAGACAGAGGAGTGCTTAGAGGGTGGAGCCAGAGTCTGTGCTGCCTGTGCACGTACATACACGCACGCACATACACGCACACATGCGCGCGCACGCGCACACACACACACACACACACACACACTCCACAAGCAGCAGCCTCCTCTCCCCCCCCCCCTACAGATGCGTGTTGTCCAATATAGGTCCATGTTCACACTAGTCACCCTATAGGTGAAGAAGCTTGTCGGCCTCAGGATATGTGGGGTACTTCACAGTCTCAATTTTTTCCTTCACTTTGTAGGAGGGGTACAGGCCTGTCCGGCC
The DNA here is from genome assembly GCA_019788955.1 of Albula glossodonta. Classification (NCBI taxonomy): domain Eukaryota; kingdom Metazoa; phylum Chordata; class Actinopteri; order Albuliformes; family Albulidae; genus Albula; species Albula glossodonta. The sequence goes on along the minus strand of JAFBMS010000102.1, from coordinate 570,793 downwards.
TAGTTTGCGGTTGATCCCCTTGGAGTACCCATCCCAATGGTTCCCGGCCACCCCAATGATGTCACCGGGCTCCAGGGGGATGTCCTCTCCATTGCGCGGTTCGTGCGGATATATGGCTATCTGGTTGTGTGCGTTCTGCCCGCCAAAATAGTAGATGTCGTCCAGAGAATGGAAGTAGGAAGAGGCATCCGGGTGGAGCGTCTGCATTATCTCGTAGGCTACGCGGCACACCTGTTTGAGGGGACAGGAAACAGGAACTAGTATCAGGAAACAGGAAGAGGTCACATGATAAGAATAGAAGTTCATGGTCAGGATTCAGTCAAACTCACAAGTCTTTTAAGAGTGTAATTCAATCAAAACAGACTTTAGCCACCAGATTGATTTGGTGCGCTATGAAGATAATGCATGTTTAACAGCCTTACAATCGAAATGGCAGCAGAAGTAACTCAAAATGGATTAAGAAGCTGTGTTGAGAGACTGAGACGATGGATTTTGTAGTGCTCAATACCTTCCTTTCCCAATTTTTTGTACAAAGTGATTTATTTGCTTCAACATAAATTTTATGCTCTTTGTTCTAGCTCTTGGAGAATATCACATCCTCAAAACAGCACTCCAATATTCTATTTATTCGGGATAATAGAGTACTATAAAAAGAATGAATTAATACATGCATACAAAGAAATAAGTTATTTTGAAAAACAAAGACTATTCCCACTCTATAATCTACTGATACAAGTCTAGTATGAGCAGCATACATGTATTGTTATGCGTATTTTCATTGTACAATAATTTCATGGTTTATGGAGACAGAATAATGCACTTTGTGAATATGTTTTACCAAGTTATGCTGCTCGCTTCTTTCTTTTTGGCCAATGCGTGAGTGTAATTTAAAAACATATGAATCAAGACAACATGTCGATACTATAAATAAACATATCGATATCATTTTAGAACAGAGCCCCACTATCTATACATGCTACAAATATAGTATTTTAAACTATCACGGTTCAAAAGCTTGGATGTTGAGTCTTACAAACCTGCCTTCATACATCTACACTGAAACTTCAACTGCATCTGTTTGTAGGATATTTTATCGGCAGACTTGTAGCAGGAAGCTGCAGGAAACGTAATTTCGTCACGTACAAACAGACGTGAAAACACTGTAACTCGCAGACAACAAGCTTAATAAATGTTTCATATGATTTCTCGTTTCATAATTTAAACTTTTATTAATCTGCACACAGACATCTCTATTTTGCTACAGGGTTGAGTTTTATGGCTGAAAAATGTGTTTTCTGGAGCTAGCTTTAAATTATGAATCGGTATTCTGGTAATTGTAGGGCCAAAGTAACCGTATACTCAATACATAGTGCTATATAGCCCAGAGTGTGCCTGCGAGCTGCTCTAACTTTACATTTTTATCTTCTTCACACTGCAGTTAATGTATTACTAAATGTTTTAATCATAAGCATGCTACATTATATGAAAGATGATATCTGTCATAGTGAGGAACTCCTTAATCATTATTTTAACAGAATACAGATTACCACCAAAACCCTAAAATATTAATTCACCATGTGTAATACTTGATCCCATACCATTTAAAACTAGAAAATATGTGTATTTTATTCTGGAAAATATATTTTAATATAGCAATGTTTGTGATAAATAAAAATGATTTTTCCCTAGTTCATGACACTCTCTTTTCAGCATGCTGTATTTTATTGGAGACAAAAAAGATGATGAGTGAAATGTTTCCTTTGTAAAAAAAATAAATAAATAAATAACAGAAATTATCCTGCATTTCTTGTCCCACCCCTTTTATGTTTCCTTCAGTTTTCAGACTTCATGAGCATATGGTCTGTGAGTTGCTGAGAGTTGAAAGAGAGTTGCTGTGTTTGATTGAATCCCGGCCTCAGCATATTTGGTTGAATCCCAGCCCAAGTATGTTTGATTGAATCCCTGCCTAAGTATGTTTGATTGAATCCCAGCCAAAGTATGTTTGATTGAATCCCAGCCTAAGAGTGTTTGGTTGAATCTTGGCCGAAGAGTGTTTGGTTGAATCTTGGCCGAAGAGTGTTTGGTTGAATTCTGGCCAAAGACTGTTTTGTTGAATCTAGGCCTAAGAGTGTTTGGTTGAATCTTGGCCTAAGAGTGTTTGTTAGAATCCTGGCCTAAGAGTGTTTGGTTGAATCCCAGGCCTAGGAGTGTTTGGTTGAATCCTGGGCCTAGGAGTGTTTTATTGAATCCCAGCCCAAATATGTTTGATTGAATCTCAGCCTTAGTATGTTTAGTTGAATCCTGGCCTAAGAGTGTTTGACTGAATTCTGGCCTAACACTGTTTGATTGGATTGAGCACCAGGACTCTGCAAGGACAGTGGGGGACTGGGGGGGGGGTTTAGATTGCAGGTTTTGGGGGAACCGTCCCTTACACCTCACAGAGGTAATCATGTTGCTCAGGGACAGGCACGGCTTCAGACAAAGTGTTTCCCAAGCTTTCACAACTTCTTATCCACCATACCAAATAGCATCTTTTTCTGTGACCCGCATCCTTCTGGCTGTATTCAAACAGGGAGTTTCAGTCAAAACAGCTGTACTGCTGTCCAGCACTGCATTGAGCCTCTGTATTAGTATTAATGTGTGCGAATGAGGAGGCATTTTTTGGGTTTTTCACGTCTCCTGACCCATATAAACCCTTCTCTGAATCCACTTTCCAAAGACCTGCAGTTTTCAAACCGCTGGGGTACGGAAATGTCCGCATTTTTTCGTCCACATCCTCACTTTTAACAAAATGCGCACGTTTTCTTGCTTTCGCTACAAAACTCAAAGCAGAGCTCAATGACCTCACATTGAGGAGGTGAGAGCTTCTCTAAACCGACACTCTGCTGGTCCTCCTCATGAGTTGTTTCCATTTAGCATTGTTCACGTCCAGAATGACTAAGAGTGAAGGACATAAGTGTGTTCAATAGGCCTACAAGAGCGGCAGTAACAACCGCGAAGGATACTGTTGACACTGCTGGCATCACTTCCAATGAGCCAGTCACTCCAAGCACAAGAAATGCGATACTAAACAATACTATTATTATAATCAACCATGCTGACAAACGTGATTGCTGGCTAGAGCAGAAGGAGAGAGGGAGAGAGGGAGAGAGGGAGAGGTCACCTGTGAGGAGAATGTGCAGACCAGGAAGTTGGTCTGCGACAGGAAGTGGATGTCGAGGATCACGCCCCTCAGCGAGTTCTCCGTGTAGCGGTTGTGCAGTCCGGCCGACCACGAGATGGAGTTGTCGCTGATGAACTCGTAGTCCTGGTACCTGCAGCAGAAGCGCGTGCGTAAGAAATCACTAGCAGGGCCAGCCATGTACTTCATGTCCCTTGCTTACACATGCGCGCACTCACATAGACGCACGCCTGCACACGTACAGTACCAGTCAAAAGTTTGGACACACTTTCTCATTGAAGTGAATGGGAAAGCATGTCCAAACTTTTGACTGGTACTGTACATAAACACTCGCGCACACGTGCTGGCGCACTCACTTGGCTTTGGCCTCCTGAAGGAGGGCGGGGTCGTCGGTGGCCAGGTACACGCGCTTCTTGTCCACGTGCATGCGGCGCGCCAGGTGCTGGAAGTGGTCCTCCACATGCACCATGTACTCCTCTATGGGGTGGAACGCCGCCTCAGTCCCTACTTTATCTGTCCTCCGCACATGCACCCTGCAGAGAGAGAGAGAGATAGAGGGAGAGCCATGTCACTCTCATTCTGTCAGTGTGTGTGTGTGAATGAGGATGTGTGTATGTGTGTGTGTGTGTTTGAGCAAATGTGTTATTATGTCTGTGAATGAAGGTGTGTATGAGCAAATGTGTTATTGTATCTTAAAATAAGGGTGTATGTATGTGTGTATGAGCAAATGTGTTATTGTGTCTGTGAATGAAGGTGTGTACGTGTGTGTATGAGCAATGTGTTATTGTGTGTGTGAATGAGGGTGTGTATGTGTATGAGCAAATGTGTTATTGTGTGTGTGAATGAGGGTGTGTATGTGTGTGTGTATGAGCAAATGTGTTATTGTGTCTGTGAATGAAGGTGTGTACGTGTGTGTATGAGCAATGTGTTATTGTGTGTGTGAATGAGGGTGTGTATGTGTATGAGCAAATGTGTTATTGTGTGTGTGAATGAGGGTGTGTATGTGTGTGTGTATGAGCAAATGTGTTATTGTGTCTGTGAATGAAGGTGTGTACGTGTGTGTATGAGCAAATGTGTTATTGTGTGTGTGAATGAGGGTGTGTATGTGTGTGTGTATGAGCAAATGTGTTATTGTGTCTGTGAATGAAGGTGTGTGTGTGTGTAAGTGTATGACCGATCGTGTTATGTGAGTGTGATTTGTATATGTGCAATTGTGTGAGTGCGTGCTTGTGAGCGTGTGTCTGCGTGTGTGTGCGCTCTCTTCTGTGTGTTTGTGGCTCTCTGTAGCGCGACTCTCAGGGGCCTCCGCAGGTTCTCTTCCTCTCCTTCCTCCATTTGATGTCTCTGTGCCAGTTTTTGCTCTTTAATCTGTTTCTCAGACCCAAAACAAGGGGATCCCTGGGCACTCATGCTGAGAGGAGATAATCAATAACCCGTCACTCTCTCTCTCACTCTCTCTGTCTCACACACGCACACACACACACACACTGCACACATGCTCACAAACAAATGCGCACAGCACACAAACACACGCACAAACACATGCACACATGAGGCATACACGCGTGCACGCAGACATACACATACACATACACACGCACACAGCTGGCTGAGCCCCCTTGTTTCGGTGATGGATAGTGGGGTACGGTAACATCACAGCTGCCGAAGATCCACCCCCTCTCCTCTCCCTATCCTCCGCTGGGCCGTTCCATGGAGCCCACGAGCTCCCGAACGCAGCACAGCGCCAGACACTGAGCTTCTTCATTATACTTTCCCTCAGAAGACAAGAGGGGGGGAAATCGCTGCTCTTTACTTCGCTCTGAGCGCGCTCCACCAGTGGCTATGGGTACCATAGACCCTAGAGACACAAAACGCTGACAAAGGGAGGGAGAGATAAAGGAAGACGGCTGGAAATGAAAGAAGGAGAGACAAAGAGGGGAAGGCGAGAAAGAGGGAGACGAGCGGAGAGGGAGATGAGAAAGAGAGCGGGAGTCGGGGCGGGAGGGGAGGGGAGGGGGAGAAATAGTGAGGAGAATTGGGAACGTGGAAATAAATGGGAGGACTGACCCAATTATGGGATGTTTGAAGCCCAGTTTGATGGTGGCCTCCTGGATCTCCTTCTCCAGCCAGGCCTGGGGGCGGATTAGGTACTTGACAAACTGCGAGACCCACCAGACAGACGGGTCACCGTGGAGACGGTGGAGGCGGTCTGCAAGGTCCTCAGGTATGGCTAGGGGAAGGTAAGGGGGTCGGGGGTGTAGGCTGTCCACTATGGGAAGCTCCACCACCTGGACATTCCGGTCATTAGCCTCACCTTTGAGAGAGAGAGAGAGAAAGAGAGAGAGAGATTTGGCATGATGGGTGGTTTCATAAAATACTTGCAGCTGGTTTTTGGAGTGAAATCTATGTACGCAAGAATTAACTGTGGTCTAAAATTAGTAATAGAAAGGCCAGATATGTCTATCCGGAGTTTGGCTCAGTGAATCAAGCTTGCAGGTTTGAATCCGACTTTCTGAAACACATTTTCCCACCCACAAAGGGAAGAAGAAACAAAATTCTTGCTCAAAGCAGAGTCTCCCCGTGAAACAGAGCTTTGTCAAACCCAAACCCTGTACCTGCTGGAGGACTACTGTCAGAACTGGGACCCCACATCTGGGTCTAAATCCAGACAAAAGGGAATCACACAACAATTTACACTGGAATACAGCACATTTCACAGCTAGTTAGGTTTAACAATCAGCTTAATAGGGATGAATCATAAAAAAAATACAAAAACCCAAGGAATATTCCAGCGGTTCATATTTGATTGGAATGTGTGATAATTTCACAGTAAACTGGGTGTCCTCCCAAAGAAAGAAAGAGAAATTTGAGGAGGAACTATCATAATATCTTATGTTAGCGGAGCTGGGTTAACTCTCAACAAATGGCTGTAATCCACCATGCTCTGCATTCTTCTCTTTCTTCCCTTTGTAGTTGAGTACAATGTGTTATGATTATGTACATGTGTAGATATGACTTGCAGGTATTGTATTATAGGGTACCGACACAGTTAATTTTGTAAATATGAGTACATACACAGTCTGGCTACGCCAGTATTTGTATATACCTTCTCTTTCTGTTTCCTATCCATTCCGCACCCTTAAGTAACTGCGTAGAAAGTCGACCAAATGTATTGGGTTTCTCCAGCAGCTTTGCTTTGCCTTGCTTCTTTGTTCCAGGGTCTCTGTGATCATTTAAGCGCATCAATGGCATGTTTTTCACTGGATCACTATGCAGAGCGACAGATTTAAACACCATGTGGACTGGCATGCAAGGGGACGCAGTGCATGGTGAGTTCATCTGCAAGACATGCAGATCCAAGGAAGGCCCTGCTCAGCATCGGGTCAACCCCGATCCAACAGTGAAACAAGCGCACTAACAAATGGTACTGCGGAAAAAGAAACTAAAGGGAGGAGCTTCCTGGAATGTGGGCTAAGCAGACTAAGCAGGCAAAAGCCTGCCGACTTCCCACTGTTGTCAATTGCAGAGAAGTATGCCTTTGTAGCTTATTACCAATTTTACTTTATTCGCAATATATGACACTGCCCATTATATTGACTCACTGATATGTGTTTATATTGGTTAAAAATGTCTGTGTTGTCAAGGCTCACGAGTGTCTCATGAATAAATTTGCACAATGACCGCCCTCTTTGCTACGACTGGCCAATGAAATATTTCCTCCGATGAATATTCAATTTTGAAATCGAGCTAGCTGCCATGGCAGAGGCACTGCTTATCAGTGTGAATCAGGGGTTGTAGTGGAAGGTCCAGTCACTGTGTCTCCGGTTACGCCACGCTCTTTGGCTGTATTGTTGGGAGCCGCAGCAGATGGTGTACAGTGCGCTGCCTTGTTCATCGGAAATGTGTGCATTTTCAGCACTCAGCTTTTCAAGCGATGATCTACAAAGATTCATATTCTTTCATTTCTCCCCCAGGCGCCCCCCCCCAAACTCCACACATTATGCAGATTTCCCTAAGATCTGTATTTGTCACTTAACTCTAAAATTATTCTGCAATTTTTTCACAGATATTTATATGTCGCACCAGTATTTTGAAGCTGAACAAAATTCTTTTATATCCATAAGATTTTGTTTTGATTTCCACAATGGTTTGTTTTTGTTTAGCAATGTTTCATGAAGGAAAAGGAAAAGAGAAAAAGCGAACAGCAGGGTTATCCCCACTGCTCTCTCTCTCTCTCTCTCTCTCTCTCAACCCTTTCCATCTCAACAGCAGAGCAGGAACTGTCGTGAACACGATTACAAACCGGTCTTTAAATCAGCTTAACTGTTCAGTGAACCCGACAAGACATTAAAGTGTCTAATTACCATTTTTTCTTCTTGAGAGAAAATAATTTACGGCAGAGCAGCAAAATCCCGTTTACCGAAAAATAAACTCGGGTGCCTCATATACATGTTCAAATGCACACATGAGAGTGCGCTCCAAATATAAATCAAGCAAGAAATTAAATATTTAACAGTTCCTCCAAAATATAAGAAATGTTTGAAAAATATATGATTTGGCAGTGTTTTAAGGCAAAGCCCCACTGCTTGAATAAAACAAACAACTGTCCCCTTTCAAAGCATTTCTAGGCTCATTAGTGCTGTATCTAAACGACCTCTCATCTGCGTGTCCTCAACAATAAACTGGTGCTTGGCAACCATGATTGTTTTTTTTTTGGTCATTTAAATTTCTAATTTATGTCAGGTGTTTGTGTGTGTGTGATGTGATTGTGTGTATGTGTGTGCGCGTGGTGGGTGTGTTCTAGGTGGTGTGCGTGTGTGTGCATGGTGTATCTGTGTTTGATATGAGTGCGTGTATCGTGATATGTGTCTGTCGTGCGTGGTGTGTGTGTGTGGTGTGTGTGTGTGTTCTACGTGATGTGTATGAGTGTGTGTGTGATGTATGTGTGTGTGTGTGTTCTAGATGGTGTGTGTGCATGTATATGGTGTGTGTGTTTTAAATGGTGTGTATGAGTGTGTGTGTGATATGAGTATGTGTGTGTACATGTGTGCGATGTGTGTGTTCTACATGGTTTGTATGAGTGTGTGTGTGGGGTGAGTATGTGTGTGTGTGTGTGGTGTGTGTTCTACGTGGTTTGTATGAGTGTGTGTGTGATGTGAGTGTGTGTGTGTGGTGTGTGTGTGTTCTACATGGTTTGTATGAGTGTTCGTGTGATGTGAGTGTGTGTGTGTGTGGTGTGTGTGTTCTACATGGTTTGTATGAGTGTGTGTGCGATATGAGTATGTGTGTGTGTGGTGTGTGTGTTCTACATGGTTGGTATGAGTGTGTGTATGATATCAGTATGTGTGTGTGATGTGTGTGTTGTAGGTGTGTGCATGCTTGTGTGCCCCTTCTTGCACATGTGCCCAGCTGCGCGTGCCCCCACCCCCTCCTCCCCGCGGTCTCTGCGCTGGACCCCCCGCTCTCTCCAGCAGGAGTCCGTCACGCTCAAGCTCTCGCGCCAAGAGCCGATGGACACAAACGTTTCAACCCGTTCTGCGGCAGGAAGTGCCCTGCGTGCAGGGGCCCAGCGATCACACGAGCCGGAAGAGTAAACGTAAGCCATCCGAGGACGGGAACCAAAAAAAAAAAAACGGGAGTTCGAGATCTCACAATAATGGGTGGGGGCGGCGGAATTCAGGTTCATGAAAGAATGTTTCCAACATCAACAGCTTAAGAATTGCTGTTTTCTACGAACTAAACGCCCAAGTAGAGCGACATGATTGTCGGCTACAGTACAGCCAGGCGTGGAGAGCGTTAGAGTGCGGTGATTAGGGAAATAGGTCGCTAACGCTCAGGTTTGACACTGAAGTCCTAGGAAGGACACTTCTGATGTGACATTGAGTAAAAGTACATCCAACCATCAATAAAGTGATAATCCTCTATGTGTAGGTAATGAATAGACAATTTACACAAAATAGTTTTCCAACGCTCGAGGGTTCTCGTGATTGAGTGAGGGCATGGAGCACATTTTCCTGGCATGGTTTACAAAGCAGGGTGGAGGTCAATTGTTACTTAATGGCGCTACGTGATCATCATCATCCTCATCTCACGTCAGAACGTTTATGTCCTGCGGAGACGGATGGGTGGAGTCTCCGTCCATGGATGATTTCTCAGTTGTGCGACTGTTTGAGACGAATGAAACCGAAAATATACATTTGCTCTCTGTCAATGTAACCAAGTACTTATGGGTTACTCTCCATCAATGCCCGACTCCTTCCCCTGTTTTTGTTTATCGATAAATCACCTCTTATGAAGGCCCATTTAGGAGTTCCAACAATGTTCTGATTGAACGCACAAAGTCTGTGTTGACCTTTTTATGGAAGGTGCGTGCCATTTTGCTTCCGCATGACTCTATACACTTGAGACACTGATAAACTCAGTGTATCCGACATTACCCAAAGGATGGACCGACCGCACATGGTTGACCAACACCTTACTAAGTTGTTATGGTGTGTCCAGTTTTGGGTCATCTACTTGTATAGCGAGAAAATGAGCGAAGTTTGGGGAGATGCATTACGAACACGGGCCTGATTTGTCTTTGTAAACTTCACACCCAAACGGAACTTAACAGGGAGCAGGGAGAAGGTCCACAAGTGCATTTTCCTCAGGTCACGCCGTGCGATTTATGCCGGGCCTGGCACGAGAAAGAAACGGCCCTGCCAGCCAACAATAAAACAGTTTGAAAGATGGCCTGAGTGTCCTGGAAAATGAATGCCCTCCCAGGATCTCTTCTAACCCCACTCCAAACTCCCACCATTTTGAGCAGGCTGTAATCCAGGATCAGCCGAAAAGCGAACAATTTACGGAAAACGTTGACGTGGAACTTTTAAGGGCGATCAGCAAAATATGCCAATGAATAAAATTCACGCCCGGATGTGTCATGGACCGATAAGTCAGGAATTTTAAAGGATGACAGGAAGCGTACGAGAATCAACACCATGTCCGACTCTGCAAATGAACAGGCGTCGATTTTGCGGGACTGCGAGCTCACCTGACCAGTGTCCCGTTGAGGCCCCGGAGCGGTCGGTGCAGGTTTCGCTGACGGGGCGGAACACGGTCTCCCAGCCGCCCGTGGCGTAGCGCCAGTTCTGCGACTCCAGGATGAGGGTGCGGTGCGTGCCGTAGGCGATCATGAAGCAGTACACCACGTGGTGCAGCTGGCAGCCATAGCCGCAGCCCTTGTTGATGTTGCACACCAGCTTCTGCGCCTTGCTGCAGTCCTTGGGGTTCTGGAAAGGACGGGACGGGGACGGGGACGGGGACGGGGGTTTTCGGGAGAGGGGGTGGCGAAATGAACGGTGACTGGGGCGTTTGGTTTGAAAGTCATTAATTCAACTTCTTTTTCATGAACTCTCAGACACCAAACTAGGTCCCTTGGATCGATATTTCTCCCCAGCCCCAAGGCATGTTTCATTACAACCCCAGCTCTTAATTATATGGATTAATTGAGCTGTCAAGTCAATTGCACACTTGACTTAATTATGTTATTATCGTGCATTTGCAGGACCATGGTTTCAGAAATATTTTTTCCCCAAGGGGGGTGGGGGGGATGAGGTTTGGGGCGACATTTCACTCAACAAATCATGTATAACTTACTTGGACTTGCAATGAACCTTCAGCTCTCTTTCAGGACATTAAATAAATTAAAAACACATTTTTTAAGAACGCAGCACAGGGTCACACTCAGACCTTGGCTGGAAGTTGTTGAAGTTTTTCCCTTCAGTACAATCTCTTCTGATTGGCAAAAATGCCCCATGTGACCGATATGACCGTCAGCAATAAGCCAATAAGAGATGGGCATGGATTTTGTGGGAGGAGAAGGTTTTCAGACACAGGTGACACAAGTTAATAAGTGGATTCCTCATCTCCGCTATGTTACACCTAGATAAGGTGGCAGTCTGAAGCCCGGAGTGAGATAACCCTGGGAAAAGCACCAAAAAGGTAATGAAGAAGACAGCTGCTTTCATTGATCAATTATCAAGAGCCAGGAAGTGGAGGGGACTGAGCGTTGCACCACTGATAAAGCAAAGACCGCTAAAGCGCTGTGTCATAACCGGGAAAAAAAAAAACGCAGAGTAAGTAGATAAATAAATATGAAAAACAAAAAACAGCGAGGATTTCAGAGATCTACTGTAGAGAGAAGGGGGCGGGGGGGAGAGAGAGGGAGAGAGAGCGAGAGAGAGGATGGGGTGGGGAGTGTTGTAAATATGTAGTCTTTGTATCTTATGATTTAGCCATGCCATATTCTCTGGTCATGCCACGAAAGCACATTTTGAAATTGACTTTGAATTTGAAAGAGGGACAGTTACTTCACACTCATACTTCAAAAAACTATGTAATTCATTTAAGTATTTATTTTATTGTTGACATTTTTTTCTCATTGTATTAACAGGTTTTGTTAAAGGTTGCTTTGGCAACACTTTGCCGATCATGTCATGCCAGTGTATTTGAGAGATGTTGCTGTCATTCAATGCTATAATTGTTATTTTCTCTTTTTTTGATGTATGTGTATATGCATGCATGTCAGTGTGTGTGTGTGCGCATGTGTTTGTGTTACTCAAACATTATTAAAAAACATTGCAAGACAAAATAAATAAGAATATTGTCTTTTAATGTTATTATTGATGTTTATTAAGTTTAAATGATTGCCCTGGCAATACTGTGCTAATGTGCGGTCATGCCAATAAAGCTTGATTGAATTTGAATTTGGGTGCGAGAGAAACACATGGACAAAAATAGAAGAGTAGAGACAAAGAGAAAGCGAGAGCAAGACAGAGTGAGAGACAGAAAGAAAGTGAAGAGTCAGAGAGTGAGAGAGATTGAGGCGGAGTGTAGAGTGAGGGAGTGAGAGAGATGAGAGGGGAGTTGCCTCGGAGATGAGTGATGGACAGTGGGCAACGGTGCCGGCGCAGCGCGCGAGAGGGATGCCGCTCAGCGCCGTGGGGGGAGGCTGCGGTGGCGGACGGCTGACGAATGGCTAATGGGGGGGCCTGACAGCCTGGAACACTGATCCTTCATCAGTGACAGCAGCTGTTAACAGCGTGTTCCTCGCACAGCGAGCCACACTTCATCACACACCCTGACTCATTACGAGCGCCGCGCTCCTCCGTGTTCTCCTGATTTCTGCTCGTTAATGACTGTGGGAGACCTGGGAGCCATGCAGAGCTCAAGATGTGATAGAAAGAGAGATAGCAGGGAGAGAGAGGGAGAGATAGGGAGACAGAGAAAGAGAGAGAGAGAGAGAGAGGCGTTTGGCGGGTGAAAAGGATTAACAAGAATGGTGAGAAGCGATGAGACAGAAGAGAGAAAAGGGAGAAACAGCCGTTCACAGCTACAGTCTTATTCAAACCATACACAGACATTCAGGTCAGCCAGGGCAGTTTAAACTAGGCCTCAAACTGCAGAGTCACAAATCGCCTGGAACAGCAGTGTGGTGAAGAAGTTGGGAACATGGTTGTGACTGGCGGGTTGCAAGTTTCAACTCCCGGGTGGGGCATTACCTTTGTACCTTTGCGTAAGCACCTGAATTGCTTCAATAAATACGCAGTTGTAGAATATGCAAATGAAGAAGGGAGCTGTGTGTGTGAGATCGACTTCTCCATGCAAATGTAAACCCGACTCCAACTTCTGTGTGTCACTGCTTAAAACGACCCTTCAGAGCAGGTGTTGAGTAGTGGCCCCTGTGGATATTTCTGGCCCCTCCCCCATTGAACAGGACACGGGACTAGTGACAGGTGGCGGGCCGGGGGGAGGTGATGTGGTTGCCAAGGTTACCTGCAGGTAAGTGATCCGGTTCTGCACCAGCTCAGACAGGTACTTGGCCTCCTTCTCCCTCCACTCCCCGGCGCCGTCAGCCTGGCTGAGGTAGTACAGGTCCGTCATGATGGACCTGGTCGGGTCACCGAGAGAGACGGCAGGGTCACGGCGGGGTCACAGAGAGAGACAGTGGGGTCATGGTAAGGTCAGGGTCAATGCGAGAGACAGTGGGTTTATGGTGGGGTCATGGTTGGGTCACAGAGAGAGACAGTGGGGTAATAGTGAGGTCAGGGTGGGGTCACAGAGCGAGACAACAGGGTCACAGTGGGGTCAGGGTCAATGAGAAAAACAGTGTGGTCAAAAGGTTACATTACACATAGACTACAACACAATTTTAGAAAACTGTAGTACCATGCACACATACAGGTGAACGTTTTGATACACAGTGTGTGTGTATGACACACTGAAGTACCCATAATTCATTTAGTTGGAAATGAAAAGCAGACTCCATCAAACACCAATCTTCCTCCCTATTCTGGCTTCATAGCTCTCCCTGACTGAACCCATTATTTTACTAGACAACTCACTACTGACACCTGTCATTTCTAGATGCAACATAAATACCTCAAATGAAGACACGGATTCACAATTTAAGGCTTATATAAAGCTTCCCTTATCAACTTTAGTTCTTCAAACAGATTAATCAATCAACACAACAGAGCAAACACTCAGAAAATGTGTTTATCGGAGACATAAAGATGTATCCTAGCATACGTCATTAATTGGATGCAACAGAGGCCTGACGGAAAGTGTGAAGCCTTAATTCTCCGGGGGGAGGGAGGGGACATGAAAAGCTGCCAGTGCTGAGAGAGCAGAAGGCAGCTCAGCCACAAGGCATGCTGGGATTCCCCAGGACTGGAGGGCGTGCGTGGACTGGTTATGCAACTCTAAGAGAAAGGGTCACAGCGGGGGGGGTGGGGGGGGGGCGTTTTCTGGCCCTGTTTGTCACCTCCAAATTGGCGCAGTTACTGTTCCGATTGCTGTAATTACTGACCTGATTACCGCAAACATACAAAATAGCCATTAAAATGATGGGATGCCCTCTTGTAACTGCCGTTGCCGGGCAACTACGGAACCGGTTTGGCCGACCTGCCGAGCCGAGGGTGCGAGGATGACGGGGATGTTCCAGGTCTTTTATCTGAAGGCATTTGCTCCTTTGTGACATAGTCGGTGATCAGACTCGGAGACATATGCATGGAGCGGTAAGTTCTGCACATGCCAATGTTGGCTTTGTGCTTCTAGAACTCTCAGGGTCGAGGATCTATACCACAAATTCCTCAGCCATTCACAGGTCCTTCAGTACTAATATAGCAATGAATGAACGGCTGTGTGCTCCCTTGGGGAGGAGACAGAAAAGCTGAATATGTTACGAGGTGTCTTCTTTTGCAGAATGAAATTAATACGACACAGTAAGTTATACATCAGACAGGCCAGATATTAACTGTGTCCCTGCAGTGTGGTTGCCCCCTCCCTCCCCTCCCCTCCCCTCTGTGATCGCGGGGCGTGTCGAACCTCTGCTGGTGACCCAGGTCCTGCAGCAGGGTGTTGGTGTGCTTCTGCAGGTCTGCCGGCTCCACCTGGGCCAGCTTCTTCACCTCGCTGCGCACAAAGTACCACAGCTCCTTCACGCCGTTCTCAGTCTTCCTGCGGAGGAGTTCCTGGTTCTTCCCAGGGCCTGTGAGGTAGGGGGGTGGGGGGGGGGGGCGGGGTGAGAAACAGGAGGGGAGGTGAACAGGAAGTGTCAGACAGGAAGCGGAGAAGGGCAGGATGTCAGACAATTGAGATTCAGTCACAGACATTCTACAAACTGAGTTCATAAAACAGTGCTCAGATAGAAGGCGACATCTTAACTGATTACAGTAATGGAACCAAACAGAAAATAAGCCGCTCAAAACATGCCGTCATGACTAGTTCACTTCCAGTTTAGTCCCAGTAAACAGACATGATACATGCTGTTTTAAAAACTTCGATCTGATTCCAGAAGGTTCTAGTGCTATCTGTGTTGACATGCGAACAACAGTTCCCAGTCTTCAGCCGTACCCCTTCTTGAATGTTCACAACAACCCCGAAAATCTGAATATTTCAGCAACAGTAAAGACCGAAATGTTAAAGGTAAGGATATGAAGTGAGAATCTTCTCTGTGCTTCCGTCTCCAGCCTCATAATATGTAAGACTGATTGTGAATGAATGGAGGGTAACTGACTGTGCACATACACCGGGGCAGCCTCTAGGGGGCATGGTTGCACACTTCACAGAACCCAGGCAGAGGCATGACCTTGTTACCCTCAGCGTGACCCAGCACTGCCTTGTGAATGTGCGCTCATGTTACGGTCCTGGCCGGTGAAACAAAGCATGGAGTGGGTGGGGTACAACCCAAAAGGAGGGTGAGCTTTGTGCTTGTCTCAGCAACACAGTTACACGACTCTGAGGGATTCTGGAACAGCTGGGACAGCTAGTGCTCAGACACACACACACACACACACATACACACACACACGTATACACATGTACACACACATACATACAAAAAGTACACATATGTGCATGCAAGCACGCACATGCACGTGCACACGCACACATGCACACACACACGCATGCATGTACTTACTCACAAACACCATATAGCCACACACACAATATAGAGGCACATCAACATACACACACACACACACATATTTCGATATGGGGCGTTCGTATGACATTGAACATCCCATAATTCATTTGGTGGGAAATGAAAAGCATCATTCTCGGAGACGCTCCACCAATCACCGATCTTTCAGCGTCTCCTCCTTCCATAGCTCTTCCTGATTGAACTCATCACTTCACCAGACACCAAACGAGTGTAACCGATCGCCTTTGCGCAGTCTTTAACAGCCTCCCCTTGGCCCTCTCAGGGGACGTTTTACTTCAGACTAGAGGGGGAAGCAAGTTATGAATCTTACTAAAGCCATTTGCTGACAAGACCCCCACCTTCCTCTACTGGCTGGTCCCATGTCCCCAGAGACCTAATGTACATTTCCGCAGTTCCCCTGTTATACCCTGCTCCCCCCTGCAGCGTGACCATGCTGGCTCCCCCGGCCCTCTCTCACCGTCTCCGGGCTGGCGCTGGAAGCTGTTGATCTGCTCCTTGGCCTGCATCAGCTGCTCCTCCAGGGTGTGGAGCCGGCTGGCTGCCGCAGGGCCCGCCTCCGCCTGGCCGTCCGGTACCCTGCGGGAGGAGGCACAGGTGAGTGAGCATGCCCTGTGCTACCGGCACATGCATATCCGGAACGTCTGTGTGTGTGTGTGTGTGTGTGTGTGTGAGAGAGAGAGAGAGTGTGTGATTGTGTGTGAGAGACAGAGAGAGCGTGTGAGTGTGTGAGGCTACGTGATTGTGACTGTGTGTTTATGTGTGTGAAACCATGTTTTTGTGACCGTGTGTGTGACACTGTATGTTGTGGAGAGAGTATGAGAGCATAATTATGAGTTTATGACTGTGTGTGTGTGTGTGTTAGTGACTGTGTGTGTGTGTGAGAGAGACTGTACGTGGTTGTGAGAGTATATGTATGAGAGCATATGTATTTGTGACTCTGTGTGTGGGTTTGTTTGTGACTGTGTGTGTGTGTGTGTGTGAGAGACTGTGTGTGTGTGTGTTAGTGACTGTGTGTGTGTGTGTGTGAGAGAGACTGTACGTGGTTGTGAGAGTATATGTATGAGAGCATATGTATTTGTGACTCTGTGTGTGGGTTTGTTTGTGACTCTGTGTGTGTGTGTGTGTGTGTGCGCGCTCCTCCAGGTGAAGGTGAGCGTTGCCGGTCTAATTTCCCAAGGGTCCTGCGCTCTGCAATCCCAGAGCCAATTTTGAGCAATAATCAGTCGCCACGGCGACCGCCAGCAATTCATTCAGTGGCAGCGGCTATTCATCACACACTCCCACATGCGGCTAATAGACACCCTCCACTCCAAAAAACATAAAACATCTCCCCAGGTTATATAATCCCATTCAGCTCGGCTCCGCACCCTCGTCAGGGGCCGGTGCGGAGTTTAGGAAGCGAAGGCGGACTGGACGGGAGCTGAACGGGACTCTATGGGAGGGAGGGAGGCGCAGTGGCGAGACAGAAGTGCCGCTGTTGGAATAACGGGCATAAATTGGCGTTAAATCTATTATGAAAATTCTTTAAAGCTTTAAAAACATGGAAGATCGTGCATGCAGGTACTAATGAGTCTTTCATTTCTGGACCGCGGATATTTCCATATTCGTTCTGGAGGGGAGAAAGTGAGGCGGGTCAGAGACTGTGGTTTACATATCAAAGGCGCGGTGACACTAGGCTGAGGTTCAGGTTAAAAACCCAATGACCGCAACACACACACACACACACACACACACACACACACACACACACACACAGACTCACAGACAAATGCACACACACAAAAACAGAAGAACGGCAGCAAACTTGCTCAAGCACACATTGTGAAGTATGAATCTAGGTTACGCATCTACAGTGATCCCTGAGACGCACTCGTTTCTGGCGCACAACAAAAGACCCTTTGCAGAGCGGATTCTCTGCTCTTCCGCTCCTCAGTGTCATCTCAATCCGCTTTTGGAGCACGCAGCTGTTGGAGAGATTCCCAACAGTCGGGTATCTGGTGGAGCACAAAGGACCCGACACACCCATCCTCTCCCTGACAATAACGACAACACAGCAGAGTGACATCACACACTTCAGATTAACACCTTCATTGAATAAGAAACGCCCCTGTCATATTACTCACCAAGACATACAACACACACACACACACACACACACACACCCAAGAAAGCACCTAAATCTGTACTCTCTCACAGAAAATGAATGTTCAGTCATGTACCTGCATAACAAAATGACGTAAGTCAGGGATTAAACTGCATTTAATTAAAAATCAAGATTTCTCACACCTTTCGGTTCTGTTTATATATAAAAACTACCATGTATACAATTCACTCGTGCAGCCCCTTCATTGCATCTCTCTCTCGATGTTGTCAGATTTTGCTTCTGCTAACAGTGCATTCTGCGGGGGGCTGGGTGTACGATGATATCACTTCCTGTCACAGCTGTGTGTTTTTGCCGTGCAAATACAGTAGGGAAGAGGAAACACAAATATAAACAGATTGCTGTCGGAGACGTGCTTAGCTTGGTGTTGTTTCGGTTTTCTCACGGAATCAACGAGGAGACGAGAGGGATGAGGGAGGCGCAGCCGAGAGGATGCGGCTCCCCGTGGAAGGCGGGAAAAGGACCGGGGCCACTTCCGCCTTGGGGGCCGTCGATCGGCGTGGGCGCTTTCCGTCAAGCACCTCTCCCAGATTACCCCCCGCCCACCTGGCGACCGTGCCGCTCATATCTGAGCAAGTGAGTCTCGTTACAATGGTTTACAAACAGGCCTGGGGGTGTGTATGCGTGTGTGTGGCATTGTGAAGCAATGCAGACTGGCTTTCAGTTTTAAGTTTGCAGAAGAGTGAACTGTCAACTGCGGTTGGCAAGTACCTCTCTTCAGAAATAATGTTGAAGACTCGGCTAGTAATGAAAAATTTGGAGTGATTTCTTAAAAAAAATGGGTCATAGGGTATTTTTCATGTCTACAAGTCATTTCTATTGTTGTAACATAAAGTAAATACATTTATACTTTTGCAATAAGAATCCAGTGCCTTTTGTTAAACCATAACTGTACAATTTCTATTGGTATTGTTGTACCGTACATCAGCTTTCTGTCAGTCCCACTCATTTTCAGCACAGTAAGCTAATGAGTCAAGAGATCTAATCACCAGGAACAAAACCATAAACGTAATTTAGCTACTCACCCCGCATTATGGCCTGCCATTGCACTGTACCTGACTATCGCAAATGCTAGCAGCACAGGAGGTCAAAAATACACTAACGGTCCCGGTCTGGGATTACACAACTGTACACAAAAATTCCACTTAGTTTATAAAATAGCCACTATTTTATAACCTGTCAATCACATCAATTTTTTTGCCAATAATCCCACTCGCGTATTTTCAGTGAGGAAGGAGTGGGAACACCTGGCTCCATGTCCAAACCGTATAATTGTGTTTCTAATTTAAGGCGGCCATCCCTGTCTGTGAGCCAGGCCTTAATATGGCACCTCAAAATGACGCATGGGAATTTAAGTAGCATGGGGTTCACTCCTACATCTGCTTCTAGAATGTTCTTATTCAATTTAAAATTGTTCACAGGCTTCAAATCTCTGGTACAGAATGATAAAAAAAAAAAATGCATCCAGAGGCAGGCCAGACATGATACAACAGATATAAGATTACCCAGTCCTCTCTTCCTTGTGTGTTATGGTTGAGCTAAGGATTAGCGGAATTCTGCAGTTCAGTCTGACTCCACTCTACTTGAAGCAGAGTCTGGAACTTCGCCAGTGACTTTGCGCTTATCTAAGCCACAGGCACACCAACACACATATCTGTTTGATAAGGGACGTTACACAATATATTACATTGCTGGAAATTTGATCCCCCACCAAAGACTCCACTGTCAAATTTCTGAGGGGGGGGGGGGGCAGGTCGGTTGTGCGTGAAGGATTAGTTTCAGTGGAGTGGTGGGGACTTTGAAGTGTCATGGGGGAGTATTTCATTGCGCAAATGCAAAATATAACACAATACTCCTGTCAATACAACATATATGCATGTGTTATGCAGTAATACGACATGTGTATTAAAAATGCAAAACTCAACCAAAATTCAAAGTTTTGAGAGCAGTTAGTATGGGGACAATCCCAGAAAGTGGGGGAATTCCATTACTACACTAGAAAAGTTATGAAAGCTGAGAAAACGCCGATGTATTAGCTGAATTTACTGACTATATTGTGCTGCCTAATAACCAGTTTGACTGTCACTTAAAACATGTCTTTTTTTTTTCCATCTGAAGCAGTCGTAATGGTTTGTCAGTGCTGTCACCAACCGGAGTTGACCCTTCTGCATCGGATGCCTTGGGAGCACAATGGCGGCACGGAATGCTCCGGATTACAGTGAGAGCAGGGGGGAAAGTAGGCTGTTCCTATTGTGCGTGGTGAAAAGGAGGCCCTGTAAGCCGAGACCGCCGCACTGCCTTATGGGAGGGTGGCCTCTTTTCTGACCTTCAGCAGACTGTGACTCGTAGCTCAATACTGTACCTGTTACCGCGTCCCGCTGAGCTTTTTATGAGCAGTTTCACCTTTCTTTTTCACCTCAAAAAAAGCACTCTAAGGTTTTACAGACGACAAACTTACAGGAGCTAAAGGAGCCTAATGAATAACAAGCTGTGCTGTTGATGAGACTCCTGTGTGCCGGTATATGTGTGTTCAAATTCTGAACAGAGCTTTAATAATGCACGAGCATTTTAATTAATATAGGGCTTTACACCTGAATACTTTAAACCAGTGAATTAAGTTCCTTGCCTAAAACATGAATGAATGGAATTTTGGCCATTGTCATGCACGGGGCACTCTGATTGGTCAAAAATCTGGGAGCTGATATCAGGCTGTGAGAAATTGCCGAATGCCCCGTCGTTCCTTGTTGACCCCGCCCCCTGAACAAAAACAACCGCTACACCTACGGCGTACGTACGCGCGTAGATGACCGTGACTGCCTCCCATCGCCGTCGCGCCCCCATACCTCCGGCTCGGCTCCGCTCATCGGAGCGGGCTCCCACCTGCGCAGACCGCTCCTCCGCATTGTGCCAGACTCCAGGGATTACAGGTGTGGCACTTTGCCCGGTGCGGCTGGACCGCAGCCACTGGAACAGCTGCGGGATCACAGCCCTGCTAGTGAAACCTCAGACACTAAATCATGTTTTTCACAGGGGAGCGAGAGCAGGGGAGGGGAGGGAGGAGGCGCAGGCACGAATGGTATGTCTTTGATGAGTCTGAGAGGACAGCCTGCCTGTCTTCTGTCAGATTTATTAATATCATTTATTACACTGTATTTCAGGGATGTATCATTTTAATATTCCTGCACCAATAACAGAGCACACACACACACACAGATACACACAGACACACTAACTCACTCTCACACACAAACACGTATACACACACTCGCTCACTCTCTCACACAGACACACACACACTAACTCACTCTCACACACAAACACATATACACACACTCGCTCACTCTCTCTCACACACACATGCACGCGCGCACACACACACACTAACTCACTCTCTCACACACAAACACATATACTCACACTCACTCTCTCTCTCCCACACACACACACGCATGCACGCACACACACATACACTAACTCACTCTCTCACACACAAACACATATACAAACACTCACTCTCTCTCGCTCTCACACATGCACGCACGCATGCACACACACACACACACACAGATAGGGTAGTAACTCGTCAAGCACTGAAACTATAGTCCTTCCTCGCTTGATAGATAAATGTAGTTGTGTCGTTGAGCCAATAACAGGTTCCACCACTGGCAGCTTACGCGGTATAACGATAATGAATGAAAATAACAAGAAGTGAGAGTAGACAAACCCGCCTGTACTGTCTTCTACTGTCTGTACCGTCTACTGACTTGTTTATAGACGTTCACAACTTCCTCTTAACGCTGACGCTGCCTGTAACAAACCACCACGGAGAACGCATTGGAATACGCACAATTTGGTCAGCGTTTATAAAAACAGCTCTGTAAAAAATACAGATGAGAATCAGTATAGCGGTAGTGGCTAATGTGAAACCAGGAGAAGTCACAACTACTTGTACCATAGTATCTGCCTACTAGTTGTTGCCTTGTCGCCAGGATGTTGTCCCAGTCACATATAAACACATGGCGCACGGGACTATGTCGAGGACTGAGGGCTGAAAAACTGGGACTGGGATCAAATATGTTAGAAAGGGGACAGTTTTATGTAGAAACAAATCAAATCGACCAATTATCAAATTAATCAAAGAACCAATCAATCAATTGACCAATAAAGTCATTTTTACTGTACTTTCTGGGCAACTCATTTAAAATGTTTTGCAGCACAGTTATAGGTAACAACAAAGAGGAAACTATATTGCCCAATATTATATTTTCTTAAAACCAAAAAAAAAAAACTAATAATGGACTTACAGAGTAGCAATTCTCGAGGCAATTTGTACAGGTAAAATTGTGCTATGACAGGCGAGAAAACAGGCCCATTATCCCACCATTATCATAAATAATAAATGCGATGGAAATGACTGAATATTCATTGTGATAAGGACACAATGCCCAAGCAGAGGAGATGCTTCTCATTAGTGGCAGGTGAAAGAGGCATTGAAATTCTGCATTTATCAACACAGATTGCTTAGGAATATTTTTACACTTTTGGGCACATCTTGTTTCCTTTTCATCTAGGCAGTCTACATAGTTGACATAGAGCAGGTGTAAGGAAATAACTTGAACCATCAAGATAATTTAAAACAGATATAACTCCACAGAGCATCTGCTTCGATGCACAATATGCAATAAAGAGAAACTGAAATGGTTTTGCCCGCGTGATTTTTGGAGCGCACAGGCAGGCAAGACATGTCATTTGCCATTTAACGTCTGAACGTTAATGTTAATATGGATCAAATAAAAGATTAGTCTTAAAAAAGGGGGTTTGCGGAGTTCTATGGCACAGCTCACTGTGGCGGAGAGACTGGGCTTGCAACCCAGTGTTTGCGGATTCTAACGAAGCTGGGCGACCGCTTTTCTCCCCTCGAGTACAGTACTTAGTCCGAATTACTTCAGTAAATATCAGTGTATAGAGGTAGAAGTGCAGGGTGTGAAAAATCCAAGTTACGTGACTCACTGTAGAAAAGGCCATGTGGTATAAAATCAATAACATAGGCAGTGTAAATTAACCTCGACAAAGGACTCTGTACTTAGCATGTCTGCTCCTTATAATTCACAATCCATACATTTTTTTTTGGAAGGGTGGCAGAGGCTATCCTACCACCAATTAATAATTTGTCACATTATGTCTACACCTGCTGCACTTTAGATATTTTTATATAAAAAGAGTACGTTTACTGAAGAAAGCACTAGGGCTGTATGGGCTTGAAGGCCGAATCTGGCCCTGCTGATGAGTTTGTGGGGACTTGGTTGGTGTGGAGGCTTCTTTATCCTCAGTTGGATTCTGATGGAAGCAGAACGGCCCTCTCATCCATGGTGCCTGTCGGCTCTGGCGGATTTTAAGCCGCAGACGCTGGCGTCAGCGTTCAGGGGTCTGCAAGCAGCCTGGTGGTCAAGGTGACCCGTAGCACCAAGGCTGATGAAAACCGATCCTAAATTTTCCATCGAGCGACAGAGACGAGACAAGGACTGCAGTCCGATCGCGGACTGTGTGAGAGTGTCTGTGCGCGTGTGTGACAAAGTGTGTATTTGTGTGCATGTGCGTGAGTTTAGCACGGATTTGTGTGTCAGTGACTGTGCTTAAAAGAATAATAGGCAATAATAATCAAAAGAGAATACATCCATATACTTTTCAGGCAAAAACAGAAAGAAAAACTTTAGCTTTACTCTCACTCTCTTCACTTGCCTAAACCCTAGTGAGTGACTATAGCATTTAAGTGCCGCCCAACTAGAAGTTGACACTGAAAAGTTTTTCCACGTAATCACTGAGACCTAGTTCACATACACCTCTGTGTATATTTGTTTCTTCCTCTGTTCAACTTGGTGTCACTCACACATATGCCCTCAATCTCTTTATCTCTGTCTCCCCTTTCTATCTTTCTATCTCTCTAATGTACAACATATAGAGCACGCAAAAGCTTTTGTGATCATCACAAAGTCAAAAATAGCAGGTAAGGTATCAAATTACTTCCTTGCTACCCTTAGGCTACAGCTAAAGTTTGGATTCAGAATAGCATGAGAAGGGGAGGGCATTCACGAATACTACTACTTCTTGAAAGCTAAAAACGGTGAGACTTTTGTTGTGCTGGTCCATAATCCATAGAAGACACATACTCATTTTCAGCTCAACTAGATTGTGGTGAAATACTACCCCCTTAAACTGGATACAAAGACCAGTTTGCTGCTCCCACAGTGACGAAATATCGAATCATACATTGTTGTAGCATTGTTTGTACCTAGCTTTGCACCTGTTTCCCATACTCCTTGTGTCACAACCCGCTACTGATGCGGTCAAGCACAATTTTCAGTTTGACCCCATTTGCCATTCGGGAGAGCGCATCCTTCACTCGCCGTGCTAACAAAGCTAATCGAATATGCCGAAACTGGACTCGTCTTTCAGTTCCGTTCGAGGAATTTGCGCATGCGGTAGCATTTAGCGCCTCTAAGATTAACGATCGAATAACCTGCGTGCCGAGCGGTTAGCTGTCAAATCGGTTCTTCTGATCTGCTTATGTGTTCCTCTGAAACAGTCAACGTTGAACATCACCAACATTTTTACTGCAAAGCGGATTTGGGCCGATTAGGACCAAAGCAACTGTGAACAGTGAAATTTAGTTCATTGAGAATGGATATACGATGTAAATCATTAAACGTAAACAATTATCTACCTATACTTATCTGCGAGAACCTCACGCTCTGTCAAAATATAATGTTTACAAAGAAAAAAATTGTGTTCTTTGTAAACATACTTTTCTACTTTTCGTTTATGGCATGTTCAGGACAATTTGCAGCAATTGTTTGGATCGGAAAATGGACATCACGGTTTCTAATATCGGCGATAGCATTAAGGCTAGTATGGGCCCCCTGCTGATGCTCTATATCGGATCAGTGCTCATCCAACCAACACGCCGGCAGCCTATTTTGAAGGGCTATCAGAAGAAAGGCCTTACTGAGCACGACAGATAAAGCGAAGTAAACTGAAGCACTCCAATCCCATGGCTGGATGAACTCTTTCGCACGTTTGGAGTCAGAAGAGGGATGCATACAGAGAAAAGAAGCCGATATGGATTGTGAAATATGTCGATGGATCATTTATGTTATGGAGCTGTTTTGCTCCCGCTGGTCCTGGGGTCTCTTTCGAAGATTAATGGCTTCATGAATTCTACTGAACATCAGCCCAGGACATTTAGACCAAAAAACCGGGTCGCTTCTGCCAAGAAGCTGAAATTTGGCAGCCAGTGGACCCTCAAGCTTGACAATGACCTCAAAAACACCTAAAATTAAATCAAAGAAATGCTTGGGTGAAAGCAGACTCAATGTTCAGCTATACCCATCTCAGCTTGAACCAGATTGAAAGCCTATGGTCTGAATTGAAGAAGGCACTCCGTAAGCGTAGACCGAGTGACATCAAGGATTATATCTAATACATTAAATACTTCCATGACCACCATATTCTTCTACATATTCAAACCTCTCCAATAACTTCTATTGATATACTTGATACCTTCACTTCTATATAGCCTTCCGCTCCGGGCACTGCTGAGATGTTACATCACTGACTGTATTACATCACAGAACGATTACATCATCAAAGCAGTAAATCACTGTACTGTATTGGATTGAAGTACGGTGGGGCTCAACGACATTCAGCGCTCACAGCTGAAACTCTTAGAGGCGTTTATTGTCAGTTTTATCCCCGAGCTTGCGTCATTCTTTTCCCAGATCCGTCCCCTCCCCCCCGCCACAGGTGCATGGTTACCTGAGCGACTCGGCCATCCGCCGCAGGTCCTCGTTCTGCTGCTTGAGGCGCTCCAGCTTGGCCAGGATTTTGGAGAGCTCGCGGCTGGAGCGGTCGGGGTGTTCGCTGTCCCGCACCAGGTGGCCCCCGATGTAGAAGAGCAGGGTGCCCCAGGCCAGCAGCACCAGCATGATCCACCGCCAGGAGCCCGTCCATGGCCGCATCTTTCTGTTCCTGGCAGGAGCGGGGCGGGGGAGGGGGGTCGTGAGCGCGCTCTGTTCACAAAATCTCCAGGGGCATGGTAACCGCCGGGCGGGGGGCGGAGAGGGGTGATGTGTGATGGGCGGATGGATGAAACGTCTGTCTTTGGTGTCCTGCCTCCCTTACGTTAATGCATAGTGGCGTTTCTGGAAGGAGATGGGTTGGGGGGGTTGGGGGGTGGTGGCTATTGTGATGCTTCTGTCATCGTCTTGGAGCCTATTGTGATGTCATCGTCTCTGGTCTGCCCCCCCGTTGGCTGCTTCCTCTGACCCCTCCGGTCACCTGCGTGTCTCGGTGCCTTGGCCGGGCTACAGCTCACACCCACTTCCCGTCTCCATACGACTTCCTTTCTCCTATTTCCTGTTTAAAAGAGCAAAGATAGATAGCATCACTGACACTAAACAGCAGACAATAGAAGGCAGTAACTGAGTAGGAAGATGCAAGATGAATGGGCGTAGGGAGGGAGAGAGAGATAAAAAGATTAGAGTAACAGAGAGTCCTCTTTTGGGAAGACCCAGCATCACCCTCTCCCTGTTCAGCCCTAATGACCTTTAATTGTCATTACAGTCATTGTCATGTGATCTGGAGACTATACCATGTGACCACCGACTACATAGTCCAGACAGAGTGGTCAGCGATCACACACACCTCTTCATATATTAATTTAATAATATTTACACAGTTTGGTTTGTCTCACACAAACACACACACACACACACACACACATGCACTCTCTTTATCTTGCTTGATCTCGCTCTTTAATGTACAACACAGAGCGAGAAGTGCCGGCTTCAGTAATAAGCAGAAAGTCAAAAGTCGTTGCCCAGTGCGCTAATTGCTTCCTCCCTGCCTGGTAGAACTGACAGCAGCTGTGTTTGAATGTGCTTGAGAAAGGGGAGGGACAGGAAATTCACCAGCTCATCTCTCCTCACTGGACCCTCTTTCGCCCGCTCCACTCAAACGCTCTTATCCAAAGCTCGATACGGAGAGCATTCTACATAAACAGGCACGACTGGGGCGTCTTTTGAACGAGGGATGCAAACAAACGAATAGAAATGAGATAGAGAGAGCAAATGAGAGGGCAACAAATAAAGGATGTGCACGACTTTGTGCTGTTGTTGCCCGGACGACGGCCCATTTGCCCTCTTTTGGCCAAGCTGCCCCTCTGAAGGGTTTTGGTAGCTGGGATTAGCCATTATTAGCACTAATAGAGCTCTGGTAGAGCCACTGCCCCTCTGAACGTCTGTACACACCACTGCACCAAATCAAAGAGAGGGTAGACACGATATATAGCATTGGCTACTGCACGGCACATTGTCCATCTCCCTAGGGGGAGGGACAATGAGAACCAGGAACAAACAAAACAAAGATGGCTTGCGCTGCACAGCTATTTTCACATCTGTTTTGGAGGTGTAGGATTACCTTTACTTACATCTTCATCATTAGTTAAGACTTAGCTCTGTTCATTATCAGTCATTTATTATGCATTTATTACAAACACAGCATGCCGTGTTCTTTAGTAATGAGAGCAACACTTTTCATGCCAATAAGGCAAACTGGACTGGACTGTGAGGGAAACAAATAGCTGCGGAGAGAAAGAGATAGAGGGAGAATAAATGATCTCTCAACAAGACTAATGGGTTACTTCCTCTGAAAGGTACACTCAATTACACTATATAGCAAATGCCAAGACACACCCCCAAAAAGATGCCACCGTAGATGTCACCCTAGTGGGTCCCATTTTCACAGCTTCCTCAAAGACATAAATACAGACGGGCAGATTTTAAGACACCTATGTGCATTCAGCAGAAAAACATACGGCATATATCCAAGATAACTATACGGATATTGTGATATTTTTCTTCCTGAATATGGCTGTTCTTAAGACTAAGTCAAAAACCTCATTTCTCAAGAGACACATACTCAATTCCCATCAATGCAGGTGGGGAATTCGAAGAAGATTCATTATGGATTTCAGAAGGGGTGATTATACAGAGATAGGACATAATGTGGGATTGATTATCAGTGTCGGAAGAGCATCCATCATTCGTTGGGTGCATCTGGGAAGCGAGCATCATCCATAACGAGAGCTGGGGGAGTACACGGGACTCCTTATAGATTTTGGAGGAGGGGCCCGCGTATAGCATTTTATGGATTGAGGCACTGAGGTTCGGCCAGGCAACCGAGGACCAGATTCGATGAATTCTCAATGTGTCGATGGAGGCGGGCCATCAGCAGCTGTCAGCTTTCATTAGTCGACACTGCTGTGCTGCGCAGATCTGCAGCAGCTCCTGCACGCACGTACGTGCGGTTTGGTAACGCCATTTCCAGAATGCCGCCACGTGTCTCTGACGCTTAATACTGTTGACCAACAAGGCGGTTACAATACTTGCCTTATCTCATCATTGTGTTCACTGAACAAATAAAACCCTTCTCTACTTACCTACAGCTCTATGCCCAGACCTCAAAGTCGGACATTTTAAAAAGGGAGTGTAACTCTTTACTCTGCCGTTGAAGAATTTTTAGTACATAGATTCAAGAGTTGGAGTTCACTTTAAAACTGCAAGGTTCGCTTTACTGAAGGGCCAATTATCTTTAAAATGCCTGTCATGTGATGTACATACTTCCCTTTGTTTGCCCTTTAATTTCTCCTCTTATTGATTTGCTAAGTAATACCTAGATAATTATATACTGGACTTTCAGATTAACCTATAATGTTATGTTGTTATTATCTGATTGCTTGCCAGGTGAGCTTAGGAGGACTGTATCAGCATGTTTCTGCTGGAGGACTAAAAATCGGGCAGCAGAGAGTAAATTAAGTAAAAAAAAGTAAATGAGGCCTTATTAACTACGCGAGGTTTAAAACAAATCACTTTGTTGGATGCTTGTCTGCTTCCAAGATGAAGCACGGTACATGTTAATGGTAGATGCAGATGGACGCTGGATCAAAGCCCAGTCTCGTTTCTTACTGTCTGTAAAGACACTGAGACCACCAGCCGGCTGCGGGACATACCGTCTCTCATGTGACAGGCGTTGACGATGCCTGTATGAAAAGAGTTATTTGATCCTCACGGTGCATTTTCAGTGATGCAATGCGTAGCTTCGGCCTGCCACAGAGTCGAGATGGGTTCATTGTATAGCTGCAGGTGGTGAATTATAGATACATGTGACACAATTATAGCCCGTGCTTCCTATTTCACTGTGGTCAAGAGGCCACGCTGTATAATTGATGATGGATTCATAAATATTTTGTTGGTGGGAAGGATCGTGTTGCAGCCACCACCAAAAGGTCCCAGATACATAACCGATGTCCAAAATGACCTTGTCAAGACTCCTTAAGGTATTCTCTCTGCTCCTTTCACTTCAAAATCAAGGGCTCCGTATGTGCGAAAGCTGTGCGGGGGATAATGTTATTTGCTGTTGCTAAAACTTGTTAGAATTAAATGTGGGGAGGAGGGTTGCAAATTTGTACTTAAGACACAAGACTCGTTTATAAAAATACATTAGAATCATTTAGAGGACTTCTAAGTACAATAAATCGCTCACTGTTATTTATAAAAAATACTACCACTTATGGCATAAGACTGTCACATGAACGCCTTGTTCTGTTCCCTTTTTTATATCGCAACACAGTGCTGTGCACATAGTGCCAAACAAAAGTGAGAAGCTAGATGCTAGCTGTATGCCTCGTCTTGTCCAAGAAATAATGAGAAATGCTTTTTTTATGTTTGTCGTTCTGCTGTGAGATTGATGCTGGTGTGTGATATTTGCGGATCAAGAGACCTGAGAGAGGAAAGTTGCTGAAAGAAGCACCCAACACAAGGGCACTCTGTCAAGAGCCCCACCTGCTCTCCCCTGAGACACCCTGCACTCAACAATGTTAACAGGACGGCCGACGGTAACCCTGGAAACCACATAAATATTTCTGCGCTGCATTTATAAATATTTCTGAGGTAAAGGATGAATACCTGTGCTGGGCACTCTCGCCTTTTAGACGAATTTGCTTCCCGAGTTCTTCTCTACAGGCTGCAAGTACACATGTGTGTTAGTGTTTGTGTGTGTGTGCCTGAAGAACAAATTAACAAGTTATTTAACAAAACAGGAAGTCAAGCTGCAAAAAACAGGCTTGTACAAAAAAAAAATAAACTATGAAAATATTGCTGCACATTTTTCATTTTAAGTGTTGGAACTTCCGCACATGCATCCATTTTCATGCGCTACTGAATTTCACTTGGCCATGAAGAGAAACCTGACAGCCTGCAATCTTCTCAACGGCGGATTAGAGTAACCGCAGGTTGTGGGTTAAACCCAGCCCCTTCCAGAGGTCATTTTAAGTGCCGCCCGTGGCCTCTCCGCTCGGAGGAGCAGGAGAATCGGAAACGCAGCCGCCTTACGGCACATCTGGGAGAGTGCGCGGCCCCATAACATAAGGAAAGTAGGCCAGCCTAATTTAAGCATCGCCCCGGCGAATGACGAATCGGCGTGGCTGTTTCCGAGGTGGCGCGTGATGAGGCGCATAGTGACACTAAACAGTCCTCATTGGCGTCCTCCCCAGCAAATCTTTCAATTCTGATAACGCCAATTATAAACGAGGAGGAATGGCATGGCAGAGAGCGATGTGTCATGTCAACTTCTCCAAACTTGCTGTTCTAGTGCTATTGCCGCTCTAAGCAAACTCATGAAGTCAAATAACTGCAAACAAAACTGGGTTTGCTCCTTCGGGACAAATACAAGTTGAAGCTTAATCGTTTATGTTGGCGCATTGCTTTTTAATAAATTAAATTGGTTTGAGGCAGGCACAATTACAGTGAGTTCCCAGTATACTTCTGGTTGTTTGAAGACTCCACCTAAAACCAGCTTCTCAGAGGGGTCTCTGTAAAAGCCAAGTCACCGGAGTGTTTCAAATGTCCAATTTACTGTCGGAACTCGAGTAACACAGCGGCTCTGTCTCATTCCTTCTGTGGACGGTTTTTAAAATAACACGGCGGGCTCTAGTGAGGCGCGGCTCTTGAGCGAACGCCTATTCCCACTGTGAACACACACATGGCAATTATGACTTCATCTCCCCGAGAGAAGCACTGAAGCGATGCCCGCGATACACGCCGAGTCTGGAGAGCGGCGCGTGCCGCTACCCGCGAGGATTTGGGTAAGAGCTCCGCACGAAGACGGGAACTCACGCAGGCCTCCATATGTGCAACCGTTCATGGAGAAAGCCTTACAGCACAAAACCTACCAAAGTACGCCATGCAAGAAGAGCACTTCGATGAAAAGTAAAAAAAAAAAAAATACGAAAACATGTGCGGTTTGCAATGGTGCATTTAAATTTGGTTTTGCCTTCTTCAAAGATGCAAAAAGGTGTCCTTCTCGAGGTCTGCAATGTTCACGCTTTTGAGATCAGAGCAATTAAGTCCAACACAAATTCCCTGCCAGGGAGCGATATGTAGCCTAACATTTTGTTTCATCATAAAATAAGTATACAAACTAATGTGTAGCCTCAAAATTATCCGGGGGGTCATAATTTAAACCTTATTTTGAACATTTCTTGTCAGAGAAAATTCACCATACCCAACTGTTCCGAGCAATAGGTTCTCGATTGGCATCAAACGAGACGAAGCAGAACGAGTACATGGCGAGCCAACGACAGTGGGAGGATTTAGGGAGGTTATTCCCCTGTACGGTCTGTGCGGGAAGCGGCCGCTGAGAGTCACCAAAGGGGCTCAGAAAGGCCGCGATCGCGTCGAATCTGTGGTCTTTGATCAAAGTGACACGGCTAGCGGCTCTGAGGAGGGTTCAATAAGTGGGCGCTGTGGCTCGAAGCAATTAGGCCCCGCAAAGTTTCCCTGACAGGAAGTGGTGACTAAGACAGAACTTCCCGAGTTGACAAAGCACACTGTATAACCACTTACGAGGCGGGCTAAGGGCAATAACAAAGTCCAACCGAGGGCTAATATTACTGCCTGCACTTATTTTAGGACACATCTAAGAGACTTCCTGAAAGGGGAATAAGACGGGCCTCATTGATTGGATAAGACTCGCGCCGTGGTACAATGTACTGCGTCCGATCAGTGCCACCACATTCCGCACCGCCGCCACATCACGCATTCATTTGTTGGGGCTAACGGGTGATTATCTTTAATAAGATTAGATCAGATTAGACTAGCTGGCGAACTCCGCGGGGATTTCCCTTCGCTATTTTAAGCAGAAGTTCTTGGGAATGTTCTGTTAACTGGAACAACCTGCCAACTTAACCTGATAACGTACTGGATTAACACCGGACCACCCTTTGGAACAGAAGGACAGATCAGGTAACTGTAAGGAATTGAACCCAAGGTGGGGAAATCACTGCAATGAGAAAGGGATAGTAAATACTTTTTAAGAATTACTTACAAATACTGATTAAAATTATCACCGAACACATACATTATGATTTGGTAAGTTACGGTACATAGCAAATGTCACATTGTATGTATTAATTCAAATAATTATTGATTCATTTTCAATATCAAAAACTCTTAACACACATGGGGCAGTCTAGTGGCTACGGCACATGACTGGGAGTCCTGAGGTTGTTGGTTCAAGCCCCAGTCTAGCCACAGCAAGAACACCATTGCTGTTGGGCCCCCGAGCAAGGCCCTTAACCCCACATTGCTCCCAGAGGGGATTGGCCCTTGGTTAGCCTAATCAACTGTAAGTCACTTTGGATAAAAATGTCTGCTAAACGACTGTAATGTAACATGGAGGCCTTCAGTGATCAGTCAGCTGCCATATAAACCCTATCATCCTTTCCACAACATGACACACCACAGAGAAGAGTGAGTGAGATATTGAAATTACTCTTAACAAATACATTGTGTAATTCTTCTCTACAACACAACAGCCCAGCAGTTATTGCCTTCCAAGAGAAACAGTTTTGCTTGTGCAGTCAATGTCTGCTTCATAGTATTAATATTAATGTCTATTTTCATGAAAGTCTCTACATCCCACTCATTTCTCTCACTGAAAGGTAAAACACGGGCATGAGTGTCTCTTCAAACTGCTATCTTGAGCCCATCAAAACGGGTTCACCTCTCTCAGCTCTGTCGACAATTCGCCAAACTTCAGCCACCTTGCTATCCACTACCTTCATAATAGATGCTCAGGGTCTTTTACAGGGGACTTCAATATTTCCCCTTCATTTCATTGGCGTTTCTGCGTGACAATATGGCCTTGTGTTAATGCTCTTTTCCAAATGTGTTAAGATGAATTCATAGCGATGATTTGTTGTGACAGTACACGCTATATTTTGGATGATCGTGTCTGCTATGTAGAAACACGTAATGTAGCGTTTGGCCAGGTAGTGTAAGGATTCTCTCCTCTGTGAGTCCAGTGGAGATCTTCAGCTTCCTTTGATTTGCTGTAGGATGTTACAGGAATGCCAAAGGGAGGTTGACAGAGAGTCCCAGACTGGGAACCGCAGCGTTAAGGTGGGTCGGGGGGCTTTTTGATTCCTCGGCCCCGTCGGTCACAATGAGTTCCTGGGACCCAGACCCATCTGTGTCAGGGACCAGAGTCTACATGGGTCAGCCAGCATAGCATTGATCAAAATGTTTCATTTCGCAACCATGCTCTCCAGAGGGTCCTTATGAGCCCGTTAGTATGAAAGGCACAGAGTCCGTTGTGGGCGGGGTGTGTGGGGGGGTTGTGAGGCAGCGACACCAGAGGACCCTGTAAACAACACTCGGGCTCATAACACCATGCACATTACTAACCCCTCTGACCCTCGCCGCCTCTGCAAAGACGAAAACCATGTCGCGTTCTGATCCGTTCTGCTTCGGGCGGGCCAGAAACACCTGAGGCCCGTTCCCTTGTAACATCCCCGGGTCAAGCCCACAGTCAGGTGTGGGGGATTAGACCACAGTGCTGCTTTTTGCAAGGTCACCCCAACAGAAAAGAAATAAATAAAAACTGCAGACAGTGTGGTTCTGGTCAGATCCCCTGGAGAACCAGTGGTCAGATAGGAGATGTGCATTTATGCATATTTTTATGCAAATGAGGATTTAATTAGGATAGGTGAACATCAGATTAGCTGTATAATAATAATAACAAAAAAAAAAAAAACGCTTCTATAACTCCCTGCATTTTGAATGTGTAATTTGTCTGTATTCAACAGACAGCAGAGTGGGTGCACCATGCCTGCTTTGGTAGTCTGTTTGTGGAGTGTACCGTCACTGAAGACTGCTCTAATAGGAGAGAGGCCAGGGTCACTGTTGTCAGAAGAGACATAATACCCACTATAAAACACCGGCTGCAAAACACTCTCCACTCTCAAGGTCAATTCCCCTTCTCATATAACGCAGGCACTTGAGTGTAACCTTGTCAATTTTCAAGCTATACAGTGTGTGCGTATGTGCGTGTGCACGCATAATGTGCACGGATGTGTGTGAATGGTATGAGCGTGTATGCTTTTTTAAAGAATTGTGCATGTACGTGTGGCTGTGTGCAAAAGAGCGTGTGCAAATGTGTGTATAAGTGGTGCAAGTGTGTGTGTGTGTGCAAGTGGTGTAAGTGTGTCTGTGTGTGTGTAAGTGCTGTAAGTGTACGGATGAATAGATGTGTTCCATGATGCACGTGCTGAACCCAATGACCCGAGATGCTAAGTAACTCTGAATGACTAATTAACGACCTTTCAGCTCAGTCAACAGTACCACAGCGAATGTGTGTATGTGTAAGTATTTGTGAAATACGTGAGGGAGCAAGCTTGTGAATGGAATGTATGCGTATCTGTATGAAAGAGCGTGTTTGCATGTGCAGGTGCGCTTGAGGGGGCATGTACGTAGGTATGTGTGCGCGTGTGTGTGTCCGTGGGAAAGAGTATATGTGTGTGAATTTTACGTGTGTGCATGTAATTGTTGCAGCTCTACAGCAGGCTAGTGTAAGTCCAGAGCCCAGTCCTATGCAAACTGAGGTAAAGACTGAGACAGTCACAGCTGTGCCGATAATTAGATGGGATATATTTAGCTATTGTCCAAAGTCTGAGTCAATCCCGATCGTGAACGGGTCAGTTTCTCCACATATTCCTCGAGTGTTTGACTCACTCTTGTTGCCGATGAGCTAAAGTGACAGCTGGCCTTTTCCAGGGCGTGGCTGCGAGCCGTGTGTGCGTGTGTGCGGTCTCCGGGGGGGGGGGAGAGCGGGACACCCGTGGGACACTGTCCTCTTGAGTGTGAAATCCGATTCCTCTTCACCGGACTGTGGGACTACTTCAAGAAATTAGCGATGACAAAAGCTCCTCGTCTCCCCCCTCCCCTAAGGAGCAGTAACATGACGAGGCGGGACGGAAGACGGCACAAAAGTCATGGAGATATGAGAGAGGAGCACCGGACAGACTTTAGTTACGGATCTGGGTGCTTCAACAAGCAGGTGCCTTAAGGGTTCCTGTCTTATCAGCTTCCTGCATGGACTACGCCAAGTCCCAGCTGTCTGTCCGAAGCGAAGTATTACCAGCTTTGTGGAAATACTTGGAAAGGCTCACAATAAAGTAAACGCCTGACACTGGACTTTGGCCATGTTTCTCAAAAACGCACAAATGAAATGACTAGGCTTATTTCATCCTCAGATTCAACTTCAATATTTCTAATGGAGTCCCATTAATTACATTTAACGTATCTACAAATGGCAGAGCTAGTCAGCTCTACTTAAGTGCATGACCCCTAGGCTAGGTTAGACCAGAAGACAGAGAGAGAGGGAGAGAGGAAGTGAAAAGGAGAGAAAGGGATCGAAACTGAGAGGGAGAAAGAGGAGAAGGAGAGAGAGAAAGAGAGAGATAGAGTTAATCTCCCTTTGGATGAGTTGCAGATAATGCCATAATGTTAGAACGCGCTCAAACTCAAATTCATCCCTCCCCCATCCACCCCGTTGACTTTCTGCTACATTAGAGTTCTTCAAGGCGTACACCTGCTGTCCAGTGCTTCTGTTCTCACACACACACACAACACATGCACACACACACACACGCACGCAAATGCATGCACACACGAGCACACGCAGTGTTCGTGTTCACTTATCTCAAAATGATTTTGAAAAAAAAAAAAAAAAAAAAGACCCATGTCAGAAAACACAGGCGCCTGGGGAATGGCAAAATTTTGCATCTCACCCAAAATGAACCCTGCCAATTTCGCACATGCCCGAATCTACCGTGCGTTATCGAAGATCTGGAGGTACAGTTGGGGGCTTGCATGTGACGTTCTTTCTCAGGCCTCTAAATGGCTCTGTATTTTTGAAAGCTCTGACATTTCGGTAATTTGTTCCAGCCTTAGCAGAAGATCAGCGACAGTTTAACCTACAGCCTCGTTAACCTGGCCGTGGCTGTGTGATTTTCCTCCACCGTTAGCCCCTCCCACCTTCCCTATATTAGATGGTCCTTAGTACCAAAAATAACCCCCACCTCTGCTTGTTCGCTGACACCCTCCACTGTTGGGGCCACACACACATCTGTTTGCCTGCCAGACACGTCTCTTCCATGAGTCATTCCTCTTTTGTCTTTTGCCTGTGTGATGCAAGCAACCACTGGTGACTGGCGGCGATGACGGCGTGGGGAATTAAGCCGTTTCTGGAACGTACCTGCCGGTAAACATAAGTTACAGCCCGGTTCCGTTTACTGTGTCAGTGCCTTTTAAAACCACAGCTGGGGGTTTACTCATGTGAACTGTCAAACATCCAAAGTCTGGGGTAAAAGGATTATACTCACTCAGAGTTAATAACCTATTGTGAACTCTCTGTGGTGAACCCTCTATGGTGCGTCACAGTCATTTGATGATTTTGTGCGAATGGTGTCACGGTGAGGCCGTTACTCAGCTTCTCGGGTCGGGAGCCAGTTGTTTCTCTCGCCCAGCCGCACACAGACCCACTGTGGGTATTTATTTTTTTTTATCTTAATTATTTATTACAGCGTTTTCAGCAGAGCTAATAAGCTGTAGCGACGATGCTGCGGGCGATGCTGTGCTGCTGGCGGCTCAAGTGACCTCAGCAGGCCATACATCAAAATACAAAAGGCTAGAAAAACGGAGATCAATGAGGAATGGAGTAAAAAGAAACAGTGGATATGTCATCGGTACGAAGCCAGGCGTTCGACCAGAGCAATCTGGGAGACAGCGCGGCTGGGACATTAATGAGATCTTTTCTTTATTTTGCCATTTTATTCATTCTTTTTTTTTTTCTAAAGAATCTTTTTCAAAGTTATTTTGCGACATATGTCAGGCCGCTAGCATAGCTCTCCTCTGGCGGCTGCCTTCCCAGGGTAAAGAAAAACATTACTGTCACGTCTGTCAGTTTTAATCAATTTTGCTTCCAGATGGGTGTGCTTGCCTTGTCCTATTCCGTTTGCTCCAGGAATAATTTGACTTTCAAGCACATTCCATAACCGAGGGACAACAAGCTGGGTTGGACAGTACTGCCCTGTTTATTCCTAGACAACTCCAGGTACGTGAGGCATCCACCGTGTTTCACTGTAGTGCCTGAAACTGCAAGCCTTGGTGTCCTACTTTCTGGGATGAGAATAACAAAGCTGGGGAGATAGCTACCCTCATTTACTGACAGACTGACTCACAATGGAGTTGAATGGAACTTTGTTTCATGATATTAGACCTGGGCCAGAATGCAGGGGAGCTGGGCTTTTGTTTACGGATGTTAGACTTGAGCCACAATGGAGGGGACCGGGACTTTGTTTACTGATTTTGGACTTGTGCCAAAATTGATGGGAGCTATTTGGACTTGTATACAGATGTTAGAGTGAGCCACAAATGAGGGGTTGCTGGCCTTTGTTTACTGATTTTGAACATTTGCCACAATGGAAGAGTACAGTCCTTTGCTTATCAATGGTGAACTTGAACTCGGGTCGAGGAGTACAGGCCATTGTTTACAAAGGTTAAAACTGAACCACAATGGAGGGGAGTTGGTCTGTGTTGACAAATGATAAATTGATCGACTAAATTAGCCTTTGTTGACCATTGGGCTGAGACACCATAGGGATAAGTTCAAAGACTTGTAAGTGTTGTGATCCTCAATTCCTCCCAGAATCCTCAGGTGGAGCTCCGCGGTGCTCTGTTCGTCTTCCTGATGCAGAAGAGAATCCTCGCCGCGCCCGCGTCTAGTTGTGTCCACTTCACTTCCTGCCCCACCCCCCTCAATCAGCTGACTCCTCTTCCTGCTCTACCATAGTGCAGAACACATGCGTCCACATACAGGAAAACACCCTACTCAGCTTCACAACTGCTACTCTTAGGATCCAAACGAGGCTCCACTCCACATCTTTTCTCTGGGCCCACGTCTGTCGGATGACCCTAAAGAATGTTTTAGTTTTTTGGTTATTCATTCAGTTATCTTCAGCACGGGTAGTAACTGCAAGGGATTGTTTAGCCAATAAAATGTAGAGAGCTATTTTTGTGGTACCAGGGTTAACAACCTTTTACTAACAAAAGCCACCATTGGATCTTTGACAACCAGTCAGTCAGTGTATAGCCTGACCAATCACTATGTAGGTTCATTAAGCTTCCATTTCCTTCAGAGTAAAGTACAGCTCTCAAACACTGCCTCTAACAGAATTGTAATTTACACAGGAGGTATACCACCCAGGTCCTGACCAGGGTCTTCCCTGCTCAACCGCATCAGTTTGACATCATAGGGGTTGAGGTTGGTCTGGCTGCTGGCAGGTGCAGTGATAGGGGTATGTATGACAGAGCAACAGACATGCAGAGACTGCCCTCAGGAATGTAAACACGACAGGTTCATACCGCTCCCCCCTCCTGTCACGACACAGGTGTGACTCCCAGCATCTGTTTACCAGTCGCTACCGCGGTTGCTATGGCGACTGAGTGAGACGCCGCTCAAGTAGAGGAGGTATTCCCCAGCAACAGAAGATGAGAGTTCTGAAACCGAGCGAAAATCATCAACCCTCTGTCTTAATTCACCGAGACACAGACTACGTTATGACGAACAAGAGGCTTAAACTTCTGAAGTTCAAATTTCTCTACAATCCACGACTTCCTTTGTTGTTTCCATGTGGAGAAACGTTCGTGACCATGAGCAGGAGAAAACGCACAGAGGGAGGAGGGCAGGGGGTAGACACTGCAGAGTTTGTGACAATGGCAGTGATTAGGTACCCCACAGTACTATACAGGTTTCTGGAGTACAAGTCTAAAACAGTCCTGACCATAAAAAGGTATAATTGTAACCCCCCCCCCCCCCAACCACATACACAAATAAAAATATATTTATTTACTTAAAATACATAAATAACACAACCTTGTCATCTCAGGCCCGTGTCTGTTGCCTGGTAACTAAGCCCTCGCTAGGGTAATTCCTTTGCATTCCATACATATTCCAATATCCGTACCTAAGAGCTACGTCTCGAGGATGAAGATTCATTGACTTCATAACGTAAACCCGATACTACAGTGAAAAGTATTTCAGTAAGCCTCAGGTCCAGGTGAAACTCACTCATTAGACATGGGTAAAGTGGAGTTTTTGGAAGGCTCCTCTTGCTAAATCCTAGCTATTGGGTGCAATGATATACCCCATGGTCAGACACTGAAACCAGACTGTACCAGTGCTTGACTGGCTGGTACATAATTAGCCTTAGCGTACAGCCCTACATGAATATTGCTCACCACAAGCACAAAAATACCATTTTGATAGTCAGGTCCATTCATTCGAAACACAAGCATAGAATATTTGTGCCACGTTATAGCAGTTGTTTTGCTGTTCAATCACTAACTTATCCAGAATTTGGAAGGAAGATGGAGCAACGCTGGTGTCATGTGTCTGTGCCAGTCTTGCCCTGCAAAATGCTTGTTATATTTTAAGTGCTGCTTAATTTTACAGCACCGGAGGGGTCTGGAATGCTTAGTGACATGAATGTTAATTATTCACAACTAGAAACGCATGCTTAGCCCGACTGCTGTAATTCATTACTTAAACAGAACTCGGTTTTTTTTTTCTCTCATAAGAACCTATGATAATGAGAACAGGCAGTTAAGTCCAGCAAGGCACACCATCTACAGTCGATGATCGTATGATTGGTATGTTGGCTGCATTTCAGACAGATCTTAAGATCTATTAGTCAATTTCATTGACCAAAGCGGTCCAACCAATGAGCTTTCTTGGGCCACCCTGAAGGGATGAAGCCAGTGTACCATTTGCTTTTATGTTTTGCTCGGTCCCTGGTGTGACTTAAGTTGCAAGAACCTTTTCCACTGTCTCTTGTTCAAGCATGTAACCATGGCTACTGCTAGCAGCTAAACCTGGTACAGGGGCACTGCATTACAGGTGACTAAATGGTTCATATCCTTCTTCACTGCCACATGCTGCCCTTGATTCAGTTCTATTTCACTCAGAAATTCAAAGGTTCTGAGATGCTTCAGAGGATACAATAACAGAAATGTGTGACTTCGCTATGCGTCTGTAATGCTAAAGTTCATTCTGTTAACTCGCTTCCCCTCATGTAGAGGCCTTTATGTTCAAAGGCATGTGAGAAATGTAGACTGAAGGTATGCGTTCACTTGTTACGATTTGTTCGTCAC
The DNA here is from genome assembly GCA_019788955.1 of Albula glossodonta. NCBI lineage: Eukaryota > Metazoa > Chordata > Actinopteri > Albuliformes > Albulidae > Albula > Albula glossodonta. The sequence continues at coordinate 530,354 of JAFBMS010000102.1, read as the reverse complement.
ACCTGCATACTAGTCTTCTTGTGGAGACAACATTTAAGGTTTGCCAATTTCAGTAAAAGGGAGCCAAAGACAATTTGAGTGGTCAAGGTTAGGTCTTCTTCTTTAAACTTGGTATCTTTAGGATTCCAAGTTTAAAGAAACAACATGCAAGTAGTGTTGGGCAGTCATTCCATGCAAAATGCGAATATACATCAAGCAAGAATACACGTTTCTGAGATATGTGGTAAATTCTCCTCATTTTTTATTACGATTAGGTTGAGGTCATAGGCTTCTTGCAAAACTTGAAAACTGATTGTTCTGGATTGACTCTGCGACCCCGAAAGACCATTTTACACTATTATTTTGATAAAGTGTAAGAAGGTTTGACAGTAGATTATGAATCTGCATGAAAAATTCATGGTGAGTCTACCCCAGCCAACTGCCAATGGCAACAAGAAAATTTCAAATTCCCGTATTTTCCTTTAATATTCAGATTTGGCCAAAACCACTTGGCACACAAACATTTTAAATCGATGCTCTCCATTGGCCCATGGAGAGGGTGTGGTAGAGAACTATTCCAGAAATTTGTTGATTTGGAATGGAATGATCCTGCTGCATTATACATGTATGACTTCTCCTTGTTTTCTTCCATTATTAAATAAAATAAATCAACATTTCTGTTAAGGGTGACCTTTGTCAAGAAGGCATCTCGAAAAAGGTCACCTTTCCTGGAAAAAGCCACCTTGCATGAAAGGTTGATTTATGTTTCTGCATGATAAAAGACAACAGAGAAATGTAATATGCTGGATAGGGGAGTCATTTACAAAGCTAACCCTTCACTGACAAAGGATTACAAAAATAAAACGCTTTACAATCACATTTCTGTTGGGGGGTGTGGGGGGGGGGGTGACTTTGTGTTTAAAATCTCCGGCAGTCTGCAACTCAACAACCCTCTTTGAAACTGTCCTCATTGCGTGGGTCAGTCAAAACGTCAGGTGCAAATCTTGCCTGCATTCCCCGCTATCAACTAACCAATCATCTGCTGAGTGAGCTCTCTGCAATGGCAGGAAGAGCCGACCACAACAGATAAAAAACAGAGCACAATAGCGAATTCTTCATTGCCACACGTCCGTTAAGCCTGCAGCAGTCTTACCTCTCACCATTAACCCTAAAGATTCAACAGGAAGTCCCCCTTTCCTGTCCCCCGAATTAAGGGGGGGGGAACGGGGCGAAGGCTAAGCTGATGCGCAAGCACTCGAACCCTTCGCCGTAACCACCGCTGATGAAGTTTAAGACTTATTAAAGTGAGTGAAATGGGAATGTGTTGGCACGGCAACAAGAACCGAGGACAATTTATGGCTCCAATCACATCGAACCACTTTAGCCGTTGAGGAGAGAATGTCATGTAACCAGTGATGCGCACGCTTGAGGAATCTGGAAACAAATTGCGAAAACCGTACAAAAAATACGGCCCCTTCATTTATCACTGCTCAACAGAGCATAATGCATGCACACAAACACAAACACACACACACACACACACACAAGTACTCCCACTCTATATTAACCCATTTGTACTATACAACCAACCTCACCGACCAGCAGCAAAACCTCATGTAAAAACATGCTATTGTAGGAAGCCAAATTGTACACAAATGAACAATTCAAAACCATGATGTAAAAATAAAAACAAGGGAAAACAGCTTCTCACAACCTAGCATGCCCAACATGGTTGAAGAATAATAATACATACTCGGTCATGGATAAAATTTTAGGGGAATTTTGCATTAAGGCTTAAAATTGGGATGACATTTAATTACTGATTTAGCACAGAGTTGTGCACAGCAAACAAGGAGCTGGAAAATCTGAAAGGCTCGTTAGTGAATTTAGAGATCACATGATATTCTTCTTGTACAGTGGAATCCCACTTTCCATTCACATTTTCAAAATGTGACAGAGACAGTAGGGGTCTGAATGCTTGTGTGCTATTATAGGGAGTGTTACTGCTAAGTAACTATAAGCTAAGCACAATAAGCGCACATATTTTTTGGGAAACCGTGATACGATTTGTATAACAAACAAAAACTTTTGTGAGCCAAGAGGTGTGCAAGTGCAGTAACTCTTTCCCCACCCATACTGCAATATGCCATTAGTCTGGAGGTCAATGCCGCTGGAGGAACACAAAATAAACAAATTATTTGTGCTTTTAAGCCTGCAGTTGACAAGCTGACCAGAAGAGGCCGCTAGAGAGCGATGCGACTGAGGCTCAACCTCTGTTTCTCCACAGTGACTCTGAGCCAGCTGTTGCCTTGCCAATGCAGACCTAAAGGCATAGCCAGTGATGGTGTGGCTGTGACTCAAACACCCAGCATGGTCACACTATAATGGCTGCGCCGCAATCAAAGTGCTGTTACTGTGTGAGGCACCCAGCCACCAATAAAGGCGTGTAATCAAACCACTTTTTAAAAAACAACTATTGGCAAGACATCTACAGTTTATTCATATTTTAGCCAGGCATAAAGTACTGTTTTTACGCAAAATAATAACAGTTTTAGTTTGTTACGGTGTTAATATCAGTATTTACGTGACCTAAGTTTTTCTTTCTCAGCCCTGTTTTATTGGCACTCCAGTGTACTGCCGGCTTGGGCCATTGGTTTATAACTGGCGTTGCTACACAAAAGCACCGTACAGATGTATTCACCAAGTCGTTTCTGGAGCCAGACTCCGACCTGGAGCTTAAACTAATCCGATCTGACGGCCCAGTTGCACATACACCTACCTACAAAGACAGAGGTGACCTCCTCAAACCCTGTTGTTCTGACCATGACAAGAGGGGACAAAGAAAGTCCCGAAATCAAAATGATGAAGCTCTGCCCTCACGCTCCAGTTAACCTCCTGAAAGACGTCTGGAATGGTCAGAGGGGCCTTCTTCCTTCTCCTGTCTCCCCCTGCGACTCACATCCGGACAGCTTAGCAATGACAGCCAGCTGGCTGGCCGTTCCTCCACCTCCTCCTCTCGCTTTCGAATGGTGTCAGATGTCTCCGTTGGACTACCGCAACGTACCCCTCCCCTGGTCACACACCTCCCAGCATGGCAAAGAAACACAAACACTGGAGCATTTTATAGGGTTCCTATAAAAGGTTTTACATGGGGATCCATTGTATGTTGTAAAACTTGGAACTGGATCTGTGATATACTAATTTGCATTACTAAAGTCTACCGCACTGTGTGTGTTGTACATAAAACCAACAAATTAAACCGAAACATTCAATAATGCTCTTTTTACGTTCGACTTCGCTGAAGTTTTAACGTCTTTTCCAATGTTCCTCGCTAAATCAATTGGCAATTAGGGACACAGTGCTGCTATAACATTATTAAGGGAGAACTAAATTGTGAACAAGATTTAAGACAGGCCCCTCAAACAAAGCGTCCCAGGTCTCATTGATCCTGTTAGTATAACCTCCGCAGTCAGAACCAGACATTCCCACGTATGCGTTCATTTAAACTCTCATCCAAAGTAATGCACAGAACAGAGCATGTAACGAGTCAAGTCAACACGGCACAGATACACGGACTGACTCTTTAACATCACCAAACCGAACTCTCGTTTTGAAAAAACAATTCAAAAAGGTTATTGCCTCTTGGTGCTGCAGTGAAGAGGAAGACCTGACAAAAGCCAACAGTGAAATGTGCTGTATCGACTACGAGGTGCGGCAGAGCTGGACAGAGTTCAGGGAGTCTTACACAGCACTGGGAGGCCAGTTTCTGTTGAGAGCCAAGATGCATACGATCTTCTCAGCTTTCAATCGCAAGATGGTTCGTAACTGTTTTTCAGACTGGATAGTTTGCAATAGATGGCCGGTGACCTGAATTCAGGCCAGTTTGCGTTCTCTGTACGTATGTCTGTCTTTGTGTACAGGCCTGTCTGTCTCTACCTGGTGGCGGCCTCTTCCTCTTCCTGTGAAGGACGGAGGAAGGACGAGTGAACCTCAGGCCGCTTCGTCTCTCTAATCTGTGGGGTCCTCTCGGCCCACTGTGCGCTCCCCGTGTTGTTTTCCTTTTCCTCGAGCAAACAGATGTAAACTGAAAATGGATACGGGCTGCCCCCATGGTTTGTACAGAAGAACGAGTGATAGAAGAGTAGGGTGAAAGAGAGAAATGTAAAGACCCGAACCCCGTTTCCCGTCTTGGCGCCCTTGCCTCTAATCCTGTCACTAATGTTCCGGCCCCACCTGCAGCCAGCATTTCAACCAATCCATAACCTTTAGACTCTTCCCCATGTGGCTTCCACTACATTCCCATACCAAACAGCCTTCTCCACAGCCACAGCCACAGCTACACCCAATACTCACCCTTTACACCACCTATACCCCATCTTTTCCCCACACCAACCTGTACCCAACACACTACGCCCTGTAACCAACACACAATGCCCTGTACCCAACACATACTGCACTGCACCTAACACAAACTGCCCTGCACCCAATACACAATACCCTTTACCCAACACACAATGCCCTGTACCCAACACCAACCTGTACCCAACACACTACGCCCTGTATCCAACACACAATGACCTGTACCCAACACGCTACGCCCTGTATCCAACACACAATGCCCTGTACCCAACACACTACACCCTGTAACCAACACACAGTGCCCTGTACCCAACACATACTGCACTGCACCTAACACAAACTGCCCTGCACCCAATACACAATACCCTTTACCCAACACACAATGCCCTGTACCCAACACCAACCTGTACCCAACACACTACGCCCTGTATCCAACACACAATGACCTGTACCCAACACACTACGCCCTGTATCCAACACACAATGCCCTGTACCCAACACACTACACCCTGTAACCAACACACAGTGCCCTGTACCCAACACATACTGCACTGCACCTAACACAAACTGCCCTGCACCCAATACACAATACCCTTTACCCAACACACAATGCCCTGTACCCAACACCAACCTGTACCCAACACACTACGCCCTGTATCCAACACACAATGACCTGTACCCAACACGCTACGCCCTGTATCCAACACACAATGCCCTGTACCCAACACACTACACCCTGTAACCAACACACAATGCCCTGTACCCAACACACTACACCCTGTATCCAACACAATGCCCTGTACCCAACACACAACACCCTGTAACCAACACACAATGCCCTGTACCCAACACACTATTCCTCGTACCCAACACACTATGCCCTGTACCCAACACACTATTCCTCATACCAAACACACTATACCCTGTACCCAACACACAATGCCCTGCACCCAACACACTCTTCTTCGTACCCAACACACTATGCCCTCCACCTAACACAGTATTCCCTGTACCCAACACACAATGCCCTGCACCCAACACACTCTTCTTCGTACCCAACACACTATGCCCTCCACCTAACACAGTATTCCTTGTACCCAACACACAATGCCCTGCACCCAACACACTCTTCTTCGTACCCAACACACTATGCCCTCCACCTAACACAGTATTCCTTGTACCCAACACACAATGCCCTGCACCCAACACACTCTTCTTCGTACCCAACACACTATGCCCTCCACCTAACACAGTATTCCTTGTACCCAACACACTACTCCCCTGCACCCATTATACTATGCCTTGTACCCAATAGAGTATCTTGTGATCAAAACTGTCACTATTACTCCCACCCTGCTCTATACACTGCACAATCACAGCAAAGGTGTTCCATGGCAGCAGCAGACCATTTCTGTGATAAAAGTGAGAAAACGAAAAACACTAATGATACACAACTAAATGTTTTGGGACTCATAGTAAGCACTTTGTTGTGTTCTGGCAGTCTCCAGCTTTGCAAGAAACATTCGCCAAGCGGTTTGAAATTATAGACATTTTAATCATTTTTCATTGTATTCAAAAATCCCTTTGAGCTGCGCTCCACAAAAGGTCAACTGTAAAAAGTGACTAAGACAAGACTCATGCCGTTATGACCAGAAAAAATGCAGCAAAAAAAAAAATGCGCATGAAAAATATAACAATTTCATTTCTGATTGAAGCATGCCCGGTCACAGCTCGAAGGGAACTCCGCTGTGATTGACAGGCCGAAAAGCCACCCATCCATTGAAAAATATGAAATGCATAAGTAATGACATTCACATACTTGGTATGACATTACCTTTACAAAAAAACAAAACAAAAGTTTTAGCATTTCGTCCTCTCCAAACCTGAGCCAATCAAATGTTTGCTTCCATACTGGCCCCTTCTCCTTCCTTCTGTCCTCGAGGTTCGGTGCGTTCCCATTTGCACCGTTTTCACAGTAGCTTTTTCAACCCGCCACCTTGTGTTCCAGAGCAATTTGTACTCGCACACCAGTGAGAGTGCAGTTTGAGGGCCCTCACCATAGATGTAAGAGACGGTTATTTCTTTAACACGGAGAAAACTAGAAACTCTTGAATTATTGGCGGGGGGAAAGGGAGACGGAGATGGAGAAAGAAGGGAAGAGGGAAGGGAAGAAAAGTGGAAAAAAAGAGCAGAAGACAGCAAAGTGAGCGAGGGGGAAGTACATGTGGACTTCTTTTAAAATAAACAATACAAAAAGAAACATACTAGCATCCGGGCCAGAGTGTACTGCAGAATGGTCAAGACCATTGTGTTACAGAGGAAAGGAGCGTGGACCATGCTGGGTCTGTAGAACTCCACTGAATAGATCAAACACCGTTCTGTACAAACGCTCTCTCAGCACAAGTAAAGTAACGTACTACACATTATTCAGTTCACAAGAACTGAATAAGACTGATCTCACTACATACTGTTATAAAGAACCCTGAGATACTTAAGCAAATTAAAACAATGATTATTCATATTAATTTTTCAATATTTATTTTCTTTTATTTTAAAAAATGTATTTGTAATAATATAATCATGTATGATTTCATTAACACTTGTTTGAAAATGAGATTTTAGTGTTCGCCATGTTTCACTAAAACTTCATTACAAGTTTGTGTTGAAACTAACTGAGCTCAGATCTGCTAACCAGTTACAAACCACAGCTACACCAAATGAAAGAAACAAAACCTCTACTTTGTGCAACGATAGAAAAGCAGTATTTTCATTTTATTCCACAGTTGTGCAGTTTGTGGTGCTAGCAGGGAGAGGGACAGGGAGGGGGGGGGGCAGAGGAGGAGAGATGTGAGATACGTGTGAGATATGGGGGGAGGCAGGCAGTGTGTAGCTGCTCTGCAGGAGGAAGAGGCAGCAGACAGCCTCACTGCGACCATCTGCACGGCTCATCAGAGCCAGGCTCAGACCAGAGAGGAGCAGCCACACAGCAGACACACACAAACGACACACACACACTCACACACAGACACGCACACACACACTCACATACATACACACAGACACACACACTCACATACATACACACACACACACATGCATGCTCACACACACACACACTCACACACAGACACGCACACACACACTCACACACATACACACAGACACACACACACACACACACACACACACACACACATGCATGCTCACACACACACACACACACACACACACATGCTCACACATACACACACACATACATGCACATTCACATACATACACACACATGCTCACACACTTAGACACACACACATGCATGCTCACACACACGCACGCACAAAAAAGCATGCATTTACATACAATACATACAATGCATGATGCATGCACGGTGTGCTCACACACAAATAAGTAATGAGAGACTCTCTCTCCCTCTCTCTCTCTCACACACACACACACACACACAGAAAGAAGACGAGGGAGAGACAGAGAGAGAGAGCGGGAAAAAAAACAAACCAACAAAAAATAGACAAGAAAATGAATCATGAAACAAAGTAAAAGTATACCCTACTGAACTAAAAACAAGAGAGAAAAATACCAAACCACAGCAAAAAAAAAAAAAAAAAAAAACCATAGCAAGTGAACACAAAAACTTAAAACCACTCGGCATGTTTTTCTTGGCACTACAGGTTCTCCATCCCTTCATTACAGAACATCCCATTAACTGGCTACTTGTTGTCAAGCGCCATAAGGTTTTCATTCAGTTTATAAAAGACAAAATTTATCTGAGAAATGGTCACCTTTCTGAGCTCTGCAACAGTACTGAGGCCCTTCACTTGTTGGGTCTTGCAAATGGCTAGCTGTGCCACACCAAAATAAAATTAATCAATAACAAAAACTGTCTCTGAGTATTTAAAACAAACCAAATACATTTTTTGGAAGACTGAAACACCATCAGCACTGTCCGTCCAACCCTCTAAGTCCAAAACCAAGTATTCTGCAAAACGATGGAAACTAATTTCACTGGATCAGTTAAAAGTACGTCTACCATCGTATGTTCGAGAAAAAAGATTTATCCGACCTTAAGTCAAGCAGAATCACCACTGTGGTTGCCCAGTTTTTTGTGGAGGCAAAGTTTTATATAGCAGCTTCCAAGATGACGGACACTCACTATTAAAAGATAAATGTTAGCTCTCTGAAAGCACAGCTTTTATAAGACCATCTACAGTTGCTCTTTTTTAACCAGGGGCCCCATCCAGTGCAAAACTGCTCCCCCCCTTCTTTCCTGGTGAGTCTGAACACTTAACTACACCTTCAGGAACATATAATGAGCCACGCTTAACAGGCCTAATTTTCCACTATCTAAAAGGAAAAAAATGACAGTCGAGGCCCAGCCCTCCTACTGTTCTGAGAAGTGATCATGCAAAAGACACCCAGGGTACAGACTTTTTACCATAAAGCAGCTTCTTCAGTGTTTGTAAAACCCCTGGCTTCAATCAGTAATGTCCTCCGCAAAAAGAAGTCATTTTCTGTACCTCTCTGTATTTCTTTCAGCATGCCTGAGGGGGAGTCCAGAAACATAAGCCCATGCCACACCGTTGAGGCTGTGTGGTGATTGGCTACCAACACCCGTCGTGCCCCTATGGGAGAGCTGAGGCTTGAGCTGAGCCACTCCCACCACTGAAGCCCCTCCCTCTAACCTTTGGCTTGATCTCAACCCAATTTTCCATCATGCACTCTTCTGTCCCCAAATGAACCCTCAACTCCTCAAACCCGTTTTTTTTTTTTACGTTCTGCTTTTCCTGCCAGCGCCCCACCAGAAATTTGTCCCAGTTTACTTGGATTGAAACTGGCCTGTCAGAGTCCTAGCGCATCAAACAATGCCATCACAACTGCCGAACCTCTCGACGCCACGGTCACATCGTCAGTCAGTGCGCGCTGTCGGTTTCGCAGGCAGCGCTCCCGGAACTCTAGGGGCCTCTGCTCCACCCAGCTGGCTCCTTTCGGGAGGAGAAAATGGGATCCAACGCAAAGGGAGTACAGCAGACCAGAGAGGGGACACTCCCATCTGATCCCCGTGGTCCCAATGTACGGAGGAGCAAGCACGTCGTTAACCTTCATCGTGCTCTACGCACCGGGAGCGTGATATAGAATCCGAAAGTCTGGCCAAAACAAAAATCCTCCAGGGTTCTAAATAAAAATCAATGACATACTCGATTGAAAGCCCTCTCTTGATCCGAGGAAATGAGGCCAATATCCAAGTGTTTTTGCCAGGCGAAGAATATCACAGACCAAACAAGAACAAATGATCAAAGATCGACCTGTCTGTAATACAGTATGTCTGGTCAGCATGATTAGGCAAGGTCGTTGCAGTCTTGGCTATGTGATTGACTTTGCCAGAATTTTAAAATCCATGAATGAAAGTGCAATCGGACACAAGTTCTTCAGAGAGCAGCGCTCCCCTTTCTTTTAGGCAGTAAGGACAGTGGTACCCGTCTGCAGCTAAAGGGGAGAGCCACTTCCTTCTCAGCTCTCTTGGATGACCTCCAAAAATCATCACCAGTCACTCTGTGAAAGGCCCTGTGGAGTTCAGGCGCGCAGCCATCAAAGTCCAGCGATTTCCCACAGTTCTGTTCACTCACCGCTGAGGCCGACTCCTCTTGGAGGGAGAGAGGGGTTTCCAGGGCCGGATGAGGGCAGGCCCTTGCGCGGCTCACTCATTGTGCTCTCCCCGCAGTCCTCCGCTCAATACAACGCGGGAGAAAGAGGAACAGCATGCCTCCTCATCTACTCCCGGTCTGTCAGCTCTCGCCCAATAGGCAGCTTAAACCAGCGGATAAAGGCTCTATGCCCGGGCTTACCCCCAAGGTCAGCGTAAAAGGGGGTTGGGCGCTTCCATTAGGGTTCAGCTGCGCACAGCTCTTGGATCTGAGCCGCCTGTCCCCGCTCCTCAAGCATGTTGGCAGGGAGAGAGACGGTCCGTGCTAGCAGGCAGGCCTCCACTAGCCCGGCGGTGGGCAGCTGTGTGTCAAACTAAGTGCAGACAGGTCCGGGGGGGTCCCCATTGCACCTCCCCATCCCTCCCACCTCTGCTTCCTAACCCCCTGCAGCCGATGCATCGGTTTCCGCCAGATCTGCGGAGACTGACCTCTTTGCATTTTCTATAATTTTGTTGCAGTTAATCTCAGCGTCATCACCTGAAACCTCACCAGTTTGCCTGTCCACAAAATCCGACTCAGCTGCTTCCTTATTCCTTGGGCATGTTTGCCTTTGAAGCGCAAGCTTCCAACAACTACAGCATGACATATTTTTTGAACTGATATATATCGTGTAATTGTTCTCCAACACAGCAATTGTCACTGAAACCTTGAAACTCTTCATTGGTTAGTAAGAATGATGTATTAGAAGTGTCTCTATGACAAAGAAATGCCTTTTGTTTCAGGTAATTTACATCCAAGCGGTACCATCTTATTCAGGTTCAATCAATTTGCCATAGCGGCTTAGAACCAACTCTGAACCCCATTTTAAATAACAAAGCAAACACTTGACTTCAGTATTTTCTTGGATGGGGCCGACAACATCAAATCTTTAACCCAGAGACCACTTGAAGGTAGCTTGACTTTTACTTTTAGATTAACGGGGAGAAAAACCAGTATTCATTCCCAAAGCCATACTCTGACCTTCGTCCCACCACAACGGAAATCTCCTCAACAGATAATAAAGCCTGCGTTTTAGTCTATGGCTAAAATGGCTGACGGCATATTAAAGTCGGTTTGCCGTTCTTCTAAAATTTGGAGGTACTACACACTGACTCCACCACACGCTAACCCTTTGAAACAATAACCTTTAAAAAACAAATGACTCAAAAAGAAACAAAAAATAGAGGCATGAGGTACAACCCACAGCACAGTGTCCTCTCCTGCACCCCGCTGACACCGTCCCACAAGCCACAACTGCTAGAGAGAGAGAAAGAGAGAGAGCGAGAGAGAGAGAGAGAACGAGACTCACATCACAGATGGCTGAGCCAGCGATAAGCTAAATCTCTGTAAAAGATACTGTGAAACGACATCAGTGGTCTGGAGTTTCCAAACCACCATAGGGCAAGTATCAGTCAGTGAGGGTAAGTAAGTATCTGTAAATGTAGGTGGATATCTGAGAGTATCAGTCAGTGAGGGTAAGTAAGTATCCGTAAATGTAGGTGGATATCTGAGAGTATCAGTCAGTGAGGGTAAGTAAGTATCCGTAAATGTAGGTGGATATCTGAGAGTATCAGTCAGTGAGGGTAAGTAAGTATCCGTAAATGTAGGTGGATATCTGAGAGTATCAGTCAGTGAGGGTAAGTAAGTATCCGTAAATGTAGGTGGATATCTGAGAGTATCAGTCAGTGAGGGTAAGTAAGTATCCGTAAATGTGGGTGGATATCTGAGAGTATCAGTCAGTGAGGGTAAGTAAGTATCCGTAAATGTAGGTGGATATCTGAGAGTATCAGTCAGTGAGGGTAATTAAGTATCCGTAAATGTAGGTGGATATCTGAGAGTATCAGTCAGTGAGGGTAAGTAAGTATCCGTAAATGTAGGTGGATATCTGAGAGTATCAGTCAGTGAGGGTAAGTAAGTATCCGTAAATGTAGGTGGATATCTGAGAGTATCGGTGAATCCTTGTTTCAGTGGCTCTGAGGCTTGCTGCAGGGGGACCATGTGAGACGGGTGAGACTCACGCAGAAATGTTGTACAGAGACTGCAAATCAGAAAGATGATTGGTTTCTGGTTTATGTTTCCATTACATGTCCTTTCACTGAAGCACCCCATCAGCGGACACCGAGATACCAAATTTCTTAAAGGACATGAATAACAATCTTTCCATTCAGAGATAAAAAAAAGACGTGGCATGTCTTGGAGAACTGCCTGCTCTTACATTACCAACGGTATGCAATAATCGCCTTGATCCATCTTGAGATTTGCCAAATGTGCATTCAGAATATTCTCAAATTAGTAAATAGCTTTTCGGTATAGCTCCTGAAACAAGGGCATACAGTCTTTCTTCTCTGTTGACTTGCCATTAATAACATAAAATATCTTTTTTTATTGCACGCTTGCGACGTTAGCCGTAGCGAGCAGCAGTGGGCTTTCCAGCGAAGTGGGAGGCAAGGCTAAACTTCGTCAGACCTCTGCTCTGAAAAAGCCAGTATTAGATTCAGGTCCTGGAATCAACTAGTCAACTGGGAAAAGTATTGTTCGATTCTGAAAACCCATTGTATTCCCTCTTGTTTTAAAAAAAACTGTTTGCTAGTACGATTTTGCTGACACGGCCTTGAGGAAATCACGGCGAATCTCAGCAAAAACCCACAGAGCTCACTCCCAACGCTCATTAGTCTCATCTTCCATCTGCCATCGCACCCCCACACCCCACCATCCCCCGCCCGCCCACTCCACTGGGGGAGCCGTCTTTGTTCTGTGGACTCTGCAGGGGTTCGGAGCCCTTACGCCCCCAAGGGAGCTGGGGGATCGGTCTTAGTCTTAATGAGCGTTACAGGACCTGAATGTTTACGCCACTGCAACACACGCGCGTGCACACACACACATGTGAGCGCACACATTCGCACCTAAACCTCCCTTGTGGAATCTCCCATCTTGTCTGACAAAAGAGAGAGGTCCCTGTGAAAAACAGATCAGCGCATACGTTAATTATCTAGCAAAACGCATGTGGCTTTATGTAAGAGAGAATTGATATTAAAAGACTTTGTTTGGTCCACTCTACAAAGCAAGGCTTTATTAGGGGGAGCATATATATGCGCGCACACACACACACACGTACAGATCATTCTGTCAGAAAGCAACCCACCCCCCCCCCCCTGAATTTTCTTTTTTCTTGAAAGTGACAACCACATATCTGTTGAAAGCATGCAAACTGCAAATTTCCTAATGTAAGCAACCCCTGTGTCACTTTGAAACCAATGGTCGGCTTCAGTTTTGCACTTTTTTGGTAGATAAAATGTGCACACATTTTTTACCCCTCCAATCCTCCGATTCCTCCAATACTGATGGACACGGAGGAAGTGATGACATTAGATTTGTGTCGTTTTACATAATGTAAACAAATAAAACTATGCAAATTAAATATGCAAATGTCAAATAATAACAAACACCTTAGCGATATGGGAAGCCAAAGTTTCAAATCTACACATTTTTTGCACTACCATGTTTGCTTATTCATAATCTTATTGTGACAGCTATGATGACTGTATTGATCTATATTAAATATATACAACCTTAATTGCAATATACATCCACTTAAGGTTTTCCTCTGACAATTAACGTCTGAAATCACTCGAGGAAGATTTTTTTCAGTTGTGTTTAGGAGTCCATTTGTAGGTGGGCGGGGTTGAAAACATGAGATGGGCCAATCAAACAGAAGGGCTCGATGACTGATTTTAATATCTGACTCAACGTCCAGCTGAGATTTCTTCTCCCCGGGCAGCTTATATTTAGCATGGCTTCCTCTTACACATACCAGTCACTGCTCATGACAAATTCAGATTTTTGACAAAATGACATACACAGCAAAGTAGTAATCTGGAATTAAAAACTGCCATGAATGAAATGTACATCCCGATGGTTCATGAGAACATAATATAAAAGATATTAATACTAAGACCCTAATTTTTGACATGGTATCATTATAAACGTATAAGTCCCTTTATGGAAAAAATTGTGAAGATCTGACAGGGTCAGGTGGGGACATTGGTCTGATGAAACGATACATGTATGAGTATATGAATATACACACGTGGTATATCAATGGGGAGCAATTCTATTTCAAATCAGTTCATTTAAAAAACAAATTAAATTCATCATCTCAAAAAAAAAAAACTCATGGTGCATACTCGGCTGGCCGAGTGATTTCAGAGACTGGGTCAGCTGAGTGGTGATTTCTGTTTTGTTAGGGGCCGACCGATAGCTGAGTACGTTACAGTCAACCCAAGCTGCCGCTGGAACGCATGCCGTCTGTGGACGGACGCATGCCTGTGAGCGGCCCGGGGCGGGGAGTTGGCGAAGGAGGACGGATGGCACGCGGCACGAACGGCGGCATGCAGACGGCCAGGACGGAGGCGACCCTCCCGTCCGTGTGATGGTACAGACGGAGAGAGCGTGGAGACGGCGAGGGAGGAGGCGCGCGCTGAGAGCCAAGTGAATGAGGCGATTCATAACTTCCATGAGCCTTTGCGGACATGCTCTTAATTGTATCGTCTGTCTGAGACTGCCCGTGTCACAGCGTGTCTGAGACCATCACTGTCACTACGTGTGACTGGCTCCGTGCATGACGCGGTCTGTCCTCTTCACTCGGCCTGACTGTGACTGCCTGTGTCACTCTGGGTCTAAGTCCGACTGCATTATCCTCATTCAGGCTCTTACCCTTTCCCAAGTCACAGTGTCTGGCTGAGTGATTCTTCAAAAAGGAAAATTCTTCCTTCATACAGCAACTTTTTTCCCTCCCTCCTTACTTTATAAAGCTTATGAAAACCCAGACTTTTTATTTTCTTTAGTTTTATCAATTATTCTTATAATATGTATATGTAATATGTAATATTCTTTTTTTTTTATCAGCATCAATACTCCTTTCATGAAGTTATGGGATTGCAAGAAATATATTACATATTTTATGCGCTTTTTATACATTTAAAGCATTACTTCATATCATAATGGTCAACATAATGATGGCTCATATCAGAGAAACACACTCGCTAATAATGGCAGTGGTTTGCACTTATAATGTTCCAGCATATATGGCATCTAGCATGTATAATGAATCATGATATGCCGATAACCAAGCGCATGGCTACAAGAATTGGTAACATGGATGTTGTTTCTTCCATCTGCTTTGACCCCTGATACTTAATCATTAATGTTTTTGATGCACGGTTTTACAAGCCAGTGCATGCATCTTGTTTTAGATTCATTGCACTCTGTGTGGTCCTGGCTGGCTATCATTCACAACGCAGAAAAAATATGAACGGTTCTGCTCCACATATTAAGCTCCTCTGAAATGAAAGGGGCCGGCATGTGGCCTAGCCAAGACCAAAACATCATTATTTATTTTACTTGCTGCGCCAAGTCCACTGACTTAAACCTACTACAACTTCATACAGTTAAGTTCTGGGGTCAAGGGTACATGGCAGTGTCAAATTTAAGATTTGTACTTGCAGCCTCTCTCACTACCCCCAAGGCAGTTTTTGAGTTCAAAACATATCTTAAGTGTGTACAAAATCTGTGTAGCTCGTTAAAACGTGTGATAAGCACATAAAATGTTTAGCTTTTTTCCCCACTTGTTTTCTGACCGCGCTCCTGACTCTGCTTTGCGGGATACTGAACGATACGCCATTGATCATTATTCGCAAAAAGCCTGAAATTGCGTTTTCACATTTAAACGCTGTGTTTATGTAGGAAGTGCGTGCGCTTACGGACAGCTCGACCGCAGTGACGGAGCGTGGAAATCGCTCCGTGTCGCCATCCTGCCCACACAAGCACTTCCTGTTCGCTGCCAGCCCCCTCCTCCATTCCGCACCTCATGCCAATTATCATGCATATTAAAGTGCGCCCTGCTGAAATTTGTCCATTTCACTGGTCCATTTTTTAGATGAAAAGCGAAAAGCCCCCCTGCCCCCCCCACCATTGGTTGAATCAATTCCTGCTTTGTTCCTCTGGCTCAGTTTGCAGCCATCTTGTTTCAGCCAATTCCACATTCTGTTACACATTGTGGCCTGCTGGGAGCCCTGCACTGATTCCTCCATTTAAAAACAGTTGTGAGACTTTCTGTTACACACAGTACCTTGAACTTTTGACTCAAAAACAACCTAAGACTAAGGGTAGCTGAGAGGAACAGAAAGTACGTCCAACCCTTTCAGAATGACCGCTCTGAGGAAATGTGAAAGTCACTTGAAACCGGACCCCGCCCCCAAGATGGACACCAGCAAAAACATTGTGCGTGTGGGTATCGCTTAAAGCTCGACCCACTTCCTGTTCTCTTCATTTGTGGCACCGCATGCTGCACCTGTGAGATTAACTTTTAATCTTCCTTCAAATCATTGTCTCGCGCAGAAGCTGTGCCGGCACAAGCCTCCGCGATTAAGCCACGGTTAGCGGCTTCCCCGCTATCACCCCGCGGGTCACGCCAAAGCCCGATGGACCCTGCTGAGCTGCAGACCAGACTGCGATTACATCATCATTGTTGTCGTCATCATCATCATCATGGCACATGGCCCACGGACCAAGCCAGGCCCTTTGAAACTGTGGCTCTTGAGGGGCAGGAAGCAGATCACCTGGTAGGGGAAGTTATCTCGGCACCAGCAATCGGCCAGTTATCTCAGCGCCCATCACCGGGCGGTCATTGAGTGGGTTGTCCTCCTAAAGCACTGGGTCTCACTGTGGTGGTCTGGTACCGAACCTCCACCCTGACGCCGCCACCAGCCTCACAGGGCTCCCGGCAGTCGTGTACACTACCGCGCTGGCACAGTGCCGGCGAACTCATCAGTCTGAATTACATCAACAAAGCTCTATCAAACTAGTTTGCTACACTAGTTTGCAAACCCCCCCCACCTCCAACGCCCCCCCCCCCCCCACACCCCCCCACCCCCGGGCTGCACAACTAAGCACTTGCCTGATAATTAATCCCCGCTAAGTGAAAGGACCCGCGTTAATTCAATACAAAGGGCTTGAGCTGTGGTTACTGGAATTAAAACAAAGCCACCTATCTTCTGATCAGCTTATCTGATGGCGACCGAGATCTGCACTGACAGATTTTCGCGAGGAGTCGTGCACTCTACGGCAGACGATGAGTAAGCATTCCCAGTACCCATGGCTCTGAGAACCCGTTCCATACTAAATTGATTTCGGTAAGGGGCAAGAGATTTTACACTTAAATAATTTATTTAGGAGTCAGAGAAAAGAAAAACGCCTACATCGCTCTGTGCTCTGGCTTTAATGTTCTCTACCTGAAAGGTAAACGGAAGAGAAAATGACGAACTGTTAAACAATATCCACTTTCCCTGTCAATTAAAGTAATTGTCTATTATCGTTATTGCCTGCAAGTAGGTGTCGGCATTCACCATGGATGGTTTAAGCACGACAGTCTAAGCTACATTTTTCTCCCCTCATTTTCTTGAACCGTAACCATTAAAACAAATTAATCAACTAATCTTCCAAAATAAGACAAGTCTGCTGACAATACGAGTCCATTCAAAAAGGATTCGTCTACCTCGAAACTGTCACATTCCAAAAAAAAAAAGAAAGGAAGAAAATGTATTACCTCACTATAATGTGTCATTACAAAGAAATGTAGCCATTATCAAAAAGGAAAAAAAAAACTAAAAATGGTGTGTTTTGACATACATTCACACATCAGATGTGTTATGGAGTTATGAGAAATACATAAGAATCTTTTTTTCTCTTAGGCAATTCTGAATGAGGCACGTAAGACGAAGTAGCCCCTTTCATAAGTCTGGCCAGGGGCTGTCCACACCCGGAGGCAGTGTCTCCATATGACTAACTGTTAAGGAATGATTAAAGCTGTAAAGAATTTCACTTGGAGGGGAGAGTATGGGCATGCTTGCTTCATTCTATGCAGTGTAGTCCATGATTCACAGTGCTTGCTCCAAGTAAGGGTGTTGTGGACTTACATCCTGTTTCGAGGACGTTAGATCTTGCTCTAGCTAAAAGATACTCCTTATCCCGATCCCCGTTCAAACCTCCTGTTTAGGTGTCGAGTTCCACAGAGAAGACTGTGTGTGACGGTGGTGGGGTGGAGTTGGGAGTCTATCCGCTATGACATTACAGCATCCTGTTCCCATGTTATTCCTGCTAACAGAACTTACCGCATGGTCCCTTCCAACTCATGAATCAGCACCATTCAAACTTACTTGGGGAACCAGAGGGGCTGGCCATCTGTCTGTCTGAATGTGTCAGAACTATCTGTCTGTTTGCCTGATTGTCTATCTGTCTGTTTGCCTGATTGTCTATCTGTCTGTTTGCCTGTTTGCCTTTCTGTCTGTCTGGCATCCATTCCATCCATTAGCTTCTGACCTGGGTATTTTCTGCCCACCTCCAATGGAGAGTCGATACTGCTGTGAGGACCGCAGCGAGTGGCACAGCTACAGCTACAGCTGCTGTGGCTGTTTAGAAGGGGAGGGAGCTGTAGGATTTGGGTGGTGGTGGCATCGCTACAGATGGAGGAATGTCCTTGTCACCAATAATACCATGACCTCTGCATGCGGATATAAAGGGGGACTTATACCGCAGCAAAACAGGCAAACAACATCTCTTTTCGGGAGGGGAAAACGGAGAACCTCCCTCACACACCAGTGACCGATAACTGCCTGGAGGTACGGGCTTTTTTCAGTGCACTGTCTTCCCGATATGCAGGGGCCAGGCCTTGATTGTGCTGGCCTTATTGGGTGTAACAGGCTGCCTCACGCTGGGCGCGCATCTGCTTGACCTCGGAAAGCTCGCCTCACACTCCGGGGCTGAGAGCACCGAACTGTACATAAACTTTTGACCCTCAAATGTAGACTATACAATAACAACAAACAAGCAGTGCCAGACGCTACTATGTTTCCACCAGTTTTCTGAGACCAAACAACACTGCGGCTCAACTTCTCGCTCCCAGAAAAAAAGGCGCATAAGATCTGTAAAACGATACAATAAAAACAGAAAACAGGCACAAACTAACAATGGTTTCCCCCCACAGCATCAGACAAACCAACATCCAGCTTCTTCTCATCTGTGGGTTTTTTTTGTGTGTAAAGCTAGTATTGCTGTCTCTTCAATTTTGCAGGAGTGTGCACAGACTAAAAGAGGGGAGGAGAGAAGAGGAGAGAGGAAGAGAGAAAGTATTTGTGATGTTGCGGTTTGGCTCTGTCTCCCATGATGTTCCTAGGACGTAAAACATCCAGAAACGTTCCCCCCCCCTTGCCCCCCTCCACCCCCCCGGAAGGGGCATGGGCCCGGTGTAATGGACTGAAATATCTAAGCCTTCAACAGACTCCCAATTCCCTTTAGCATTGCTAAATTCTGAGAGGCAATCCACTGGTGCTTTAGACTTCAGTACCCACAAATACAAAGCCGTACAAACCTTTCTGAAGAGCAGAAGTGGAGAAGTCTAGGAAGTAGTCGCGACAGTGTGGTGTGTCTGAAAGAAAAAAAAATTAAAAATAAATTAATCTCTTATATGGGAACCGACAGAGGAATGGGGGTCTCAGAAATTCACCATTCCAAGAGGGTTCTTGATTATCCAAGAACCTCACAACTAAGACAGAAATGTTTCGTGATAAAGGCAGACAATTCTTCATTTATTCCTTTACAATACTGTAGAGATAAAAATTATATTTTAATGTTCCACCATTGTTATTTTTCCTTTATATCATTATCACAATGCGGGTCCCTGGATTTAATCAACATTCGTCCTTCATTTTGACTCGGAGGTAAATGTGATTGCTCATTCAGCGCTTAGCAAAACCAATGAATGCGCTGCCCCAAACTAACAAAGAAATGCGCGATGGAGGAACATCACATGCTTCTGACTGCAGGCGGGCCAAAAGAGAAAAACCAGAAGTAAAAGGATTACTGAAAGCATATTTGGAAATATCTTTCGCCAAAGTGTGTTGATGTCGTTTTCTGGTAAATACCCTGGAATGCTAGTCGATCGTTCCATGTGAAAATGAAGCGAAAACGTCCATCGCGTTGTGGATCTTTCAGAAACTCTGAAAATAGCATTATCCTATGAATGAGGAATCCCTCTGATTAATTCTCTAGCGTCCTGCTGATTGCAGCACAACGGTCGCTATTGGTGGGTATAAGCATGCAACGGCTTTGACCTTGCTCTTTGTGTTTGTGGTTTTTTTTCGTTTAGTGGTTGGCTGGTTTGTCTGTTTGTTTGTTTGCTCCCCGCTCCGGCTGCCACTCTGCACCCCTGGGGAGCAACGGTACCCTGGCGGAGCTCCACACAAAGCTGGCGACTCTGTCCCTGCTCTTCCTGGCTCTCCTCTACACCTGCCACGCTCCGGGGGCCCGCCGAACCTCCGGTCGGGTCAGATGTTCCCTTCGGTTACGGTGGACTGAGTTCGAGAGACCTGTCCCATTCGATTCCTATCATCTGCGCCCCACACACACTGTTGGTGACTCTCAGTTTCTGGCCAGCCTCCACCTCGGAGGTGTGAGATTTAAATAGATTTTTTTGTTTTTGTTTTCAGAGAGTCTTGTGACTCGCTGCATCTCTGTGGTCAGTCTCCCTGTGTGCTTCTTTTGTTGTTCATTAAACTACGCTGTGCGACACTGAGTTCTAATGTTCTCTACTACATATGCTACATTATACAGTGGCATGTCATATGGTATGGTATTATACCGATACCGTGCAGTACTGTGCCTTGCCTCCCTGTATCCTGTGCACTGCTGCCATATAGCATTTTAACACTGGTGAAATCCAATCAGGCGAATCCCACCGAGATCCCTGCCAATCCTCTCAACGCAACGGAAATCCTCCACGGGACACACCGGACAGACCAGCCACCCTATCTACCGACAGCACTGTATCATAATGTGCTAACTGAAAGAAGTGGTACGCGTGGGTCACGCAGTCACTGCCAAGCTGAGGAAATACAGGTCATCCTGCTGTCCAGTCTATCGTGAAAAAGGGTCCATGATCTAGACTCAGACTGGCTTGAGTATATCATGGATTAAGTGTTTACTTTGGCAACATCTGCTTTCATTCTGTGCTCATTTGGGACAGATTCGCTGAGACTGCGAGTTAAACCGAGCCTTTAAACCCCAAGCTACAGGGAAACCAGACTTCAAGCCCTCCAAAAACAGTTACCGGAACATTCTGAATCTTTGTTCTGTAAGAGAGAACAGACTTTATCTCTTAAATGTGTTTACTTTGGCGACATCTGCTACTGTGAGTGTCTTTAAATCGGTCTGCAGTTTGCTGCACATTTGTTGTGCCCAAAAAGTGCTTTTGCAGCCAAACTGGCAGAAGTTCCACTGATTTTTACACTGACATGTGAGACTGAAAAGCCACCTGGCATTTTAGCTCTTGGACATTTTCCCGAAGGTCCTACTTCATAAAAGTGCACACGTTTGAGTTTAAAAGGCAACATGAACTCATTTCCGGGCAGAAATGAAAATATTTGTGCTTTGTCGTTGGCCAGTTTGCGATTAATCAGTCGCCAACAAGGGCAGATTTTGGATTTTTTCCAAAAACAAATTTGTTCAGAGTCACTGGTCACATCAAGTCAATGGTTCAGGTTTATTTGTCAAACAGATTAGGCTGCAAATCAGCCTGGCCAAACATTTCATTAATATTCCAGCTCGTTGTTCGGTTCATGTAGTCAGCGCTGCGCTTTGCTCAGGCTGTACCTCCAGATTAAAAATAAACCTGATAGTCCGTGTCTTTTGCTGGGTTACAAACTGGCACTGTGTACCTCACGAGCACAAAAGAAGCATTTAATTGCCCTGGAAAGGCAGGCCCAGCCACAAGGCAGTCTGAATCACGCCTCACATGCTCCAGCAAAGCCGGCGACATGGATTAAAACATGGGTCAGCGCGGGACAATGGCGAAGCGGCGACGAGCATTAACTGAATACCGCGCTACTCGTGTGTCGGGGTGGGCTCAGATGTGGTTCCCGCGGGACGCCTCCGCCGCATTACACCCTACAACACCCCCCCCCCCCAGAGCTGCACAGACAGGGAGGCCAGGGGAGGTGGAGGGGGGAGGGTGTGGGGTTCTGTGGAAGCCCACTTTTTAACTGAGAGCTATACTGGCTAGTAGAGGATGGAGGCCAGACTAGGGGTGGAGCTGTGACTTAGTACTGGATTTTAAGTGCAGTTCTAGCAGCTTCCGAGTCACCAGAGCGGCCATGCTAGAAGCAGAAAATACACATGAGACATGAAAATGAGCCTAATCATACTGTACTGAGCTATGGGGGACTGAGAGTGCAACATCCGCCCTCTCTGTGTCACATTCCTTCCTTGGCCACATAATCTGCTTCCTCAGGTGGAAGGAATGACCTATCTTCAAGATTTGGGGCGCTGGAATGAGACTCCAAGCCTGAGAAAATGAGTCTGACAACTTCTCAGAGCCCCAAATCAATATAAGTTCCCCAAAATTTATGCTGTTCTACATATCACTTTATTAACCTCTCTGTTAAGATTCTCCCAGAAGTAAAGTCCATTCTGAAGCTCAGCGTGACACAATGAATGTAAAAGGGGCAACACATGATAGTTAAGAAGAAGATCCACCGAGTCGTTCATTGCTTTTATTCTTCAAAAATTTCTTCTCAAAGGGCACCGTGCCTTGGCATGGCCTGTAGCTTGCAAAATTGTCCCTGGCAAAATTTCAATAACAAATCACGTCTGGAAGACACGGTTCAACTGAGTTTTACACCAAAGACATAATCCAGCTCTGACAGAGTACGTTTATCACAGTGTTTGCTTGTACTGTACAGCCAAAGCTCAAAACAAGTAGCTAAAAACAACAAATCATACAGCATAGTTTTGGTATAGTAGACTGTCAAAAAGTATAGTAAAAAAAACAATCAGATAAAATGAGATCAGATCAGGGTACCCTTGCAATATTGTGTTACAAACATTAAATGTTTCCAATTATATAAGGTTATGTGCAAAGCTTGTACAGAAAATGAACTAGTGCCAAGATCAAATCATAAAAAAACTATTTGACCTAATTACATTACATTTGACATTTCGTTCCCATAGCTTATGGCCAAAACCGTATATGTATTTCAAATAATTCAAGAATGTGACATTATTTAAGGTGTACATGTCAGATTAAATTTAGTTAGTCTGTCACCTAAGGCATTTTTTTACAGGAAATACAAAGTACACACCTGTTCCTTCAGGACTATGAAGCTAATGAATTCCAGCGAAGGATCTAAAACAAATGCAAAAAAAAATGCAAAACGCAGAGAATAAATGTAACAAGAGATGATGACAGAGGGTGTGTCTGAGAGTAAGCACAGTGAATGTCAAGGTTCTGATTTTCCTGCCCCCAAGAGCTTTACTATATAAATTTGAACGGCATCCAAAACGCATGCAAAACGGCGTGTGATTAGATGTCACAGGGCTAGGCTGTTTTACAAAACATCACAGCAACTGATTTTTGGTTTCTACCAAGGCATTGCCATTGGATTATGAGGAATGCCGGATCAGAACGTGCAATAATTTAGTTTTTAAATTCAGACGCTCATGGA
Organism: Albula glossodonta; assembly: GCA_019788955.1. Classification (NCBI taxonomy): domain Eukaryota; kingdom Metazoa; phylum Chordata; class Actinopteri; order Albuliformes; family Albulidae; genus Albula; species Albula glossodonta. The sequence goes on along the minus strand of JAFBMS010000102.1, from coordinate 506,770 downwards.
TTCAAGCTACCAAAGAAGCCAGGTTTGCCAAGCCAAGCGTTTGCTATCGGAGTGTTTTTTAACGAACCTGTGTAAACCGTATCCAGCTAAGCGTGTCAAATTAGGCCTGTGCAGTTTTATGTTGAGTTATCCTAAGGAGAAAAACAGGCTTGGAAAAGCTAGAAGAATGGTGGACTTCCCCACCAATCAGAAGTAATAAAGGAGAAAAAAAAAGGTAGAAGCATACAATGGGCTTCCAGCCACTATGGCTTGGAAGCCTAAAAATAGCCCAAGACTTAATTACACAGCGGCTCCAGCAGTCACTTTCACTCACACCTTGACAGTTATATTACTTCATGCTTTTGACATGTATTGTACTGTCTTTCCAGATTCTTTGGCATGGTCGGGCCAGGTGTACCAGTACCGTGCACTGTCCACCACCTTACTTAAACTGTGTTTTACTTTTCATTTTTCAGTAACTACCTCCATCTTGTTTGGTATGGTTGACTGTTGATCGGTTTTCCTAACATTAGGCAGTTTCTATTGGTACTCAGAATCATTCGGATCTCCAAGCACATCTTGACCATTTCGTAATTTTATTGTATTTCAATTAAATAACATAAGTTGTGCTTTATCGATCCCTGTGGGGGAAATTTAGTTGATTGTCATTGATATAAAATTTTGCCCTGCATTAAGTTTTGCAGACATAAAGGCAACATGCAGAATTAGTACTGCTCAATGGAAACCAATGACCAATCTGAATATTTCAGCCAAATCATTGCTGAGGTCCAACTCTGTCCGACTGTTATTATTTACCCTGAGATTATTTTTTAATACAAATATTTATTTCATTAGTGTTTATGGCCAAGGCTGAGTTCAAACAGAATATTGGTTTGGGCAGACTTCGCTAGCCATGAAAAATCTATGCTGAATGGATTACAGGTATCATGTGACAAGTGTAGATTCTTTGACACTACCTGAATATGCAATCCATAATAAATTATATAATTTATAAATGAATTCAAAGTCAAGGATGACTTTATTCTCCAATATAGAGGATATTTGTGCCACTTTAAAAGACCAATAAATAATGAAAAAGCTCTTCAGTATGTTTTTGCATAAGAGAGACAGATTGCTTAAAAAAACAGAAAGCTTAGTCCATGTATTCTTACATCTTGAACAAACCTCTAAGAAAGAGGGGAAAAAAAAACATTTGTGGTCAACTAAAATATTTGTAATCATTATAGATCCATCAGTTTTTGATTCTAGATTTCTGAGACGGAACATACACCCATACCCTTAAATCTGTCTGTGTAAATGTCCACGTAACTATGTTTAGTTTTCATTCACACTTCCTCTCTGCCTTCGGTATGCTTATGACTCTGTCTCAGGTTTGTTCTGGTCTAGAAGATTCTGGATAAACGTTGTAAGGTGAAAGAGAGAAGTCTGCCAAGGGAAGTGCACATGGAAACTCTCTCATAGCGCACTCCTTGACACAAGAGTCCGGAGTGGCAGAAAACCACCTGAGGGCAGCTTTAAAAGCTGTATCGGCTGAGAGCTGCTTGTGTTCTCTTCAGGGGCGTGAAGCACCCGGGCCTAAACAAGTCGTTTCGAGGAGACGCGGACGTGATGAGATGAAATGCTTTCCTTCAGCACGGACCTGAAAATTTGTTCATAGGTGATGAAGACAACCATTCCACACATACACGGAAAACAATGCTCCATTGTGTCTGTATCTATGAATGAATTAATAAATAAATGACTGCTGCGTGAAATCTGCGTCAAAGTCACAACCCTACACCTGCTGATCTTTCTAGTCAGGCTTTCCACCAATGGGTCACCTGAGGACCCCGTAGAAGAGACTAATTGAGAAATGAGCAGGGGGTAACTACTGGAGGACTGCGCAGATACCCACTATACCTGCAGTGGGAGTCAGAACGTTCGTGTCAACCAAAACACATTCTAACTCAAGGCTTCTTAAACCATGCAAAGCTACCCTGTTATCCTGAGGTTCCTTACGCTGAAACAGCAATTTCCGAAACCAGATCGGTAGTTAGCTGAGAAGTGGTCTGTAGAGAAGCTATATTACATAAGCCCGATTGATTCAATAACTGTTTGACTGACAAAATCACACTGGGCTTCATATCTGGATGAAAATATGAGTTTTGATAGCTGTGTTAGATGAACTATTTGTTCAGCCAGACTGTGAAATGGCAATATGCATGGACTGTTGGAAACATATTAAAAATAAAAGGCCAGTATTCCCTCTACAGCTTTTTGAAAAGTTGAGTCTCCACACAGCAAAAATTTTTAATGCGAAACAACTTGATGCAATAAAGATTACGTAAAACCCAATATTCTTTCTCCATCGTTGACTGTTGCCCTAAGATGTATTAATACCGACAACCTGACCGCGTCTGCGCTCCGGCAGGCTCCGGAGAAAAGGTGCATCATTCTCTAACAACACGACGATTCTCCACCCTCAGCACCGGTTGCTTCTGGGTAATTATGGAGTATGCCATGTAAAACCTTCAAAAAGAGTCCTCAAAAAACCGAAGGGACAGCGCAAGAAGGCAGAAGAGCTTGGTTGCCGTTCACCTTGTGGAAAGGTCCTTTTTCTGAGCTCGCTGATCTGACCTCTGTAAAACCATCCCTTCCAGCGACTCAGAAAGGGTGATGCAGCAGCAGCCGAGGGGGATTTTATATATCTTCATCACTCTGATTGCTCATTAAATCTCAATTCTTGATCTTCACTTTCCTCTGTAGTATACACGTTTCCACATGTGAATTCCAACACATTTACCACCTCAGGTACCTTAACAGAATGAAGCTGGACTCTAAAATACAGTATAACCTGTCCTAATTGAGAATATTTACATAGGCTTCAACATTTAAATATTAAAAGTACAAAATAAAAGTATTAGGACCTAGGACCCCCAGTTCATGTCATGTAGCTTCTTGAAAAAAAAATTCTATGAAATTCATAGGACCTTGCAAATTCCTATAACTCTACTCAAAATACTTTTTTAGTTCAAGTTTTCACATGAATTTTTTAAAGAAAATCCATGACATGAACTGTGCTAGGTCTTAAGTGAGTTGGTATGGAATGACCCTGGTATTATCTTTTTACAATGATATCCAGAAAAATCTGTGATCTGTGCTATTGACTCTAATTTTTAGAGCCTTATGTTAAAGCTTCACAGAGCACCTCACATGACTACAGAAGCAGATGTGTAAATGGCAACCCATTTGCCCTGTCACTGGGCCAAAGTATTGCGCTGTTGCACTTGACCTCAGTTTGCTTTTTGTGAACTCTCCACGCATTCCATGTTTGAGGACTTGACGTGACTGCTGTGTATCGAATCCCCCAGTTACAGTCAGAATGGCTGTAAATCTGGCAACACCCCCCCCCCCCCCCCCCCCCCCCAACACAGACTTCCTGCACTGGGGAGTTGGCCATCATTCACACAGAGAACCTTTGTTGAAATGCAGGACCATGTACCTTTGGTGAGACCATGTACCTTTGGTGGGCTCATTTCAAGCAATGTTCTGTCAGAGGATAGCGAAACCACCACAAGGAAGAAAAAATAAAGATTATCCAATAACAAGTTCAAAATTACATTGCCCTCAGGGTATGACCATATCAGAATTACTGAAGTCACTTCTAAGATTTTAAAGGTATCACAAAATAATTCTGCTCTTTAAATTGGGTGATCCCTCTTCAAGAATAAAACTAAAAGACCACAAGACATGTGGACCTCCAGGTAAAATCCTCTGAAGAAGAAATTCGTATTTATGATTAACATTTTACATTGTTTTTTCCCTTAAAATATAAATTTGACATGATGCTAATAATACTAGCACGACTTTGTTAAAAATTAATGACCTTCTTGTTCATTTTATTCTGGAGGTTTTTTTGAACGCTTTAAAGGTTTGAAAAGAAGTTTGCGGAGGGCCCACGGTTGTTCGGCCCTGAGTTGTTCTCCTTCAGAAGCGTCCCTACTCACTGCTGGGCTTTAAAGACTTGATGTCTGACATGACAGGACCGCCTGCTCTGCCAGCATCCATCATGATCCAGCTCGACGGTGACGTCCTCTTCTCTTCATCAGAATAAATAATAAATGTATCAAATTACTGCGGATAAACTCTTGGGAAAATTCTCCCCATTTACATTCTTGCCTCTCGGAATAACTAAGCATGGGTTACAGACGTGGCTTTCCTCACGTGGAAAATATTTTTTGTGCGGCTGTTGGGCACGCCGTCAGGGATTCTATCTGTATGATTAAGCTCTTCTTTTAACTGCTCGGTAATGGTCTGGACACGCGTGCAAATGTCGTCCGCCAACTCCTTCCATTCTCGTGGCTTGAGCGGATGACGACTTGAAGGCCAGCTGTCACTAAAACTAACCAATATTGTCTCTCTCATCCATTCAAGTGTGTGCAATGGAAAACTGTCCAGACCGGCTTGTCCGATTAGCTGCTACAAACGAGTGCCCCTTGCCCTTACAATATGACGGTCGCCAGGTCCACTTGAGACTCACAGAAATAGAGGGGCTGCGCTGTATCCCAGACGGGATTCTGCCGTTTGGCATTTGATACCGGGGCACTTGTCTGACCCCGACAGCATGAGCAGGCTGCATGAACCCTGTCCTGGCCAGCTAAATGCTAACAGTGCTAATGCACCTCTCAGCCACACTGCAAAGTTGTCATTAACAACACGGTGTTTTTAAAGATCACTAATACATTTTGCTGAGCAGTTTGTAATTTATTATGATTGACAATTCCCTCTCTAACCACGGCTGTTTTGGCATAAAGTGCAGAGACGACTCAGAAGGGTAACAGACACTGTAACAACATTTACTCGGAAATTTATCATGCTGTGTTAGCAATTCTGTCACCTGAGGCGACAGTCAACAGAATCACCATATACTCAAAGTCTTTCAACGTAATAGATTTTTTTTGTTTGTTTGTTTGGAGGGAAGGAAGAACAATGGAGCGCTGTACAGTAAGCTCAAACAGGAAATTATACCTTCATCCATTCACCCATATAAGGGTGAAAAAAAGACTGAGCAGGACAGATAAGGCATAACTCCTGGCTAATTTTTAACCAACAAGCTACAGGTCTGCAGATAAGCCACTGTCCAAAAAATATTTAACCCCTGTTGAATTTCTCACCAAATCTCACACCCACAAAAATGCCTGGATTCACTTCTCCATCTATGAGTGGTCTATATACAGCAGGACAGCGGCGAAGTGCAATCTCTCCCTTGCTCTCTCCAAACCAATGAGAGCCATCACAAATGCTACACCGGCCCCGTACGCCTTTTTAAAGGATGGAGCAAATTACAGTAAAACGCTTGATCGCCGCGTGTGTTGGAGTGCGTGCATGTGCATGTATGATGTTGATGCTTTTGGTCTTCCCCTTCTGTATTCACCTCGCATCACTTTCTCCTTCAAGAGCTCCAGCAGAAAGAAGAATGCCTTTTAAACATGCCAAGAGAGTCTAACCCAGGAGTTCTACTTGATGATGTCAGTGCTACACACCCAGCCTGTTTCAAACACCAGCTCAACCCAGATCTCTTCAACTGATTAAGACGCATTAATCTCACTCTTTGTCACCACTTCGGCTGTAGACACACGGAGCTCACTTAGTTTTATAATATGGGCGTAGACTCAAGTCTGCGTCACATCTGTGATAGATAAGCGTATCTGCATAATGTATCGAGTAGGCCGATCATAGTTCCAGTCAACCGCGTGATACGTTGAGTACATAGTTTCGCTCCCATTGAGGTGTAATTGAATAATTATTTCGCTTGTCCCTATATCAGTTTTAAATAGGCCGATGAAATATCAGAGCAAATGGTATCATTGCTCTTCACTGTGAGGTCAGGCTATTTGAACTCAGATTAAAACTGCGGTCGAGGTGAAATTCAAGCCTGACCACAAAGGAGAGGTGGAGTGAGGCCAGTCATGTTTACGTGTTGTGCAACGTGCCATTCTGTGTGAACGGCTGTAAATTGGTCAGGGCATCCCTCCTGGAGACCTCCCTTATGGATTCGAGGCAGCGCAATTTTAATGGCAGGGGCATATCGACATGGCAACGGTCCCCGCGAAAGTATATGCGGGGGATAAGACCTCCAGCTCCCTCCAATACAGTTTGGAATCGTTGGGAAGGGGTTGGGTATGAACGTTACCCCCTCCCGAAACCCCTTCAAATCAAATTAACATGAACTACTAACACAATTAGGTCCAATTAAAATTAATTCCAAATATATGGTCTCATGCATTTTAAGTGATGGGCAAAGAAAAGCTCAACAATAAAAATCACCAGATCGTATAAATGGTTAAGCTTGTCCAATGACCACAATAGTATTAGCAAGTCAGAGACTCTCTTCTTGCAAGCCATCACATTTCTCATGATTCAAAGAAGCAGTTTACAGCCCATTCATATTTCCATCAACTCAAACAAGGTGTGCCCGCTTATTACTGATATGATTTATGGAGGAGGACAAATCTGTGACCACCGGCTCAACTCCGGCTGTGCGTACAAATCCGTCGAAGAAAAAGGCCATGGCATTGTTTTGACTTTTGAGCAAGAAAGCACTGAAGAATTGCATTTGTGAACAAGGGGTGCAAGATTTCTGGGTTTTTCATCCAGACAGTCTGATGTCAACCTTATTTATTTATTTATTTGTTTGTTTGTTTACCAGAGATAATCATTTTAATCAAATGACAACATTCGGCTAATCTGATTTTTTTTGTTAGAAATGTGGCAACCCTAAAACGAACCCGCCAAGAAAGACAGGTCAAGGTTTTCTTTTAACTCTTCTATGTCAAAATGTATGTCATGCAATCAGATCAAAATAAGTACTTCATGCACAAACCTTTGCTTGAAATGTTGAAAATATGCCCTTTTAAAACTATTATATTATATGTATTATTTCGAGGAGGTTTTTTTTACAGCATATTTGTGGGTACTGATCATGTGTTCCTTCAACTAAAGAGGTCAATGAGACAGATAAAGACAACACATCCAAAATCACCTCACTACAGCTCACAGACCCTTCAACTGACTTGTTATGGTGGACCTCAAATGTTCTTGAGGTCAAAAGGCTTGAGGGCAAATCTTTTTTAACTGGTACATTTCCCTAAAATGAGACATAACTGTAGGATGGCTGGGGGCACTGTGATAACACATCTCAAGAGAAACCAAGCCAGGGATAAATAAATGTAACAGAAATTTTCCACACAGTCAGGTCGCATTTACAAAATGACAATTTGTTTAGACCCAATATTATCCAAATAAACACATCAAGGACCAATTTACGTATACGACATACAGGACACACACACACACGCACACACACACTTTTCTGAAGAAAGGCCAAAACATTTTAAAAATTTTTGATCTCCATTCATGACCACTGGAAAGATTCACAGAATAATCATCTGGGTGAATTAACTTATCTACTTATTTCCGTTTCAAGAGTGAATAGAGAGTGCTTTGAGCCAGAACGCTTAACCAAAAGACATAACCATCACAAGTCCGATGGGAACAAAGTGATCTTCTGTTCCACCTATATAAGAAATCACTCAAGCAATCAACCAAGCATAGATCAAAGTGCTAGCTAATGCAACCACACGGCCTCCCAAGATACAAAATTAGCCCACAAAAATGGACAATATCTACACAAACTGTTTTTCCTATTGTTTTAAAAATACTGGCTCCTACGCTCGACCAAAAGAGGATCCACTGCTTTAAAGTGAAAGTAGTCGCCCTGTTTGTCAGGTGAAAATGTAGCGCTTAAAATTATAACTTGCACTTTGGGATGGGGGCACAGGGGTAACACACCGTTAGAGCGCATCCATCGCCAGGCCAGCACTGAGCCAAGTGCCAGCGAGGGCCATGATAGGCCCTGTCGTAATGCATGCTGTGCCATGTCTATCAAACGCATTAATAATGTACTGGCTATACCTTCTCCACTGGGTACTACGCATCAGCGGGGGGAGAGCGGCGAGGGGAGATATGTGTGTTTATAACGAAACCCTCCATCGGGTTTAAATATTTAAAAGCTAGGGTTACCAGTCACCCATCATTATATTAACGCATTTTCTTAGGTTGACAGAATTGAACATATATACACGACCCAATGAATTACAAAAATGCATGATGGCATACGAAGATCAATGGAGAGTGGGAGTATGCGCTTAACAGTGTTCAACTGTTGTTTTCTTTTTATAGAGGGGCTTTCAGCGCTCGGAATTTTGACAGTGTCTCAGATTTCGCTTTGTGCAATTAAGATATGCATGCAAGGAATCGAGCTCATCGCTTTGCTTCACATCGACGACCTCCCTCGGAAAATTCCGCCTTATTGCAGAAACCAGCATAAAGTTAGGACGAAGGGAAGGTTGCAATTTATAGGTAAGCTATTAGCTATAGGCTACCAAGTTAGCTATGCCTGGACCGCGATCACAATGCACTGGACTTCAGTGTTGTCTGCTATTTCATTTCTAATGCAAAGTACACATGTGTTTCATTAACAGCAATAAATAAAACCATGACTTATGATCTAAGAAATCAAAACTCGAGATGATCCACCTTAACTGCACAGTGTATTTAACATCCAGACGATTACACACAGAAGTATACATCAGAATAATAAATAGCTCGCTACAATTGTATATGACACACAACGGATAAATTCCCATTTCAACCTTCAGCATCTAGTCAAACTGGTTAGCCTCTCACTAATGTTACCCGGTCATGACGGATGAGTCGACTGGGTGAGGAGCTCAGATTTGAGCAAGAACAAAAAGGGTAGAATCGCCTCGGTGAAAAACAGAACTAAACCATTCCGCTGATAGTCAGGGAACTGGACATTTTGGCTTGTTTTCCTCGGCAAAATGTGTTATGTCCCTGCAATTTTCGTCATATCTACGCTATTGCTAATTACAATGCGTTCATCACAGAGCAAGGGACAAGCTGGAAACGGGAGGACCCGTCGCGGTTTATTGTTTCTAGCAAGCTGACTAATGTTACTAACATTTCATTACAGCGGTCCTCAGACAGATTCAACACATTAATCTAAACTCAAAACAAAAAAAAAAAGCATTTCAAAATGAACGGATCTCCCTGTCCCGCCTCTGACATACCCAACCTTTCCAAACGGAATGGAAATGGAAATCTAACGGGACCACCAACGCCAACAAGCTGACAGCTATTTTGCCATCGTTTATCCCAGCAGCGGTGCAGGCGGCTAGCAACAGGCCGGGGGGATGGAGACAGCTCGCAGACGGAGCGGGCATTGATTCCGGTGCGTTTCCAAAAGAAACGGAGTGGGGGAATCGCTTACCTTAGCTTGACCCTCCAGAGTCCCCGAAACAGTGCGATCCACAGTGTCTAACGCTATTCGGCCAGAGGGTCCGGCGCTGTTTTAGCATAAATTCGGGCGAAAGGCTCAGGCGGAAACAGGAACTGAGGAGGCTGTAGCTTGGTTAGTGACTGCTGCCTAGCTCCCTAGAAGACTCAAATTGACATGAGGCTGCAGTGCGCATGCCAGTGTCAGATCGCTGTAAAGCAGCCGCTCTGACATGCGGCCCCACAGCAGTGGCGGCGGGGTTCTGTTTCCCGCACCCCCTCATCCGGACAGTCTCACAACAGTCAATTCATCAAATATATAATAATATGTATACGTACGTAGTCCTAGCAGCGCAGTTCAATGTGGTCCCCTGGCCCCCTCAAAGTCACATGAGTATCATGGTATTGATAAAGTTCACTCATCACAACGTAGAAAACAAACTGATGGCTGGAAATTTTTATGGGCTACTTGTAACGTCAGGGCAATCTAATTACAAGTCACTCCTGGCTAACTCCATACTTAAGCGCTGGAGTGTGTGCTTGTGCTTGTTCTGTCAGGAAAGGAGCATGTATATGTATTAAAAACACAAGACGGGGGGGGCAAACTGTTTGAGTTAATTATTCAAACCTCAGTCATAAACCTGTGTTTCACATGATCCCGCAGGGCCTTTTGTCAGCAGGGCGCCTTCAGCACATGACAGGTGCAAATGTCGTGGACTGGAAGAATTAACTGGAGGTCATCCATTAATTCTAATCAAGCGGGAGTGAAAGCGCTCGGCCGGGCACATGCTTGGTAGGCCACGGGAAGGAACAGGCTTAAAAGTCACCTGAAATGACTTCTGCCAGGCAAGCCTATAAACACACAAGCGGCACAATTGCACTTATCAGTTAACTGCCAGGCTGTTATTTACTATCTCATTTTCCTGTCTGTCTACTCCCCAGTTGACTTAAGTACTACACATTGCTGTTGTGTGGTCTGCTCCATGCTATTGCACCCACCATTACCTCTCACTCCAGAGCTGCCCATTGGTCTGCTGTTGCCTAGCTACTGCCCACTGTTTCTCATTGAAGCCTCAACTGTTACTCTGGGCAGGCGGCCACTACCCTCCACATTTCATTAGGGTGCATTTTAGGGCTTGTCACTTACATTATTCGAACTGTTATCAGTCAATTTAATCCCTTTGGGTTTCATTTTTTTTTTGTCAAGACCGATGGCCAAATTTGCACAGCCAATTATCTATCATTTCAATTCAATTTGCTTTATTGGGAAGACAACCATTGTCATACCGCCAACGCAACATACAACACAGAAACCGCATATAACAGCACGCATAGTATGATTTACAACGCTCACAAAAAAGTTAAGGTGTGAAGACCATAACAAAAAACTGGTGAACTGTTTCATCTGGTCAACAAAATAACAAATTACATTTCAAATATATATGGTATGCAGATGGGGACCTTTTTGTGTCTCGTTTGTGGTTTGTGGATACATATCTGGCTGCTCTCTCTCTCTATCTCCCTCACACACACACCTACACACACACACACAAAAGAAAGTAATTAAAACCAATGCCCTTCCCACTGATGCCCTGTTCCTTTATCTAACCCAGAGGTGCACTATTTACCTGTATCATCATGTTTATTAATCAAGAAAATGAATCATATTTACCAAGAGGGAGAGGACTGCATGAATTGTAAAATGAACTATAAAATGTATTTCACACATTAACCTTCCTGGAGTGTGTATTTTATGTACTATATTGGCTCTTGCATTTTCAATTGAATGTCCATTCCCTTTAAGTGGATTGGGTCAGCTACACAGTCAGAGAATGAAAACATTTATTACAGTTAATGTAGACTGTAGCCAATGCTGGCAAGAATGCATCTTTGTCATACTAATGCCATCAAGTGTTGAAAATGCGGTACTGCAGGGACATAAACTGAATAATTCAATGCGCTCTGTATGCTTGTTTATTTCGCAATTCAGTAGATCACTTTGATCGTGATCAGCTGAAAAAGTCGTTTCAATGCGTCCATTTTTGACTTTACACCTGTTTTAAAACAGTACAGGTTTTACTAATTTTCTCATACGTTGTCTTTTAAATTCACCAATGCTTTAGTTTCAGGCAGTTTGACTTGTGGATGCAAGTCAAGGGGAGGTAGCGAAGATTGGGGTAATTTAAGTCAGTTTTACTAAAAGACTCCTTACAGCAAGGGAGAGATAGTAAATGGTATAACTAATATTTCTATACATGTTTCAGTATGTATAGAAGTGTAAATAAATAAATAAAATGCTTGTGCACATAACACTTCTTAAAATAATATCTGTCAGAAATAAGGTCCTGCCACTGAACTTGGCCCAGGACAGGGATAAGTTGACCCACTGTGGGATGAATATCTCCCAGCTACTTTTTCAGTTATAAAAACCCCAAACAATCAATGAGAATCTAACTAATATGAAAAGAATATCATTAAAATACTGACCCCTCCAGAGTTATTGCCACCCTTGCTATAGACAGGGGCCTAAAGTGTGCATCGTAGAGAGGAAAGATTAAAAATACTTCAGGGCAATATGATTAATGATCGTATTGGGAGTATTAGAGAAGGCATAGTGTGAGCTACATGATGGACAAATTAGCACATAGTGTTAAGCATCTGAAACAGCGAAGCAGCCTAAACCATCACCCTGGTGGAAGTGTGCATCATCACAGATATGTGGGTACGCTGGAGTGGGCATCTGCCGAACTAACACCCCATAGGGTTCAATAGCAAAGTAGCCATAAGCAATGATATGATGCACAGTGGCAACAGGGTGATGGTTAAAGGCTACTGTCTGAGGTTCAACGCCATCCACTAATTCAGCCCGTCATGCCGCTCACACTGTGGTTATCCTAATAACCCGGATCACATTGTTCTGAACTTTCGAAAATCTTTCCTCTCAGTGCCAACCCTACCTGTTACCTCCTATCTTGCCCATTTGTCAGGGGGCAGGGATATTCTTGTTTTTTTTGACAGCTTTACTGCCAGTTCAAAGCATTTCATAGGGTTAAGCCCTAATTGCATGCAATTATGGTTTCAAGTTTGTAAAGTGCAATGCATCAAATTTTACATTTGTGTGGTAACATATAGCGATACTACATTTTCTAGAAGACAGTCAGCCTAGCTGTAATAATTTACTGGTGGCTTAACTTACCTCAGACTTTTTTTGTAGCTCCCTCTACCCTGCAGCAACCATTTTGTGAAAATTTCCCCACGCAGCAAGTCAAAGCGAACCCCAAGGAAATAATTTCAAATGTTATTATAGCTCCATAACACCAAGCCATATGGAGTGTACTTTTAAATTTAGCCTCATTTCAGAAGACTACTGAAACCTTATAAAATAAAATTTTACTTTTAATTTAAAACAAAAAAATGGGAATTCCACTGATTATGTTTGCTTCCCTACAAGCAAATGAAGGACTCTTTAAATTCACCTCACTCTCCCATATACTATAAAGCAAGTTCACAGGTTATCAGGGTAACTTTGCAAAATATTGTAAATAGGTTTATCTGATAATGACGCTAGCTGTAAGTCAATTTGTGCATTTGTTGTCATTTTTCATTAATTATTTATAGTATTTATTTATAATGATACATACTTACAATTATATTAATGGCATGATATTGATATAACGTATGCTTACCATATTCAAATAACTTTTTCCCCTCCTCTGTCATCCTTTGTTTAACTAAGTAATGCATGAAACAGGTTATATTAACAGATGTATACATATAACAGAAGTATAGTTAAAATACTTTCATCTGTTAATTTTTATTTGCTTGTTTGTTTATTTATTTATTTATTTTTTGCGGGGGGGGGGGGGGGGGGGGGGCGGCCACTCCAGTTGTAGCTGGAGTGGACAGGCTCCAAAATTCCCACGTACCCAAGTTACCAGCAAATCTAGGAGAGGTACATACCAATATCAGCTTGTACTGTAACATATTTACATAAATAGATATTGTGAAGATACTGCAAATTCGCCTATCTATGTACTGTACTACCTATCTGTGCTTTAAGGCAGGAAAAGTTGTTAGCGTAGCCGCTCATTATGTAGGATCTCTATTGCGGTCCCGAGTGGACGTAGACGTACAAACGCACACGCATGCGTCGAGAGCTCTGCGTGTCATAGCAACCGCGGAGGACAACATGGTGAGTGCCTGAAAAACAGTTAGTTGCACATTACATCATTAACAAACATGATATTTACTAGGGTAGAAATATAATACTGAATATTTCTGTACATCAAGGGCTGCTACATGCGCATACATTTCTGTAATCGTTATAACAAATTCGCAAGACCGCTAATATTCATCTATTCGGCTTGGTTGGGTATTATGCGTACCTGGTTGTGTTTACTTCCATTTGACATGAATCCTGTGCTGCCAATTCAGCAAAATAGCAAGCTAGTTAGATTGCATGCTTTCCAACATTTATTGAAACGTGCTATTTTGCAAGATATGGCTTGATATCTGTGTGCTACCTATGTGATGTTAAAAAGAGCCCTGCCTGCCTAGACGATGCTTTCAAGCAATCATTAACACAACACCAGCCTAGCACTAAAAAATAATCATGTTTCACAGTTCGTTAGCGAGACAGGTAAATTGCTATTTTATGTCCCAGTAGTTTCTTAGTTGCTTAATTGTAAAATATCATGGCGATCGTAAGTACAGCTATCCAAAGTCGACAGCTAACGTCGGCGAGAACACCTTATTTTAGAGCCAGTGAATCATTGATGTATCACTTGCTACCCAACCAGCCAGCTAGGGCCTTTTCTTTCCAGTTAAAACTCGCACTAATTTAGCTACGTAGGTGAACCACAAATGCAGAGAGTGCTGACTTTATGTTGCCAAAACAAATAGCCAAGCAGCTGCTTGGCTGTTACCTCTTGTCCATTCTCGGGGAGAGTTTGAGAGGACGCCATAGATAAAACCACAAGACTTCAGACCTAAATCTGAAAATTACTAGATGCAATGCATGACTGAGCTGGAACTATAAGGGTTTAAAAAGTGTAATCCATCTCAGAAAGGTTTTTTTTAACCATATCAAACCTCAGAATTCATTCTAAGCATGTATTCAACGTTTCATGCACTCTAAAACAAATGTGACATGTATTACTATTATAGTGATATTACTGTATCTGTGTCATCCACGTTTCTCTGTATGTTCAAACCTTTCTCTCAACCCTATTAATATTATGTTAAAAATGCCCCTGTCCATTTTTTTTTTGAAGGCGAAAGCAACAACCATAAAAGAAGCTCTAGTAAAATGGGTAAGTTATTATCAGCACAATTTATTTTGTTGATTTTTGCATTGCCATGAAGTTTAGTATAAAGGTCATCGAGCTCAAACTATCATATGATGTTTTATTTCATTACCTCATGATTCTTTTATTGCACAGCTGCCATCTATTATTTTATACCAATAAATAGCTAAAAGCCGACAACTGTGACCATACAGATGGGTTTTTTTGGGGGTGGGGTGAGCTTGCACATTTTAAATGTCATTGCAACTGTAGACCATCAGTCAACCAATGGAAAATAGCCTGCATTGTACCTCAGGAATTTAGGGTATAAGTAAGGAAAATAACTGTCAGTAGTTGCCTCATTGAATATGTTAAAACTGCCCCTTGTTTGGTAACAACACGTTGACCTGCTGCAGTAAACTTTCATAAAATGTACACAGCTATATCTTATCTGTGGATTTTTTGGCAGGAGGAAAAGGCCGGGGAGAAAGTCGGAGAGGCAAAGGCAGTCAAGCTGTACGCTCAGATCCCCCCGATCGAGAAAATGGACGCCTCGTTGTCCACCCTCGTCAACTGCGAGTGAGTGCTCCCCAGGGTGATGGTGCAGCTATTTTCCCCTGTTCTTCTGTGGCATAACCGAATTGAGAGCGGAGATGCTGAATCCCTCTGAGGGTTTCTCTATGCATATGGTAATTTCCCAGCACTTATGATGTCTTTTTTTGTGCCGTAGGAGGTTGTCCCTGTCGACAAACTG
Source organism: Albula glossodonta (assembly GCA_019788955.1). Lineage (NCBI taxonomy): Eukaryota > Metazoa > Chordata > Actinopteri > Albuliformes > Albulidae > Albula > Albula glossodonta. Next base: position 491,395 of record JAFBMS010000102.1, on the reverse strand, counting down.
CATTGAGAAAATCGCCAACCTGAATGGTCTGAGTAAGTGTGAACAATTTATATATATGTGTGTGTGTGTGTGTGTTTGTACTCTGCTTAACTGCACAGGTTGGGAGTCCTGTTACATTATATACATAAGCATTTTGTATTTTTTACATTTTACCCATTGCACGTGAAGTGGATTTGTTTGAATGCACATGCCCAGAAAGTGATTCTCCCTCCCTTTTAGAAAACCTAAGGATACTGTCACTGGGACGTAACAACATAAAGAACCTCAATGGACTGGTGAGCGTTAACCTGTTGTATTCCGTCTGGGAGAGTGAGGTAGATTGAGCTTGAATGGTTAGAGAGCCAAGTATGTAATACTGAGGCTTCAAATTCAGTCCCCAGGAAGGGCGCTGCTGTCGTACCCTTGAGCAAGGTACATTTAATCAAATCTCAAGATGTGTAAAAGTGTAAACTGTGTAAGTATCTCTGGCTGAGAATATTTTATAAATGCCTAAAAATATAAAGCTGGAAATTTTTCCGTATTTGTAGAGTAAATCAAATTTGAAATTATACATATTCTACCTGTACCTTATTTTACTCTGGTACTTTTCTGTTTTTCTGTTTTATTAGTTTAATTCTTGTATGCTTGTTTTATTTAATGGGGAACTGAAGGCAAAGAATTTCATTGCCTACAACGTTGCTATCGTCGCTATGTTGCCGTGCATGCGACAATAAACTCCGAACTTTGACGTACGAGATCCGAAATGATACGATATGCCATTGAGTCACCTTCCTTGACACCGCACAGCTGTGTGTTTTGAGTACGGCCTGTGTCGGAAAGTCACGGTAGCTGTGTGCTTGCGTCGCCCCCTTCAGGAAGCGGTGGGTGACACGCTGGAGGAGCTGTGGATCTCGTACAACCTGATCGAGAAGCTGAAGGGAATCCACGTGATGAAGAAGCTGCGGGTCCTGTACATGTCCAACAACCTGGTGAAGGAGTGGGGTGAGTACGCCATGTGCTGACCATCTGCAGGCCATTCATCAGTGCGCGGCGTCCAGAAACTTTCCATGACAGCAACCACCCTCTGGCTGAGAACCCTCTTTTATCTAGCGCCCTCTAAAGGCTGGGAGGAGGTAGCTATTTGACGTACTAGTACATACGGGCATGTCTTAATTCTTGGAATTCTTGAATTCCCACGTTCTTAATTTGCGGAGAATCCCGTGGGGGGTTATGGGATACCGGTTTGGGCGCTAACGTGACCCGCAGCGTGGCGCTAATGTGGGTAACTGCAGGTTGTGTTGTAGGAGGGATCTCCGGTTTGAGCATAGTCGTGTGTGGGGGGGGGGATTGACCGCATAGCTCATGCCGTTGCAGTGGAGTTCCAGAAGCTGGCGGACCTCCCGGCGCTGGTGGACCTGGTGTTCGTGGGAAACCCCCTCGAGGAGAAGTACTCCACCGAGGGGAACTGGACGGAGGAGGCGACCAAGAGACTCCCCAAGCTCAAGAAGTTAGACGGTGAGAAGCAGAACCCTCTTCGCTGTCGGGCACATTTCAGAACGTATACTCAAAGACAGAGTGTCACCCTCTTAAAAACCTGAATGGATGAGGGGGGAGAAATTCACCTTTTTTTCAAAAAGTATGCAGTCCTCAATATGCCAGCACTGTTAGTAATATCAGTAAGTACCCTGTGCTTAATTACAACAGTTATTAAAATTGAATACAGTGGATGTGCAAATTCTGTGCAATTAACAATGTTGTGCATACATGAAACTCAGATGAGCACCAGTAAAAATACCTATAACGCAGACGTATATTCAGAAAAATATTACTGCAATAAGTGAATCACAGCATTGTGGTCACCTACATGTAAAAATCTGAATTTTTTTCCTCAAATGTTATTCATTTTCTCATACTGAAAGTGCAGGTGAAATGCACCCTATTAGATATTTAGCAATAAAGTTGTTAGCGGTCATCCTGTTGTTATCTAAAAGATCAGTTAAATTTCGAAACCTCATCTGCTGTTGACAGTATTGTAAAATATACGTGTTTGCATATATTTCGTACACAGACCTTTACAGGTATTGATTAATGTAAATATGCAGGTCTTTACCATGCCTGTTTCCTAGCACTTAGGTAATGTACTTGTTAAATTTTGTCATATGCACTTAACACCCTGGAAGTGAAAGCAAGAGAGAGCCCAGCTACGCACAAAGCGTGCTATGAGTAACAGTTATTGCTGACACTTAGGGTGAATGAAGCCAAGTTGATTTTTTTTTTTTTCACTGGTGTATTGATCTGTGTTGTTCTTGACTTTAGCTGCGTTGTTTTTTTTATTGTAAGGAGCCATCAGCGTTCATCAATTAACCTCATACTCTGAACTTATGCTACTAAGGTCGCAAAGTGGCAGCTCTGAAAACTCTCCCATTCGATCAATAAATGCTGTGGGGAGTGTGGCATCCAATTAAGTAGATTAAATGATTATATTTACATCATGTGGCAAAGCAGCCGAATATTTGTACAGGAGGTCCTCGGGTTACGACGGTCTCGAGTTACGTCGTTTCGTGGTTACGACGCACTCCCATAAATTACTAGTTTCGACCACAGCGGTTTGTTTCGCAAATACGACCACAGAAATAAAAATAAGAAATTGTACGTTTTTAAAATTTTTTTTTATTAATGTTTCATGTAATTACTGTATTTTATATGTCCTTCATGTGTTGTGTTTACAGTGTGAGTGACTTAAGGTGTTGATTTAGGTATAATTTAGGTATAAATTCCGACTTACGTCGAAAATTGGCTTATGACAAGTCGTAGGAACGGAACTCGTTCGTAAGTCGAGGACCCCGTGTATTTTGTTTAAGTTTGATTTTTTAAAATGGTGCCCCTTGTTGGTGCCACCACAGCTTTATAGATATGTTATGTCGTCGTTGTTTTGAAAGATTCTCTGTTCAAATTAATGTCCTCAGGTTGACTCTCCCTTGTCGGGCAGAACAGTAGAACAGTAATATAAATGTTTTGAAAATTGGGGATATCCAGAAATGTGTTTCTTAAAGGATTAAATAATTGCCTTTTTACCTTGAATGCCGTTGTTCACCCAAATGGAATTCTCAGTCAATAGTCAATCCTCTGATTAATTACGTTTAAACTTGATCCAAGAGAGGCACATCAGCCAAATATAACGGAAGCCATCAAAGTCAGAGTCAAATAATGACACTGTTTGGGCGAGCCTTACAATTATTTTAAGTGTTTCCGAACAACATTTGTCAAATTGCAGTCATTCTGGGTACATTTCTGCTGTGACATAAAGAGACAACTTAGGATCTGCAGTGAAGTGATGCCAGATGCCAAAGGTTCAACGTGTAAATGGAAAATGTATGGTGTTTTGATTGATCAACAGCATTCAAAGTAAGCGGACTGTCATGTAGATTTCAGATACATTAGCCAATCAGAACACTTCATTAAGACTATCAAAATACACAGAGTATCAAATATATTTGGGTTACTTTTGCAATGTTTTTATACCATAAAAATGATATGGGCCACAGCATCTATCAAAGCTTGATGAAAAATAAGGGCTTGCAGCAAACTTGTTTTCACAAGAAATTGTTTTCAACAGTGCTGGCTCACTTTGTGACCTTTGATGTTGAAGCTGACCCCCGAGAACATTTTAAATATGAAAATTCTGGGATATCCTTTGATTGCACATTTCCTGCCTTTTACTGTTTAAAAAAAATAATAATAAATTGCGCCCTCAAGAGGTCAGATTTCAAAGGGCCATATTTTGGGGACCACTGGTCCAATTGAAAAAATCCTTGCAATTTTTTAGGCGTGATGAGAACTAACAAAATCCTTGATATAGTGTTACAAATATGTCCTGATTTTCTTTCTTATAACAGACAAATAAGTCAGTTATAGCTGTTGTGAGAGAAACTAAATAGCCTTTTGCTTAACTCTTTCTTTCAGGTAACCCGGTGATCAAACATGACGATGATGAAGGAGAAGGAGAAAGTTAGCACATCTGTTTTCGCTCTTCATTAATGTTTACATTTCTTGTGTATGTATTTAAATGGGTCAAGCGCCAGCAGTTTCAGATAACACTCGCTAAGTGTTGTTTCCCCGTTGTGTGATCTCCACCGTTCGGGCCAAAAATCAGACATGGTTTAACACTACAGACACTAAAGGAGCTTTTCCTAAACCAAGAATCGTGGTGTGCATCACAATGACCCCTGCATATTTGAATAACGATGCAGAAAGATGAAAGAAAACATCTAAAATATATAAATAATTATTGGGACACATTTTCTGCAGACAGAATTCATGTATAAGGAATGAATCAAAATATATTGCGATGCAATGCTGGGATAAACTTTGTTCCCAGCATGCATGCAGAGTGTACAGCCTGTTAGTGGCAAACAATATCAATCAATTAGAACATACTGTGTAAAGCTGTATGTGTCTAAGAAGGAGTAGGTTTAGAATCAACATTTCTTACGAACTCTTCTGTGTTTATTTTGGAAGGGCTGGATACACTTTCTGGGACTTTATTGGGTAAGGGGTTCCTTTTATGAAATCTAACGCTGCACTCGTTGGAAAAACAAGAGGCTAATCGGTACGCATTATATCAGTATGTATATCTCATAATTAACTTCCCAAAAATAAGTGAATCAGTGATTTATTCATTGAATGAGAAAGAAATCAGAGTGAGTCACACACTGGTGCTCTGTAGCTAATTGTGTTGAATACGTATTATACATGCATAATAGGCAGCTTAATTAGCTTTCAGAATTATATTACCTTGAAATTAGTATTTGCGACGTTTTGCCATTGATCGGCCCTTTTATTTATTTACAGCTGAGCTGAATCTCTTGAATGCAAGTAGTTTAAGCTGTTGTGATCGCATTTCAATACATTTATAATAGACACTGTGAAGAAATGCATTTAGCATAATTCTCAAGTGCATGCATTGTACAAAATGATTTAGAGATGTGAAACATCTGTTTTTGGAAAATATATAAATATATCTGTTTTTGGAAATATGTTATCTTCTAAATACTCAGAGTTAAAGGAGCCAGTCAGGATTTGTCAGAAGAAGCATAAAACAAGTATCTGAGGTGCAGACAAAGGAGAGAACAGAAAAATTTGATATGTGTACGTGGTAGTTGGTATTTCTGATGTTTATATTGTTATAATTTGTTATTGCTCTCTTCTACAGGGTACAAATGGCACATTACTAAAATTAATGTGTTCATTTAATGGTTTTCTATCTTATTCCACATTTCTACCTTTAGGTGAATTAAATAGTAAATTGAATAGTATATAATGTGACACTTTATAACGAATTTATACTTTTATAATTATTTTGTAATCAAGCAGTAATTGGATTGTTAATTTGGGTGATTGTTTCTGCAACTCATATTTGAACGCATTACTTGAAGGTCTGGTTTTTTTTTCAAATAAATATCAGTTGCAGTAGCTTATTTGGGTTGATTGTGGATCAGGTTTCTTGAGAAAGTCTGGACTTGTCAAAGTTTTACATCACAAATGTTTATCTCTTTGCATGACATGTGTTTTCTCCTCCATTATGAACAAACAGCACTACAAACAGGTTTAATATGCTGCCATGTGTTGAAACACAGTTTAATTTGTGTAATACATAACTACAAAATACATATTCTGAAATAGAACTTCAAATATGCATGGGTCATTTAAACTGGGACACATCTTTTTCGGTGGACTGCTTAATTATATTTATTTTGAATATTTCTCTTCCGAACGGTGTATGCTCTGTACATATGTTTAGGAAGAGTACACAGAACTGTCGAATCTGTCAGAAAGCTGGACATATTTTAAAATCACAACGGGTGTTATTTGTATAAAATCCCCCCCTTCATGGTTCATTAATGATGTTAATAGGATTCCATATGGAAGCACGTTGTTGGTACCAATCAAGATTAATGTCTTATTTCATAAAAAGTATAAAATGCTATATGAAACAGGGAACACAATTTCTGCTTGACCAATGTTGGTACTATCACTATTACTGTTATTATTGTTAATAATAATGTTTTATTAATAGCAATATGTTGCTCCAGATTTGAAATGGTTAAGCACACATGTACTGCTCTGTGTATTCACTGTGGTGCTATCATTTGAAGGAGCAAAGTAACCGTTCACACTTAGCATGGATGTAGCATCAATCACCAGGTGACCTTTCCCCCCCCGTTAAGCTGGGATTCCATGGTTACCAACAGGGGCACGCTGACTCCATCGCAACGTTCACGCTGAGGGCAGCTGGCACACAATCACTTGTGGCTTAACATGTATTTATGCGTTAAGCTGGTCTTCCAATCCCTATTAGGCCTAATCTGTCCACTTCAGATCCATTCTAAGTATTAAGCTCAATTGAACATAATTAACTGAGATTAGCTAAGGGGAAAACTAGCTTTGACAAAATTGCCCCAAAATCAAGGTCGGGGGGCACAGAGTTCGACTTAACATGCAATGTTATAGGCATTAGTGATGATACTTGTATCATTAATGTGGATTTTTTTTTTCATTTGTGACTTGATGCCATGAGGATCTCTGTATTGGTCTGTTTTTAAAGTCTGACAGAGTCACAGACTGTGCCTAATTGTATGAATTAGTAACTGCTGAAAACAGAGTTCAGATTTCGAGAGGCATACTAAAATGGAAGTCAGCTGTATTACATGACATTATCATCATTTAGCTGACGCTTTTATCCAAAGCAACTTACAGTTGATTGGGTTAGCCAAGGGCCAATACCCCCCTGGGAGCCATGTGGCGTTAGGGGCCTTGCTCAAGGGCCCAACAGCAATGGTGTTCTTGTTGTGGCTGGACTGGGGTTTGAACCACCACCCTCAGGGGTCCCAGTTATTTACCTTAGCCACTAGACTACAGGCTGTCCTCTATGTTTGCTGATGTCCGCATTTGCTCTGACCTTGTTTTTTTTTTTACGGTGATGTGTTTTACTATGATTCGTCTGGCAAGTGGCTGTGCATGACCTCCTGCCAGTATCACGTTTTCTCTTGCACATCTAAATTCACCAAAGCTCAGTTTTAGCCTTACGTTGCAGGGGACAGACTGGGTGCCAGTTGTGTGAGTCGCCATCCCTTAAGTGGCTCTCCTCCTGCTCTGGGTGTGTTCTCATATGGCTGCGTTGCTGTTGCTACCGAAACATCTGCAGTCAGTTATCGGCCCCAATTAAACATTAAATGTGACAGTGTAAAATATGTACAGCCACTTGTTTGTCTCAATGGTACTGCAGGCTATGAGTTGAGCGAAATGAATACCGTTTCCTTTTCACGCCACTATCGTGGTTTACACTTCTATGAGCAGACTTTGTGGATGGGTGATGCATGGCATGCGTCATTAATTCAGGGCTAACGTTAAAAAACTTGGCCAAGCCATGGGAGAGTGAGATTTTGTGAGCCCCAATTGGTTGAACCCGTCATTATGCATTTACTGACTGAAACCAATATTTCTTTGGCTGTTGAGACCAAAGCATTGTGATTGGCTGAAACAAACAGGTGACTGATTGATCACATGGTACATTTGAAGTCTCACTCTCCAACCTTGTTTACTCACTTGAATCCGGTGCTGTATTTAGTCAGACCTTTATGACTTGAATCACTGTTGATACAGGCTCATAAAGAAAGCATCAAGAATGCAGCCATTTTGTGTAACCATTCAACAGGAGTCTCTTCCTAATATAGATTCCTAGCAAAACAAACACTGGGATCAAAGGTCATCAGGATGTTTTAGTATGTACTGTATGCCTTTTAGGTATGAACATGATCTATGAATATATTTATAAAGTGATTTTTACTTGTGTGGGTTTTAAATTTATAGGTATATTTGTATAAATTAATATAACATTAAGTTTGATTAATTTCTAAATGACATGATGTAGATACTAGACGTATGTTTGCAATAAAGAATGCTGAAGTTATGTTTTGGTTTGTTTATTTCTGTCCTTTAGATGCAGTTTTTTTATTGCTTTCTCCCTTTTTTCTCAATTAGGTCCTGGTCCCAAGCTATTTTGGCGCATTTTTCTGCTACCTTCACAATAACTCATAGTGGTGCCATTTCTGATTATGCTCGAGTGCTATGTGACACATCATGTCCTATTATACACCAAAACATACTTACAATGCCATAAATGACAAAAACCCAAAAGAACCGTTGTGTTATGGTTGACCATAGAGTTGGGGGCAGGGGTGGTATGTTTTAAGAAGTGTTGTAATTTCTACATAAAACCAAACTTATCTGAAAATCTGAATTTAAACAAAATACAACTTGTTTCAATGTAAATTAAAAATTGGTGAGTAGAGAGCCAAATCATGCAGAAAATGTGTCTCTTTCCCAAACGTGATGGCAGACACCGTGTATTTTTAACCCTTGTCCTCAGGCAACCTAAAGCACAGACAAGCTGTCACCCTTACTGTGCTTTTTAGGTGCTTGGGCATCTCAACCCTGTAACTCTCTAGAGTCTATGTCCAGATTTTAAGACTTCAATCAATTATCTGCAATACTTTATATAAAAAAAAAAACAACAGACCTGACCAGACTATCAACTGCTTCCATATAACAAACTACTCACAAAGATATAAATTTAGCACTGCTGGATTGTTTATTAAATTGGCACAATCATAGGAATCATCCCATCTGACTTTGCTATCGCTGAAATCGAAGTGAAACCAGACGCAAATGGCAAGTTAGTTCACAACTACCACTCCCCTCATTTCCCTACGGTGTAACGACCAAAAGTGTCCGACATACCACTTTCAACTGCCAGTTGCTGACAACTAAACTCTATTTAATTCTGCAACAGCATGTTCCTAAAACATCAAATACAAAGTTTCGTTTTACAAAATGTTATAGTTCGGCGTGTGCAGCACCAACCACGTGGTACGTCATTCCGGAACCTGGAATATGACGTAGTCAGTACCCGGGAGATTTTGAAGTGACAACGACTGTCATGACAACCACTCTTCATACAGATTACAAAGGCAGCTATAACGCATGTAATATAGACATTAGTTCCATTACCAAGTAGTTAACCACATACATTTACAGTAGGCGACAATAGCAAGTTAACTGCCTTATTAATAAGTATACAAATAGCGAGGAAATATTTCTATTGAATACATGTTTGTAGACAGCTGCTACTATTCGCGCGGGCTAGTCAGTTGAGCTGGCTAGCAAGCTAACGTATCTCTAGAAATTTCTAGAACAAATGCTGTTTTCCTTTCCTAGGGTAACTACTAGTGTGAAGTCTGCAAGTTTAATATACCCTGCGTTACTATCCGACGGGAAAATTAAACCCAAATGAACTGACATTAGCTGCAGTAATGCAGCGTGGAAAGAGTGTGAAAGTGAAAGAAGTGATTGAGTCACTTTGTAAGTTACTTTCTGCACTGGGAGTGCAGTCAGTCCCTGATACAGACACCTTCAGACGGGCAAAATTCAATAAAGGAGACGCGGTAAGTAGTTCACTTGGCTATATTAAGCTCAGTCCAGATGTTGGCTAGCTAGCATGCGTGCATATCCTAAGTTGACAGTCCACAACAAAAAAAGATAACATGGTCGACTAGTTCTTCTCTTCAAGAATGGGTGTATTGCCAACATTAGGCCAAATTAAGTTACCTGTGTGATTATGACATAAACTATTGTAAGCTGAATTCAGTCCTGGCTTGGTATTACATTCAGCTTCAGCTTTAAAGCCACCGTTTGCATTTTGCATCTAAGTGTCAACATCAAAATGCCCCCTTTTAAGCAATAAAATAAGGTAATTTTAAATGCAGCCACCTCTGAACAAATGAAACCCTGCACCCCTCTCTCACACACACATTTCAGTTTCCAAGTGTCGGACGAAGTTCGTCTTCCTGTACTTTGTCTTGCAGTAACCACATACACATAACAATCTTTTGCCAAATATGACCTTTACTGGCAGCCTTTTTTTCAAGTTGCTAGGCTTGATCGTTGAACCTGTACAGTATTTGATCGGGATCTGCCTCTGCGTTGTTTCTCTGAAAGCAGATAGGTTGTCTTTCAGTGTTTATGCTCTGTGAGTGGCCAAAAGGAAGTTCATTTGGCCAGAGGTATCTTAAATATTCCAGATACAGGTTCCTGCATGCTGTATATTTTATTTATTCTTAATGGCATGTGTGGTTTTTAAGTTGGGGATTTTTAGGGATGGTTGACTGAGCAATTGGAGAAGGTTTACCATTAAACAGTCCCTGGGATATAGATTTGAATTTCATGTAAAATACAGTGGCCATCTCTGGCTTTGGAAGGGAGTTTGAAGCCCTATCGCAGCTGAACCAAAAGACAGGAAGCTGACATCTTATCAGGTCTAATTTAGTCCTGCAGGGGTTTTTCCCCGCTTCACTCGCAGTAATCTGATATATTTGTAATTCTGCATGCAGGATCTCATCTGAAATACGATATCATCTTCATACAATCTTTTTTTATTGGATTTTAGGCATGCATGCAGTAGCTGTCAGATTAAGCTCATGTAGACAGATTTTTTCCACTATGGTGCATAGTAAATTAGTGCAAATCCTAGGGCAGTATATTCTAGATTAAAGCAGTCATTTCCTCTAGGCTTCATTTCAAAGACCATATGTTTGTCTCCAGAAGCCTGTTCTGGAATCATCTCCCAGAGTTCTGCTGTACATTCTACTCAGTGAATCTCAGTGTGACCAGATGATCTGCATATTAAACTTTGGCGTTATTAAAAATGAAACTGGAAGCTCATTCGCCTCAATTAAATTTGCGAATAATTAATCATACGAATATTCTAATATCAAACATCTGTGAAGAGTTGTGTACTTTTTGCCATGGAGGTCACTGTTGTTTAGAAACAAACTTTCTCCAGCACTGTGGAAAATCATATAGGCATTTGTTTGTCCAGATTGAATGAAATACTATGTTTAAGTCAATGATGCAGCGACTATCAGTGCTGTCTTTCTTTTCTCATATTCATTTAGGATGTGCAAGGTGTGAAAATAATTGGAAGCGAGAGGTGGGGTTTAGTGGAACAGTATATGTGGATATGGCGCAATATTAAAATCAGGGAAGATTTTCTGGGTCACTGAAGCTCAGCCCTCATGTTTATTCTGAATATAGTGATTCTGACAGAAAATGCAAAACATGGGAATGGGTAATGCAAATTATAATCTAAGTTAAAGATAATCTAAGTAAAAAAACAAAAGGGTGGAAATGGAAACTCACAATGTAATTCTCTGAGACCTCTGAAAAGGCAATGTAAGCTAAATTGTCTGTCAAACGGCATAGAATTGTCCCGGCCGATCGGTCGCAGGGGTCGCTGCCAAGAGGAGACTTTTTTGTCAACAAAGCATTCATGTGCAAACTAAAAGGATAATCTGTATTGAATTCTTTTGTTTCAAATGTCCAAAGTACTAATTAAAACCAGGCCATGAAATAACCAATCCATCAAATAGAATAAAAGAGGACATAGAACCAAACACACTCAGAAAACTGAGGGCAGGGTTGGGTAATAATGCAATTCAAGCAGCATAAATGATATTTGCGATATAGATTGATCAAGTATTTGTGATCCATTTGATGATTAGATAGTACACAATAAATGAAATTCTCAACTTCTCAACTGGATCCAGAAGTTGGTAGATCTAGGCCAGCAGTGCAGTGCAATGTAGTGTAGTTGTTAAAAGGTTGCAAGTTCGAAGTGTGACACAGCTGTTTCACATTTGCTCAGTTTACTTAGCTTGAATTGCTTCACTGCAATATGCAGTTGTATAAATGAGTAATACATGCAGAATGGGAGCTGTGTAAGTTATTTTGGATGACGGTATCTGTCATGAAATGGATGTCTGTTGCAGGTGGAAAACTTGTGGAGGTTGCTTTACAGCCTGGTCTTGAAAGCTGTGGATTGGGAGTGTTCATGTCAAGATACAAAGCAGCATGACCTAGGTAAGATACGACATAGTATTATTTTACACTTAAACAAGATTTTATTTAGTTACAAATTGTCTGGCACATGCTATTTTTGAGACTGAGTATCTTTTTCTGTTAAACTGTACCATTAATTACTTCACAGTAGATTTAAGAAGACCCCCCCCCCCCCCACACACACACACACACAAACACACACAGCCAGAAATACACTTGGCATTAAAGATTGAAAACAGTATTGACTTTTGTGACTGTCAGAGGAAAGGTATCCTGCAGGTTTGTAAAACTAGTGGACTCCCCATAGAATACGCTATATATGATTGGTGTTTCATATCTGCAGTGTGAAAAATGGAGGAGGTTAGGGGCTGGGAAGGGTCACCTGCATTGGAAGGCTCATGGTGGGTGGGGAAAAAGACGTGATGAAATATAAAAAGAACAATAATAACATTGACCCTGGAAATTAATTTTAAGTTAACTGTATTTTTTGTCATTCTGTCTCACTAGACTGTACTTGGAGTCCATCAGTGATCTGTTGAAGGCATAGCTCTCCCTAAAAAGATTCATTTTCTTAACTTGTGAATGGTCTTTTGATCTGACGGTGCCAGTTCTTTGCAGTGTCTTTTTGCAGATTTCATTAGTTCATTAGAAAGGTTCTGCATGGCCGAATTTCAAAATTAGTTGAAGACCATGGATGATGAAGCTGCAGCAAAGTGTTCTGCCTTAAAGTCCCTTTGGAATACCAAAAATAATAAAAATGAATGCCATTTGTTTGAGGTGGTAAGTCTTTTGGAGACAATATCTGCCGTTTCACCCCGCATCCTTTACACTGTGACCTCTTCGCTTTTCATTACAGACTTTACAAATAAGCTAAATTGCTCTGCAGTCACATAGGCTATGTCAGCTGAAGGTGGGGGAAATACTTTTAAAATCACTTACACAACCACATGGCAGTTTGTTCATTGCCATTGTGATGGATTAATAAAATCTCCAAAAAGACAATGCTGAGAGCTGTCATTTGTCAGGGTCTGAAAATTAATGTCTACCCTGGGTTGTTAGGATGAACCTTAAACAGCAAGAATGGTGGCGTTCGGACTTTTAAAAACGATCAGCATGTAATGTGTTACCATAGTTACACTAGTTTGTTTAACCTACACTGTGCCATGCTGTGCCGAAGGTGCCCAGGCCAGGCTGGTGGGCGATGTGCTGTGGCAGTGCGGCTATGGCGCCCCCTGGCTGATGGGAGGGGAGGCGGGGAGTCGGGACCTCTTGCTGGCTCTGGGCTGGGTGATTTCGTCAGGAAGCCTGCTGGAGACGCTGTTAGCAGATCAGGCGGTGGGACTGGAGACACTGTCCACGCTGCCGGGGGTGAGAGCAACACAGTTCCTACACACCTTGGTCGTCTTTGAAAATCTTCAAACAGAAAAGAAAAAAAAAACTTGTGAAAGTTCCAAAGATTTGTGAATTCTGATAGATATTTTTGAAGGGCTTGAGTTTTTACCATGCATGTTGGAAAAAGCTTCACATCTTCATTTTCTTATAAATAATTCCTTCATAAACTGATCCTGTACCAGGGTCCACAATCCTGAAATAGCAGTAGTTTTCAGGGATATTGAGGCCATTTTTCCAATGCTGTATTAGTTGTTGGCAACATTGGTGATATGACCTACTCCACAATTTGATGGGTCCTTCAATTTGAGGTAATAGGGCCTTCAACAAAATTGAAAACTATTTGTGGTATAAGTATTTTATTTACAATGTTGAAAACGCAAGACTGTGAATGTGATTCTGTGTTCGTAGCACTGTTTGCCCTTGGAATAGGCAGAGCCATTTTTTATGTTGCAGAAAATCTTTTTCTGTAGAAAACATGTGCTACACAAAAATAAGCATGGGTTTTTCATTCAAAAATGTCTTGTTTGGGTCTGTTAAAATCACTGTTCGACTAGCACAGTCCTTAAAAACTTGTAAAGGATGTTGAAATATTCCCGAGAAGAATATCCACTATAGAAACCCTGCTGTAAGAGCTGTGATACAAGAGCAACTCATGTTTGCTTCATGTGTAGTTATGTTAGCTGCAAAAAAAGCTTTCACGCACATTTAACAGGTTTTGTCAGTGACACAGTGATGTCAAAATCATGGCATAACCATCACACCTATAACCGTTCAAATTCACACCGTTAATTTCCACCCGTGGTAAGGTGATTAGTTGTTTAAGTGAATGTTGTGCAGTCCATGTTTTTTCTCTCTCTACTTGTCAAGAGTTGAAGCATAATACATTGATCTTAACCAGCGGCCTGGTGCTCCATCATAATGTGCCTCTCGTAGTACGGAAGGCTAATTTGCAGACTGTTGTGAAAATGTCGGTCATAAAATGCTTGTAGTCTGGTTGTCTTTAATTGAGGTACTGGTTAATAGATTTGGAGATTCAGAGGGGGGGAATTAAAAGAAGAAAAGATGAATGCTGCTCCGCAGTGATCCCAAGCAGGATCTCCTCCCAGCTCAGAGCAGAGTCTGAGGCTCAGAGCAGGGAAACGATACCAGTCACACACCTATGAATCACTATTAACAGACAGCAGTGTTAGGACACTGTTGGGTTCGGTAACATTCTTACCTGATGGCTCCAGCAGGTGGCAGTACTGTGCTGCAGGTGCTGGAGAGAGAGAGGAGATTGAGCTTCGCTGCGGCACACAGACACAGGGCTGACTCAGAGAGAGGTGTAGCCAGCTCACGAGCTCAAGCCCTTTGTGGGAAATACAGCGGGAGGGAGACACTGAGCTGCGTGTGCATGCATGCGTGCGCGTGAGTGTGTGTTTCAGAGGTGGGGGCTATGTGCATCGGGGTCATACTCTGTCAGGTATACCGATTTTCCTTTTTTCCCTCAATTTGGAGTGTCCAGTCCCATTTGCGGGCCTGTCTCACTGCTGCCCTCTATCAATTTGGGAACCTCCTTAGAGGCATGTGTTGGCAGCTGCACCTTTTCACAGCGCAGTCCGTCAGCTGAGCCGCCAAGACATGGTGTCGGAGGAACACGCTTCATGTGCTAATGATCCAGGTTTCCTGCAGGCTGCTGATCAGTAAGGGTTAACTGCTGGCAATGAGACGCTGAAAACCCTGCTGATTGTAATCCTCCCTCCCTGGGTGGTACATAATTCACATTAGCGCAGACATGGGATGGGAAACCTTGGTTTCCTTTTCTCGAAACAGCATTGACATGGCGCATTCGGACTGTACCCAGTAATTCAGGAGACTGTGTGAGTGGTTTGAGCTTGTATGGCACCGGATAGGCACTTCCTTTGACAGAGGTGATGCACCATGGAGTGCCGATGAGTTCATTTAGTCAGGCCCATGTTGTGAGACTTTAAGGCTCTGAGGAGCCGCTAAAACCTTTACATATATTTAGCTCCTGCCGCTTCCCCAAGTGGCGACTGAATTAGCACCAGTGTGGTACATTATTCAGGGACCGGAGAAGCTGTGTCTGCCTCAGCCTGATTAATGCCAGCAGAACGGAGGCTTTCTCTCGGTTAGGAACTGGCCGGCCTGTTAAAATGTCACACCGCTCATCCGGCACAGAGGGGGTAATGAGAAGGGAGGGACGGGTGGGTGAGTTAATGTGAGCGTGAGGGCCTGATGCCGGTCCCTGGCAGATAGATGTAGTTTTTATCTGATCTCAGGATTGAGGGGTCAGTTTAAAAGCATGGAATTGCATGTATGTCTGTGTGTGTGCGCGCGTGTGTCTCGCAGGTCCCTGGCAGAGTGTCTGAGGACGAGCTCTCTGCGAGGCTGGTGCAGGGGCAGGGCGCAGCGGGCGGTGGAAAGGGTGCGGCGGTCCCGGGGATGGAGGAATGGGAGAGGAAGCTGAGGCGGCTGCAGTGGGAGCAGGGGAAACTCCGGCTCCGGTGGAAGAGTCTCCATGCAGCACAGGCCGAGAGATCAAAGCTCCTACATCAGGCAAGACCTCCGCCTGCTGCACCTTCACTATCGTCATCATCATCACCGTCAGCTGTACCACCGCTGCTCATATCAGCAATGATACACACATAATATTGTATTATTATTATAATATTAATATTATCGTAAAATCATTTATAAGTGTATTATTATGTATGTTGGTTTGCATTCAGCATAACTTTGTCATTAATATAGTCTGTATTCTATGTTTTTATTCTATATTTCAAAGTCATATCTGTAAGTATTAGGTTTGTTCAGAAATGTCCAAAATTGTCTTGTCAAACTGGAACAAAAGGCAATTCCAAGCCATAATATGGGCATAATATGGTGCTATAACATAGCTGTATGTTGTTATGGATATTTACAAGCGCAGTGTCCGATTCCCACAGGTCCTGTCCGTCACCGCCAGCCCCTCTGACACGCACGCTGCCACAGGCTGTACTGGGAACAGCAAGGTGACTGACCAACACTGAGCACCCTCCTCACCTTTCACATCACACGCAGTGCCAGTGTCTCAGCCCTCTCCTCCCCCTACACCCAGCCTCCTGTCCGCCCGACACATACAAATAGGATTGAAGGCTGAGTCCTTTCCTTTGAGAAACTGACTGGTTATCTGTTAGGGGGAACAGCAGTCTCAGCTTATATGTGGTTACAGTTTGGGAAAAGGTCACATTTTCCCCCAAAAATTGCTAACTGTCTGGTGTGCAAATTCATTTTTACCTGTTTATGTTGTTATGATTTTGTGTGGACCACTAAAGTATACAGATTTGAAATTTGGATCATGTTAGCATTCATAGTAGGGCCGCACGATAAGCCTTTAAAATGTTATCACTATTAATTTAGACATTTTGGTGATAACGATAACATGTCCCGATAAAATTTGCGGTCTTAAGTCCGAATGACACGTGGCCGACTTTCACCAAATACAAATAGAAATGAAGTCGAACGCATCAGTCAGTGTTTACCGTATGAAACTTTCTCATTGGGATTAAATCAGTAACGTTGCCATCTGCCGCTTCGCTTGTCCATTTTCACCCGCAAGTTAACTTCCATGCCGGCCAGACTCCTCCTACGCAGTTCTCGTGAGGCAACAGACTAGATTTTATCTAGCAGGCTACAAAGCACATTTAAAGAGGCGTCAAGCTAAATGCATATTTATCATGCTTAAATTATCTATCGTGAAAATGAATATATTGTCATACACGTGATATCGTTCAGCCCTAGTTCAGAGACTGTTACGATTTAGTAAAGGTCATGTTTTGCCCTGTTGAGGTTGGAAGATTAGATTTTTTTTTTTTTTTTGGCTCCAGTAAATGGTTATGGTTTCGTGCAAGTTAAATAAGCTCATGCAGGGAAGCGAAGGAAGATCAGAAGCTGATGATTTTAGTTCCAGTGCTATTATCTGTCTTTTTCTCTCTTGCCTCTGAACTCTGACAGTCAGGTTTCTTGGCCAGGAAAATAGTTTGAAGCTCAGTGACAGATCTGAGAGTGAACCTGGGCAAAAAAAACGAAGCGATCTCAAAATGAAACCCAAGAAAACTAAAAAAAAAAAAACAAAAAACGCAGCTCTCTGTTTTTATGAATAGTTTATAAAAAGCGTTTTAAGAGAATTTCTCCTTTGACCTAGAAACACAGGCACCCTGGTGACTGCAGATGGAGGGTGAGAGGAAGAGTGACAGATAGATGGTGTGATATAATTTGTATGATATGCCAGTGAAGTTGAATTGTATTGAGAAAGAAATACCAGGAATGCTTCTTCTCTTACTGTTACATAGTACTATCTTACTATGTTTGCAGTGATTCGTCTTAATTTTATAGGAGCTGGAGAGGTTGCGAATGGAAGTTCAGCTGCTGGAGACATATCTGCACTGGAAGCAGATGGAGCCCCTTTTTTGGTCCTGGATGGTACGTTCCTATCACAACCCCACCCCTATGATGATAAAGAGTGGATCATTCCTGCCATCATCCGAATTGCCTCGGTATGATCTAACAGTAACCTTGGTGCAGTATGGTGTTTTCCAATATAGGTCCCAAGTTCCTCAGTACTCTCGACTCCATTGGTAGTTTAAACCTTGGTCTGCATTTCCACCCTCTGAGCCCAATGTGAGATACTCCTTCCATGGTAATTTAACAAGACTCTTCACTTGGGAAGGGAGAGATTGATACGGTGAATGTAAAGGTGGAGTTATGATGAAGGGTCATGTGATAAGGGAAATATGCCTAAATCTGCTGCCTTAGAATTGCTTCTCTTCTGCCAGTCTATATCTCTTACTTTTTGCTAAAATCTCATAACATCAAGCAAATTCGTGCCATATTCCAATTTTATGATTAATTTCCCTCTCCTTTGAAATGAACAGACTTAAGAGCAGAGAAAAAGATGTTCAAAAATGAAATTTAACACATCTAATAACAAATTTAAAAAAAGAGTTAAGGTTTGATATAGATTGAAGTAGGCCCATTTCTGACAAGAGCGGCCTCTCTACCCCTTATTAATGTCACTTCAATGTAGCTCAAGGACTCCTGTTGAAAATACTGCTCCTACAGGCTAAATTGCCACTTTTCTCACAGTTTTTGTTAAAGGCAGAAGACTGGCTTTTTAAAAAAATAACAATCTGGAAGGTTGAACTAGAATCGGTTTTTATGTCATTTCAAACAAGTCAGTGCCAAGATAAAAGATAGATGAAAGATCCTTGTCTCATATTAACAAATACTGTCAAATCACTAAGGCATTACACATGTTAAAAGTTGCATAATTTAAGCGACTCAATAGACGTTTCCAAAAAGTGCGTGTCAGTGCGACCGTTGAGTCCTTATCAGAGCATTTGCACGGTCCCAAATTCTCCTGCAAGACTCCTTTCCTTTTCAAAATGGGACAGTTTACTGACTGCAGAAACGATGTCAGATTTGTACAAACAAAATGAGACGTTCATAAAAGAGAAAGAAGAAGGGTGTGCAAATCTCAGTGCATCATGCTTCCTCTGTTTGTCCATTCAAATTAAACGAATTGCTCCAGCCAACGGCCTAGTCGCTGAGGTGCGTGATTGTGACCTTGGAGTTTAGTGGTTCAAGCCTCACTGCAGCCACAGGAAGATCTCTGCAGCTGTTGGGCCCCTAAGTGAGGCCCTTAACCCCACATTGCTCCTGGGGGGATTGTACCAATCAAATGTAAATGATTTTGGATAAAATTATCAGCTAAATAAACGTTTAGGGAAAGTGTGGACAACACATTGTGAACCAGATTGCTTGCAAAACTGGCTCAAATCCCTGCACACCTACCACCAATGGAGTATTGTAAGTGGTCAAAAATACTGCATACGTAGCTTAGTTGCATGTTGAATGGACATAGGGCATTCTGTCATTTTCTCCTTTTTTATCTGACAGAATAAGCCGACATAGCTTCCAGAGCCCCATCTTCCTCCATCAGCAATCGCTGTTGTTTGTGTCATTGTTGTTACTTTATAGTTACGGGTACCACACTGGCACCTGTCATTAAATGAACAATGTGAAAGTCAAAGTTTGACTTTATTTTCAGGATACAGTCTGTGCGTGTGTGGAGCCCAGTGTCATAGAGGGCTGATTCCCTCAGCAGTTCTTTCTCAAATAGGAAATTTCTCTTCATTGAAAACCTTCTTTTGTTGCATCAAATAATTAAGATTCATTCTTTAATTGCCTTAAAAGTCTTCTGCCACATAATTAAGCCTTCCCATCTTTTGCATGCCATAGGACAGCGTGATTGATGCCGAGCTGGCTGAACCCTCCCCACCCTCACACAGGGGTGCTGTTGCTACGGCGCCAAAGAGGGCGGTTGTCAAGGGGCCCCGTTGCCAAGGCGACAGGAGGATAAGGGGCACAAACGAGCTGAGGGAGACGCTGCTGAAGCTGCAGGTGCAACTGCAGGCCGGGCAGGTGGAGCAGAGAGGCCACGCCTTACTATGGGTGAGTGGGCAGCAAACCCCATTGGCTAAAAAGCGGCTACCTCCAGTTCACCCGAGAAAGGTGATGAGGATGTGTCTGTGAACGAGTTCATCTCCCTCAGACTGTAAGCAGCTCGTTTAGATTCTGTCTCAGGGGAGAAAAGGATTTCCTTTTCAATTCTGTTGACAAGCAAAACTAGCTTTTTCAAGTTGGATGGGAATTTGATCTGAATGTTTTTTTCTAACGCAAAAAAGGGCAAGGGTTCTATTAGTATGACTCAGATTGATAACTGAATGCAAGTATTGCTTTTTTTCCTTCTGATTTAGTTGAGCTTAGTGATCAAAACAAATTTGTCTTGGAGGAAAAAAAAATGTATATTCACTACTGGTGTAAGTCAGGTCTGACGGCCTGGAGATCTGACTGTTTCGCACTCCACTCAGCTGTGTTTTTCTCAAAGGAGGAGAAGAGAATCCCCTACTAATTCATTCACTTCTGAAGCTGAACAAAGCTTTGTCAGGTTTGCCGATTGTTTAGAAACTGGATAGTTTTGCCCCCTAAAGTCAACTATTGAGGAGGAAAGGAAAAGAGGAAAACAAATACGATGGTGAGAGGAAGTGAGTCTGTAATTCTTGGCTGGATTTTGCGTCAGGCCATCGATCCGGTTACGGGCCCGAGGCAAAGTATTGAGTCATAAGTTATTGAGCACAGCTGGGGGCGAGCCACTCCAAAGCAAAGCCAACGTAGTGAGGTGCTCCAAAGCCTCGGCTTCCCAGCTGCTGATGTCGTTAACAGGTGAAATCATGGCAAGCGATCATTTACAAATCAAGGTCCCCTGACCTGGAGCACTATCAGGATGTCACAACCATGTCGCACATGCTGTTTTCTAGTCTCTTCAAGACTTCTGTTTTTTCTCCTCACCTCTCAATTTTGGTACAGGAAAAGAACTGGGAGGACGGCTCAGTCAGCCGGTCAGAGAAGGTGAAGATTGGGGAGAGGGTGGAGCTCAGATTGCGCCGCCTGGCCGAGGGCCACGCCCCTCAGGCCACGAGCAGGAAGTACAGGCTGTGCCTGCTGGAAGCCCCTCCCCTCCGGCCCTCTGGGAGACCAAAACAAAGCCCCTCTCAGCCTGGGCTGCCAATCAGTTGCCAGGCTTCCCACCTCATTAAAAAACTGCGAGAGGAAGAGGCGGAGCTACTGCAGGAAGTAGAGCGATTGAGGCGGGCCCAGAGGGAGGAGCTGCAGGCGGTCGCAGAAAGGCTGGAGGGTGTGGTTCTCATCCCGCCCCTGAAGAGATGAGTGTATTCTGCAAGGGAGAAGAATTAATGTGCACAAGGGCTGAAATGTTTCCTTCAATCAATGAAGTGTGTATGCATGTATTTATGTGTATGTGTTTTTTTGTGCTAGTTTGTGTGGGCAAGTGTCCATGTTTGAATGCTCGTTTGTGTGTGTATTCCTGTGGCTGTTTATAACCGCAGAAAGTATGAAGGCAGTGTTCAGAATGGAGCATAGTTGATCGTTGTTGGACATTTAAAAGCTGTGTTGTTTGCATTTCCATCACGCATTTCATCTCATGCATTCATAAACAGGCGCAAGTTTCTCAAGTAGGTCACTCTGTGGTTTCTCTGTGAAGTTATCAGAAGTAGGCCGACTGTTTTCAAACTCTTTAACTTTAATCAATCTTGTGAGTCTCATCTCCAAAGGTCCGCATGGTCATGGATGTTTGCTTGAGATATGTGCACACCATACCTGTGGAAGTGAGCCTTCCAGGTTGGCGTCTCGATCTCAAATTCAAATTCACAAGCAGAAAATGAAGATAAACACAAAAATGAGACAGGAAACCGCTAGAGAAGGAGGCTTTGAAAGCAACAGGATTATGGAGCTTAAACGAAGGCTTTCTCAGAGAAGGTTTCCCTTTCTGTGGTTTTTCTGCTGGATTAAAGAGATATGTTAATATCTCAGCTTATAAGGACCATGAAGGGCCGTAACAAGATTCTGTCTTCATTACAGCTTTACCCCCGTCCTTTCGTGGTGGGGAGCTGGAGAAAAGTGAGTATCTACTGCGGTGGGTGTAGAGAGTGTTTCCGCTTAATCCGCCCGATAACTGTGCCTCGCACGTCAACGAGCTGGTCGGCGCCATCGTGTACTACACAGTGGAGAGGGTTTTCTTTGCTGCTCGTCTGCATCGACTGCCCTGTCGATATGGGCTCGCAGATGGTGCTCCGGTCTACTCATGACTGATGGTAAAATCACTGCATACAGGGTGGATGCGTATGGAACGATTTGGGGTGTTTTTTGAAAACCATATAAGAATAAACCATCCAATACAATTCACTCAGCCAGGAGCAACAGCCACATCCACCTCAGCAGGTTGACATCACAGATGCTTTGCCAATATGTCTGTCAAAATAAAACCATGCCAGCTAGAAATGGTGATTAATTACTGATAGTTTGAAATGTGTTTGTTGATCAAAAAACTGCCGTTCTGTTCAGCAGAAAAAAACAGCACTCAAGCAAAGGATAATACATTTTTCTAAGCAGTACAAAGAGGAGAGAATACTTTTCCAAAACTGTGATCCCCATGTGTGTAACCAAATAAAAGATGAAATTCTCAGTGACCTAAAAGAAATAGCCCATTTCTCAGACAACAGCCATGTGTAGGCTTAGGCTATTTATTATTCATGCCATTACTTCCCCATGTGCAATTTATTTTGGTTTACAGTTTACTTTTATTCGAGTAACATTACCATTAATCATTGTCAATAAAGGACTCTACCTTAAAGGTATTTGTGTCTTATTAGTGTATCATCAATTAGGCGTATACTAGTACAAAAGCTAAAAAGGGCAGTTTGTTTTTAATTGCACTTGTTTGTGTGACAGACATGGCCCTTTTTGGGATATTAATAATCCATTACAGATTCTGTGCATGGCTAGCCTATTGAAAAAGGTTTTTGATTGAGACTAGCCTATTATAGCAGGTGGCGTTTGGGTATAGCCAACCCCCCCTTTATAAGGGTCTCTTGACCTAAGGTGTACCTCAGCTATGTTACAGATCATTGAATGATAATATACAAGTAATATATGTATTATATGTATATAATATATGTATATGTGTATTACCTTGAGAGCACCATTTATACACAAACATAACACATGTATAGAGGAGTTACAAACCCCCTCAATTCAACTCACTGAATTTGTGCTTGTTTATATGTTGCATCATCAGAACTCTGACTTATGCAATGTTACTATACTTACTGTGCTGTTATGAGCATAGTGTTTATGCCAGACCATGGTAATCTGTTCATAGGATACCAGCAAGAGAAATGCATCAACCGTTTGTAATGTATCCTTGTGGTGCAGATGAATAGATGACACACTACAGACCTAAAATGGCACCAAGCCTTGCTTTTACAGAGAAATATAATCTGCTATCCATTTTCTTGACCTAAATATTTTAAAGGACATTTTCGTGACCCAACTCATTTTGTGGCAGTAAACCTTGATTTAAATGAACCAACACTGATACTGGATTTCATTAAAACATTTATGACTTTTTCTATGTCTGCTCTCCAGTTCATTAAAGAACACACCTTTTCAGTGACCCTTGGCTGTCTTTGCCGCTTTTTTACAAACTGTTACCTTTTATTTTGTGCATTCCTCATATAAAACCCTTGATTTTTCTGCATGGTAGTGTTTTTGTGGCAGTACCATGGCTGCTGTGATAAGTGCCTTTGTCTGATATTGATTGTATTTTGTGGAAATTGGAGCATTTTGGTTCAATGTTTGTTTTGCATCAGTGGTAATGTTGATGTAATTCTGTGTATCTGGGTTCATACACAGTTGACTGAAACTAAAAGGTCTGTACCTCATAGATTGTACTGTTATTTTATCATCATTTGTAATACTAACCATGCAATTTACGCAATGAGATATTAGTCCTGGTTAGACCAAGACTGCTCTTAAACGTAGGATAGTTGAGCAAGAGACCAAAAATAATCTTTGTAACCAAAATATACATTATGAAATTACACATAATTATGTGGCTCATAACTATGGTCCTATTTTTTCTTGACCACTCTGGGGCATTGGAGCTGCCCTGTCACCTAGACAGGCCTATTAGATTTATGCTCCACATATCTTACAGCCAATCAGTTTGAATGAGGCATTTAAGCTTTTCATGTTTTCTGAAAATGAGCATGCCCTTTTATTTTCATTCATATTTGTTTTTCATGTCCAGGTAGCTTGTAGCTATTCATTTGCATTTTGTTGTTCTTCTTGATATTGAGTATTCTTGGACAGTTATTTAGATAATACTGTCAGATTCTCTTGTCTTTTTCTTTTATCTCTTGTATCATCAAGTAAATATTCCAGATGCATATACCCAAAAATAAATACTGGAAAATTACAAATTCATCTCAGTTATTTGTTATGGATAGCGTGTGTGCAGCGAAGAGCCGAAGAAGTGAGAGTGAGGATGAGACTGTGGAGATGTGGCTATGTTTCTGCACCCTGACTGCATTCTGAAAGCAGGTCAGATTTGAGGTGATTAGCACTGGAAACTAAATGCCATGACTGCAATGTGGAGGATAAAAACTGGCCACATGAATACAGAGGGCAGGGATGTTAATTTAAGTACCACCTGCAAATCTCGTCTTTTATACACTCTGTTGACTGATCGTCTGCTGAATGAATGCTGAGAGAAATTAACTTGCTTTCATTCAGTCCTGCCTGAAGAGGACAAAAGTTGAAATCTTTTGTTGCAATTCTGTGCTTTCCGTGGGTCCATTTAGTCTCAGAAGCATGGTTTTCGTTCTGTCATTGCAACTAGTTCATGCTCTGGTTTCTAAACCAAGTCGACGTGTAACTTAGCAATACATACACGGCAATTGTCTGTTTTCATGCAGTATCCTGGACTCCAAACACTTGGGCACCGGCTGGACTCCTTTAATATGCAATAAGTAAAATCAGACGGATGAATCTTTATTAGTCTGTTGCAGAGTTTTGTGGTTCCCCTCAAAGGCTAAAAATTGATTTGGGGCATTTCAGGTACCCACGTATCCCCTCATCAGAAACTTGAAACTTATTGAGGAAAGAAGCCTGGATTTCAGAACTCTGCCCAGAATTTCCTCATACAGTAAAGCTGATTACATTTTCAGGGCATGCTGCTCTTGTCAACTTGGCAGTGAACAGTGCGGACTGGGCCACGCACTCTACCTGGGCGTTCTGAGACATTTCCACAGGATCCACACAGCACACGGTTACTTTGTATTGAGCTGGGCTCCTCTTAATGCAAAACAGCGTTGGTTCTGCCAGGTACGGTGTGCAGGGGAACTATAGGAACCAAATGAATTTGTTGCATAATTAATGTCTCTCAGTATGTGTGTCTAGAGGTCTTCCATCAGCAGCTTAATCTCAAAGGTTGGCTGTGTGCCTCCTGCTTGTAGATTTTATACCTGACACTTGGGTGAGGGCTTTTCCCCAAGCTGCAGCCAAATGACCTTTCTGCAGCAGTGTCTGTACTCCAAAACCAGAGCTTGTGTCTGTACTCCAAAACCAGAGCTCGTGTCTGTACTCTAACACCAGAGCTCCAGTGTCTGTACTCCAAAACCCGAGCTCCAGTGTCTGTACTCAAAAACCCGAGCTCCAGTGTCTGTACTCTAAAACCAGAGCTCCAGTGTCTGTACTCCAAAACCAGAGCTCCAGTGTCTGTAACCCAAAACCAGAGCTCCAGTGTCTGTACTCTAACATCAGAGCTCCAGAGACTGTCTGCCTTTCTGACATCTCTGCAGCACGCCGCAGACCCCCCGCTCGGTCCATGGTGTCCACTTTACCTGCCTTTCTTCAGTAATGCATCTTGCTTTTTTTTTTTACCTGCTCTTTGTTCCTCCTCCCCAGTGAGGGCTGAATCCAGACAGCCTCATTCAACTTTAATGCAGGAGTGTTTACCTCCTATTGCTGAGTGACCTCTCTGTGTTTGCGCCCCCTTTCTGTCAGGAACTGTCTCTCACGTTTGAGATGGCATGTGTCAGATCTCAGAAAACCTTCACTGAAAGGAAAAGGAGTGTAGATGTTTTCTGTTTGGAAGGGGTTTTTAAGACCTCTTTCCTGTCTGTCTGGTCGAGCAAACAGGACTTTATGAGCAACTTCCTCTGGAGATCTATGGTCACATGCCCTGGCATTAAGCTTTTTCTAGATTGTCGATGCAATAACCAGAAGGTCTGCTCCATTTATTCTTATTGATAGTTTAGCATCTTCTCTTATAGGATGCTCTTAAAGTTTTATGATGAAAATGGTGTTTGGTCATTATGGGGTGTAAATTGGGCGATGATGTCTAGAGCTAGCCTCGCAGCACCAGTGTCTACTGGATTAATGTATGGACCAGCAATACTTATTCCAGGTCATGGACAGCCACAGTGTGTGCTGGTATGGTGATATTCTACATCTAGTTCAGACCCAAGAAGCCAAATGTGTAATCAGGTGTTTTGTCTGGTCATTAAGTGCTGGGTAACAAAAAAATAGCAAGTATACCTTATGGGTCTCCCAGACCTGTAATGGGTATCGTTGATATAGAACAGTATGGTCGTTGATATACCAGTATAAGTCGTTTTGGCTTTTACTAGCAGCAGGGTAGTTGTGTAGCTGGTAGCCCGTGCTCTGGAAGGCCTTGAACAGCTCTGTGTACTGGGTATGCCATTCTCCCGAGGTGGAGTAGGTGTGGTGTCATCCTAAGGCCATGTCTGAGAGCTGTGATACTCGAGAGACAGTGCGTTTCCCACAAACTGAAAAGTTTTGATGACATTATTTTGGCAGCAAGAAAGTAGGATGAGTGTTGTGGCGCGGTTGTGTAACAGACAGCTGTTATGTTTTTAAGTTCCTTTAATGGTCCTCTTTCCCTCCCTCTTCACTGATGAGAGAGTGCTGGGAGGCTGTCGCTTGGCCCTCTGGGAGATCAGACGCAGTAAGATGAGGCACCTCAGTGAATCAGACTAATGTCACCTGACGCAGGGGTCTGACAGGCTGCCGTCATCCCCGTGCTAAATTTGACTCAGCAAGAAGAGCCTGGGAAACTTCAAAGAGGCCGATGACAGGAGTGAAACAGAGCCGGAATGGGGCTGTTGTGAACCAGCATTCAAAAGCAGAATAAGTCAGAATGTAATCTCAGCTCACATCAAGTGCTGTTCCCCAGGCTGGGTTAGGCACTTGTTATTGAAAGACAGATTATTCTGTGATACGGGAATGGCATCAGGGAAACGGGGCTGCGTGGTCACATTTTATTTGTGTCTTTTCTTCATGTCTGTCTCATCATGTGGGGGCTTAGGTGTCCTAACCAGGCATCAAGCCCTCTCACTGGTGCATGCTGGGAATTGGGTGCTTGGGAAGAGGTGCCGATCTTGATTTGAGAAATTCTTTTTTATATTTTCTCTTTTGTCTGTATTGTCTTATTTTCACTCTTTTAGTGATATCACAGATTGTACAAACCCACCAGATATTCAACTCTGGATTCTTAACACTTGAAGTAATTTCTCCCTACCACTGACATACCTCAATCTGATGAATTTCATGAATATTCATGATAGCCCGTAATCAATTCAGTACATTGGCACTGGATGGCCTGTACTGTAATATACTGCTGAAAGCTCAAGTTACTTCTACCTGTAATGTCCTGTAGTCCTGATGGACAAGCTGACCATTAGCTTAGCCTAGAGAATCTGTGGTGATGCAGGTTATAGCATTGATGAAAGCACTAGGTAATACGGGAGGGTGGTGTGCATTATGGGATAGTGTCTCATTTATATGGGCCTGTAGTTCTACTGGTACTATGAGCGGTGAGGGAATATTTTGTTGGTATCAAGAATGAATAAAGGTTAATTCAATAAAAACCATTTCAGTTGTGAAAGTCTAGTAATAAAATATGTTCTCTCTTTTTAGTAGGCAGGAGGATGTGTTCAACTCAGTTTACTCCTTTTCACTGTAGTTTGACAAAATCTGGTATATGAATGCTGGTTATAGGGTTTAATTACTACTGAGTTAAATCATCTGGAATTTGTGTTTAGTAGGAAAACAAAGACATAAGCAACAGCTTTTCTTTCTTTTCTTTTTCCTTCAGCTTGGTTATCACTAGTCTTGCCTTTTATTGCTGCACCACCATACCTGCACTCACGCTATACTGCTTAAGGGTGGGAACTAGCCCATGAGACGTTGACTATTTTTCACTCGTAAAAAAACTTACAATCGAGGTCCTCCTGGTAGTTCGCAAGGTAAGGCATGCCTTTGAGAAACAGGACTGTTTGAGACCAAGATGTAATCCATTCATACATCTACAGGAATTCCTGCTAGGGAGGTACAGCACCAACAGACTGCTTTAACCCCCATCATTCCCCTTGAAGGGCCGTGTCAGCTTTTACCTTGCCAATGTGGACCTCCGGCCATAGCTGGTAATGGCGTGGCTTGGACTCAAACCATCCCGAAGGAATGACTTACCGTGCGAAAGACCCAGAGGGCCTCGATTGTATGTCTGAGTGAAAAATAGTCAACATCTCATGGGCTAGTTCCCACCCTTCAGCAGTAGAGCATGAGTGCAGGTATTGATAGGTCTAGGAAAAAGGGCTGAGAACTAGTGATTGCTGGAAGGGCTTTTAAACCTTGAGGTACGCCAACACCAGTGACTATAGATTTATCAGCTGGCAAGCTCTGACTTGTTCCAACTTATTACTTGGCAAAGGAGGGCTTGGATATGTAGGCATGAGGTCCACCCAGCAATGTACTGTTTGAGATCCCATTGGGACACTTGGATAGAAGTATAGCAAAGAGTGGCATAGTTCTTCTCGAATCCTGGCTGTGCCAGTATTGAGTGGATGGGGATACCATGGACCAGCTCTTATCAGTTCTGTCTCCGTTTTATTTCGCAAGAGTGACTTCTCCGTTTGACACAGCGTGGGCCGTGTCTTAGCAGTTTACCCGTCATCATATGCACTAGCTGTAAGGGCTTGGTGGACAGTAGACTGAAAAGAAGCAGAGGCTGGCCTTGTTTTTAGAGCAGACACATGCAGATTGTTAGATAATAAAGTTGTAGATGATAAAGTTCATATCTCAAATTTATTGTCTTGTCAAAAAGGGAGTGGAACATGCTCCTCCCTTGAGAAAATACACCGGGACTACACTCTGTCTCTCTAAGAAAACAAGTAAGGCACTAAAGTTGTTGGACTTTTTCCCCAGATGAAAATATACTCCATTCAAAAAGCTGCTCAGTCTTTACACTCACAAAAAGTTTCAGCTTGAATAGTATGTGGAAGCAATATGCAAGCAGACACCTTCCACCCAAGATGCAACCACCGAGTTAAAAATAAATGTGTAAATCACAGAGGGCTTTGCCTTCTCTTTCCCCCCGTAGAAATCTTGATTTTCCTTTACCTTCCAAATGTTCAGTTGGAGATTTTAAGAGTAGGCTCTCCAAATATAAATTATGCCAGTAGTAAAATGCCACCACTCTGAATTTCTTTAGTTAAATATTTATGCAAGAACTTAACCACTCAAATTAATCTCTGTATAAGTTGCTCAGACTTCACTACACATGACTTCACTAGACACAGTACACAGAAAATATTTTCACTCATTAAGTGGGTCATGGGCTGGAAGTTTGGGAAATACTGCATGAAAAGACAAAAAAATGTTGCTCACTCTTTTTTTCTGTTTTTGCTGGGCTAGACATAGACTGAAATTCTGTCCGAGTATTTATAAAGAATGGAATTAGGTGTTCATTTGATATACTCCGTGCAGGTTTTACAAGGACTACTGGGATGTTGTCGATGGTGTAGGTATGGTTACCTCAACAGCCAGTGTTTTGTTTCTTGGCTTTCATCTTAATAAAAGTGTGAAGTGAAATGAGACAGAGTTTTGTGTTGTGTGTGGTGACTAATGTGGTGGGAATCAAACATCATAGGAAAAAGACTATTTTCAGTATCTTTGCTTATTATTTTTTAACCGTGAAGCAGTTTATTTTTCAGTTGTTTTGTGGAAGTTGCAAGTGTTAAATTGGCTGTTTCTTGAGCAATGGACTGCTGAAGTGATGCAAATAGTTGTGTGTAGAAGAAAACCTTCTCCATGCAAACAGAATTGGTGAAAAATGATAAATCGCCACTTGTGTTAGATTTCGAAGACATACGCTAGCTTCTGAACCGCTGCAAATCTAAATACTGACATCTCATTGCTGCTGTGCTTCTTTAGGTGATTTATGCATACAGCCAGCTGTGATATACCGTCATTGGCAAAGACTGGCATGGATCCCAGCAGGGAGGGTCCAAGTTCAGGCTGCCCCACAGGAATTATGGGAAAATACTGTGAAACAAAGAGCACACAAATACACACAAAAACAGGTTAAACGCAAAAACAGCACAATGGGGGGGGGGACAACCAAAACCAAAATCAGAAATCTCCTCTCAGCCTTCAATGCTGTGCTTAAGTAGGTGGTCTAATTGACGGCAGGTGCTAACACCTGAGTTGATTAGCAATCCCCTACAGGTGAGCCTGCATGTTCATGAGGCCACTGCTGTTCAAATTCCTGCATTCTCTCCAGGCTGAAGGAGGGAACAGGAACTGACAGCAATCTCATGGGAGGAGCCAAGGGGTTTGCTCCTCCCTCCACCTCTCCCGGTGCCACATCACACAAAGCATGTTTGGCTTATTCCTTGTCACGGTGCTAACATTGACTAGCTTGTGAGTTAATCTAGTCCAAGTCAGTCTTTAACATCGTGTTATCTGGATAATTTTAATAATTAATTTAGCCAACTGTCCTTTATGAGCATTTAAGACATTAACCAAAATAGCTGCTTAAATTATTAATAGGGTTAATGAATAAATTAAAAGAACCGAAATACTTGTTAGCTGTCATGAAATGCTTCATTCAAATGCAACAGACTTTTCTTTGTATTCTGCCCTTCTCCTCTCTGGCTGTGTGGCTTCATTTATTAACATATTAAAATGTACATTTGTGTAGTTTTTTATTAATATTGCAGTTTCACCATCTCTATTTTACCATATGTGTCTAAACAATTAATGGCTAGGTCTCCACTAATAAGGGATTTGGAGTTTAGTGAACTGTGTGTATGACTTTCTCTTCTCACTTGATTCTGACCTTCATGCATTGTTTGAAGTGGTCTTCCCATTTAGCTAAGTCTTACTGTGTAAGTGGTTGACTAATTCAAAGAATTTTAGCCAAACCTTCACTTTAAACCTTATTTATAGAACACAATACCTATGGGCGCTCTTTCTTTGCGTTCAATCGTAGTGTTTTTGCAGTGCTGTGTTGTTTTTTTCCAAATGTGAATTTTTATTTTAGATCTATATATGTTAGCTTTATTTATGTTTCCTGCCAAGGTCCCGGCCTCTTTGCTGCAGTAACTTTCTGTGAGTGACAGCAGAATCTGTACAGAGTTGGAATTTAATCTCTTTCTCATATCAAGTGAGTGCAACTAGGAACTCCACAGAGTTCTATCTTTGTTTCCAATTCATTGCAAAGCTCTCCCCAAAGAATGTTAGAGCACCTCCATGCTACAATGTTCCCTTTCTGGCACCACAGTGTGAAATTATACAAGCCATCTTATTTGGCAGTGAATCTGGAATTATCTGAAAGCGAAAGAGCAATTTTTTTTAGTACAACAGTCATGGTAACGATTTTATCCATTAACATTTTGCGAAATATATTTATGTGTAGCTATTTATTATATTTTCAATTCCAGGTTTTGATGGCAAAAAAAAAAAAAAAAAAAATCAAGTACGTTCTGCATTTTAGCTAAAATCCTAGGTAAGAGTGCAATTTTCCTTTAAAATTACAAACTTAAAAGGATGATCTTTCTCATATTACTGCTCGCACAGATGGCTCAGTAATTTCAGGGTCAGATTTAACACTTTAAAAAAAGATATCTTAATAGACCCTTTTAATAAAGAAATTTAGCATGTTTTAGCACCTCATCTGTAATTCCATCAGATACACAGGCTTTCTTGTGCAGCAGGGTATACGATTCTCTCTTAGGCCCTGAGTTTTAATGGGGTAGCCCAAGGGATTCTACTTGCCTTTTATTTCCTTTCGTAGCTTTTACACTTTTTTCACAGCTATGATTTTGCTCTGTGTATGTGTTTGGTTGCATTGTTTTTTAAAGTTTTTGTCAAAAGTATTTTTCAGAATATGCTCTTCAAAACTTGTTTTTTTCAGTTTTTCCTTTTTTGTTCAGATTGTGTTTGTAGCTCTTTAGAGTCTCTCAGTAAGGCATAGATCTGGGGTTCTTAGTTTCTTGTGTTCTTGGTTTGACTGCTCTCAGAATGTTTTTCCTGACAATGTTCCACTCTTTTTCATCCCAGAATCCTTCTTTCAAGCTACCTGTCTTGGTTCTGTGATTTGAGCTTTGCTTTTTAGATTTTTCAGCAGTTACTATTTAGTATATGTTAAAAATGCAATCAATATTTTGTGCATTTTAAGTGTTATTTTACACCTTCTTTTACTGTGAGGACATGTGGCAGCCAGTCAGAGGGCTAGTAATTTAGTCATTTTCTTTAATTTAGAACTGTGCATAGGAATGCTTTATGCTGAACAGGTTACAGAGTTGTATGCGTAGGCTTTGCTTTGTCTCTGCTTTTAAATGCACACAGTGCTGGAACTCAGCTGTGGTTAGGCTGAAGGGTTAGTGGCAAGACTATTAGTGCTCTGAGAAATACATGTTCCAAATCTGCTACCATGTAATCAGCTGTATTACTGCCTGGAGTTGGGAAATGGGCTGGTCCGCAGCTGGAAATTGGGGCCCCTCGTAATCCCCCAGCGCCAGACGCATCCCCCCCCCCCCCCCCCCCCAAAGGATCTGTAGCATTCACACTTCATCCTTTTTTTGATGGATTTTGCTCTCTCTCTTTTCTCTTTCCATCTTTCTTTGCCTCTGTCTCTCTCCCTCCTCTCCCTCTCCCCTCCTCTGTCCTCCCCCCTTGTCTCTCTGGCTCTGTCTGTTTCCTTCACTCTCCTTCCTCCCCCTCTCCCTCCTTCCCCTCCCTCCCTCCCCAGCCTCTTGCAGCCACAGTATGTTGCACCGGGTTAAGTCATCACCGCTGACTCCTATGGACTCTGCTCAGTGTCTCTCCCCTGCTCATTTCTCCCCATCTGCGCAGCCATCCTGCTCATCTGTCTCCATCTATGCAGTTCTCTGCGCAAGGCATGCCTCATACTCACTGCTGTCGAACCCAGGCTCCGGCAGGCCTGTCCTCCTGCATCCCTCTGAATGGAATGGGCCCTGCAACCATGCTGGGCAGAGTTGATTTAAACCGCAAATAATCGATCTGGTGAAATATTTAATGGTTGGGATGGAGCATGCCTCCAGCGTCTGCAGACAGATGTATTGCGCAGGTTTCCCAGACATGCCTGCAGTATATGCAGTAACAGGAACAAGGTGTGTGTGCTAGCAGTGATCTTCTGTGTCCCCCCCTGCTTTTCCATTCTCATGAGAGAGCTGCAGTCCCAGCAAGTATTGGAGTATGTGATTGATGCACAGCAGGGCATAGAGTGTGTGTAAATGTAAACTGTGTGTGTGTGTGTGTGTGTGTGTGTGTGTGTGTATTAATGTGAGTACCCATGTGTATGTCAGTGAATGTTTGTGTGTGTGTGTGTGTGTGTGAATGTGCATTATGTGTGAGTACATATGTATTTGTCTGTGAATATGTGCATGCATTTTTGCTTGCATGTCTGTGAGCGTGTGTGTTTGTTGTGCTCATCTATAAGTGTGTGTGCATGTGTATGTGTGTATGTGACGTTGTCTTGCTCTCGGAGCTGAATTCATGCCGTAAGGTGACATCCCAGTCAGGGGACGAAACTTTTGTGCATATTCAACTGAGTGATTTGCATGCATTACCCCAGCCAGTACCGCTGCAAATTGGATGCGCAAATGATTGGAGTTTTTTTGTGTGGAATAATTACGAGAGAGGCTCGTTATTGAGTTATTTTTTCCAGGAGGATAATGAAAGAAGCGAGGGCAGGCGGCGTCGATGGGGAGGAGAGGAACCTGATATCCATCTCATGGCTTCCTCCCTTTCCATGGACATAAATGCCAGGGATGACAGAGTGAAGCTTTGGCCAGCCCCGCGGCTGATACCAGGAACTCAGCGGCCGATCGATAGCCATCATGAGGACTGAGGGCTTACAGGTCTATTGATCTCACTGTAACTCTGCATTTCAATTCAGACCAGAGCAGTGGAGCATGAAGGATTTTACACTGAGAGGAGAGTTAGAGTGCTGTACTCTGAGCCAGGGTGTGTGTGTGTGTGTGTGTGTGTGTGTGTGTATGCATTTAACACACACAGACAATTCACTCATATACCACTGCTGAATTATGAAAATGTTGTCAAAGTACAATTTCAAGAATTTGAATAACTTGTTCGAAGCTGTTGTCTTTTTTAAATGAAAAGGCCACTGTCATTTGTAGCCACCAACATTCCAGCAGCAAGAAAAGGTTTGAGCCTTTAAATATGAAACAGCAATCTGAGCAGGCAGATACTGGTGCCTTAATGAATGTGTATGCTATTGTAGCCTGTGATTTTCCCAAATATCGCTTAGCAGTAGTGCTACGTCATGTCCCACTGTCCAATTACGTAGTCTGCATTTATTGATCATGTGATAGCATTCTTGGTGCTTCCATATTTATTCATGTTTGGATTACTGCTGTTTCCACATTATTGAGATTTAAAAAAAACATGTTTACTAAAAATTTGTTTCGGGTCATTCCATACCAACTCACCCAGAATTCAGAACTTTTCCCAGTTCATGTTATGGATTTTCTCAAAAAATATTTATGTGAAAACATCTATTAAATTCATGGGACCTTTGCAAATCCTATAACTCTACTCCAAATACTTATTTAGGTATGAATTTTTGAAGTTTGACCCTTAGTTAAATTTCATCATTTTTGTATGTGTATTCTAAGCCTCACGAATTACTTATTTTTCTCTGGAGTGGGTTGAAATTTGCACTGAATATCCAAAAAACCCTAAGGATTATTTGCAACATTTATTCATGTAAGTAGTTGCTAAATAGAATGTATAATAGAGAATCTTTAATTTTCAAAAATTAATATCTCCACTAGTTTTCACTTTCTTGCAACCAAATTTTGATTCTGTGTAGTATAAATATAGTTTTATCACATCTAGAAATGATTTGGTCCTGCATAAAAAATTCAGTGCCACAGATGTTGCTAAATATAGCTTTGATGCTGAAAGTGTTGACATGAACTGGGAGGTCCTTAGTAAATTGGTATGGAATGACCCATACATGGGTGTACTCATTCAATAATTTTAACAATAAGCAATCAGCCGTTCAACAGAATATTTAATGTTGCCTTCTTTGGGCAGGAAATGCCCTTGATTTTCACAGAGGCTACTGAGGACGTTATACTGAAATTTGTTTACTACTATTTATCCAACAACTCAACTTAGATTTTCAACAATTTTACAAAAAAATCAAAAATAAATAAAAAATTCAAAAAAATGTGAACGTAACAGTTGACGTTCACCATCAACATTAAACAGCTCTAGTCAGCTGTCAGGTACTCTCCGCTTTGATGTGCAGCTTGTGGGTGTGTCAGTGTTTATTCTGCTCAGCTGACAGCAGTGAATTGTGGGACACTGCATGTGTCTTTTTCATAAATACAGGAACAACAAGAGTGATGAAGATGTTTCAAGACCTTTTGTGTATGTAGTGCACTACAGAGGTGACTCAGTGGAAATAAATGTAGAAATTCTCATGTACAAACACATGTACATGTATACTCTCTTTCTACAGCGCACTCAGTTGTTGCAGTTGAATGCAGTCCTGCTCTAACTCTATCCTTTGGCCATGTGCAGACAGTGTAACGGCCCCTCTGTAAGTCTGTTAGAATATGTCACAGGTCAAAGCCTTCCACACAGCTGTAATGGTGATATAAGGACTGGTGAGATAGCTGCTGGTGCAGTGAAGCACATTGATATAAATCAGTAGTGAGTAATAGCTTGGAGTTTCCCTGGAGAAGGAGATTCATACATGTGATGAACCCTGCGCCCCCCCCCCCCCCCCCCAACACCCTCCGCCCTCCACACCATATTTGGGGGGGCCATGACAGGTCCCCTGAGCAGCTGCCTCCTCTGAAGAGGAAGCAGCGTAACAATCCTTCCCTTTAATTTCGAACGGAGTTTGTCAATGGCAGGGCCAAGAGGTCATGACCAGATCGAGTCCTGCGACAATAATGACAGCGGACAGTATGGTAATACCATGCTTTAATGAAGAAAGGGATGTGTTATTGCCTCATCGGTAACCAGGAGGATTGAATCTTAATTCGAAGGCTAGGCGTCGTTTGAGGACATGACTGAGGCTTAACACTGATCTGACTCCTCCACGCAGATCAAATGGCCGGTAAGCCAAAGCAATTATTCACACGCATTTATAAACACACAGCACACACTTTCACCTACACGCACAGAAAGACAACACACACACATAAACACAGAGTGTGTCTAGTGGTCTTTCAATTCTTGCTGATGCAGCATTATAACATGGGCCAGCAATTTCATATTTTTGGCATTTTGTTTTTGTCATAATGTCAGTCATACCCCCACTCTTCAGCTCTGTGTCCTCTAGGAACCCGGCTGTTTCCCAGAGCTTTGATTTACACTCACGCATCATCGTCCCACTAAACAACACTACAGCTGTCATAAATACAGGAAGGGTCAATAGAAGATTTACAATTCCCCCAGGAGCTATGGGGCTCACAAATATCCACTTAATCACTGCCCTGTCCAGAACCGGGCTGCTGCTGACCTCCTCACGTCGGCGTTTTGTTTCCTGTCAGGATCTGAGCTGCCGTCCCCTCATTGACACATGTGTCCTCCTCCAGTCATACTTCTGTGTGGCCCAGGTCCGTGACAAGGAAGGTGTGAGGAACAGGAAGGAAATAAGTCATTTTTATAGGGTATGGATGGGTTATGCTATTTTGGTGAACGCGGGGCGGTGGTACTGTCAGAAAACTGGGGTGGAGTTGGATGGGGTTGGGACTGGGATTATGTTAATTTGGGTATAATAAGGGGTGAAGGTGGGCTGTGTTGGTGGGTTATGGGAGGAGGAATAAGGTCAAAATGGGCAGGTGGAGGAGTTTTGGTTGGAGGGGGCGTAGCTTGTTGAAATAGTGAGTATGTTTGTTTGGCGGATGGGATGTGGCAGATTTGGGGGGAGACTTTCTGGAAAGAGACCGCCACTGTGGAAGTGCAGCTCTGAGCTGAGCTGGGATAAATATTTACAGTTTAATGGCCTTTTCTGTTTGCGGTTTTCACTATTTATTATGCGCTGACTTCATGAATATTTACGAGAGAGCCGCACGTCTGCCAAGGAGCTCATTTCATGGGCCGCTGTCACACCATGCTCTCCTCTCTTAAGGAACGACGTGCGCTGTTGTTTGTTTGAATGACTGTTATGATGAATTCCGATTTTGCGCTAATTCTCTCCTTGGCAAATAAATAAATTAATAATTGAATTTCAAAATCGGTCGGAAATGACTTGAACGAAAGCCAGGTTTAATCTCTCAGAGAAAGGGCTAATCTGTGGAATCTGACTGAGCTGGGCTGCTTTTGGGGTGATGGGGTGGGGGGGGGAGGATGTGGCGGAGGTGATATTTCTGTAGAATGCCTAGCGTTTCCTGTGGGGGCTGAAGAAGCACCCAGTCAAATCCAATTTCACCCGGTCTGACCCTGTCTTCCCCTGTCTTCCCCTGTCTCGCTCTCCTGCCTCGTCTCGCTCCATCTCCTCCCTCTCATGACCGCGTTTTTGTAAACAAATGCGAGGCCAGCGTCCCATTTCGCCAGGATCAGCCAAACAGGAGGGGCCGTCTGTGGTGGGCCCCGAGGTGCGAACGCCTGGCCAGTAACAAATAAAGGTTAAATGCATATGAAATAAAAGTATTTCTTTAAAACAAATTCATAAGACATTTCCAACAAAAAAGAGAATTTACCAACAAGAGATCGGCTGAGGACAGACTAATTTGCTTCTTGCTAATCATAAGTGCCACAAGCTATTCAACAAATCTATATATAACTACCCTACCCCGAAAAGCAACAGTAAATATAACACTAACAGTAAAAAAGAGCAATAACAACAGTAGCAGAGATCATTAGATTTGCATTCAGTTCAGCTGCAATGCGCTTTTATGTTTTCTTAACTATGAACAACCAAATGAAGTGATTTCCTCATGTAACCTTCAAATTGCATTCATTTAGCAGACACTTATCTATAGCAGGGCTGAGTGCATTTGATCACAACCATTATTGTGTATAATTCAAAGGATAAAAATGGATAATTCAAACCTGAGGAGCAAAGAAGTGCTAGAATGAACTTCAATTTCAGGATAATCAGCTGTCTGTCGCTGTCAGCATTCCCATAAATGGCATTGGGGGGGGGGGGGGTAAAACTGGAGAATGGCTAAAGATGTAAGTTTCTTATTTGTGCTGAGAGATTCATTACTTACAGTACAAAATGGCTTTTTCTTCCCCTCTCATTCATCTGTGCCCTTAGTCCCAAACTCCTTTTCTGCTGACCCTCGTAGAATTCCAACATGGCTGATTCTCTTTCTGGGAGATCATTATGAAGTCCAGTCCAGGAGATCCTCGTGAATTCCCGTCAGGCATTCCTTTTTGTAAATTCCAGTCCTGCTGACTTTCGGTTCTTTCTGCTCCTGCTCCGTACCCAATCTCCCCCCTCTCCCTCTCTTGACCCAGACCCTCCACTCAGGGTGGGTCTCCTCAGGTCGGTCCCAGCAGAATGAAAATCCCCCAGACAGAAGAATCCAGTGGCAGAAGGCCTGGGAATGAGATCAAATGCAGTGGCAGAGGTGTGCCTGCAGCATCGGCAAAGAGCTTACCAATTATTATGGAAATATTTCCTCTCCTTTTTCCCACTGCCAGAGACTTAAGTCTGCTTCATGAACATGGGCAGAATAAATTGAGGGAGAGCGGGAGGTGGAACAATTTAGCATTTAGCACCCCTTTCAGATGCGGAGTCATGTCACCTACCCCCTGGAGCAGGGGGGGGGGGCCGCAGAGGAGAGGTGGGCTACCGAATATCATCGCCCGGGCCTCTGTTTCTCAGCCCCCTCACTGCTGATGTGGATGAGAGGGGTTTCCGAAACAGACGGACACGCGTGGGGACCAGTCTCACGCCTGCAAGGGATTCTTATTTTAAACACCTTATTTTCTGCCTAATGCAGTTTCATCACCTTCCGCACAGCTCATAATCCAAAAGAATGATTCGACGGATGTAATATCAACACGATTCTGCCTTTGTGACAGTGACACAACTGACGGGATCGGGGAGCAGGCGGGCAGCAGATAAATCGCTTAGTCCCCTGGAAAATAGAATTTAGATTGAGCAAAACATCGCCACAAAGTAATGCACCACAGGTACAAATGCAGTCAGAAACACTGCAAAAGAGGAAAATATGTCCATTCCAGCCCTTGTAGTGCCCAAAATAAAGACAATAAAGAACCACATTTTAACAGGCTTGAAAGTAATGCTTTTATATTGAAACTTGAAAAGGGATGCAGAAGATAGATTATATTAAATAATGCTTTTGTCTCTTTTACAGAAAGTTGTACACTGAACCCTCGTTAAACGGGAACTAATTGGGGGGAAAGGGAGTACGATATAACCGATGGTGCGATATAAAAAAAAAACACACACATCAGTCCCACCTTGGCTATGGTACCAAGCCATATTTACTCAGAGTTCAGTGTACAAAAATACACGTTCCTCTATACCAGCTACATCAGACCACCTTACCTGCTGACCAGTACTATTCCATCACACCCAGGCACACTCTGTTATTTAGGCAAGGCTTCTGTCCACTGCACACAGAGGTCCACCATCAGTAAACACTGTGTCGAGTTTACAACACAATCACTTTACTATATATTGATCACTTCTGACACACGCTCTGAACATACGTTTCCCCCATTCTAACAAAGCTTTGGTGGTTTAGGACTGAATTTGTCCAACATTAACCAGAATAGACCGCACATGCTGTTACAGCAGAAATAGTCTGTTACAACCTAAATCCATTTTAACAAGGTCCGTTATAATGAGGGTCCAGTGTATATGTAACACGTAAGCTGTATACTTTGTGGCAGGGCAAGAGGAGTTGCCCCTGCATAGCGCCGCTCCGCCCGGAACAACTGTCCCAAACCGTCACTGAAGGAACACGGTCAGCATGCAGGACAGCACCAGGCATGCAGCCAAAGTGCCAGGACCCCGAAGAGAGGTGCTGGGCTGCACAAATTCCTCAACAAGGCACATCGGAGGCACATCACCAATCAGCCCAGCTGCCACTACTCCGGGTTGATTAAAGACCTTAAAAAGCCGCCACGGACCCAGCCTCGGGGAGATTCACCTTCTCTGCACTTGGGGCTAACTGACGTTCTGTCTTGTTGCTTTCACAGACTCCAGCTAAAGAGGACAAGGACGTCCCGGGTTGAGGGCGCTTCCTGCCACCTAACTCTCCTCTCTAGACTCTAGCTAACTGTTTTTGTTCACGTTTCTACCATTGAGTTTGTGTTAATGCGAGCAGTGTTGTGCTCGCCAGCTGTAACTTTAACTTTGGTGGTTATTAAAACAGGCTTCTCGCCCTGTAAGCCTTACGCTTTGATGCCTTTTGCCTCATTGTGCCGCCCCTCCTTGCTGACACGCCTCGTTCAGTGTCACAGTGGTGGAGAATGCGGGCAAGCACAGTGAAGTAAATGAAAGGCAATGGGCCACTATGACAGTCCCCAGCCACGCCCAGACCAAAGGGGCCCCGGAGGTGACCCACTGCTAGGTGCAAGGCTCATGGGATGGACCTGGGGGGGCCCTTACCAAAATCAGCGCATGGCCATCACTATATCCTGGTCATCCTGGATTATGCCACCCGTTATCTGGAGGCAGTGCCCCTGCGGACGGCCACTGCCAAAAACATTGCCCGCGAGCTGGTGCATCTGTTCAGCTGGGAGGGGATCCCTAAGGAAATACTCACGGATCAAGGGACCCCATTCATGGCCAAGGTAATGGCGGACCTGTGCCACCTGCTGCGTGTTTCCCAAATCAGAATGTCTGTGTACCATCCTCAGACTGACAGGCTGGTCGAGCGCTTCAACCAGATGCTCAAGCGGATGATCCGGAAGGTCATCACAGCGGCCGGTGCGGACTGGGATCAGAGGTTTGGGAAGAGCAGCCATCCCCACATCACCTGGAGCACATGGAGGCCATGCGGGAGCGCATCGCCAGTGTCATGCCCCTGGTTCGTGAGCGCATGGCGGAGGCCCAGCGTGCCCAGCAGCAAGCCTACAATCGGCCAACCCAGCCCCGAGAGTTCCAGCCAGGTGAGCGGGTCCTAGTACTCATTCTTACCCTTGAGAACATGTTCTTGGCCGCCTGGCAGGGGCCCTACACCCTCCGGGAGCGCGTTGGGCCAGTCAACTACCGCATTGACCAGCCTGGCCGAAGAAAACTGCAGCAGGTGTACCACGTCAACCTGCTAAAGAGGTGGGTGGCCGGTCCCACGGAAGGGGGGGGCAGCACTGTTCACCACAGAGGAAACCAGCCCTGCCCAATTGATTTGGTGGGCATCGGTGACGACCTGAGCCCACAACAGCGGCAGGAGGTAAGAGAACTCATTGACCAGTACCGCTACGTGTTCTCTACCACCCCAGGTCGCACCAACATGGATGAACACCACATCCGGACCCCAGGGAATGCTGTGGTGAACGTGCACCCTTATCGCATACCCGAGGCGAGAAAAGCAGTTGTCATTGAGGAGACTGAGCAGATGAAGCAGATGGGAGTCATTGAGGAAGCATGCAGCCCCTGGTCAAGTCCCATTAGTGGTGCTGAAACCTGATGGCTCCCTTTGGTTCTGCAATGACTTCAGGCGGTGTCGGAATTTGATGCGTACCCCATGCCCTAAACGGATGAACTGATCGAACAGTTGGGTGTGTTGAGATTCATAACCACGCTAGACCTAACCAAAGGTTTTTGGCAGGTTCCCTTCGCTTCTGCAGACCATGAGAAGACAGCGTTCACCAGTCCTAAACGACAGTATCAGTACCGGGTACTTCCATTTGGCCTCCATGGGGCTCCCGCTATGTTTCAGCGCCTGATGGACAAGATACTCCGGCCACACCAGTGCCACACAGCTGCCTACATCAACGAAGTGGTCATCCACTCCCGCTCCTGGCCCGAGCACCTCTCCCAGGTTAGTGCAGTGCTGGGGGCCCTTCGGCTTGCAGGGTTGACGGCTAACCCCGGCAAGTGCTGCGTAGGACAGACTGAAGCGCAGTACCTTGGGTATAACATCGGACGGGGTCTGCTCAAATCCCAAGAACGGAAAGTAAGGGCGGTAAGGGAATGGCCGCAGCCCAGCACCAAGACCCAGGTACATGCTTTCCTTGGTTTGGCTGGGTATTATCGTCGATTTATTGCTCATTTCTCCTCTGTAGCTGCGCCCCTGTCGGACCTGCCCAAAAAGGGGTTGCCTGAGAAGGTGCTGTGGGGCCGAGCCGAGGAGATAGCCTTCCAGGACCTGAAGGCAGCATTGTGTTCTGATCCAGTCCACCACACCCCAAACTTTGACCATCCATTTGTGGTTCAAATGGATGCCTCGGAGGCTGGGTTGGGAGTGGTCCTGTCCCAGGTGTACGGTGGCCCAGGACAACTGTCCTAAACCATCACTGAAGGAACGCGGTCAGCACACGGGACAGCAGCGGGCATGCAGCCAAAGCGTCAGGACCCCAGAGGGCGGTGCTGGGCTACACAAATTCCTCAACAAGACACACTGGAGGCACATCACCAATCAGCCCAGCTGCCACTACCCCAGGTTGATTAAAGACCTTAAAAAGCCGCCATGGACCGAGCCTCGGGGAGATTCACCTTCTCCGCTCTCTGGGTTAACTAACATTCTGTCTTGTTGCTTTCACAAAGTCCAGTTGAAGAGGACAATGACGTGCCCAGTTGAGGACGCTTATTGCCACCTAACTCACCTCTCCAGACTCTAGCTAACTGTTTTTGTTCACATTTCTACCATTTGAGTTTGCGTTAATGCGTGTTGCGCTCACCAGCTGTAACTTTAACTTTGGTGATTATTAAAACAGGCTTCTCTCCCTGTAAACATTGTAACATTAAAACACCTTTACCCTGCCCAATAACCATTAAACCCGCCAATATGCAAAGCCCATGCTTCTTAAAACAGAATGTACATTTTATCATTTGGAATCAGTGATTCAACACAGATGATTTCCTAAAAACAAAATCCTGTGTTAATGTTTAATCTTTTGGTCGAAGTCTGCTCATTACTGGTATAGGGCCCTCCAACTCCCTTCAAAAATCCCGGCAGACGGTAATATTTATTGGTTTGGCAATGAAGCAATTATAAATCTTTATCTGAATATAAATCTCACTTAGTTCTTGCATTTTTAGGATTTTTTCTGCTCCAAAGGATCCACAGACTAGTTAGCATTTGCTGTTTTCAGCATTTTCTGAACAGTGACAAAGCACAAATGACAGTAATGATATGGAAGTCTCGCTGTGGCACAACTTGTGTCAGATGGTTTGTCAAGCATGCTTAACTTACACTCAACACAGCCTAAGATAAGTCATGCTCTGACTGTCAACTTGAGAATGGCCTTAGGATTCAACATTATTCATTGTGGCCAAATCATTTTACAAAATGAGAATAAATAAACCACACTCTGAATACATGGAATTGACAAAATAAGTGAAACACAAAATGGAAAAGGACTCCTTCTTGAATAAAATAAGTTGAAATACAAAAAAAAAATATATATGCATGTGTTTTATATCACTATGAAGTCTAATTACCAATTATTATTAGGATACTTAGCGTGAATGACCCATTCTCATCCATACGTGTTCTTATGTTCTTTCATTTTTCTGCAGTAAAATAAGTTTAAAGATCACCATTTAATTTGTGAGTTTCCAAAGAATCGTGACGGATCTTAACAAGCTTTGGAAAACGTCCAGAAGCCGTTGCCAGAATTCAAGGTGCACTAGTCACATAAACAGCAAAATCACTGGATGTGTGAATCGGTCACTGTGTTGATTACACTATGCATAAAATTATCACAAGGTAGATGGATGGATTGATCCACTATTGCATCCAAATCAGGATAACTGCATCCAAAAGGATCTATTGCTAGTAGTCACACGTTGAAGCTAGAGGCTGGAGGAACAGACAGACACTTGACTTTTGTGACTGAGCAGTGGAAGATAAGGTGATCTGGTCTGATGAGTTGTCTTTTCCACTTTTCCTGGGTGGGTTTATGTTTGGAAAAAGCCAAGGGCAGGCTTTAACCCACACATTGCCTGAACCCACCTGTAAAGCATGGTGGTGGATCTGCTATGCCTCGGCATGACAAGATCATAGTCCAGGAATGCAGATTTTAGTAGATCAGGTGCATGCTGTGGTACAAGCAGTGTTACCCTGAGATTTCCCCATGTTTTAAGACCATAATCGCAATATCCACACTGTGAAATGGATTGAGAAGTAATTTCCTGATAACCATAAGTAACCTAGCAAACAGAAAACATGCCCATAGAACTGGGAAAGATTTAGATCATATTTTCACTGGGTTTGACGT
Source organism: Albula glossodonta (assembly GCA_019788955.1). NCBI lineage: Eukaryota > Metazoa > Chordata > Actinopteri > Albuliformes > Albulidae > Albula > Albula glossodonta. The sequence continues at coordinate 446,929 of JAFBMS010000102.1, read as the reverse complement.
ACTGTTATAATGTGAGCATTCCTGAAACATTCTAAAGGGCATTACATTACTTTAAACATGTTCTGTCAAGAAAACATTCCAGGTAAATAGAGAATTCAGAGAATGTTCTGGCAACCATAAATTGTTAGGTGGGAAAACACCTTCCATGACCTCCCAAATCACCAGATCTAAATATCATTGAACCTTCATGGAAAGTTCTGTGATACAGAGAAGATTTCCACTCCCTTCTTCTCTCATTCCTCTTGAAGATCGGTCTAATATCCCACTAGAAACAGTTCAAAACTTGAATGACAGAATTTCAAGGACTACATACATGTTCTAAATGTGGCCAAACTTCTAATTAGATAATACATATTTATATATTGTTGGGTCTTTCCATTATTATGTCAAGCAACTATAAAAACTTATGATTCAAATCTACTAAATTTGGCTGTAATTCAAACATTTCTCACAGACACACATGTACATATAGGCATAAAATTTTTTGGAACTGATGAAGTTTTAAGCAATGAAAAGCATTTATCATTTATAAAATAAATGTATTTATTATTTAAATACTTATATATTCAGCTGTTTTATCCACAATTATACATTCCTTTTTGTTGAAAAAACTTTTTTCATAAGTTAAGAATAGAAGCACTCAGTTAAGGACATGTATAGCAGGTGAGGTGGAATAAGGCCAGAAGATCCTTGGCTCCTAAGAGATAATGGTTTAGTCTGTCCAGGAATGTGATTCACTCCTCAGTGAGAGCGGTCTGGTTCTAGGAAAGTTCAGCCAGCCTCAGCACCTAGGTGACACAGGAAATCAGGACAAATGAGACCTCTCACAGTCATGCCAAACTCACTCTTCACCAAAAACATGCGTGAAACCCAGACAGTCACATCTAATCTCTCCATGTCACATCTAAGCTCCCGGTCCAGGACAAATGAGACCTCTCACAGTCATGCCAAACTCACTCTTCACCAAAAACATGCGTGAAACCCACACAGTCACATCTGATCTCTCCATGTCACATCTAAGCTCCCGGTCCAGGACAAATGAGACCTCTCACAGTCATGCCAAACTCACTCTTGGGGTTGATAGGTTTGGTTTAAATTTGGTTATTTAAAGGGAAAATGTGTCTTGCAGTGCTTATTTATTTTGTGGAGATCCTGCTGGGTTCTGTTCCCGGGCCTGCCAGCTTTGCGCGGCTGTTATTCAGATCCCACTTGATGTGGATCCAATGGAAATAAGGAAGTCAGGGAAAGTGAAGAGGAGAGCAGTCAGTTGAAGGCTACTAATGGCAAATAACAGCTACATGTGGCCATTTCACAATATGTAATGAGAAAAGATGGAATTGTGGACTGGAATTATGTAAAGTATATTATTTACATTACACATTGCATTATAGGCCTGTAGCAGACGCTCTTATCCAGAGCGAGTTACAACACAAAGTGCATTTTTTTTGGGAAGAGGGTCTTAAAGTGCTAGCGGGGATAAAAGTCTCAAGTGCCAGAAGGGTTAGCATGGACTAAAAGCTGTGGATGACCTGCTGAAGAAACAAAAATAAAATGAGCCTATTAACTACCGTAATACAGCACAACATGAGCAATAGGACTGTCAAGTTTAAATTCCAACATTTGGGCGTGTTTGTTTTTTCAGCTTGAATGATGAATTGGACATTCACATGGATTGTTTTAGCCATAGATCTTGGTCAACATGCAATTTCTTTGTTACACTTGTTTAAAAGTGCCAATAAATGTTTAGTATTTTCAAAAAAATTCTGTTTTCGTATGTGGTGCGGCACAGTGGCAGGTGTGGCCACTGAGCCAGGTGTTGAGTACAAGGGAAAACAGACAAAAGTTTCAACAAAAATTGGCCTAAGGCCATCTTATTTACTCCTTGTAGGGGGAAAAAAAAAACAGTGAAACAAATAATACACACAAAACAATCAAAACCAATCACCTCCTCTCAGCCTTCAAGGCTGTGCTTAAGTAGGTGGCCTAACTGAAGGCAAGTGCTCTCACCTGGTCTGATTAGCAATCCCCTACAGGTGAGCCTGTCTGTTCGTGAGGCCCTTGCTGTGCAAGTTCCTGCATTCTCTCCAGGCTGAGGGAGTGAACAGGAACAGACAGCAATCTCATGGGAGGAGCCAAGGGGTTTGCTCCTCCCTCCACCACTCCTGGTGCTATGGTAGTTAATATCCACTCTGATAATCACATTCATAAAACAAATGTCAATGCACGTTTCTTACTCGAATCTGCTTTTTTTTATTTGTAGCTAGCATACTCTCTGCTCTTAGGGTTTCATAGAACATAAAGCAAAATAATACCAAAACACCACATAACCTTGAGATACATGTTGTTACAAATCACCCAGTTTATGGTAACATGTTCATATTATAAATAATTTATGTAACATTTTATGCTACAGACACATTACGTGCACTTATGTATGGCTAAAAATTTTTTTATTGCCTAAGAGCAACAGATTCAGTTAGACGAACAGATATCAATCTGTGTGTAAATGTATCGTTTCATATTAGAATCTTTTCTAGGTTAAATTTTAGGAGGTTAAGTTTGAACTCCAGCTTACTCTGATGTTATTCCTACCCCACATGATGGGAGCTGGTTTCAGCAGTGTGGAGCTGTCCGTGGAGCTGAAGAGGCGTTTCTCCAGTGTTCTGCACTTTGAGCTGCCCCCTCTCCCCCACACATTCTCGTTTTGTCTTGGTTTTGACCCTCACGCTTGCGTGTTTTGTCCTGGTTTTGACCCCCTCCTCACACTTGCTTGTTTTGTCTGGTTTTGCCACCCCCTCCCCCCCTTTCACACTTGCTTGTTTTGTCCTGGTTTTGCCACCCCCCACACTTGCTAGTTTTGTTTTGCCCTCCGTGTTAGCTGTATGAGGGAAAACTGTAATGTAGGCGCAGGTAGTGCGTAGGTATAGTGCAGTATTATGTGTTGCTGAATTTTGTAGGTAGGTTCAGTAATATCCCTGGGCTGAATACGAGGCCATTGGAAGTGTTGAATAGAAAGCACAGGGATTTGTAGCGATGTAGTGCTGTAACACCTCGCTGAAACAATACGGCCCCGAGGCACAATACAAAGCTGAAAATGCAGTTTCCAACGAGCGGCATGAGGGAGACTCCATCTCTGCGCTGTGTGAGGTTTGACTACAGGAAGGGCACCTCACAAGCTCGCTACTCCAGGGACAAAACGCTAATCCACTGTAATCTTCTTACTACCCAGCAATAATTCCAGTAAATATTTGCTCGACCATAAATAATTGCTCGCTTATGCAATGAAGCTCCCCCATCAAGGCCGCACAAGGAGGTAGTGAAGCTCTGTATGGAGATTTGAGAGGGACACCTCCCTATTTAATGAAGCTCCTCCATCAAGGTCACATAGGGAGGTAGTGAAGCTCTGTATGGAGATTTGAGAGGGACACCTCCCTATTTAATGAAGCTCCACCATCAAGGTCACATAGGGAGGTAGTGAAGCTCTGTATGGAGATTTGAGAGGGACACCTCCCTTTTTAATGAAGCTCCACCATCAAAGTCACATAGGGAGGTAGTGAAGCTCTGTATGGAGATTTGAGAGGGACACCTCCCTATTTAATGAAGCTCCACCATCAAGGTCACATAGGGAGGTAGTGAAGCTCTGTATGGAGATTTGAGAGGGACACCTCCCTTTTTAATTAAGCTCCTCCATCAAGGTCACATAGGGAGGTAGTGAAGCACTGTATGGAGATATCAGAGGGACACCTCCCTTTTTAATAAAGCTCCTCCATCAAGGCCACACAGGGAGGTAGTGAAGCACTGTATGGAGATTTGAGAGGGACACTATTTTTAATGACATCTGATCTTATCCTACAGCTTTGTGCACCCACTGGAACCAAGGAAGTTCAAATCGTTGATAAATTAATGAGATGGGTCAGGATGATATTCTTAACAGTGAAACTTACTGCTAGGTTTGAATCTCAAAATTATGATTTAACAGCACATTATGACTGCAAATGAAGAGGGCGGCCGAATGGAGAAAACACATCATTAGCATAGAAAAAGACAGCACTGGATACTGCTGCTGGCAATGCGGAACCTCAGAGAACGGAGACACACACAAACACAAAGGCAGAACGACTTAATCACCTTTAATTTAAAGAACACACCCAAGAGCCGGTCACCTCATTACCAGAGGCTGTGCTTGCAGCGCTTTGTATTCCTTTGCAATCTCGCTTGTGATTTAACCCTCAGACCGGTTCAGCTTCCCATTTAAAATGAGTGTGAAGTGCTCCCAATTAGGCTGACTCTAAAGCGAGGAAACCAGGCCTAAAACAGGCAGTCATTAAGAGGATCGTTACCACATCAAAAAACAAGGCATTCCGTATTCAGCCTCCTGCTTCAGTAGCGAGAAATAAAAAAAATAAAAAAAACCACAAAGTCACTGCCCTTTAATCAGCACCATATAAGGAAAATGAGATGAAAAATAGCAAAAAATAAAGTGCTTTTTTTTCTTTCATCCATCCTTTTACTAGATGAGAATTTGAATCTGGTTAAGCCTGAAAAAGCAAACAGAAGAGGAAAAACACTCTCATGGGGACATCTTGTAATATATAGTGGAGACATTGAGCCCATGTGTACATTCTGAAGTGAGAGGTTAAAAAAATGTGGATTAATGTGTTCTCATAAAGCGGTTTTTTGTTAGCAAGGGGGCATAGGGGTTTTACTAGCAAACGCAACTTTTCATAGGATGTGAAAATTATTCTCTCAAGACACCGTGATGGCAGAGCAGTGACACCTGGTGAACTCAAAAGAGGGGAGGAACAAACTTTCCCTTTATACCTATCATTACGTCCAACCTGCTCCCATTTATCGTCCTTGATTAACAATAAAACAAGTAATTCACTGAGTAATCAACACCAACCGATGTAATTAGATTAAAAACATCCATGGATATAACAAACGTAACACCAGTTTGCAAAATACAGCAACAGCAATTCTATTAGAAATGAAATCGGTAACCATTTACTCTATTTACATCAGAGGGTGTTGATTACTCCGTGAATAAATTGACTTGTCGTTAATCAAGGGGGATAAATGGGAACAGGTTTAAAGTAATGATAGTTTTAAAGGTAAAGTTTGTTTCTCCCCTGTTTTGAGCTCACCAGCTGCCACTGCTGCAGAGAGCTGAGTGTATTCATGCCTTAGACGAACCATCGGGAAGAGACAATTTAACTGAGGAAGAAGGCGCAACGCACCAGAAACACACCGACAGTACAACAGCACCCTGTTTTACAAATCACTCAATATTTCTAAATACAAGCCAAAGATAAACGTATCATGGACCATGCAATTACAAAAATATCAAATCCATGTAGCGAAGAGTATGAACCATGTGTTTTAGATGGTGTGTGGAATGAGAGGAATAATCCTGGATTTGGTCTTTCAGCTCATTGAATAGTATAATTATAGTCATGGTTAATAACTTCCTGCACAGAAAATAGAAAATACTACAATTTTTATTTGGTTCTTTTGGACTCAACAGATGTGGAATAATAAGGACCCCTGTCAATTGTCAATGAAGATACATTTTAGAAATTGTTTAACATTTAAATAACCTGTAAAAGAAAATGCTGAGTTTTAAAAATCTGTCTTTTTCCCCATTATGAACGTCCAGTGGTTTTATCAGACAGTTCCATTGCTGTAAAGTCTTCCATTCATTTGTTCTGTTGGAGGGGCGCGTGCAGGTTGCGCAGGCAGACCGCAAACAGAAGAGGGCCTGTACAGTGGGGGAGAGGGCACACACAGCCTGCTGGCACCCCCCCCCCCCGCCGTTTCAAGGGGTCAGCCATGAAAGCTGTCAGCTCCAGCTGTCAGTGACTCCAGGCCATAGCTGGCTACACCATGGGCGGGCCTTCACCGCACACAGTGCTAATGCTTTAGCTACATGCTCCCCTCCCCGTCTCCCACCAGAAGGGCTTGTCTTCATTTTTTAAAAAAAAAAAACACGTTTTCCATTAATTTCTGATCCCTGCATCTAAATAAATCCGCCCCAAACATGTTACAGTGCATCCTGTCATCCATCATGCCTGGATACGGTTTTTAGTGAACACTTTTTTTATCCATACGGTAATGTGGTTGAGATGCTCTCGGAGGCCATAACAGATAATGGGGCTTTTACTTGTTTCAAGCCATAAATCATATTTTTATCATGTGAGGACTATTGTGATTACTTATTGATTAAATTGTTAAAAATACATTATTATCTTCAAGGGTCCCAGTTTAAGAAGCTTTTTTTATGCGACATTGGTCACAATTCGCCACACGGTTGTTATTGTCTGTAATACAAATGTGCTTAGGTGCAAAATATAATTCTTTTTTTTTCTTGGGCACCTAGCACACAATTATCTCTGTTTTAATCACAGAGATGGATTATTTTTTCCCCCTTTTCTTTGATTGCTTCCTCCCTTCATATCAAGACATTCTCGCTCTGGGGTGAGAGACTAGTTTTTTTTTGTTTTATCTTAATATTGACCGGTTTGGTGCATTGTTTGGTGCATTACAACTGTTTGTGGTGCAAGAACACTTACATTTACCATAAATGTTTCATAGCATCGTTAAACGTAGGCTTGTCGGATCGTGAAACCATTTACCAAATTGATCCTACAGTAGGGTAATTAAAGAACAAATCAGATCAATAATAAAACATTTTAAAAGAACGCAGGTAAAAGGCTATTCAGCACTATGAAAAAGAAAACAGTTTAAGTTATGACTACGGCAATACAACTATACAATACTGCCCCAATTGTGCATAATCACAAAACGTAATAGGCCTAAAAAGGAAACGAAAAGGCTAGCCACATTAAGGTTAAAGCATTTCCATTCATTTGCAATTTTTGTATCTTTTAGGGACAGTCAGTGCTATTTTCTAGCCTACAATATAATCCAGCCAGCAACACCAATAACGTCCCAAAATATGCACAGTTTTAACTACTTTTGAGCACTGGGTTAACTGACACAGCTATGTCCCAACGAGGATATCGACACTTACCTCAGAGACTGTAAGTAGGCTACAATGAATGGCACTATGCTGATTAATGCCGTGCTGAGTTCTCTGTCACCTAATGCCCAGAGCTTGTGATTGAGTACCGCTGTCAGGAAACTGGAACAGGAGGAAAGACTGACGCTCCACCTTTCTCGAAACTCCGCTCCGCGCTCCCGTCAAATTACACGGGCCCCGCACCTCGCTTCGCTTGCGCTCGGCTCCGCTCTCGTGGCTCTGCCCCCAAGTTTTAATAAGGCGGAATAACAGTTCTCAAATCAAAGATGACACACTCCGGCAGTATCAAAGCAATTAAATCGTTTTCAAACGGCGAATCTCCTGGCGAAGGTGAATACTTTTATACAGCCTTCACTGAAATATTAGCAGTCAGATTACTGAGGAGAGAAGATAATCTTAACCATACTATTATGTCACTTATACGTTAATCAGACCCTTCTGAGTGGAGTAATTGCGGAGTTAAACTTAGATGTAAAGATATATTCTAAAAGGTAGGTCTTGTCAAAATGAATTCATAAGCGACCAGAGACTGTGTTATAAAAATAGACAATAAGAATGTTATTAGCTTTATGTATCAGGCAATTTGCCTGGAAAGAAATGACAGAGGTGGTTTCCCCAAACATTTATTAATTTATTTGAGGTAGGGAACACCATATCGTTGATTGCAGCATGTTATAACTGTAGCATCCATAACTGAGTTTTAGTGTTAGAACTCTCCGATTTAGAAACAACATGCCTGGATCTCTCCTTGACTCATAACAGTAATTTCTTCTTCTGTTATGATATCACTGACTTCTTGAAGTGAAATACAAGAAGTTCCACTGTTACAACCTACCTGAATACCATAATAAGTTGTAACACTATGCAGGGTAACTTGTGGCAATAAAAGGAAAGAAGCATACATTGCGCCCACTCTATCTAATTTGCAGTAGTAGAGGTTTAATGAAGAAGGTATGAAATGAAAGAACAACATGGCTGTCAGTCAATGTCTGTGAGTGTCCTTGACTGTGAAATACATTATAAGGTGCTAATCCTTTTGAGCTGAAATATTTTAAAATGGATTAACATAGACTAAAACCATTTGCTACACTGACTTATATCCAGATCTATCACACCTATCATACCTTTACCCAGGGCTTGAGAGGAGGGGGGATGCCACCCCCTTGGAAAAAATCTTGACCACAACCACCCCTCTTGTAAAATTGTCTTCTCCATTCCCATCCCCTTTGCTTTAATGGACAATGAAAAGACAAAACCTCAGCAATATTTAAATGTCTATTCTTACGTTATTTGTCCTCTAGTTTGTGTTGTGTTAGATTCTACTGAGAGGGTGACATATTTAATGTAAAAGGTATATGAAGCAATAACTTGTATGCAGTTGTGATAGTGTAGAGGTCTGTTTTTGAAATCCAGTGCTTGTAATAATACAATACAATAATATTGTAAATAATTGGATAGTTTTTGATAGATTTTGTATTAATAATATGAGTTACAAGTACATTTTCTGTCTTTTTTTATGACTGTGCATGAATATAAAAAATGTAGCTATATACCACCATCCTTCCACTCCGAGGATGACCATCCTCCTTGAATTTTTTTTTTTTTTTTTTACAAATCGACCACTGCCTTTACCACATGTGGAGTCAATAAATAGTGCAGGTGTACTGCTAGCTTTAAACGGCCAGTAAAAATGACTTCTTGTGGCTCACTGAAGACCTCTGACTGTTATAGAAGCATCACAAGCCTGCTCACTTAAGCCTTTCTCCTTCAGCTTCTCTAAACGTCTCTAAAGCTTCACAGCAGCGTTCCTCGACCCAGGTCCTCAAAAACGTTTGTTTTCGTTCTCGTATGAAATTCCACAAGTTCAAGCCCAGGAAACCAGGTGGAGAAAGTTAGCTGCGTAATCAGTTGTTTTAACTGCAATGCAGAGTAACAGCAAAACCTGAATTACAACAGGATTGAGGACCACGGCTTTACATCTGGCCCATGTGACGTGGGAGATAGAATAGGCCTGGTGATAGATCTCACTGATTTTCCCTGTCTTACTTAAACTGCAGCCTTTTGTCAAGATTTCTGCAGGCACACACCTGTCTGTCTTCCTTTCCCACAGTCTAGGCATGATTAAAAATAACAGAGATCTTCTTAGTCTTGTTCTAAGTGGGTAGTTGCTCAACTTTTTCAAAAGCGTACAAGTATCCCCACCCCTTATAGGCATCTTATTCCTAGCTGTTGTAGAATGGTTGTTTGAGATGGAACATGGATGGAATGCATGAGGCCACTGTTTAATATAATACTTTTAATCTAGATACCTTTAACGTAATAAAGGTTCGACCATTTTAACATCAACAGCGTTAGGGATAGATATTCAAAATATAGACTTGGTCCGGAAAACTTTCTTACACAGCTTATGTAAACTTACAAAGACATGAAACTGCACATGCGACATTAGGAAGGAAGTGGGTGTGTACAGCTGTGATCATATGATTCTAGCTCATCCCTGATTGGTGGAAATGGTGCTTTTACAACTAACTCCATGTCGCAGCCTTCCCTGGTCTTCCCTACTTATAGAAGTATACAGGAATCTGAAAGAGGAGCTACGTCAGTTATAACGATGAGATTTATCTTAAATACGCAAACCACAGAAAGCAAAAGTATATGTCAATGTGCTAATGATAGTATAAGAAAGGACTTTAGATGGCCCACAAACATATAACTTGTATAACCCTTACAAAACCACTTGAGTATTATGCAGTGTGTAGCACTGGCCTGTCTGTCTCTGTGACCCAGAAAGCTCTGCCAGAGGGTGGTCTGGCTCGCAGCATGACCTCCGTGCTGGACCGGTGGAAAGGTAGAGATCAGATGAATACTGACCTCACCTCTTCAGGGCCAGTAAAAGATTAGCTCAAGGCTAACAAAAAGAACCATAAAAAAACCTACGTCACAAAAATGTCACCAATAAATCATGGGAAGCATAATCAGAGTAAAACACAACCTCCAAAGCAAAAGATTGTTACACAGTGCTGGGAAGACTTGAGGGAAACTGAAGGCAAGATGCTTAACTCAAGCACCCAAGATCACCAAAGACACCCAAGACCTCCAAATCAGAGAGGGAGAGCCATCGTTAATGGCTAATACTTCTCACAGGGGTGATGGTTCAATGTATCATAAACTCCACTATCATAAAAAAAACATCCAAAATGAGGAACATTTTAATGTCATTAGCCATAATCCGAAGGAAGGCTAAAGATTATGTTCCGAGTTCTTTCACTGAAGCAAGCCTTCACATAAATGAGATGGACCTTTTTCTTAAATTTATTCATCGCTCGGTTTCAATTCAGAAGTGGTTAAATATGGAATAGGGAATAAATCTGAACAGAAAAGAGTTCTGGGAAACATAATTGATGCAGTGAACTGAATCAAATTCTCCATTTGAAATCAGATCTGTGCTGCCGACTGTATTTATGTTAGACAGTCAGAGTACTAAATCGGCGGGGAAAAAAATAGCCTGTATCGCCGTAGTTATTATTAGATGACTTTTCCTTCCTTGCGCTAGGTTCTTTAAAAAAGAATGAACCACAAAACCAGCCTATTGCGACTTGCTGTAGTGTTCATTAATACATGCGATTCTCCACCTCATCTTTCACTTCAAAGCAGCAGAGATTTCATTCTCTCCTATGGCCCTCCCTCTGCTGTGCTAACTGACTTCCTCTACAGTTATACCGTAGACCTCAGTCATGGGGGACTTACAGAGGAAACGCAATCAGAGCGATGGTGGGGCGATGCCAGCTAGCTGAACGGAGGGATGCCCTCATTCGCAGTGATGTCGTCCTGCTTCGGGTGACCCTGGTAAAGACAGAGGGTGGCATTTATTTTTTGGGGGGGGTCTCAGCATTCCTGGCTGTTGAGGAGGGCCCGCCTGCCAAGCCGTTTAATGTGTACAGTGTACTATGACTGATGGGATGGAAAACTAGAATGGGATGTTAGCCTAAGACGATTAAGGTTTTTGGTTGGGAGCAGGCAGAACTAAATAGGATGATGCGGAATCGTGCTGTCTGGAGTGGACACTTTGCGACTGAAGAGGATACAGCCAGGAGGCGACGGTATGGGCCCTGAAGTGTAGAGGACAGGAAGAAGTCAACACTTTAAGGGTGTGCGGGATACTGCCAGGATCTAACAGTTTGGGTCTGAATTGTATCAAGTGGACAAGGGTGGACATTTTGGATCTGAAGTATGCAGGCCTCAAAGTGGCCAACAAAAGTTCCCTTAGAGTATATCATGGTGCCAGAATGCAAATAGCCTCTGATTTATGAGGACCGCTAAGTGACTTGGTGCTGCGAATCCTTAAGGTAAAATCCACCTAAATTTAACCTGAGGGTGAGCAATAAATAACCGCTAATAGACATGGACAACAGTGCAGGAGATTTATGACTAGAATTACAGTATCATTTGTTTAAGAAAAGGTGATATTCTTGAGTGTGGCTGCGGTCGGCGAAATGTTGAGTCCAGCCTCATGAATCAGACGGTGTCGGCATGGATTAAGAGGCTGGTTTCAGGCCGCCCTAGACACCTTCTCCCAGGTGTGTGTTCGTCTGGATGAGAAGCAGGCCCGCACATGACAGATATGATTGGTTGCATGCTGTGATACATCAGTGCTATGGTAACCAGCACAGCAGCAGGTGAGCTTTCAAGCTGTTCTTTGAAATACGCAAATGTCTTTCTGTGTCAGGGAAAGAAAGCGAGTCGGGAGCAACAGTGTAGTGCTCAAAATTCATATCTGCTTTGCTAAATTACAGTAGCTGGGAGCAACAGTCGAGTGTCCACAATTCATTTCTGCTTGGCTAAATTGCGGTAGCTGGGCAAAATGAAATGACAATGAGAGGCTACATACAATTGCAGGAATAATGAATCTAATTATGCAAGGTGTTAGAGGTTTTCGACATTGCTTGCATGTAACATCAAGGTCGATGTTCCTGACTCCACGTCCTGTAGTGTTGTATTGTGTGCTTGTTTTCCTATTTAAAAAAGTTAAAAAAGTAAAAAAAAAAACCAGTACACATAATAAGATTTGTTATATAGATAATTTGATCATTTGATAATTGAACTGGCCCAGCATTGTGTTTATAAGACTATTCAGCTAGCTTTGAGAAGAATATATCTTATTTTGATGTGCAATTATCTCAGTCCTTTGGCAGATAATTCAAGCTCAATTACCTGTCAATGGATTGCGACAATTTTACCTCAGGACAACACATATTTTTCTTGAAGCAAGCTGAATTTATCTCAGAAGAAGAAAAATAAGTTCCATTTTTTTATTATCGAGATTTTTTGGCTTGTTAAGATTGACTATTTTTCAGTGTATGAAAGCAGGGATTAGGTGAGGTGAGCAAGCTGTGTAATCACCTGTTTTATGTGGTCATTAAGTACTGAATTACAACGAAAACCAGCACACCCTGCAGTTCTCTAGGATGAGGAATGAGGACTACTGATCTATATGCACTGACTAATAGGTATGTCATATTGATGAACTTGTTTTTCTGCATATTAGTAATTTTCTTGCAGTGTAGAATGTGTTGCTGTGAAAATATATGCAATGCTTAACTTTATACAAGACAATAGTTGAAGTGATAACCCTATCACCTACAACTACTTATAACAGTGTACCTGTAATTGGTATTGATTGTGACGTTGGCCAAATGAATGGAATTCCATACAGGAAATTCCCCCTACCCCAGTGATGATGCATCCAATCACACGCTGCCTGAAGGGCTGCCGGCCGCAGTGGGCACCGGCATAGACCGCCGGGCCCCTTTCAACGCAGGATCCAAAATAGGACATCCAGCAACCAGCCCGTCCCCCTCGATTTTAAGTTTCCCCCTTTCTTTTTTTTTTACAGAAAAACAGGCAATTACGTTTGCAGAACAAAACAGAAATACAGAGAAACTGAGAGAAGGACCAGGAGCAAAACCAGTGGGCTTTGAGCCTGATTATCACCATTTACTGACTGCCGCTATTGAACTTTCTTTAAATGCAGTGCAAGCCCAGTACTGCTGATGTAACAAGGATGGTAGAATGTTTGTTTCTCGCTCTGCCTCCGGTCCGATCTCGGAGAAACGATGTGGAGGTCAGGAAGGGGCAGGGGGGAGGGGGTCTTCTGCAGATGTATGAACTCGTTGTGTGGAATACGGTGGTGTAGGAGCTAGGTTTGTAAATCAGGGGTTGCAGGTTCACGTTCCACAGGGGGAATTCCTGTCGAACCCTGGGCTAGGCAGCCAAATTAACTCAGTAAATATCCGGCCCATAAATGGGTAATGTGTGGAACGTACGCTGTGCACACTGCCGTCAACGAGCCCTGTTTGCTAAGCAAATAAATTAATGTCTTCAAAAAGAGAGTGTGTGCGCATGTGTGTGCGCGTGCACGATTGTGTATGTGCGAGGTCTGTGGGAAAAAAAGACAGATTGAGACCGAGAGCATCTCTCTTTCTCTCTCTTGCATCAGGATGTCTGTCGTTTCAACAAAGGTGTTCAATAAAACTGCAGCTCTCCGCCGTTTTCCATAAATAAGGGCACAGTTATTTATTCTATACATTCTATTCCCACCCCATCTCTCACTGATTGAAAGTGACATGTTTGACTGTATAATGCATTTTGTTGTTCTGGTCATCGCTTTATGTGCAAATCGCGTCTTTCACCTGCAGGTATCAGAACCGCAGACCAAAATCTGAGAATGCCATCGCTTTCATTCCCTGTACATTTTCATTCCCCCAGATCGTCACTGTGCACGAAAATTGAGTTCTTGGTTTACCCATCTAAAAAAAAAAATAATACTAAAAATATAAACATAAATATATGAAAACAGGGCCTGATCATTGCTGCTATTTTGTGAGAGGGAAACACTGAGAAGGGGAAAGCCAGGAGAGAAAAGATGATGAATGAGTTTAGAAAAATTCTTCATCTCGGGGCAATGCACGGAAGAGGCTGAGTGATCTGCGGTTTCTTCCGTTCCTTCACGTCCTACAAAGAGCAGTCGTCCTAATTCTGTCACTGCCGAATGTGGGACAGCGAATTCGTCTGGGTGGAGGATCACAGGGTGAAACGCAGTCACCTGTGGCTGTACATGTTAGATCACAACGCATTTAATATGTTATGAGCGATTAAATAAGAAAGTTCATACATATATAAAATTAAAAGTGTATGCGTTATGGTTTAATTGCTAGTTTATTAATAGTATGTCATTGCGAGATGTTAATAAATGTTTCTGGAAGGAGCTATACGCAATATTGAAAGGTCTTCGAGGAAGGCGTTGAAATTTTGGGGCACATGCAATACATTGTGTACACTTTTATTCCTACCCCTCCCCAAAAAAAGCAAGGGAAGAGGGAATACATTCAGTCACAGTTTTGTTTTTTGTTTTTTTTTTGCAATAAATCAAATGTGGACTTTTGTAAGCATTGCTGGATGTCTAATCATACTATAAATGTGACTTTGATCATCATGTCGAAATTTTGATCTCATATTTATCAAAAAAGGAGAAAAAATCCAGATTCAAGATAGCTGTGCCTCCAGAGAGTAAATATTGACATGACTTGGCTGGTATGTTTTGATTTCATGTGGAATATGATATAAAAGACTGAATTCGCATCTGTAGTATTCCATCCAGTCAAATTACAGCATCTGTCAGTCTGCAAATCATTCCCATTCAGGGCAATTCTACATTAGATTAGGCTGGATTAGATTAGGCTGGATTAGTATACATTAGAAAAAAATGAGATTAGTTTGGATTTGAATATATCAGAATAGATTAGGTTAGATTATATTCGATTTAACCAAATTTGACTTAGATTAGAAATAACAGATGACGTGAGATTAGATTACATCAACTTTATTGTTCATTCATTTTAGGACTTTATTCATCATTAGAGAAAGGAAAAAAAAATGTTTAAATATGCTCAAATGTAAATGCAACTGATGTGCGCGCACACACACACGGGTGCGCATACACACATGGGCACACACACATGCACGCGCACACACGTGCACATACGCAGTGTGGAATAAAATACCAGGCCCTGATAAGAACCGTAACTTACCTATGAGTTCATCTCTCCTCTCATCTCTTGAGTAGGTAAATGAGCCGTGGGGCGTTATGCTTGGTTTTGCTCTTTGCCGGTTCAGCGCGTTGCAGGTATCTGCAAGGCTTTCACTCAGAGCAAGTGCTTAATTACTGCCGGAGCGCATCTACAGAGGGAGCACGCCGCCGTGGAGACCGTGACTCCCCTACCCAAAACATTAACATGACGTGAAAATAAACATTAACTGCGCAAACAGAGATTGTTCCACCCTATCGCATGCGTTGTGAAATACCACGTCCCCGCTTTAAGCGTGTCTGATTTTAGTGACCGGCGAGCAGGAAGTTGGCCGGGAAGGGGGATCACGTCTCCCGTGTTCGAGATCGGTAGCCTAATTTCCCCCCATCGCCATGACAGTGCTGTTTATTTGTTTGTTTGCAGATCCAATTTCCTGCGCCGATGACACCCAGGTGGGCTATTAGTCCTGGGCGGCCCGATCGATCGCTTTAAGCAGTGACCCCCCCGGCCCTCTCGAGTGCTGAGGCAAGCCAGACACACGGGAGGGCCATTACTTTAATTACCCACATTACCGTTAGAGGCTGGAGGGAAACGCTAGTGCGTGGGACATCCCCTCAACACCTATCCCATGATCCCCCAGCCAATACCTCTCATCACTCTATAATAAAAATAATAATACTAATGAAAGCTTTTAAATTCTTTAAAAAACTGTGCTAATCTCATTAAAAGGTCTGCTCATCTGCTCTCAATATTATTAAGAATTAATTATGTTTTATAATTAATCAACAGATATTTTTATTGATCTTCAGTGCACAGGTATCCTACAAATGAGATTATTCCAACAGGTGAAATCAGTTGTTTGTAGTCCCACGCTCCGTCTGGGATGACTGTTGTCATTAAAACTTTGGCAAAAGCGTATTCAGTTTTGATTGCTGCAGGGAGATTCGTCATTTGGGTGAATTGTATTGTGAACACTATATAGAGAACCATAACAGCCCTCACCCCATTACATAATTTCTGAAACATGGCCCCCATTTCAAACAAAGTCCTGCAAATCATGACAACAGTGTCATTTGCCAAGCGTATGACCGAACAGCAACCCATGCACGGTTGAACCCCAAAGTAAGTTGTCCGGGATGCTGTTTGACTTTTACAAGATAATATTTGACTCTTGAAATGGTTAGGCAATACCAACAAACCCAAGCGGTACTGAAGGCTATGTTGGCAAAGAATCAAATAGGCCCCCACAAAAATACATTTCACATAGCTTACATCATGTTAAAAAAATAAATAAAATTTCGAGCCATCTTTTCAATATGTGAAGACAAAATCATGAGTAACAGTGCATGTTTGAACGACTAAATTTATTCATTAAAATCACAAGAAGTGTCACATTTGTGATGACAAAATTGAGATGTATTAAATCTATGGAACCTAAATTAATGTGCATACGCATTGTAAACAGTTTTGGGCTGTTTTATCTCTGAAAATATACATCTGACAAAAGGAAAATGTTGTGTTTGGGGGTTTGATATGTATTTCGATACATATGAAAAGCATAGCAAGAGTAAAAGGCTAGTAAAACGATTGTAACCAAGGTGAACCTTTGATGAAACAAAGATAATTCTGCTGCATAAGTATGTAGGCAAACACAGGATGTTACACATTATGTGTAAATATTAATGAGATTACCCACCATGGTATTTAAACAGCAGCATAAAAATGCTTTTGCGAACGTATACAGCATACTTGGCTCATTGGTTGCTTTTGACTGCAGGAAATGATAGGATTAGTGGTGCGCATGTAAACGTAATCAGTGAAAATGCAGGGGCTACAAATTACAGTCCATTTTGTCATTCTCAGAGTGAGGAAGATATTGCTTTCTGATGACTGCAAGCCCCTCTATTCAGTCTAAATGGCAATGAGTGATTTTTCCGGCTCATGATACAACATTCTGCTTGTGATTTGACAAAAACAAAAAAAGTGGCATAAGTTGTTCTTTACACTGGCTATCGGTTATCCTCAGAATCCTGTTTTTAAGATTTTACAGAGGGTAACACATTGTGTGCCCTCGTCCCTGAGGATCCGAATCACAGAATGAGTTAAAGAGGCCGTTTGTGTTTTCACGGCCTATTTCAAAGGATTTTCTAGCCTTCTCTCTGCAGGGCCTTGAAATTTGTTGCTAGAGAGAACCGGGGCTTCAAAATCAATATCTACTTTTAAGTTTAATTTAAAGGCCATCTTTTTACTTGAAGTTAATGGTCTTTCTTCATCTTAATTGGATTTTTTTGTCTTTATTTTTATTCTGCATTGTTATTGCTTCGGCCCACTTTTAAACTGACAGAATTGCTTCCAGAACAAATTTTAATACCATTTTCTACTGGCTTGTTATAGTATCTCAGATTGTCATGCTATTGTTTTTTTTCTTCTCTAATTTTTAGAGAGTGCTTTGAGCATCATCCAAAAAATTCTTTAATAATAAATATATATAAAATTAAATTTTCCTCCTTCTTACTGTTACTGTTTATACAGATGTGGAACATTCATAAATGAAAACAATATCTATAATTGTGTTGACTCTGGCAAATACTTGTTTTTTGTTCTGCTGCATGAAAATATGCAGCATTTAAACCACAAGAAGCTCGTTTGTGAGTAACTTGTGTCAGTAAACGGCTGTGTACTGGTTACTGCCCTAGTCAATGATATGCTATTAGGTTTTCACAACAAAGCAAGAAAATAATCCTTCAACTATGAATTACCATAAAACAAAACTATATATTGTTCTGTGAGGAGCTATTTTTGTTTTTGTGACTTAACTTTTTTGTTCACTTCAGACCATCCAATGTTGATGCATTGTTTCAAGAATTTTGAACATTTCACTACATTAATTTTCAGACAACATTGAATGCGCAAGGGATGCTGGAAGCAGTGAGCCTGAAGGTATGTGACAATTTAAAACCAATCACCTACCAAACTACTGCTGTAATACCACTATAGAGTCCTGCTGTCAGAAAGGCAAAGACTGTCAGACAAAGACTGAGAATAGGATCTACTGAACAGAGAGCACGTTCCACTGTGAAACAATGGAAGCCATTGCCAGTGATGCCTACTGTCAAATACTGTCAAATGCTATAAGAGCAGGAAGTCCTGTTTCAGACAGTGGGATTGCTGGTAAAGAACCAGATCCACTGCCAGTTAGATCTACTGTCAGAGTGTTACAGTGAGATTTAGAGAGTAGTGCTATCAGAGTGAGATTTAGAGAGTAGTGCTATCAGAGTGAGATTGAGAGAGTAGTGCTGTCAGAGTGAGACTGGGAGAGTAGTGCTGTCAGAGTGAGATTTAGAGAGTAGTGCTGTCAGAGTGAGACTGAGAGAGCAGTGCTATCAGAGTGAGACTGAGAGAGTAGTGCTGTCAGATTGAGATTTAGAGAGTAGTGCTGTCAGAGTGAGACTGAGAGAGTAGTGCAGTCAGAGTGAGATTTAGAGAGTAGTGCTATCAGAGTAAGAATCAGAGAGTAGTGCTGTCAGAGTGAGATTTAGAGAGTAGTGCTATCAGAGTAAGAATCAGAGAGTAGTGCTGTCAGAGTGAGATTTAGAGAGTAGCGCTGTGAGAGTGAGACTGAGAGAGGAGTGCTGTCAGAGTGTGAATCAGAGAGTAGTGCTGTCAGAGTGAGACTGAGAGAGTAGTGCTGTCAGAGTTAGATTTAGAGAGTAGTGCTGTCAGAGTGAGATTTAGAGAGTAGTGCTGTGAGAGTGAGACTGAGAGAGTAGTGCTGTCAGAGTGAGAATCAGAGAGTAGTGCTGTCAGAGTGAGACTGAGAGAGTAGTGCTGTCAGAGTTAGATTTAAAGAGTAGTGCTGTCAGAGTGAGATTTAGAGAGTACTGCTGTGAGAGTGAGACTGAGAGAGTAGTGCTGTCAGAGTGAGAATCAGAGAGTAGTGCTGTCAGAGTTAGATTTAGAGAGTAGTGCTATCAGAGTAAGAATCAGAGAGTAGTGCTGTCAGAGTGAGAATCAGAGAGTAGTGCTGTCAGAGTGAGACTGAGAGAGTAGTGCTATCAGAGTGAGTGCTGTCAGAGTGAGACTGAGAGAGTAGTGCTATCAGAGTGAGAATCAGAGAGCGGTGATATCAGAGTGAGATTTAGAGAGTAGTGCTATCAGAGTAAGAATCAGAGAGTAGTGCTGTCAGAGTGAGATTTAGAGAGTAGTGCTGTCAGAGTGAGATTTAGAGAGTAGTGCTATCAGAGTGAGATTTAGAGAGTAGTGCTATCAGAGTAAGAATCAGAGAGTAGTGCTGTCAGAGTGAGATTTAGACAGTAGTGCTATCAGAGTGAGATTTAAAGAGTAGTTCTATCAGAGTAAGATTTAGAGAGTAGTGCTGTTAGAGCGAGACTCAGAGAGAGCAAAGCAAGGTAATACACTAGAACCTCAAAAACACAGGATTTTGAAATACTGGCTGACTGATCACAGAACAAAACCAGATGCAGAATTCTTATTATAGCTCATTAATTTCAAACTCTGATGCGCAAGGTAAGGAAACCCTATGGGTCCCTGCAGGGGTGCACAGGGGTACAAAAACATGAAAAAGAACACCTGAAAAATGCTGCTCAATATTGTGTTGCTTAATTAAAAGTGAGAGGGGGAGAGGGGGACTTCCATATATGACTCTGTTGCCGGTTGGCGTTCCCATTACACCACTGGCATGGATGGGTGCTTTTACAAAAGTGAGATATCTCACAATACATACAGTACCTTCGCAAGGACATTTGACTCTGCACTGAGTAAAAACATTAGTCAGTATGTGTCACATTCTAGAGGATTTTTATCTTTTTACCTAATAAAGTAACACAAGGCTGACAGAAACTGCAGAGAGGTGATCCCACCTGCAGTTATTCTAAAAAAAAACATGTTTTCATTCAATTTATTTTGAAATAAACTCCCTTGACTCAACTACCTGGAGCTGTGTAAACAAAACGAGAGGAGGAAGGAAGAAGGAGGCTGGCCTCCTTGGAGCAGTAACCTTTCAATGCAGATTGCGAGGGAGACACAATTCAAAAACTGTTATGCTCACTGGACTTTAGAGAACAGATGAAAATGATAGCTTGTGGCAAAGCTGAGACGTTCACAAACATGTCAGGCTACCTTGCCAATGGGGCTGTGGGATTCTTAAACAAAACTATTATATGTGAAATTGATTAAAAAAAAAGAAAACAAAATATTATAACAATAACACAAAGGCACATTTCTGGTGTAAAACACACTTTTCTTTAATTTATATCTTATTACATGAATAGAATGCCTGAATTATTAATTTGTGGTCATGAAACCTCATTTCAACCATCACTAATTTACAGTGTTAGCTTGATCGTGCTAGGAAGCCCCCTGTAGCGCCACCCACATGAAATTCACAAAAAAAAAAAAATACAGAAATATCTGTTGTCTTGATGGCCCCTATGAAGCAGAATTGATATTCAGGGCTGGATTTTAGTGTTAAACATTTACATGGGGGGGGGGGGGGGGGGGGGGGGGGATGGAGAAGTGGGTGCAGCGGAGGACAGTGCTCTAGTGGTTTTTCTGCCAGTCATAGCATGGGGTGGTGATGAGTAAAATACCACCGCTTCACCCGAACTACCTCTCTCTTATTCGCCCGCTCCATAATTGGTATCCACTGTTTTAATTGGCGACTGCCGAAGCCTCGCTGTCTCGCCAATTACAGATTCATACTCATTGGTTTTTCGAAGAAGGGCACTTTGTGGAGGGCTGCTTTCACCGACAGAATGTTCAGCGGTCAGGATCAGCACACGAACAGCGGCAAAGCTTGACCTGCCGTGTGAAGTGCGCGCAGTGCCCCGATGGCCCACCTCCGCTGGAGACGGTTCCGCTCAAACGCAGTAAGGCTGGTTCACTGGGGATAATTTTACATTCGTTAACGCTCGTCATTAAGGTAATAAAGTGTGACGGAGTCACCCCTTTTGTTTTTGAACGCTGCTGCACCGCTTAGTGATTTCGACCCTCAGCTAGACCTCTATCTTGATTTTCTAAGGATTTTGGCCCCCTCTTCCCCCAAGACCCCCCCCCCCCCCCCAAGGAGGAATACAGGATAAACCACCACCAAAGTCGAGAGAGCAATTATCATTATCAATTATCATCCCTTTCAGACTGTACTTCATGTCTGGGATCTACTGCTTCTATTCATTGAGGCCTTGTATGTCGGGTTTTACAGTTGCAGCTACAACAAGTTATCTTCATTTATCTATTCGATTTGCGCCAATTGTTTTTATTATAATATTGATTAGCACTGAGAACATCATATAAAACATATCTTTACTAGTGTGCAATTTCACTTTAATAATCTGCTCGGCTTTGCACTAAATATCTATGGCGTGTTACTGTCACCTCTGTTTCACTGCTGGTAATTACCCTTGTAATTTAATGTGTTCTTTGCCATATTGAATTTAGAGGAACAGAAATGTCTTAGGAATTAATATACATTATCATAAGTTAAGTGCATATATAAGTAAAGCACACTGGCTGATATCTGTTTTCCCGTCATACAGAAATGTTGTCTAAGCTAATGAGCTAAGTATTGATACTGAAGGGTTCAACCCCTTAGCTCATGACTCACGGTTTTTTCGAATGTTATTGTCTTTACTTTTTTTATCTGGCCACAGACGATAAGGTGGTTTTGTCAGAGCCGCCTGTATCACAGACTTCGGCATTTTAGGGTTTTCACATTCCCGTGGAACATTTCTACGTACACATCCTTCCGAATCCCAAAATGGTTGTTTTTTAGTTTATCGGCAGTCAGAAATAGAGCATGTGCAGAAAGCGTGATATTTATTCTCTCATCGAAAGGAAACCAGGCGACCTTTAACAACCACTTTAGGCTGTGGACTGCACCTTAACCCCAATCTCTCCTTCTCTGTCCGTTCTCTCTCTTTCACTCTTCACTCTCTCCATCCAAAAGTGGAATAAATCAAACGTCTGCAAGCGGGTCAATCAGGTGCACATCAAACTGTTGCCATGGTGACCAAACTTCATCTCATTTGCTCATTTTTCACAGCGCTATCAGTTTCATTTTATTTATTTCATTTTTGCTGTTGTTTGAAATGTGTTTACAGTACACGTCTGTGTCGACAAAGCAGAGCTGCACAGACACACACACACACTTTCTCCCTTTTTCTTTCTTATTTGCAGACAAATTTTGTCTCTCTCACTCAGACACTCATTCTCTGCTGCTCTCTCTCTCTCTCTCACACTTTCATGGAAAGACACACTCACACAGACACACACATACACTTTCTCTCTTTTTCTTTCTTATTTGTAGGCAGACATACTGTGTCTCTCTCAGTCAGACACTCGTTCTCTGCTGCTCTCTCTCTCTCTCTCTCTCTCACTTTCACTGAAAGACACACACACACACACAGACACACACACACTTTCTCTCTTTTTCTTTCTTATTTGCAGACAGACATACTGTGTCTCTCTCACTCAGACACTCATTCCCTGCTGCTCTCTCTCTCTCTCTCTCACTGAAAGACACACACACGCACACACACGCACACGCACACACAGCTTGGTCAGAGCGCAATAGTGACTCACTGTTCGGAGGAAAAACGCATAATAAAATCATTAAAGATTGAGAGCTGTGGGAAGAGCAGTACAAATGATTATGGCCACACTGACCCGTGCCTCCCATTCATCACGCCGAATGAAGGCAGGTAAACACACATTTATTCTCCCTCTGGAACGGCTCTGACAAGACGTTTTGTCTCTTGAGGTGCTCCACACATAAACCATTTTAAACATGGTTTTCATCAGCTGTCATTATAGGTGACAGTCTGTGGTATATGCAGTGAAAGTGGGAGAAAAAACACAAGCTTTTAAAAAGGCAGCTTCTCTCTGCCACCGACAGGATGTAAGCACAGATGACGAATGTTTGTCACCCTTGAAAAGAATAAGGAATGATCCCCTTCAGACTCCTTTCAGCAACTTTATATTTCCCCTCAGTTCAGCTGTCCCTAGATCACACACTCACACACACACACCACTGTTGCTCGACTCTTCTTCTACCACCCCAATTATCTCGCTCTGTCTCCTTAGCCTTGCGTTGGCTGTGTTACTGCAAATCCATTTCCTGTATTTAAGCTAGTGAATGTGGTCCAGCGTGCAACTTGACTGGGGATGACTCCTTAATGAGACAAAGGCTCGATTGCGCACTGCCCGGACCTGATTCTGAGAGGTCAAACAGTGTGAAGGACGGTAATGCTCGCTTTAATCAGCTTGCGGCACACACAAGGTAGCCGAAACAGTGTCTCCGTGCCTCTCCGCTCTGGATTCTCGCACCCATCCTTCGCGCCCCATTCGTAATTCGGCGCGTCCCATCAGAAAGTGCGCAGAGCGGGGTGTCAAGGACACTGCCTAAATCTGGAAATGTCTATCGGCATGCTAATTGTTCTACTTTA
Organism: Albula glossodonta; assembly: GCA_019788955.1. Lineage (NCBI taxonomy): Eukaryota > Metazoa > Chordata > Actinopteri > Albuliformes > Albulidae > Albula > Albula glossodonta. The sequence continues at coordinate 423,344 of JAFBMS010000102.1, read as the reverse complement.
CCGTCGATGAGAGAGGCTAAAGGCCGGGTTATTACAGATGGCACCTCTCTGAGAAAGAGCAGCAGCAGTTAACGGTTTGGAGTTCACATTGTAATAGTCTAGGAAAATGTGGCTGGTGTAGCACTTTTTTGAATAGACTGAAAAAGACCAATATTAACTGTTTATTAACCCTACATCTGGAAAATGATTCCTGGTTTTCCTCTTCAAAGCATGCATGAAGCAGATTATTAATCTCAAATGTGCTGGGTGAGCCCAGAAATAAAATTATGCATGGGCATACACATTATGAAAACACATGAAAGCCCACTGTGATGATTACTGTATTAACACATGTTACAAATGAAGTAATTCTTTCAAGACATGTTTAAATTCTTATGTGCTGGCAAGATACAACACTGGCACATGTCCATGAAGCAGTATGCTGACAACAAAAATGTTTTGTATAATATGAGTTTTGTTTCATGAATGTGTATAACATCTAAAAATGCATCATATTAAAAGTTCATTTTATACCTCAAAAGCCTGCTTTTGTAGGTAGGGCCTGATGTAGATGGATTAGCTTGCGTGATATTTTCTAAGTCTGGGCAGGGAGGAAACTGAGCATGTGTGGAATGAGAGGAAGCTGGTGTAAGATTGGTGTTATAGGAAGGTGATGCCGTTGTGTTCTTGAGTTTCACATCTCTGTTCTGCAGTCAATTTTCCTATAGACATTTACATGATGAATGACTTAACAAATAACTGCTTGAAACTTGGCAGGATACTCTTTTTGGAATTGCTTAATTGACAATCTGTAAACTATTTTAAAATGAGAAAGGAAAATAGGCTGAGATTTTTGTAACAAGGAAAATCTGCTGTTGCCCAGGAGTTAATGGTATGTGTGAGCCCCAAAATAGTGGTCTTGGTCTCTAGCATGCACTACAGAGAGTTCAGATGTAGCTAGATTCTCATTTAGAAAATCATTTTCTTTATAGCTTGTTCTTAGAGAAATACATCTTAATGTATATTGTAATATAATTAAAATAGTATTAATATTACTTTTGTTTTATGTATGAAATATTTTCTCTTTCATAATATTTACATGGATTTCCCATGTATCTGTGCCTTGCTATGTTGTCGACATAACAGCTAGCTAGCTGACGCTAGCACTCAGTAACATTGTTTTCATTTAAAAAATATTGTCAGTTTACTGTCAAATGGTACCAACTATTGTTTTCTACCTTGACAACTGATAGGAGTGTCTCCCTTACAAAAAGTGAGCCTGACCTCACCTGGTCCACTGGAGAATGATTTTATTGTTGGCTACCTTCTCTTTAACTCTCTCTGGCAGGTGTTGTTATCTTGCTATGTGTCTCCAGCTACTAGTTAGTTGACCTGGCTATCTAGTTTGGTAGCTGTGGAAAACAACAAACTAGGAAAGATATGAATCATGATTTTGTCAGTCTTTACTGTTGTGGGTTAACATCACCACCAACTTGAGAATAGAGTGGACTTTAATGCATTGCCATGGCAACTTGAAAGTGACAGTGTTAGCTCTTTGGACATCATATTTAAATACAGGTTTCAGGTTAATCTACTCACAGATGGTCATTATTCATGCAAAATGTTTTGCTGTAAATGAATATGGAGGAGCCGGCAAGGTGCATAAAACGCAATACTTTAAATCGCATGTACCAATATTCTCTGTTTCAGTCCTCTGTGGACTGAAACATATACTTCTATGAATGAAACTCTTGTTTCAATAAGCCCCAGTGTCCCCTTTTTATGACATCACAAAATAACAGATTGACACTGAATGCTTCCATGATTCAGGGTCTCCATGCTTGGTTCAGCAACTCTGTTTATTGCATTAGCGACCGATCTCTGAGTATCAGCCATGATGACATTTTCGGACATCTCCATTTATCAATTAGCCCTCATCGGCCTTCGCTCGTTGAGAACCGTGTCCCCTAATTTCTCTCCGGTTCATGAATGGGACAGATCCCACTTTGCAGACCGTGCATATCGCTACAGAGCTGGCTGCAGATTGAGGGAGAGAGAGAACGAGGGGAAAGGGAGGGTGAAAGAGAGAGAGGGAGGGGGAGAGGGAGTGAGAGAGAGAGAGCTGTCATAGCCGGAGGGGAACAGAGAGGCCATAGATACACCAGCCAACAGGAAGTAAAAGGGGCTAGTCTTTGTGTTCTGCATCCCTTGAACCCTTTTTTTGTCATTCATCAGCTAGTCTAAACGCTGCCCATATTATGTTATTTCTGTAAGCTGTGTTCGCTTTATGGCACTTTCTTGTGCTTCGGCAATTTCTGTGTTACATTTTATGCCTATAATGCATTTTCAGTCGAACTGAGAGAGACAGAGAGACAGGGAGGCAGGGAGATAGGGGCAGCCGAAATGCTGTGCTACAGAGAAAACTGAAACAGCAGGGAAAAATCTGCCATCACACAAAAATGTTCTCTCACTCAAGCGAACCTTAGGCGTGTTCCACCGAAGTCCTCGTTCTTACTCTTACATCAGAATTATTATCAATTCTTTTTCTGGTCATTTTTTCATTGCCAGTGGACCAAAAAATTAGCTATCGCAAACTCCCATCACCCACTGCATCTTGTTTTTGTGTTGTTTGTATCGAGAGGAAGGAGCAAGGAAATGCTTTTAGCCCAGCTGTTGACCTTTCACGGCAGTTCTCCTTCGTCATTTTATGTGCATGTCCAGCTATTGGGCCAATGTTTTCTCCTATATCTACCATAATGTCCCTGATCAAAATATTGCTTTTCAAATACTATCACCAATTTAATTATGCTCAATAATGAAGGATAATGATGGCATTTATTTTTAAATGTCTTTGAATATTGGTATGTTATTGACAAAGATGTTGTTTAGTTTGAAGCTAAATTTAGGTCATATTCATCAAAAGGCCAACTATTCTGAATTTAACTAGTGTGCACCACTTATTGCTACTGAAGCAAAGCTAGATGAGTCATTGTTAAATGGCCAGTATTTGGATAATTTGAATAATAATTGTAAATAAATGATTGAATAATTGCTCAGTCCACCAGATCTACACAAGCTGATGCATATTTCACTGAAATGTAATTGTGATGTTTTGCTCCAAAAAAGAAACAAAACGGTCTCATCTCACAGGTACTCGCCTGTGTCTGATTGTTTTAAAGTCAGCTCTGTGTGTCTGATTGTTTTAAAGTCATCCCTGTCTGCCTGATTGTTTTAAAGTCAGCTCTGTGTGTCTGCTTGTTTTAAAGTCATCCCTGTCTGCCTGATTGTTTTAAAGTCAGCCCTGTGTGTCTGATTGTTTTAAAGTCAGCCCTGTCTGCCTGATTGTTTTAAAGTCATCCCTGTGTGTCTGATTGTTTTAAAGCCATCTCTGTCTGCCTGTATGATCAGCAAGCACAGTGACACTATGCTCCGTTTAGGGAAAATTTGTATTAGCAGCCACGACACGCCGCATCTGTGGCGACACACTGCCTCGCGCTTGCTGTTTATTTCGCCCATCTGCTTCGGGTGATGAAAGCGCAGGCTGGGAAACGCGAGCCATATGCAGCCGCGCACAAAAACACGAGTCAGGGAGGGAGGCGCGGCGAAGGGGAAACGTCTGTGAACGATCAATTACCTACATACCTGCGGCTGTGTGGCGCCCGTCTTCCTACCTGAGAACCAGGTGATCATTCCGCTCGCCGAAGGTTGAAACAAGCCATCTCACCCATCATCAAGATATCCTCAGTTAATAACCCCGTCAGTAAATAGCGTTACATTCAACAAATACCCAACTGCAGGGTAAATATCCCGCTATATAAATACATCACACGATAAGGGTATACAGTGCAGAGTCTCCTCGGTGTGAAATGCAATGGGTGCCTGCAGACTGCCAATTAGCATCGGCGAGAGACTTCTCCTCCACTCCCATTGGTGTTTAGTCTCTCTTTAGCGCTGTTGGGCCCGTCCCATGGAAGAAGTTGGGAAAAAAAAGATGATGAGGAACGCTCTCTTGCGGGTGAGTGCATTGGAGTAAAGAATGTTGCAGTCAAAGCTGCTGAGCTCTTTTTGCTGTGTAAGTGTCAGAGCAGGACAAACGGGAAGACCGCAGCAGGTTCATAATAAACTGGGTGGGGGCGGGTCGGGGGGGGGGGAGGTTTGTTTTAGAGGAAGGCTTTCCGTGTGTCAGGGTGCCTGGTAATCAGATAAATAATGCAGCGTAATGATGGTTCACGGTTGAGTTGAAGCTCGGGGGCGAGCCTGTTGGAGGAGATAGTGCTGGCTGCCCTGGATTTGGCCGGAGCGAAAGGTCAGCGTTTTAGCGGCCTCCGGATCCATCACTGACCCGCCTGAGGGCTGAGCGAGGGAGGGGCAGGCCCCAGCAGGCGGGGTGGTCACGGCTGTCGATTCCGGGAGAAAGGGGTCACTCCGAGGGCCGTACCCAAGAGCCTCCCCACCACCTGCGTGCATAGGATTCTGGGAAATGAGCCCCAGCTCTCATGGGTGTCTCTCCACCAGCTAAGAGGTGCACTCATGATTATATGGGCTGATTGCCACTCTGGTCTTGGAGCAAGACACGCTCTCAGTGGACGTTTTTCTAGGGACGTGTCATGGAGGGATTTATGCCTCTCACGGTGCTTTCCTGGGCCTGTGAGAGCAGGCGGGGAAATTGTGAGAATATTTACAACCTTATTCATGTGTTTGCTCAGCGGCCTTCGTCGTGTGTAGGTTACTTTATTTACATACTCTATATGGTTATGTAGTTGGATATTTACTCATGCAGAAACCTTGCTCAAGGGTAGAGATGACGGTGGTCTACTAAGGATTCGAATTTTCACCTTTCGGTTCCTTGTACTGCATTCATGCCTGAGCAGAATAATTTCTATCTACATGTTTGTGCCAACTGTCAGTAGCCTATTATCACTCCCTTTTGCTGTTTTTGTGTTTGTATTGTAATAATATAGTAATATAATAGTATAATTCATTATTGCCATCATCATGGGAGACCCTTTCGAAAAAATGAAAGATGTACATTTTGTCTTATGTCTTTAAATCCCAGAATAAATGCTTGCTGCAAGTTATTGCTTTTATATTTCTAGCTTAACTATGCTTGAAGTATTTATTGGGGATGTGTAATGTATGTTATTTATCAAGTAGCTGACTAGGGCTAAATTACGTTGCCACTGAGGGGATGTTATTACATATTTTTCAATACTTACAGATTTCAATACTTACAACAAGTTTTTCAACTTTTGAGTAGAAACAGCAGTTTGGTTTTGGGAAGGCATTTATCAAGATAGTTGCAACCCAATCCACGGGAGAAAATTGGTAATGTGTCTGTCTATCATCATCACTAGTTATTGCTTTTTAGGAGCACAGAATAACTGATGTTATGAAACTGGTCTAGGTGTGTTGAAAGGTTTGTACTGAATTGTCTCAAATTCCCTGAGGTCCGTGGCAGTGGAGGTGGTTTTCTGCTGAATCATCTCGTTCAAAGTTCTTGCCATATAGAACATCGGATTTGGACCAACTGATTTTATGACCTGAGATGAGGTCAGATGTTTTTGTAAGGTTTGTGGGGTAGACAGTGCCTTGTTATGGCTAATCAAATTATTTTGTGATGCTCTGTGACCGTTTGCATGCCTGTGAAGAGTGATGTTTGTTGTAAAATGGCTGCCAGTGATGCCAAAACAAGCGAATTCATGGATGTGCTGATGGGATGAAAAGGTAGACGTGAGAGGGTTTAACTGTAGTGCCCTGTGACACTGCATATGCAGAAAGATCCAGAAAATCCTAGCTTCTCATTGGTCAAAACTAGTTTTTGCCAAATTTTTCACGGAAAAAAGCCGATTCCACACAATCTTTTGTTCTCATCTTTGGTCTTACCGTCTGAGCAATTGTACTGCTGAGTTTCATGAGAATCGTATGTGGGGAACTGATTGAAATCTGTTCGATGCTTGGCCATGCTCATTGCCATTACTTAATGCAGTTTGATGCAGTGTGGGTGGGACCGCAAACATTTGCAAACAGTTCTGCCCATTGACATTTATTAAAGTAGAAGAAGGGAATACAGTTGAGAAAAAACCTGGTCCTGGAAAAAAAAGTATATTCATAACATAAGGAATCTGTGTAATGGTGATTACAGGCTAGCTAGCATGTCAGGAAATGTAAGATGTAGTGGAAATTTCGTATCAAGTGAGCATATGCAGAATTCAATCAGTAGTCATACCTTTGGACCTCTATCTTCTTGCACAGTTGCATGTCTCATGTCTGACACTTCTCCTTTGGTCTGATTGTATGTTGGTTCTTTTTGATGACTTTGTCATCTTCTACCACTGTACATTTTTGTTCTATTGTGCCACAAAAAGGAGCATGGAAAAAAACAACCCATAAGGCACATCAGCCTGTAGAAAGTGTGTTGTTAAGTTGAGTATGTTATCTGTTTTTGGCTCAAAAGGGCCAACACTCCAGTGGAAAGTGGGATGAGGTCATCACCTAAGCTGAATACAATGGCAGTCATAGGCGATTCTCCTCCATGGCAATTTAAAATACTCCCATGAAAACATAATAGAATAAAACGTAGACAGGTATTGAAAATAATTCTTGTCTGACCACTACAATCCAGTAAATGTTGCTCTTGGCAGGTAATGAAATCAGTTTCAAGTATTCCATTTACCGTCGAATCGGGCCATTGTGTTTAACACATCACGGTTTGCCTTTATCGCGCAGGACTTGTTGGCATAGCCCAAAAAGAAAAAAGAAAAAACAACAACAACAACAACAAAATATCCTGTGCTATTTGTCGCTAATGCAGTGCTTGAATACTGTTTCTGACAAAGGCTTTACCTCTGTGGGAGGTAATACACGTACAAGGGCTTTTCCACTGTTGGAGGCTATATACATGATCATTTTTAAGCAATACACAAAATGATTTTGCTGGAAAAGGATGATGCGAAGAAAAATACTGTAAATAATTTACCATAGTGAGGCTATTTCTGCATCGAGACAAATGACCAGCCGGGTTGAACATTTCTTGTGTGTTAGTTCATGAATATTGTCTTTTAAAAGGCCAGTCTATCATTTACATTTAAATGTGGCATTCAGCAAATGGTCTTATTCAAAGTAACTCATTAAACTGCATACAACATAATACATTATATTTCTCACGCTGTCATAAGTGTTTCATGTGTTTTTTATAAACTGCACTGAAGAGAGATAGCGGACGTAACTACAGCGGTGCAGAACTAGTAGTATTTTAAGATAAAAAATAAAACAAGTGAAAAAATGTAATGATTCACATAGCAGAGGTGCTCATTTTTCATAGAAAAGTAAAACATAATTATTGGCATAATTACGACACGAGTGTACTCTTGATTATGATATTGGTGAGCAACAGCCAGGTCAAGTAGCGTCCAGTCTGAAATAAAGATTCAGTGACTCCTATGCCAGGTGTTGACTATGAAAAATCTGACCCAAAAATAGATGGTAAATTAGACTGCTGACACTTTATTGCCCATTTTCTGTATGAACTAAAATACTGTAAAGATAAAGCAAATATGTTGCAAACACAGGAAAAAGGGAAGACAACATCCAGTCCATTAAGGCGTTTCTCTTCGCAGGCAAAGAACTGTGTCTTGTAAACAGGCCCAGTGCAAGCAGCAAACAGCGACTGGGCTTATCACCAATCGGCCTCAGCTGCGAGTGCCTGTAGGTGGGGCTGGTGCTGTCCATGGTGCTGAAGACTTCCCAGGCTTTGGGAGATAGCAAGGAGGCTCTGACAGTGGGAAGGAGGGGCTGCAGACCTGCCTGCTTCCACGACACCCCTCCCACCATCCAGACGCGTGACTTCTTTTACTGTTTTTTGAATGTTATAGGAAAAACACCTTGATCAAGATGCATGCATTGAGTCATAGCGCACATTTGCACGTGTAAAATGAATATTTAATCATTGAGTTTTGAAAAGCTGCTGTCAGAAGGATTCACAGATGCTCAAGCAAACTCTGTATCATTCTCAGAATTATCCTTACTTATGAGCCATTCTCAGCACTTAGAAGTTTTATTGCTCTGGAATGACATTATGAAATCGGCAGCGAGCTGCCTTCTGCGCCGAGTGCAAGGCACTAGGCAAGGTGTTTTTGAAAAGGCTGCAAAAGCATTTTGAAAGGCCACGCAAACTGGGGAATTCTGGGAAGCTGCCTCAAAAGGCCCTGTTTTAAAAAAGCATCTTTGCTGAAAACAGACTGCTTGTGTCACGTCAAGCTTTTGGCGTAACATCATCCGTCATTCGGAGCAAGCTCCAGCCAAGTAGCTGAATGGGAGCTTCCCAAAATATCCATTGAGTTCAGATCTGCAGGTTGTAAATTGGTAGGATATTTAAATCATAGTGCTTAAACTACATATTTTAGAAAAAAAAAACCAGAAGCATAAACGTATAAGGGGTCTCTATGAGAAAATCATTTACAGAGAATCATTTACATTATCGACTAAATATGAAAAGCAAAAATGAATCCAGTCTACTTCACAAATTGTACCATGTTCCTAAAAAGCACCCATGAGACAACTAAAAAGGTTGATTAATAACCATGTACAGCATAACCTCAGCGATATGCAACCATATCATTTGAGGTAAATGTTGAGATATGAGAAATACGAATTTTAGAGAAGGCTATCTCATGGGAGGAACGAAGACAGAATGTGTTCAAATAGAAAACACCTTCAGAGTTAAACAGTAATAGACTCATTTTTTAAAACTATGTGCTGTAGCAGTTAAAATGCCAACAAGATGCTGGATTATACAGAAACAAACATTGATTATAAATCAATATAGGTCATATTATTATTATAAGTTACATAACGCCTCAGTGAGACTACACTCTGAATTCTCTACAGGTCTGGGAATAACACTACAAGAAGGATATTGAGGCCCTTGAAGAAGGGTAACTGGCTCCTTTTTAAATTTAAAAAGTTTAGTGTATAAATGCTGCATAAATAATGGAATATGGCAGTCAAAATTGATACTTATCTGTAGGCTTTGGAAATGTGGTGTTTTTAGAATACAAACTAAATAGGCAAGTGTATAGAATGCCGATGTTTATGTTGGAGTATTTTTATGCATGTATACCCCCTCCCACCATTTTAAGGTGAGATTAGATAGATATTGGGACTAATTAACATAGGTTAATTTATAATTGGTTAAGGGCTCGTTAGACTTTAGCTCTTTTAAGCGTGTAACTCTGTAGATGGTTAGCAATGCGGTTGCTGCAGCCATGTTGAGCTGTTCCAAATCTTTGGCAGCTTTCAGATCCAGTGGTAGTATGCTTAGGGTCACGGTCGGGTTGCGTAGTGAAACACAACCCAATGATTCCAGTGCCATTTTCTTGGATGTGGATGCAAAAAATATTTCTGGAACATTATTGATTTTTTCACAATAGAGTATGTAATTAATAAACACAAGGAATCAGTCATAAAAATTGTCTTTAAAAGCTTTCCTCACTGCCCTATCCTAGGACAGAATTAGACTATCACCAAAAAAGACATTATTTTTGACTCACGTTAGTCATGAGTCAATTGATCTATTGATAAATATGATCTTATTTAATACTTCTGTGGACAGTCTGATATGGCCTCTCTGTTCTGGTACTGATGAGAAGTAATTTTTAGAGGTAATTTTTTATAAGGCATTCTTTGCAACTTACTCATTGTATTCATCCACATCCAAGAAAATTACTTTTTTACAACGTCACCCGGTAATGCCTATAGACATACCGCCACTGAAACAAATGGGTTCTTGGGAACATAGAAGTAGAAAACCATTAGTGTGATCATTTAATGTTGACACTAAAATCATGTTGACAATGTATTTGTGGAAAAGCAGATGGAGGTCTTTAAATATGAAATATTACGTTGCTCAACATAGCCGCAACAAAGGCACTGCAAACCTCTGCAATGAAATAGACCAATGATATTAGTAGGCTTGGTATTTATTAATGAAATAGACCAATGATATCAATAGGCTTGGTATTTATTAATGAAATAGACCAATGATATCAATAGGCTTGGTATTTATTAATGAAATAGACCAATGATATGAATAGGCTTGGTATTTATTTATGAAATAGACCAATGATATCAACAGGCTTGGTGTTTATTAATGAAATAGACCAATGATATCAATAGGCTTGGTATTTATTAATGAAATAGACCAATGATATCAATAGGCTTGGTGTTTATTAATGAAATAGACCAATGATATCAATAGGCTTGGTATTTATTAATGAAATAGACCAATGATATCAATAGGCTTGGTGTTTATTAATGAAATAGACCAATGATATCAATAAGCTTGGTATTTATTAATGAAATAGACCGATGATATCAATAGGCTTGGTGTTTATTAATGAAATAGACCAATGATATCAATAGGCTTGGTATTTATTAATGAAATAGACCAATGATATCAATAGGCTTGGTATTTATTAATGAAATAGACCAATGATATCAATAGGCTTGACACAGATACTGTGCCACAAGGAATATACAATTCAGACATGACTTTAATTACTTTTTAAATTAACTTTTTAAAGTTTAACTAAGTAAAAATGAACTTAAAATGTGCTTAATTTGTCCCAATATTTATGTTCAAGTAAAATAGTGGGGTAAACAATGTTGCAATCTATATATCAGTAGCTGCTGGTGGGCTAGAAACAGGGGAGGAACAAACTTTACCTTCAAACTGATCATTAAATTCAGCCTGTTCCCATTTATCCTCCTTGATTAACGATAAAACAAACTATTCACTGAGTAATCAACACCAGTTGACGTAAATAGAGTAAATGGTTACCAATTACATTTTGTCATAGAATTGCTGTTTTTTGCAAGCTGGACTATAATCATTGACATTTTTAATCTGTCAACAAGTATAAAACATAAATTAGCCTACAATAATATGTAGGCATCACAAATACTGCACATGTGAGTGAGGAAAAATATCAGGCTACTATTACAAAATGAAACTAGACGCCATTTACTCTATTTACATCAATTGGTGTAGATTACTCTGTGATTTAATTGTTTTATTGTTAATCAAGGAAGATAAATGGGAACAGGTTGAACATAACTAATAAATTGAACATAATCAGTTGTGGCTAGTCAATATATATAGGCCCTACATGCATGTTGTATTCTAAGAACCAAATTTCCAGTGTATACAGTGAAATAGCAATTTTGACCGCACTGTGCCAATGCTTAAACAGGACACTGTATGAAGACAGATTCAACTAATGCATGCTTAGTGAAAGGAGACTTGGGGGGGGGGGGGCGCGGGATTTAGCAGAGGAGTTTGAAGTTCTAAAATGGCTCAACAAGGTGAACTACAAAAAGATTTTTAAGGTTAAGTTCAGTCTGTAGGAGATAGGGGCATAGATGGAAACTAGTTGAGAGTAATGCCATATTGATATCAGCTATTTTATTTTGCTCAAAGAGTTTTCCATTCTATGAATACGTTTCCAGGTTGTGTAGTTCAGGTACGTTCACGTCAAGGGTTGATGCAGTACTGGATCCTCTGTAGATTGCAGATAAATGGCGAGTTTAGTTCGGCTTTGTGAGTCTGATCTTACAATCATATGCTCTTATGCAACCTCTCTTTGAAAATCTGTTTTATGAGGGGGTGAACAGTTGTCAGCCAACTACATGGCAAAATAGCTCAACACATATTAGAAGGAAGAGAGTAAAACTGGCTAGAAAGGAAAACATATAATCATATATCCATCAACTGAGTATTATCTTTATTAAACTGGAATTAAATTATTTTTCTAGTGATTGCAAAAGCTCAAAATAAACCTCCTCTTCAATAATATGGAAATGTAGGGGTCCACTGAAAAGCAGTCTGTTTTCAAAAAAAAACAATACCTATGACTGTAAAATACATCCATTATTGATGCATGAATGTGTGCGTTTAGCCATTAACAGTGATAGAAGCGGTCTTTTATTAGACCACAACAACCTTCCTCTGCCAGCTTCATCCTCCCAGTTTGGTCTTTGTATCTCCTAATGCTTTTTTTAGTTTTGATTTAATGATTAAGGTCTGCAGCCGAGCCCAGCCAATTAAGACAAGTAGTTATTTTGTGCACAGAGAAGTACATGTGCGGTGTATAAATAACCATCCCAAACAATAACAAATAAAATCGTTAAATTGGTGCATTTTGTTTATATCACTTCAGAGTTATGGAGCTTAGTTAGGGAAGGATCCTTGTGTGTGGGTATCTCTGAAGTTTTACAAAACTTGTAATTCAAAAGGAATGTAGCGCATTTTTGATGCATTGCAGCATCAAACCAACGTTTTTAGAAAAAGGCAATCATGCTTAATGAATGAAGAAAAGGAGAGCTCAGGAATTAGACTGTACAGAAGAACTGTAAGTGCCAAAAGACAAAATAATACGGGTTATTAGAGATACAGACGTTATGTAATTGAAGCAAATATGAGCACCAGCGGGGAGCCAACTTATGGGACTGAGCCATGGGGCTGAAGGAGACAGGAAAGACAGGAAGGAAAGAAAAGTGGCAAATATATTTTAGCTTGTAGCGCGCATGGGAAATGAGGAGGGAAGGCTCTGAAAAAAAGAGGGAATCACGGTAATCAAGGTGCGAAATTACCCAAAAGGCCCGGACGATGAGCTGGAGCTCGATGCGAACAACGTTAGAGCGAGACGCGTTCTGCATGTGCGTTACGTCAGAGTGTGTGGCGGGACAGGGTGTGAGATTACAGCTGGGGCTGTGGAGTACCCCCCCTGGGTCGAGGGTGGAGGATGTGATGGCCTCCAGTGTTGGAGGTGTCAGCGGGGGGAATTAGTGTTCCCATCCACAACACCCACTCCCCCCCACAAATGTACACATGCATACAGTTTTACACACACACACACACACACTCACGCATGCATACAACCCCCCCTCGACCGCACACACGCACACACACACACGCATGCGTACAACCCCCCTCCCCTGCACACACGCACACACACATGCATCAACCAAATTCACAGAACACTTGCTTCACAACATGCCCGTATGTGCACGTATGCACGCTCACACACACATACACACGCGGTTACAAAACCTTACAACAGACTGCACACACATACATAGACAGACAGGCACGCATGCACACACACACACGCTTACAAGAACTTACAACAAACTGCACACACATACATACACAAACAGACACACACACACACGTACATGCGAAAATATGCATGCACACAAATTGTTTAGCGGCTGAGACGGGCTCTCCGACGTTCCTCTGGAACAGATCTGTTGAGGCGGCGCAGGCTGGCCTTTGATATGGTAAAGAGGGCCACATGGCTGTTTTTAGAGAAGCACAGAGGAGAGGAAGCAGAGGGACCCTACACAGGGGGGAGGGGTTAGAGGAGGAGAGATAATCTACTGTACTGTTGTGCTTTCATTCAATTAATGATACCTACTCTGTCTGACCCACAGTGCTGTCTGACACACACACACACACACACAAACACACACACGGCAGCTCAAACACATGCAGTTGAAACAGGATCCTAATTGAGGCAGTTGTTCAGTATTATGACACCTATAAAATTAATTTCTTGAATATTTTTGCTTCCTCCTCAACACTGATTAAGGCTAACCCATTATAGGACATGGACTACCCAGAAATATGCACAACACTGACACCCTCTCAGGCACACACACAGACACTCACACACATACAAACTCGTAGCCACTGACAAGCTTCACACGCAACGTGGAGGACTTTTTCTGCCTAATTTTTCTGCCCCAGTGTTGAGTTTTTTACACCCCGTTTCCTGACACCTCCTGCTGTAGCCGCTCCCAACAAAAACCTTATCACCTCCGGATCGCCTCTTGTCACGCATAATCTTCCCCGGATACCAGCACTCCCTGCAAGACACCTTGAGGGGGGACAGGTTTACGTGACGGACGTGGACCTCTCGAATCGAAGGGGACGCTTCAGAGGCGGCGAGGTCGCGCTGCCTGCGAGGTCACGTTGGGGTTTTCGGGCGGGCGCAGGTTGATCCGCGGGAACAGTGATGGGGCGTCACGTCCGTGAGAACGGGCGCTCGGGTTTGGGAGCGGGAGGCCCCTGGGGGCCTATGGGGCAGCTACCAGAGCGTGGGAATTCTGAGTGATGTCTAATTAAATAATCATGTCAGCCCCCACCCGCATATTAATGCCTGTAACAACAGTGGAATTGGTCCATTAGTCAGAGTACTCTTACTAATGAATGAGCAGCATAGCAAAGATAGACCATATCACAACACGCTACATGCGTGAACTATCTAACATTACACATTAATTAGTATGTACCATATGGAATTGAGTCTAACTGATAAGCTGGTACCAATCCACCAGATGTCTACCCTCTTAATTGCCCTATATTGAGTAGTATTTACCCAAATGTTTGGTATTTCATAGCTAGTATATAACCAATTGACAACAAACTTATCAACGGATATCTATCTTAAGAAGCGATATAAGTTGACAGGTATCTATCCTACGAATATGAACATGCGAACATATGCTGACAAAAACATCATTTAGCCCAACGAGGTTCACCATTGATGGGTATCTATTGATTGGCTAGTTATCCATCTATAGGTTTTCACCAATGGGTATGTATTGACTGGTATCTATACTACCCTACTGAGTGATATCTCTGGACTGGTATCTCCCTATTGACTGGTATTGTCCAAGGAACATACTGCTTTTTCATCCAATTAACACACACAATCACTATACCACTGACGGAGTGAAAAACAATAGTAGATCCGTGCCAGACTTTTGGCTGACTTCTGTTCTCTGCTCTCACTATATGGTCCTCCCTCCAGCCAAAAGCCAAATGAACCCCCCCCCCCCCTTTCCTCCACCCTGGTATGTATGGATAAATATCTTCCATTTTTTATTTGCTTCTCTATTCAAATTTTGAATTCGGATTATGTGAGATATTCCCTAGATGGAGCTTTTTATGACGCTATGAATTTTCACACATCTCATCATCTGAGACGATCATTTCACAATCCATGGTTCATGAAAAACAGGATGATGAGAATAACGGCATAGATATACGTTCTAAATCATCAACAACAAAAGGTTCGCCTCTCAAACAGCTGTTAAGCCACACTTTAGTTCTCGCCACTAACTTTGATGTTTATTTCATTGTGATCTAATATTTAATTCATGTAAATTAAAATTCATTGTGATATGTTGATGAATAGAGGTGACCAACGTATCCCGTGTCTAGGCACTGTTCAGTGGTGATATACTTTTATATAGTTATATTTTAAAAGCCACGTAAACTCTGCGGCGCAGAGAAACACATACCTCACTGTGTGCGAGTCCGCATGAAGCTGTTGCATCGGGAGCACACGGGGAGGGAAAGCGGGCAGCTGACGGTCTCTCTACATAAGCAAATTGGCAATAAATTATGCTCTCTGCTGGGAGGGTGGAGGGAGAATAATCGAGAGAGCGAGCGAGAGAGAGAGAGAGACAGAGAGAGAGAGAGAAGAAAATACAAAGGAAACGTAAATTTGACTGGCACAGCCGGCCCGCAAACGGGTTGCATGTCACACATTTTTTGATGGCTGTCATGATTTCGTCTCCTATCAGCTATTAGCACACACGACCACAGTACTGAATTGCTCCTCACATCTGCGCGCACCAAAAAGGATTAAACCGACACCTAGCGCCCGTGTCCGGATATAAGGGATCAGCACTCTGGACAGCAACTAGCGGTAAGATAGGAGTGCTTTGTACTTAAGTATTTAAGGCATTAGTTTATTCATCATTGTGATAGGAAGTATGTTTGGAGTTTCACAAATGTAAAAAGCAAATGGTATCTGAATGGCACAACGTACTGTTTAGAATCTACTAGGTGAAATTTTAGAAAAATCATAAAAAGACCATAAATTAACTGGTGTACAGTTCTTCTAAGCCCAGGGTATGTGGTCATTGTCGATTGTGTCGATGGCAATCTATGTTGCCGTTTAGACTAAGCGCTGCAGTGATTTCATTACAGTCGGGATTCCAAGTTTCTAATGTAGAATATTATTTCAGATAACTGTGAACTGGTGTGCATCGGTGCTACTATTTAATTAACATCCGACGCAGTTTTGAACAGAATTAACGTATACTGCTACCATTTTTGTTTGCTGTGTTTGTATCTGTGTATTCATCCATGTACTTTACATCACCCGGTGAAAGTGATGGAAAGTTCTTATACTGAGACGCGTGGGTTAAGGTGTTTGCGCGGAGAAAATCAACCCAGTATATTTCAGTCAACCATTAATCTCGGTGTCAGCACGAGTCAGCAGCACAGCTCGTAGCCGAAACGGCACACACAGATCAGCGCCAGTCAGCGGCAAGTTAAGGCTTCCTGAATTGGACAGGAGCCCGCAATCGTTTTTCAAGCCCGCTTTCTAAATACTGCAGCGGGCTTCGCGCTAAAAGCAGAGAGCTAGCGTCCTCCGGGGAGAAATAATTTGCTGGAATTAAAAAAAGGAGAGGAAATCCATCGCGTAACATTTAACCCACTCGCTTAGCGTTCTGTCCACGTCCACTTTCCTGGACGGTCCCTTCAACTCTGCCTCTATTATATCTTTAAGTGTCTGTGCCTCTATATCCATCCAATCCTATCCCCCGCTTTCTTCTTTTCGATTCAGAAACATTATGAGGGTTTACTTTTACTTTAAATGAATTGGTTTATTATTTTCTGAGATGTATTGCAATTACTAAGGACTTTCAAAAGACATATACTACCGCGCTATAATTTGTTTAGACAGCATTAAATTAGTCCTTTTTTTTTTTTTTTTTTGCTTTTTGTGGGTGTAGTAAATGGATTATAAATAGGTTCATATTTGATTAGAAGATAGAGCATGCCTTTTTAGCATTATAATGTATCTTATCGTTTAGTGGACCCTTTGAGCTTAACTGCAAATCGGGTGTTTAGAACAAACTGCAGACTGTTCTGCCTTAAATGATGTAATAACGATGTTGTGACCTGTAAAACAAAATCCATGTAAGGATAAGATTATGATTAAGTTTGTTTCTTGTTGCTATTTGCCACAGCCAGCATGTTCTTTGCTGAGCCGATAAGTGACATTTTCTGATTTAAAACTGAAGGAAACCAAAGCGAGGCTTTTGTTCTCAATGAGAAGCCAGGAAGGTTAGGGGGGCAGAGGCAATTTCACATAAAATAAGAGGATCCCAAAGTAATTTTGTTACACTAGCACTTCCTAACAATTGTGATAACTTCCTGTAGCTACAATGAATGGCCGAAACCGCTGGCGGAAGCCTTACCCATAGTAATGCTGGCTGCTCACTCACTGTCAACTTCCTGGGTTTGTACACAGTTGGTGATACATCCAATTAAAGTACATCTGATACATGTTTTTACATCTTATGCTACATGACTGCATGTTCATTACCTGTTTTCGCCATTCTTAGTCGAACAGCACAAAATAGAAGAATGCTGTCCATGATTAATGATTTTCAGGTATAAATTCTGTGGCTGAAGACAAACTATATGAAAGCAAAAATAACAGCATATTGCTTTCTTTCATTACTTGTTAGCTGAGGGCTGAAAACCATGACGGTATGATCGTACATGCCCTAGAGAGCGTGTGCAGCAGAGTACATACATAAAATCAATACTGCCATAATAACTGTGAACATTCGCACAGAGTTTCTGTCTGCTTGCTGCACTTGTCTAATAAGCAACCAGACTCTGCTAATGTGGGACTACGATTCCCATGATGCAAGACAGCGGAGGAGTAGGAACAATCAGACCGTCAGTGAGGCTGACACGCTCTGTTGTTGAGTTGGAGGCCTGACATCAGTTTGCGATAGATGTGGAGCGTGCACTGCGAGCACCGTGAGGGGTTGCTGGGTGACTCATTCTGTTGAGATGCTGTTCTCTGCTTCGGCGTGGATGCGCCACGCTTGTCTGGTATCGGACCCAGGCTGTGCCAGTGTCGGCTGTGGATGGCAGGCCCTCAGGGTGGCGCACAGGCAGCCATTGTGTTTCCCAGGAAGAGGGGTGTTTGTTAAGTGGGTGAGACTTTCTGTGGCTCACCATGTATATGCGAGTGGCACCTTTAATCTGCCTGCAAGAGGTACGCAAGTGAGCGTGCTCTTTCAATTAAGTCACGGCATGGATTAACTACTAGACCGGCCATTGACAAAAGGCAGTACCAATCAGCACATACTTTGGAGCACATGGACTTATCTGTTCTTTCCCAAACTGACAAAAGGAGGAGGTCTGACAAAGATATGATGGACAACTAAATATTCAGAGTTGGGGGGGGACTGGAATAAATCCCAGTTCCAAAGGAAAGTTTCATTGGCAGACTTGGTCCGGGCTTGGGTTAAGGTAAAAAGCCTAGAAAGCTAAGCCAAAGCTACAAAACTACAAAGCTACACCAAAGTAAAGAGCTGGGCTTGGTTAAAAAGTACTGGGAGATTAGTGAAGATGTGCTGCCTACTGAAACAACAATACAGACGGTCCCCGACTCATGATGGGGGTACGTTCCGATAAACCCTTCGTAAGTGGAAAATATTGTAAGTCAAAAATGCATTTAATACGCCAATACATCTAACCTACTGAGCATCATAGCCTTGCCCAGCCTACCTTAAACCTGCTTAGAGCACTTACATTAGCCTACAGTTGGGCGAAATCATTAACACAAAACCTATTTTATAATAAAGGGTTGAATGTCCCATGTAATTTATTGAATACTGTACTGAAAGTGACGCTATCGCACCATCGAAAAATCGTACGTCGGACCATCGTAACTCTGGGACAGTCTGTTTACCGATGTGACTCAGACGCAAGTCTATGTAACCTGGAGGCCCAGAGTAGAAGTGGAAGGTGCGGGGACTGAACCCTATGGAGTTGTGACAAAGGGTTCGAAACCAGGGGATGACCTCCCTCCAGCTGCTCGTTCCCCCCCCCCCCCCCCCCCCCCCCCACCACCAATGTCTCACTGTGGACATCTGCAACATTCACTGTGTGACGCAAAGCATTTGAATAGTTTGTTGAACAATACAATACATGCGATACGACCAATCCAGTATTCATAAGATCTGGTGTCTCTCCTTATGGTATTTCTGACAAAACAGGACACGCAAAAACAGACAGAAGATAGAAATCTATGGCCCAAAAAGTTAAAATAAAATAAGTCCCTCTCCTGGCGGGGGTGCCTGAAACAGGTAAGCATGCAGGTACGTGGGATTTATTTTACTGGCAGAGATCTAGGTCACCGCATGGGAACTGTCAGGAGAAAATCTCAAAGTTTACTTTAAAAGCGCCAGCGCTGACACACACAAAAACACACATGCATAAATACATATATTATATGTTCTGATATCTCATAAATATATTCCAGTTACATCACTATAATCTAATAATGTAATGGGATGGGGCAATATACATATGTATGTGCGTATTTGTGCAATAATGATCAAATAATACCGGGATGTGGGGATTGCGTTCTCCTGATGCTGTAGTCAATATGCACATGTTGGCACTGTTGCTTGTTGCGCGACAGATGCGGAACAAACAGATTTATTTCCCCTGATCATCTTTGATCTGCTGGTAAGCTCAGCCTCCTGCAAGCTGAAACAAGCCCTGATTAATGCCGGTACAGGGGGGTGGGGAATAAGAAAGGCATCGATGAGCAAAACAAATAAATATACAGCAGCTCAGACCTCCCCGCCGTGCTTCGGGCCTGTATTGTTTCTCCCATGTCCTCTCTGGAGCGCGCACACTTCCTGCTCTGGTCTTTGGGCTGCTGCTGATTGCCTATTCCAGTGTGTACTCCGCAGTGCTACAGGTCTTTATATTGCCACAAGCAAACTGAATGCTCTGTTCAGGTTATTACAGTATGCTACACAACTGCGTCCAGCTATGGATTTGCCAGAAAGGGCATAAACAGGGTCATCGTGAGAAGAAAAAGTGCAGTCTCCTTTTTATTCTGCAGTATCGGCAACTCATAATCAACATGATATTGAGGAAGTTGTAAAACAAACTATTTTGCATTGGTGGTATGAAATTAAATTCCTGCGGGGACAAGCAATATCCTGTGTGTGTGTGTGTGTGTGTGTGTGTGTGCTCTCCCAGTCATATACTTATGATGGCCCCATTGTGAGAATTCATTGTGGGCAACTTGAATGTCTGATGCTAAATGAATGTAAGAACCAGACACACAGTGCAGACAAACCAGGTCAGGAAAAATCTGTTAAAAGGTTTCTGTCCAGATGCGTTAGCTGAAGGGGCGTAGTGGGTCAGACTGATGGGAGAACCCGTCCCTCTGCACCAGTTAACTGCTGGGCTCCCACCCATCAGCTGCTGCTGTAGCTCCACCGCACAGCGCCGCGGAGACCGCAGCATCCCGTTACCATGGTGAACCCGTAAGACACCGCTTTGGAATTCTCGACAGAGGTGTGCGTCGAGACGGACGGGGAGGAACCGTAGGGCCTTGGTCCGGCGTGGCCGACGTTACGTGACCGGGAGAACGTAACGGGACGATGTCGCTGGGCTGTACGGGGGGAGAGAGGCAGATTCTTGGCTCTCTCCTCTCCTCTCCTGGCAGCGAGGGAAGCAAGGCTGGGCAACACGACATCAGCACCTGGCACCAGTGAGCGGGACGGGAGCCAGGAGCCGCTGTGTCAGAGAAGCAGCCATAATCTCCCCTCAGAAAAACCCCGCGCCCTGTTTCGACCGCTCAGACATAGGGGAGGGAAAGGTGAGCGGTAGCCGCTACGTGTTGACAGGTAGTTGTTCTGGTTGTCATCTGGGACCTCTTATGCAAACGCTGAGTCTGTCTCTGTGCTCTGTGTCATATTTTTCCCAATTTTTGTCTCCATTTACAACCACTGAAATGCCAACTTGGCCCATCTTATTGATGTAATATCCACCAGTCAATTTGGGAGAGTGCAGCTGAGCACATGCTGTCATCCTAAGTGTGTTCTGCCGCCAACTGCCGCTGTGTAGCTCTGAGCTGCTCGGCCATGGTGTTGTAGTATGGACTACTCTGCTCTTTTCACAGGAAATATATTACTACTATGATTACTAGATGCTACTCAATCACAGGAATGACTTTTCTGCAGTATTACAGGGACAATCCCATTGACCGTAACCCTCCTTGTGTGGTTAACACTACAGCAGATTATATCAAAACATGAGGTTTTCAAAAACTTCTTTTCAATGTTAAAAATACTGTGTATGAAATAATTTAGGGGAAAAGTCAGAATGATTGTCTGTAACCTTAAATACATGAAAATATACTTGCATTAAGATGAGAAGCAAAAATTGCTTATTGCAAGTAAAATCAAGACCAAAAATGTATAAAAAGAAAAAGATATAGGGGGTAGACAAAATAAAGGGAGACGCTAAACAATATTTTAATAATTATTGACTGATATAGAGTTTGGCTTCTGTTGTTTTCAGAACTCCCACAGTCCTTCTTTAAATGTGGTTATACATGTTTTGAAGTTGAATGCTTGAATTTCATACTGCCGTTTCTAGGCGGGTATTGGAAGAAAAGCCTCCAGGTCTGTTTAGATGTTTAGATCTGATGATTAGGGAGGCTATGTAAGTTGTTGTACACTCTGCAATCCATTTGGCAGTGAGGATGAGGTAGTATAATGTTAGAATATTACAACACCATGAGGAAACAATATTTCTTATTCCTTAGCCATAATTCCACTATGCAGTGTAATAATCAGACTCAATGAGTTGGCTGTCCATGCTGTAACAGTTCCACCAGGATGTTGCTCAGTTGAGAACAGGCAATATGGTCGGCTTTTTCGGAACATTAATCCACACAGATTTTGTTGAAACAGGGTTGTGTAGGTTTTCATGCTCGATGGCCATTTTTTGGCCAGTTTTTGTGGTTAAAGGTTTGGCCACTGTTTAGCTTTCCTGAGGCAGTTTGCCTTGCTGCATGCTGGCATGGTTTTGAACATTTTTCTCCCAGACACAGTGTATAATTGTGCGGATTCTTCAGCTGAAGCACCTAAAATTCAGGTACCAACTATCTTATCAAACTCTGTTAGATCTGGCTTCCAAGGGGGGGGGCACACAGTAAGATGATGTTTTTGAGTCGGGGGTGAGCCCTGCGACTAAATGTTTGAGTCCCGGCCATGTCATTACCACCTATAGCTGGAGGTCTGCATTGGTGAGGCAATAATTGGCCCAGCCTTGCTGGGGAAAGCTTGGGATTAAGCCAGTTAAATTCATTAGCGTCATCGCTCTCTAACAGTCATTTAACCGGGTGTCTGTGAATGCATAAATTGAGTATAAGCTGACTTTGTCATCCTCCAACAACAATGCAAATATATAGTTGGTGTCGTGTCTGCAGAGTGTGAAAGAAACAATGGTTTGTTGCATTGTGAATTGGAGGGGTCATATTTTCATGGCTGCCTCATTCTGAGTTGGTGGGAGAAGGTTGCTGCAGGAGGGTAAACAGTTTGAGACTGAGATTGGGTGAGAAAAACTGAAAAAAAAAATCTCTCAAAATGCCTCATAAATTCATGTATTAAAGTCTTTATTTTTAAATGCCTTTAATGTCTTTATTTAAAAATGCCTTTAATAGAAAAAGTAATTAGTTGGTAATCAGCATTTTCATTCACGTGAAACCCATGTAAACTCTTTAGCTGCAATATAGTTACTTCAAAATCCGAGTTCTTTTTCATTTGGTATTTGGATTATTTTGTCTTGTACTTTGATATGATATTTTACTGTCTGAGTCTGAGTAACACTGTTTGGCAATGCAGTGGTTTACAGCTAAGTCCTGGAGGAAACAGACAGAAGAAAGGAAGCCCAGCACTCACAAAAAGCTCTGACAAGGAATAGCCCGTGTAACAGAGAGGATTGAGCTTTAGAAAAATAAAATCAGAAAATTTTTTTACAATGGATGTAATAAGGATCTGTATCTCTTGTTGTCGCACGCTGAAATATTCATGCTTTTATCTGAACTCTGAATGGAAGCTCATAGAGCCTTAACACACTGCTGCTGCTCGCTGCCCCCTGGCAGAGAGAGATAGAGGGAGAGAGAAGGAGAGAGACAGACAGATAGAGAAAATGAATCTGCGCTGCTCAGGATGGGAGCCTCGGGGAAGGAGGTGTATGGAATGAGCTGGTGAGGGAGGAGGCCTCCGCGCTGGTAGAGAGCTGGCGGGTCAGGGAGGGGAGCGGGGAGGTTGAGCTGGCAGCCTGACAGCCAGCGCTGGGTGAAGGAGGGGGGGGAGGTGTGGTGCTCAGTCTGTGTTTCGTTTCTGAATTCTGAGGGTTCTTTTAGGCTGGTTGATCTGAGCAGTCCACATTTTCTTTCTCTTTTCTATGCAGGCTAAAACTGATCGGAAAGTGAGGCTTTTAATATACTTTTCATTCATTCATTCATTCATTCATTCATTCATTCATTCATTCATTCATTCATTCATTCATTCATTCATTCATTCATTATCAAATATTTTCTATACATGAAAAATAGAAATAACAAATAAATAGTAGCAGTGTATACAAAGTGTTAGTAAACAATAAAATTCTCAAAATGAGTAAAACAACCATGTGGTTAATGAAGAGACAGATCCCATGTTTGTAGCTGAAGACAGATACTTTGCTCCATGCCATGGGAATACAAGCATGGAGCAAAAGGTTCAAAGATTACATTGTGTGGTCAACATTTATACAGTTTAAGGCAAATACATTAGCATGTGATGGCTCATATATTGGTAATGGGGAACCCCACGTTCCACAGACGGCAGGTAACAGGTCGTTAACAGGAGGTGTCATTTGGCCCTGGTCCCTTTGTCATTCTAATACACATTCTCAAACGCTGTGCCGCTCTCCCAACAAAAGTCAATACCAATAATTTTGACAGATAAATGTGTTGAATAATAACTAATAAATTCACATTTGTACTTCACACCCAGGCACTGTATCTGCCTGCTTCATGCTGTCACAATGCTGCTTTACCTTCATGGCCTGCTATGAATGTCATCACTACATCTTTGCATTTCCTTATTGGCAAGGTCATTTTTAAGAGTAGTTACTAATTGCTACCACATGCTCATATCACTGAATAGTGAGCATGGATAGTAAATGAGTAGGCGATGAAGAGTTTAGCATTTTGAACGTTAATAATGCAAAATATTTCTTACGGTTTCTATTTAGTTTTTCAATTCACCTTGCATTTCAGTGTTAAAAGAACTTTAAGGTCTAAAGTTCTGACAAAGGAGTCTAAGAGATTAAAAAAGTGTGAGAACTCAGGATAAAAAAGAATAACTTTGTTATGTCTTAGGTCTTACTTATTCTTCTTTTTGCCTTATAATGGATAATGGGATAAGAAATGTCTCTTAGTAGATTAGGATTCTAGGGCTGCCTTTTGAAATAGCACAGACTGTTCTGCCTGGAGTCTTCTTTGCCTCCTCACCAAATCCTACACCATGTTGCACTCAGCTTCTCCTCTGTACATTAGAGAAATGTCATAACGCCAGAAAAAAGGTATAATTTGCTTTGCTTTCTGTTTCCTGGCAAAAAAAGGCAGTGCGCCCCATCTAATGAAACGCTAATAACCGGTCTTTCTCTCTCTCTCTCTGAGCTAAAGACTCTTAGCGGTCCAATTTCTTTATCTTTTGAACATTTCAGTCTCAGCAAAACCCAGTCAAATTCGCCCTGGATAATTGCTTCATGTCTCACGCCTCACCTGCGCCACTGTCAGAATGCCGCATGCCAAAAAACACAGGAAAATAATCAATTGGCAGACTCTGGGGACGGGCGGTGCACCGATCCAGCTCAGCAGGGAGTATGGTGCTAATGACATGATGACTGACTGCTGGGTTTTCCTCTCCCCCGTCTTCCGCTTGTGTTCGTTTTCCTCTCAGTTTTACCGCTCCTGCTACACGCTCACCCTGTTTCCCAGGCCAGACTCCTGTTCTGATTTCATAAAATGCCCCTCTCTTTCTCCTTAACGGGCGCATAGATGCCATTTTCAAATAATTACCTACAGCTTTCTGTCAGCATTGCGTAATTAGTTTACCGCATTATAATTGTTGAACATTGTATTCAGTGTTTGTGTTTTATGACCAAAAAAAACAATCATTTAGTTTGATGTTTATTGACTTACTCAGAGAAAAAAACCAAAAACAACAGGGAACAAAAAGTAAATGAAGTGAAAAAATAAAAAGAATGAGAAAGCTAAACTTCTACATGTATTGTTGTCCAACTTTTGAAGCCTAACACTTGACCTCTCCAAAATCATGAAACAAAAAAAATAACAATAATAAATAAATAAATAAATAATAAAGGCAAATCAAATCTTATGAATGTTTATTGAATCAGTTATATACACCTTTTTTTACTTGCACAGGAGACACATTTACCAAGAATTTCACACAGCTTACATTTCATACTATTTGATGTGGATTAATATTTGATGTAAGGTAATCTTCAGTCACATACCTCACCGAATCATGTGACCGCAGTGCCCACCTAGGACGGGTTCAACCTTTTCTTGGAAATGTCACCTAATGTTCAAAAACAAACATCACACATCAAAAACAAGCCAAAAAGCTTACTTTAAAAAAAAAATACATTGTTGCAAAAAGGTATTTTTTTTTCCCAAACAATTTCTATGTACCTTGTTATATATTTATTTAAGCATTTTTGAGTCACCAAACAATGCAATCCTCTTATTTGTTTCGTCATTAGGGACAAGTACAAAATATTTTTACTGAGCATCCAATGCAATGTATTCATAGTTGTAGCTAAACCGACACCGGCTCCTTAATTGATTGTGTGCACCTTTTATCATATGCTTAAGACCTGTCCACCGTTACTACCTGGACCCAGTGAGTAATGAGGCTGAATCAGCTGCTAAGGGAAGGGGGTACATGGAATGAACTTAGTACATCTTTGAATACACCAAACCATCAGCCAGTAATATCATTCAACATAACCAATCATAAAATACTACATAAACAACGAGCAGCAATCGGAGGTAATCACCGTCTCCCATTGTACAGTTGTAGAGCGGTATCCATACGAGGGGTAACTCCAAAAGACTGGATGGCTCAAAGGACTACTCTGGCATTTATTTACAAAATATATTTTTTTATATTCCCACATATTGTGTCTTGGTCTAAATAGTTCTCTTGTTAAAATGTATACTATTTGTTGGGCTTTGTACAGCCAGTGAAAACCATGAACTGATCAAGAATACTCTTCAACAATTCTTTGAGCTGATCAATGGACTGTTCTTTCAAGCCCGCTGTTCCACCACAACAGGCTGTCAGTCATTGGCTGGTGACAACAGCACATGCTCCTGAAATGTCTGGGCAGGCCATTGGCTTCACACAGCGTCGCTTCTCATAATCACCGCCATATCTGGTCGCGAGGACACGCTGTATGGGATCTAACCTTTTGACTCGTACTTGGTCGTCATCCAGGGCGACTTTGCTAGGCTTTTGGATGCCGAATGCAGACTGAAGTGCTCGGAAAGGGCTTGCAGACGCTGTTGAGTGCTTTTTCTTATTGAGCCCCACTTGGGACCCTGGAGAGTTTATTTTCTTTAAGGAAAAATAAGCGAAAAACCCCCATCATGCCCCTCTGTGTA
The DNA here is from genome assembly GCA_019788955.1 of Albula glossodonta. Lineage (NCBI taxonomy): Eukaryota > Metazoa > Chordata > Actinopteri > Albuliformes > Albulidae > Albula > Albula glossodonta. The sequence continues at coordinate 396,708 of JAFBMS010000102.1, read as the reverse complement.
TCCGCCGAGCCCTGTCACCAGGCAGTCTCGTCTCCTGGGAAGAGGAGAAATATCTGCCAGCAGACAGATAGAGACAGCGGGGACAGCCGCGCCAGGCGGAGATAAAACCCCTCACAGATGTCAGCGGACTCCAAATACTACCTGTCCTTTCTTTGTGCTCGCCAGAAAGAAAAAAATATATAAAGCGGGGAAGAGGCAGACGAGAGGAAAATCTCCCGCAAATCCACGCCGCGTCATTGTCTCCGGAGACAGGAGCCGGTAGCTCGAGGGGTTAAATCCCCATCGACTAAGACCGCGTACTAATTCCACAAATTGATTTTTTGGAGGGTCACCCTCGGTGCGCCACAGGCTCGAGGCTGCGCTCTCGGAATCCGCTATGATTCGGCGGCCATCTCTCTGCTCCAGCTGGCCTGGAGCTCCTAGGCCCTGATTCAGCTCCTAAATACAATACTTGGGGGCTTGTAATTAACTGTAGTGTTTTTATTTGTTTAACCTTCATTGAATCAGGTTCCATTGATAGCGAAATATACTTTCCAAGAGGGAGAGTGCCTCTGCAAAGTGAAGCTTTCACATTAAATGTACTGTAAATCAGTCATTGTTGATTCTTAAAATGAAACAGCATCTGATACACAAAAGGTTGTCAATTTACAAATGAATTGATGTTCTAATACAGAGGAAATGTGCATTATCTTAAGTATACTGTAGTCATTAATTAAAGGTAAGGTATGTTCAATTTCATTTTCAGCATAAGATTTATGACCATGGTGCTTGGTAGTAACATTTTTAAGTGTTTATTTATTTTTGTAATACATCTATGTTATTTTATTATTATGTTTTATAATGCAACAGGCAGGCGGAAAAATAGATGTACTTTACAGTGAACTTGCCATAAAACAATCCTGATGGCCTGGTAAAGAAGATAGATTTGTCAGAAAAGAAAAAAAAGAAAAAATAACAGACAAACCCAGAATTGCCTTAACATCAAGACACGCTAAGGTCTTTTAAACTTAAAATATATGCAGACATGCATATTTATTTGAAGTCTGAAAACCTTTGTATTCATAATCTTCATTGTAATGAACACACAACAGGGGTCCATTTGAACACCGAAGTATGAAGAGCAGATAGTCATGCACAGTGTAACATATTCCTGGCAAACAGGATCAAGAGTGGAGACCGGAGAATGGAGAGACAGGATGATTGTATGTTAATAGTTTCACCACAGATGAGTACTGAAGTATATTTTTGCATGGAGATATGATTGCCTTGTTGCTAGGGAAATGTGAGCCTTGTTACCGAAGTGAAAACCTGACTTCATAAACGTTTTCCAGAGCATAATTTGAAAAGTGAAAAATGTCATCAGTCCAGATTGTAGCCTCACTAATCTTAATAGCATGTTGGGTAATAGTGATTTGAAGGTGAAGGAGTACTTCATACTCTATTTCCTGTAAATGTTCATTGCGGTTTAGATCTGGTGATTGGAGAGGCAATAGAAGGTATGCGAATTCATCCTGGTGTCCGTTGAACCTCTCATGAAAGTTTTTAGCAGTGTTTGGGGGGGTGTTATCATCATGGGATATGGCACATCTTGACAAAGTAGATATGCTGTATATCATAGGGTTAACATGGGTGCTTTTTGACCAAAAAGGGCTTTGTATTGATCAGCTGTAGTTCTACTACACAAAAATAACCTGACCCAATGACTCCAATGGGATAGATACCCATACCATAGAAAAATAACCTGACCCAATGACTCCAATGGGATAGATACCCATACCATAGAAAAATAACCTGACCCAATGAATCCAATGGGATAGATACCCATACCATAGAAAAATAACCTGACCCAATGACTCCAATGGGATAGATACCCATACCAGAGAAAAATAACCTGACCCAATGACTCCAATGGGATAGATACCCATACCATAGAAAAATAACCTGACCCAATGACTCCAATGGGATAGATACCCATACCATAGAAAACTAACCTGACCTAATGACTCCAATGGGATAGATACCCATACCATAGAAAAATAACCTGATCCAATGACTCCAATGGGATAGATACCCATACCATAGAAAAATAACCTGACCCAATGACTCCAATGGGATAGATACCCATACCATAGAAAAATAACCTGACCCAATGACTCCAATGGGATAGATACCCATACCATAGAAAAATAACCTGACCCAATGACTCCAATGGGATAGATACCCATACCATAGAAAAATAACCTGACCCAATGACTCCAATGGGATAGATACCCATACCATAGAAAAACAACCTGACCCAATGACTCCAATGGGATAGATACCCATACCATAGAAAAATAAACTGACCCAATGACTCCAATGGGATAGATACCCATACCATAGAAGATCCATAAGGACTGAACGTATATCTTCCCAGATGTTGGAAAACGAGCAAGAGAAGACTCATGAGATCATGTTACTTTTTCCTATATGCAGCTTTCAAGATCATGATTTTTATCAAAAACTCAATTTCTGCTTGTAGCATAGTTTCGGAATAAATTGAGCAAAGGTTTATTGCTCATGTTTTGTAGTCTCTCAACCAAAAAAAAAAGTATAGCTGGCGGATGTTGAAAGTTTTAGAGGAATCAATGAAAATGGGAACAGATTTAATTAGTTGGTGAGAGTTTCTATATCATTGATTACAATATAGACAGCTGAGGTGATAATTATCTCCATTAATTAGATCTACATCCAAATTGTAGTTTAAATGTTGTTTGACTGTAACTGGCTTATAATCTCTTGCTTTCATTAAACACAAGAATCTGGAGCCTCCAGGTGCTTCACACAAGGACGGCAGCTGTTCACGGAGTAGCGGTGAGCTCCGTTACCGTGACGGCTGGAGGTCCACAATGGGGAGGCCCCAGCTTCGCTGGAGAAAAGGGAGGGGGGGGGGTTATTGTGGTTCATTAGTCACATCACTCTCTAGCGGCCTTTCCTGGCCAGGCATCTGCGAGCACATCCTGACTCAGTGCTCCTCCGATGACATAGGCAGCATGTTATTGGTGGTGTACGACATAGGCAGCATGTTATTGGTGGTGTATGACATAGGTAGCATGTGATTGGAGGTGTATGAAATAGGCAGCTTGTGTGATTGGTGGTGTATGACATGGGCAGCATGTGATTGGTGGCGCATCTGCAGCGCAAAAAGCAGTGAGCTTGGCCATGTGTGAATCCCGGGGTGTCATGGGGGTTGGCTGCTCCCTCCTGAGTCGGAGGGAGAGGGACGCTGCTATCAGTTTGACAGGTTTGCTTCCGGTGGGGTGGGCGGGAACAGAAAAATAAAAAAAAAAAACAAAAAAACACATGACCAATGATAACCTTGCAGGCAGTGAAGAATCTGCCAGCTATACTAAATGCATAATCAGACAGGGTCCGTAGATGGCCGGCTTATCCTTCTAAGCCTCCTCTCTTCTGTGTCGATGCGCTCAAAGGTCCGGTACTGAAACCGGACCGTGCCAGACCCAAACGTCTGAACGAAATGCTGAACGAAAGTCACAGCATTGAACATAGCGAGAGATTGCCCCGGTGCATAACCGCTCATGAAACGGTGTTCTAGCTCCACCGAAGCAACGGAGGAGCTGCTCACTGGGCAGGCTGTGAAGAGAAAAAGCGCTGGAGGCCAGCAGCAGTATGTTACAGGACAAGTGCCTGCTTCAGAGTGCCTGCTTATCTGTGCTCTCCCGAACTGACTGTTAGGGTCACAGATCGCGTATCCCCGCTGTTTGGTAGTTTTGGGTCGTCTTGCAGTTCCCCACCTCTTTAGCAGCAGTAGCTGAATGATTGCTGTCATCTTCCTTACCCCCCCCCCTCTCCGCCAGAGGGAGAATGAGCTGTCTGCACATTCCCATCCCACTTTGGGTGCATCCTAATACTCAACATAGGAGAGATGGGGGAGGCAAGGTGGTAGCGTAGGAAAGGAGGACACATTTATTTTAGGTATTGAGATGCATCCCTGCCACCACCCAACTGCCAATTCTCTGTCCAAGGTGCTTTCGGCAATAACAACATCAGAAAGAATTATGGGAAATGCAGTCTATTATCTGAGATTGCGTCAGTGCTGAAAGGTCAAAAGCCCTACCCCTTCGACCTAACCTTGGTTATATTGTCGTAACTTTCATGTGGAAAATACAATAATTTCCTTGAAACAGTGATTCTCGACATGGCTCACATGTATTTTGATATTGGGATAAAAAAGCATAGTTTTTTTTCCTTATTATGTTGTCATGGAAAATTACGCATGGCCGTGCACGTAAACCTGATTATCTACGAGGAAAAAAAGGCTCCTCAAGAATGTTATTGAGAAGTCTTTAATCAATAAATCAATCAAAACAAATACTGGAGTCAGCACACCAGTGTTTTTCATTGGTGATGTATGTCGGACTGAATAATAGTTACTATACTATTCTTTCCGATAATTTGTTTTCCTACAAATGTTCAGAATTCAGTCCAATTTCGCCGTCTATGAAGCGTGAAGCTCTTTCTTACTAGTGTCATGTTTAATTCAATATTTTTTTCTTAGAAAACGTTACATCTTGTTATGAGATTCACTCAGCCCATATTTAAAGTTTGCATGCTGTTTGATCCAATTTTAGGGTGAGATGAGCACCCAAAAGGAACACAAGACTCGTACAGATACTAGAGATTAATAGCTTTCAGGAAAAAGGCACTTATAGCGCACAGCTTTTGCACAAAAAGCTTTTTGCTGAAGATTAATGGATATTACATCTATCTAGAAGCTCCAAACAACCTCGTAGGTGTCAAACTCAAAGAGAAAAAATGTAAAAAATGTAACCAAGATAGCATGACCAAGTTTTTTATTTTGCTCATGGAAAGATAATGTCCAGGATAAAATCAAGATTTGTCCTTTACTTTGCCTCGCAATTAAATGAAAATGTGACATTTTCCAGTGGAGAAAATGTTACCCTTTTCAACTGAAACACACATTTTTTTTCACTAATTTTGGTTATCAGTGTAATTAGGGTGAATTTTAAGGTGCCAGTTAGTTGCTATAATTGTTTGAATTTATTTCATTTTATTATTAAAATATATTTCAGTTTTCATTTTATTAACTGAAAGCTTTCCAAAATAAGATGCATTAGTGGAAAAAATAACTTCAATTAAACAGCCAGAGGGTCCAGGTTTTTGTGTTTTTAAACAAATAACAACTGCTTTCATTGACCAGTTTGGTGGTGAACACCACTAATGGACTCCAGTAGAGGTGGAAGTCAACGACTTCAGAAACTTGAGATACTACCACGTATTTTTTCTATTTCTGCACTAAAACAGGTTATTTGACTAATTAGCCCATACCACTGGCTGAAGAGTTTGCTGAAGAGAAGCTAAACTAGTACATGGATGGAACAAATATGTGGTCGCACTTTTACTCTGAGGTTGGTTTTTTCTTTCTCTGGACTCTAGGATCCGGACTGAGGTCCAGTGACCTTTCATGCATCCATATCAGGGCTCACGAAATCAACTGACTTATAGAAGAAATGTGGTCTAGTAAAATGAAAGAATCATATTTCATTAAAAGTTTATATTAATAAATTGTGTATAACCAAGTGGAAGCTGCAACCACTCTCACCTCTGCCTACTGCCCTCAAAATCCCTTCCCCAAGCTGTACAGCTGTGAGGTCAGGGGTGAATATTTTCCGCATAATCCTGCTCAAGCCAAAGATATAAATGTTAAAAGAAAAATCACCCGCTGCTGAAAGTGCTCACAGTCATCGGTCAGATTTGTTGTGGCCGACAGAAAACATCCTCGCACAGATCCTCATCACTGAATAATACACGGCGGAGGATCCAGCGCTAATCCCCGTTAAGCGCTGCTCTTTCGCCTTAAAACACGCACAAAAACGTTCGAAATAAAGCCTCTGCAGTAAATCGAGAAGCTATCTCATCGCGACTGCTGGTTCAAAGCTCTTGCATACTGAAAACAACCCGACGTGCCTTGGGCCCGCAGTTGGTTTTCACGATTCAGACTGTGTCTCCCCAATTAATCTGTGTACCTTATCGTTACCTGTTTAAGGACGAGTGTGCTGAGTCTTTACTGAGTGGGAGACAAGCGGATGCCAAAATCTTCCATAGAGGTGCTACAACATTTAAGAATATTTGATGTCTGTCCGTGGGGGAAGAAAATCTGTAAGCTATGTTTACTGATTGTGGCGGAAAAACAGAAGGGTGTCAACTGATAATTGAAATTTGCGTAAAAGCGGCTTCTAAAAAAGGCTTCGTAGTAAATAATCTAATACACGGGACTGTAGGTTTCTTTGTTAAAGCCTTATCAGGGAGCATTTATAATGGACTCCTCTGGTGTTTCAGCTCTTTATTACAGCACGGACAGGTCAACCCCAACCAGGCCAATAGCTGGCTCCCTCACCCGAGCAACCATATTTATGGGATGCCCAGGACTGTATTTAATGAACTGACCTGATTCAGTGATGCTGAAGATTGTATGAGAGGCAACAATTTGTATTCTGGATTTGAATGTACTTTTTATCTCGCACCGAATTGGGCTATAGCCCAAGAGTCCTCTGTGAGATAATATCATCGTTTGGTCTCATAAAAGCGTATGATGATGTAAACAGGCTATTCAGTTGAATTGCTTGCCATGTACCTACGATCGACACAATATGCATTTTCACATCGGGCCTTGACTTAACACAGCATGGGTCTCTGTGTCTGCCGGTGCACCTTTTGCAACCATTTTTTGAGCATCAGCAACTATTTTCGTGAAATAATATCCCTTGATATTAGCGCAGAACGTACCTTTACCTGATTTTCATCTATGCGCCCCTTTTCTGTTGGCTGCGCTTAGCCTGAAAAAAAAAAACAAAACTTTTGTAGTTTCTCTTGTTAAATCCTTTTAGGAATTGAAAAAAACCTCGGTTAACTCTCCCCTAAGTTTCCTTTTGCTGAGGTCACACACAGAGGAGTGGAGTCCTCTTCTATTGGGGTAAGAAGCGCGTTTACATGCATCCTCCCAGAAGCTGGAGTTGTCCTTGCCCTGACTGGATTCAGAGGACAGCCGCGATACCGCGCTGAGCCGCCTCCGTGTCCAATCAGGGTCTGAGGAAGTACCTCCACGGGCAGTTAGTCCCACGCATTACAGTCGACGAACATCCTCTGTCCCCAGGCCAACGCTGCGTTTCCTCCAATAATTATCACTGTAAGAGAACAACGCATTTCTCAAGATATACAGGGTATTACAGTGTTCAAGGACATTACATATTTTTCATTTCTAAATAAAAAAATATCTAAACTTTATAACCATATGAGGCCTGCGCAGCTTCTGCAGTTTCAATATCAGATCAAATTGCAAAGTTTTCATTATCTTTTATGTTCTTCTGTATCCTCTGTGTGCTGCACTGTTGTGGGGCAGACCTTGAACCATGTAAGTGAAGAGAATATTTTGAAAATTACAGTCTTTTTATTGGAGTGGTGTAAATAGGTGCAGAAATATTTTATGGTGTTATTTCCAACAGGAATAGACACACTCAGATTGATTTTCAAAGATAAATTGTGGGATTTTATTATATGAATGCGCTATTTTGGTCAACATTATTCTTTAGTGTTTTTATATGCTGTTAGTGTAATTTTGCTTAGGTTTGATCTGCTTGCATGCCTTGTGTCGTAGTTAATCTACATTAATGAACTCCCTGTGAAATAAATATGGGCCAGAGAGTACTGATTACGAAAATCTTTTCACATAATTTTTTCACTTAATTAAAGATTTCATACCCCTTCATTTTTCTCTTGATTAAGCACTGTTTTGCTGGGAAGAAACAGGTGGCAGTGCTTTTCTGTCCTGTTCTATAAAAACCATCTTTGCTATGAAATAATATGATTTTATGAATACTAGATACCATAAAATGAAAATGTATACAACTATTCGACATTGTGGCATTTAAAAATAAAGCAGGTATCATAGTTATCGGTGGTCATGTCAATGTAACAAATTGTTTTCAAAAACAACATAACATAGCGGCATATACATTTGTAAATCATAGACTATAATTCAGGATTAATAAATAATGAGTATTAAAGACCAATGTTGATGCATCTGAGACAGAGCAACAGGTTTGAAAGGGGAAGCGAATGCACATAGATATCTAGACGTTCGGAATTCCATCAGCCATCAACGTCTAATCCAATAAATGCAAGTATAGAGTAGCATTGAGGTAAACAGTCCTTCTTGAGCATAAGATTTCAGCAGAAAGGATTTTTTTTGGACACTCACATGGTATTTTGAGGACACTTTGAACCTAAAATTGATATATAGATATGAAATGAAATTGACTGTTGACACCTGGCAGGTATGATTTTGGGGAGCGACCTTCGGAGAGAGCTTCGCGGTAGATTTTTCTCTGCGGATGAAGGCGCCGATAAAAGATCTGTCTCCGCGGCGTCCAACAGCCGGGGGAAGCGCCGTAGCTGCCTCCAGTCGGCCGTTCTCGACTGAAATGAGTCCGCGAGCCGGGTTTGAGCGTGGCGATAAGAGGTTGAGTGTCTTCACATGGCTGGACTTCTTTCTGTGCGAATCCCCGCTGAGCGACGTCTGCCTGAATAGATAATGGTCCTGTAACGTTACACAAGTGCCTCAAAGCAGGGACCACGGAGCGATGGGCCTGGAACAAGTCTGGTGAACTGTGACGGGGACTGTGGTCAGTTACAAGATACTGCTGTATATGTAACACGGACTACAGAGCCAAATCAGGAAGAAATGTGTCTTTGTCCTGCACGCTATAAAAGCCACTATATATATGGAGGGTGGACAATTATGGAAACACTGCAAATTGTTCAATATGAAGTAACTTTTTATGAATATAAAGTAATCCTTAGGACCACCCTTCTCCTTCGGTCCCTCTTGGGCTACTGCCATACAAGTTCTGATCTGTGTCTACTGTGTGTAGTAGAATCTGGATTGGATTTTGGGGTCTTTATTGTCCCCGAGGGGCAATTCGGTTTGCAAACAGTAGACAACACAACCAATACACATCATAAAAAAGATAATAACGAATAAAGAACATAAATGCATATAACATACGACAGATGTCGTCATATTAAAGTTGCAATGAGAAATAAATTGCATAAATTGAGATATATTGATCCATTCTTAATGAAGGAAAGCCTCCAGTTTTTTTTTTTTTTTTTTACTTCTCAGACCACACTCCAGAATGTTCTATGACACTTACATTTTGTGATTTTGGAGGCCACTGGAAGGCATTTGACTTATCTTCGTAAAAGCTTGCATTCCAGTATGTATGTGGCATTGTCATCTTGTAATAATAGGGAGGAGGAAATGGTTTCTTCATCTTGGAGCACTCCTGTAAAATGGCTTCGTATTCCATTTGCTGTCGTACAGTCATGCAGAGCGGCTATTTGGGCTCAAAGCCACCGATCCATCACAATGTTTAATGGTTGGCAACAAACATTCTGGGTTGAAGGCTTCCTCTGGCTTCCTCTGTACATAAACCTGGCCAGATATAGGAAGCTGTGAAAGATGACTCATCAGACAATATCACTTTTTACATTAATGAGTGGCCCAGGTTTTATAGCCCTTACACCAAGTTATGTGTCTTTGTGAATCTGAATGTTGACCCTGGAATAAATACTTTATAAATTTATTATGTTTTTAGACTTGAAGAAATATCTGCTTTGTGGAGCTCGTGACTCACAGTTTTCATTTTGATCGGGTGACGCAGGGGTTGATTCACTTCAATGGCGATTTTTGAGGCTGTATTTTGTCCGGTATCGAACCAATACCACGTTAGGGTTCTGTATATTCCTGTCAGGGAGTTTTGACTCACAACCACTGCTCTTCTTCGCCAGTTTCTTCATGCTTTGCATGTATTGTCATAATTATCAACGCTGTACTCCTCGCTGCGTCAAATCATTTTGCACTTTTTGAGACCTGTAATTTGACCAATGACGGTTAGGCATCTTTGGAACTCACATAGTTTCCCCTGTTGCTTTGGAAACGTTTATATCAAAGTGCTGATTGTCAGACCTCTTTTATAGCTGACACTAGTTGGCGTTCCAGTTGATAATACTTACCTAGGCTGCTGCCTTTGTCGAAGGAACTAGCCAGCTTAGCCCCTAGCATTCCCCGGTGAGGCCGGGCCAATTGTTACCTCACAAATGCAGACCTCTGTCCGTAACTGGCGATAGTGCCGCTGGGCCTCGACTTTAAGAGCCAAGGTCTTTAGCAATTATGCCACCTGGACGGCCACAGTTTACATTTCTGCACAGAATCCATTTATACAGCTGGATGTTTACTGAAGCAATTCAAGTTAAGCACCTGGCTCAAGGGTACAATGCTTTAACTGAGAACCGAATCCTCAATTTTGCTGAGGAGCTACAAGCCCACCTCTCTAACCTTTATACTATACCACTGTTTCTCGCATGCACGCATTTTGATTCATATTCTAATTCATATCTGGACAGGCTACTTCTCAATAATAAGTGATGGTATATACATTTGCTTATTAGGCAGGTTGGGTTTTTGGGTTTTTGGGTTGAGGAAATTTAAAAACCCTTGTGTCACAGTAGCCCCCCTCCCTTACATAATCATGCTGAGGAAGGAGAAAGGGGTCACAGTGAAGGGAAGAGTGGAAGCAAGAGGAATACAGTATAATGAACGGCCCGCGCAGGACCCTTAGCAGCAAACAGTCACGTTGTGCTAGAATAAATTTAGACTCCTCATATGGTAATGATTTATGTCATACATTAAACGCTTAAATATATATTTACAGTACACCTCACAGTATGTAATATATTTATACAGACGGTCTCTGACTTACGATGGGGTTATGTTCTGATAATTCGAAAGTCGATAATGCATTCAATACCGCTAATCTACCAAACCTGCCTAACATCTTAGCTTAGCCTAGCCTACCTTAAATGTGCTAAGAGCATACACACACACACACACACACGCATGTTATTTTTCTGATGATGCTGGTAAAGTACAAGATGGTATTTTTGTGCGGGCACTTCAAAAAGAGACAGGAGTGGATAGACAGGGTTATAGGGGAACGAGATAAAAGATGACTGTCAATGATAGACACTTTTATTCTTGGCTCTGTGGTGTATTTCATCTCCAAAAAAAAAAAAAACAAAATCACACAGGCACTTGCTGATACGACAGCTCCTTTCAAACAGTAGGGGCTGTTCATTAGTAGTCTGTGACATCTTCATTCAAGCTACATTTACGTCTTTCTGTCAGCGTTACTCAATCAAACACCATAGTTTGCTTGCTGTTTTGTATTGTTTTGTCCTACGTTGGTTGTTAGCCTGCTTTGCTTAGCCCTGCAGGAAGTTTTTCAACTGAGTGTCAGTTTTCTTACTTTAATGTAAAGCTAAAAACGGAGTGTGAGATACATAAATAAACCCAATTCTCTAAGCTCCAGCCTCAGACAAAACAACAGCATCTCAAACCAGTTTTCTTCCATAATTATTATAATTTCTATGAAACATGACACAGTCTTTGGAGTTTAGAAAACAACAAATTTATGCCAATTACCCAGGTGGCAAACAGGAGACACTGTAAGCTTTTGTTCGGATCACTTGTCAGTTGTGTGACAAGTTTGATAAAACAATGACAAGAAATCTAAATAGAAACGTGTAAATTACATGTCTGATACCCAAAAACTGATGTTTTCAGAGAGTGATATGACATGGGAAACAGTCAGTGACAACATGTTTTTGAGGAATGGACACACTTATACTGCTGTCCTTGTTAAAGTAAAAGACGAACTTGTAGCTTAATCCCCAATTTTAAGGGGGTTAGTTTACAGAGAAAAAACATAAATATGAGTAATAGACAGAGGACTCTTCCTGTTTTAATTCAGGCTAAAGATGACAAATCAAAATTTTTAGGATTCTGCAAATTCTTAAACTATAACACAGAACTGTTGGAGTTCTCTGGCCATGACCCACACATTTTATGTATTTCGTAATAGGAATTCATTTTATGAATTCCTATTGTGGTCTGGGTGAAGGGATCGTCATGGATAAGAAGCTGTATATAAACTAGCCTACAGTAGGAAACCCTTGAGACAGACATGGATTTACACATGTTAGCAGAATGGCCCTGTTCAGCAATGAGACAGCTACTACTTGGAAATTCCCAAGACTGTCATTCCCAGTAGCACTTGAGCAGTGTCTGTATGTATGCCCTCGGAAGCCACACGCTGCAAAATCACTCATCTGTAACTGCAGTTGTCATCCGTTCATTGTAAATTAGTCGCGACGTAGCTCTTTGTGTCGCGCGCAGTGTGCACAACGTTACGTGCAAATGCTATTTGATTTCTTAATTTACTTTTCATTTGGTGTGTTCTTTATAATGGCCTAATTTAAAGAGTATCTGTCTCTATTTTGTGAGGAAAAGCCATGATTAAAATGAGATTTTGTCCCCTCGTTGGAGCGGTCGGAGGGTAGACGCTGCGCCGTCGGTGTGGAGGTGGCTACGGCGTGCGTGAGAGGGAGAAGAATTACAATAACAGAGAAAGAGAGAGAAGTTATGAGAGCAAGAGGAAGACTGAAGCAGAAAGCAGATGCCAAGGGTGTGAAAAGAACATTATAGAGAGAGAGAGAGAGCAGAGAAAGGATAAATACAGTGACAGGGAGAAGGATACTGAGAGGAAGGACAGCCATGCAATCTATGAAAGATATTACATCTTTCATAGACCTTTCAAAGACCTTTACATCTTTTTGTACTATGAATGTGCCCTGTGTGCACTCAGAACGGCCTCATCTATGCCACGTGCTGTTTTTGTCATTCCTAAATCAGCTGATGTTTGTAAATGTAGATAAATACAACTCTTCTTGGAAACGTGTTCCAGCGCAAGAAATTTTTAACTGTTTGCAAAAGGGGTCAACGCAATTTGTGAATCTCGGCTAAAAATGCAGAGCACGTCCAGGGTAGCCAGTGGGAAGCAGAGAGGGAGGGGGAGTGGACAGAAGGCAGGGAGTGAGTGAACTGTGGATGTCGGACTGAAGACGAGCAGTTGGTAGAGGGTGATTTTTTTTTCCTTTTTTTTTTTTTTTTTTACTTGCTATGTTTGACTGTGTCACTCTGACAGGCCTCCTTCCTCACACACTCATCCTCACATTGGCAATACTGGAGAAAAAAACCCTCTGAAGGGAAAATGATGGGATTAAACTCCTATTGCTGAGAGGAGTCTTAAACCCCCCCCCCCGCACCCCCCCCCCCCCCCCTCCCAAACCCCAATCCCGAAGCAGCACCTCAGGGCCTCGGCTTTGGAACACCGTAAACTTGTTTTCCTGTGCCAGCCTTCATTCTGTCACTCTCTCTCCCGTTGCGCTCCGTCTCGCTCTCATTCCTTTCGCTCGCCGGAATCATTTGTGGGTCCGACTACAATGAACATCGCACTTATTAAAGCATACATTAATCCGCTAAGCAGTATATCACTCTGGAGCTTTTAAACCTCCGCGGTGCGCATGGTGGGACTGCTTCCTGCAGATTAACGGACGTGTCTCGAGCCGTCTTCAGATTGCAGCCATTACGGCTCCTTAGGGAACTGTTCATTCCAAATTTGATTACTGGGAGGTTCTTCTTGGCAGGGCCAGACTTTGGCTGACATATTTTGTGCCACACATGTTCAATGTAATCAGCTCCTTTGTTCTTTCAAAACTCCGTACTTCAATATTAAAGGACAGGGTTATTCAAATAAGGTTACGTTAAACAGGTGTATCCAGTTGCTTCAGGGAAAGCAATGCCAAGCACATTTTTTTACAGGTTCAGAGATACCTTCAGCAATGACACATTCATTTACCCTGCTTTTGTTCGTACCTTTGCCCTCTCTGGAGGTACTCTGGAGTGTTTCGTTGTCTCTATGCTGGGTATGGAAACTCTTCTTCAGTCGAGCCCCCTTATCAATATTCATAACAAACCAACCAATCGGAACACTTTCAGTGGGTTCTTTACGGTGCCGAAGAGTTGTATAAAATTCAATTTAAAAAGTGATGAAAAATAAATGGTTTTTCAAAGTGTGAAGCACTGAAAAATTTTGAAAAATGTTGATAAATAAATAGCTGATGGTAAATAGCTCTGTAAAAAGTTTCTGAGCAAGGCTAAATAAATAATTGAAACGTACTTAAAACGTTGACATGACTGAACTGAGGTATTTTTCGAGAGAGAGCAAAATGAATTCTGAGCTGTTGATTGATTGAGTTAAAGAAATATTCCAAAATGATGTGGTGAAAAGTACATAGCACACAGTGTTGGGGAGAATTAAAATTAAAAATTAAAGGTTAAGCTAGGACTTTGCAAAGTCTTGGAAGAATAATGTATACCAGTGACCTCACTGTAGTAAAGGCTTTGTTGTTTAAGGTCTTGTGCTCTTAGCCAATAAGAAAGTGCCTATCATCTTGTGATGAATATGAATGAGCTGAGATGTGAGGAGAGTGCTCATTGGCCATTCTCCATGGTTTGTTCTTAATTTATATTGGATGGGGAACTTGCCTTGTATTAAGTAAACAGCGCACTGAACAAGACTATCTGGATTCAGCTCTAATTCTTGCGTGAGGCTACATCATTATGCCTCAATGAGAATCTTTCACAGCTGAGTTATGAGCAGCACAAAACACAGAGCAGATGTCTAAGAAATAAAGCAGCCATTTTTTTCTTCAGCTAGACTGACCCTATTTATTTTTCACTACATTCTTTTAAAATATTTCCTCAAATATCTCTTAAAATGTTTCGTTTTATTCAACTCTGAATTTATTTTGCAGCACATAAAAATTTGAACCACTCTTTATTTATTTTTCATGCTTTCTTTTCTGAAATACATAAAGAAAGAAAGAAAGAAATTTGCTCTTTATTTTTAATCAACTATTAATTTATTTAGCAATATTTTAATTAAACGTCGCATACTATTTATTTTTCTCCAATTTTTAATTAATATTAATTCTCCACTTTATTCTCTTCTTTGACATTTATTTGTTTTCACTTTTTAATTATAATATTAATTGCAATTCATTTTTTATTTGCCATTCGCAGCTCTGGGCCACTGTAGTTCTGGAAAGATTAAGAATATGTAGCTACATACAAAGAATTCTTGTGGACTTCCAGGAATGGTGCACAGGGTTAAGGCCATGGAGTTGACCATCTGGTTACCGCATAGAAAATCTGTGGTTTAACACCCAACCTCCAATCTTTGTCCAGGATTCCCTCTGATCCCTCCAGCTCATTGACTACCGTGAAAGATACGATCTGGTCTCTTTTCATATGGTACTTTGTAAGCGCTGTGTCCTTTTCTTATTAAGAGACGTGGGTAATAGTCTTGACTGTGATTTCAGTCATTAACCTAAACGACTCTATTAATTACCAATACCGAGTCATTATTTCAAAGTTAATTGTATAACTTGTAAAAATGTAGCATTCAACCTGAAATTGTATATCAGTTATCGGTCTTTATGGTATTGGTCCTATGTTTTATTCAGTAGTTGTTTCCGCTAACTGGAATTTGAATTATCCTTAAGCTACAGATTTTAAATGCATTACATCTACAGTAATTTGTCTGGTCTCATTTATTTGTCTGGTGTTTGTCTCTTTATTCACATGATGTACTTATTCTTTATTGTGTTACGAGTGGGAGAAAAATTACATTGTAAAATGATAGAATTTACCGACCTGCCCCTACGTACCACCCAACGCACACAACAACGGGTTGCTAATTTATGTACAACAAGCTTAAAATACATCTTTAACAACAAAAATTAAACAGAACAAGGTAAACCCAAGAGGGCACAATGCATTTTGAGCATCAAGTGGGAGAATGAAAAAAAAAAAAAGCAATTTCATTCTCTCTGTACGTGGTTCCAGGTCATTCAAAGATATTGTGTTAATTAAGATACAAGAAAGAGGAATGCCCCAGAGAAGAGAGAGGAATAGAGGGAGAGGGAGAGAAAGCGCGCAAAGGGAGAAACACCGGAATGGAATTAGGCCATTGACTTTATCATTTCTTTATTCAAAATAGTTTTTTAAGTGTATGAACCGTTAACCCTAAGGCTCCCACAAATCTCATTATAATTCACCTACACAGTTTCCTGAAGCTGTATATTATGTCTAATGTCTGCAGCTCATTGGATACAATCAAGCATACACTCTCCTATTATTATAACAACCGTATAAAAATGATTCTCAGTTGATTCATGTACAAGGGCTAAGATGGGGGGATCTGTAACTTCAGAATGCAGAGAATAAAGGACATCAATCAAAGACTGCAATAGTCACTGCATGTGAAATATTACGACACAGAACACTATTCATTTCTCTGATTTTAGTTTCCATATTTAAAACGCCTTGGAATCATACTGATAGCGTATGGTAGACTGGATATATTTATGACCAAACCCATTAGTGGGATTGGTTACTCTCTGGCCCCATTATACTGCTGAGTGACTGTATGTAGCATTTTCTTTACAGCTTTTATATAACTTCAAACTTCACACCAGTCCATCAGTGTATCAGTCACAGAGGTATATGCTTTTGCAAACCAGATCCGCTCACTTTTCGAGGCAAATAAATGCATTCCTCAGTCACCTTCCTGTCCCGCTGTGTTTATCGGGTGCGCTGATGATTTCTGACTGGAGGGGTACGGAGGTCCCTCCAGATAGGTTCCACTGAAAGATTTACTGCAGAGCCTCCGTGACCTTCCCAGTCAGAGACTCGCTAACGGAGATAACGCGCCATCATCACAGATCTGGGCCACCGCTCCGGAGCGCAATCAATGCGCCCCATGCGGAGATACCGCTGACAGCAGGAGGGCAATGGGATGGGGGCGGGGGCTGACAGAACAATGCAAGAAAAGTGACAGGATGTCAGCTTTTGATAAAGAAATGAAAAGGCCCCCCGCATGGCTTCGGCGGTGAAGGCGAGTTTAAGGCCAGTTAGATGAGTTGATTCACCATAGATTTCCCAGGATCCCCACCCACTCCCTACCTCACAGCCACATGGCGCTGCATACAATAAGCTGAGTGAGAGAGCGCTGGAATTCACGACGGCCCGCCTCGCCGACCTTCTCAAAAGTGAGAACATTTTATTAAAAATGAATCATTGTGAAGCACAGTGTAAATATGGATAACGAGTTTTCTGTAAAAAGGGACTTGCAAGACTCATGTCATCAGTCAAGTACAAAATGCTATAGAGCTCTTACTTAAATCTCCCATATTTGCTGGTTTAATCAGCTATTGAAACTCTCCTTTATTATCTCACTACCAGCAAGTATGGTACCTTCCCTAGGTCTTCTGCTTGTAATTGAACTACTAATTCTTCTAGCTGTAATCGTTCTACTGCTGCTAGCATCATTGGCTTATTCCCATTGCGACTGTTAAATTTTTGTTTCCTCAACAGGTTTTTCTATGGGGTCCAAGTCCTATCTTATGTTGTCGCTTTTAGCACTTCACTTCTTCTGTAGGATTTTCAGCGCTATTGTCCCTGTCTTACATATTTTGCATTGTAAGTCTTCTGGATAAGAGCATCTGCGAAATAACTGTAATGTAATACAACGTTCTCTGAACTTTCTGGCAAATGTAAGGACAGTATAATCTCATCCTATTTAGGGTAAGCAGACTTTCCTTGTGAGCCGTGCCCAGAACTGTTTTCAAAGTCTTTGAAATCACACAGGGGATGTCTGAGACTGCTCGGTTTCCCCAGCAACGCCTCAAAAGGCTTCACCACTGTGGATCACACATACGGAGCCGTTCGATGACACGTAGGACAATATCTGGCAAATGTGTGACTGCTGCCCGTCTATTTTAAATCTGCATATTATAAATACATGAATACTTTTAAAACAGGCATATCTTTTGAAGGCATTTTTATGAGAGGACAAAATCTGTTATGTGCTCATAGAAAATGACTAATTGTAAGGAGCATAAACTTCAAATGTCCTTTACAAATCCTATCAGATAAGTAACATATTCCAAAAATACCCCTCCTTCTTATTCAGTTGTGGTTTTCTTTGGACAAAAATGTATTATGTTAGATATTGGTTGACAAGCTATACTTTTCTATGCATATTCAACGGACCAAATTTCAGTCATGGAAAAATTTAAGGTGTTATTGTTTATCCTTATAATGGATATAAGTATGCCGCCACACTGGTTAGCACACAACTGTATTTCTTTAAGCTTGGCGTAGTGTGAAATCGTAGAGCATGACTATACTGAGAGGAGAGATATATACGCATAGGTCATTCACACCACAGTCTGTGCGGTTGTCTGAGTGAGATTATGTGGAGCCGGTTTCAGGATGCCTTTAGTGTATTGATTGCTTTGATTGGTGTGCTCTGCTGCTCCTCGGCGCCCTGTGTTTTGCTGTTTTAATTAAACTCCTTTAAACCCTTTCCCCTCGAGTCTTCTCAGGCAGGATGTGGCTGAGTCGGGGGGGGGCCTGAGGCTGTCTGTGTGGCTCTATTGGGCGTATTTAGAGCATGTGACTGAGTGGGAGGGGCCTGAGGCTGTCTGTGTGGCTCTATTGGGCGTATTTAGAGCATGTGACTGAGTGGGAGGGGCCTGAGGCTGTCTGTGTGGCTCTATTGGGCGTATTTAGAGCATGTGACTGAGTGGGAGGGGCCTGAGGCTGTCTGTGTGGCTCTATTGGGCGTATTTAGAGCATGTGACTGAGTAGGAGGGGCCTGAGGCTGTCTGTGTCGCTCTATGGGGCGTGCTTAGTGGATGGGACTGAGTGGGAGGAGCCTGAGGTTGTCTGTGTGGCTCTATTGGGTGTATTTAGAGCATGTGACTGAGTGGGAGGGGCCTGAGGCTGTCTGTGTATTTAGAGCATGTGACTGAGTGGGAGGGGCCTGAGGCTGTCTGTGTGGCTCTATGGGGCGTATTTAGAGGATGTGACTGAGTGGGAGGGGCCTGAGGCTGTCTGTGTGGCCCTATGGGGCGTATTTAGAGCATGTGACTGAGTGGGAGGGGTCTGAGGCTGTTTTTGTGGCCCTATGGGGCGTACTTAGAGGAAGTGACTGAGTGGGAGGGGCCTGAGGCTGTCTGTGTATTTAGAGCATGTGACTGAGTGGGAGGGGCCTGAGGCTGTCTGTGTATTAAGAGCATGTGACTGAGTGGGAGGGGCCTGAGGCTGTTTGTGTGGCCCTATGGGGCATACTTAGAGCATGTGACTGAGTGGGAGGGGCCTGAGGCTGTCTGTGTGGCTCTATGGGGTGTATTTAGAGCATGTGACTGAGTGGGAGGGGCCTGAGGCTGTCTTTGTGGCTCTATGGGGCGTATTTAGAGCATGTGACTGAGTGGGAGGGGCCTGAGGCTGTCTTTGTGGCTCTATGGGGCGTATTTAGAGCATGTGACTGAGTGGGAGGGGCCTGAGGCTGTCTGTGTGGCTCTATTGGGCGTACTTAGAGCATGTGACTGAGTGGGAGGGGCCTGAGGCTGTCTGTGTGGCTCTATTGGGCGTACTTAGAGCATGTGACTGAGTGGGAGGGGCTTGAGGCTGTCTGTGTGGCTCTATGGGGCATACTTAGAGCATGTGACTGAGTGGGAGGAGCCTGAGGCTGTCTGTGTGGCTCTATTGGGCGTACTTAGAGCATGTGACTGAGTGGGAGGGGCCTGAGGCTGTCTGTGTCACTCTATGGGGCGTATTTAGAGCATGTGACTGAGTGGGAGGGGCCTGAGGCTGTCTGTGTGGCTCTATGGGGCGTATTTAGAGCATGTGACTGAGTGGGAGGGGCCTGAAGCTCTCTGTGTCACTCTATGGGCTGTATTTAGAGCATGTGACTGAGTGGGAGGAGCCTGAGGCTGTTTGTGTGGCTCTATGGGGCGTACTTAGAGCATGTGACTGAGTGGGAGGGGCTTGAGGCTGTCTGTGTGGCTCTATGGGCTGTATTTAGAGCATGTGACTGAGTGGGAGGGGCCTGAGGCTGTCTGTGTCACTCTATGGGCTGTATTTAGAGCATGTGACTGAGTGGGAGGAGCCTGAGGCTGTCTGTGTGGCTCTATGGGGCATACTTAGAGCATGTGACTGAGCGGGAGGGGCCTGAGGCTGTCTGTGTCGCTCTATGGGGCGTATTTAGAGCATGTGACTGAGTGGGAGGGGCCTGAGGCTGTCTGTGTCGCTCTATGGGCTGTACTTAGAGGATGCTCTATGGGGACTCACTGAGTGGGAGACTTGTGTTGACATACTTGCTTGAGGAGAAACTGCAGATCCAAAATGGCTGACTTAACAAATACCTGTGGAAGTTCCTACATGTTTGTGTTGCAGGTGGCTGTGCGTTGCTGTGTTGCTTTTTTCCCTTGGCCTCAACAGATGGTATTGGCTGCATACTGGGACATTAATTCACTCTGATTGGTAATTAAAGTGTTAATTTTTTCCACCTATGCACAGCTAGGCAAGGTAATTTTCATGATTGCTGAACGCACCAATCTGTGCAGAAAAAGACAAGCATTTGTTTTTAGTCATGAGTCAAAGTGAAGGACAAATGTTGTTTGAATCCATGCCAGTATCTTAGGAATCTTCAATTAAATTCTGTTCAGATATACACCTGTAGGCACTGCGCAGTGCTATATTGGACAGACTACAGCCTGTGGTTTCAATAACAGCGGTGCTTTTCCTCTTTAGTTTCTTTAAGGCACCACCTAGAGATTATTAAAGGGGCTCTCCAATATTTTGTGTAGAATTTTGTTCACTCTTCAGCTTACTCCATCAGTACCTTAATTAATACACGCAGTATTAATTCATCATTGATTAATTATATTAGAATGTGAACAACAGAACAAATGCTAGGTGCATTAGCACCATGCTTAGAATTCTTCAGGAGGTCCTGGGAGGATTATTCAGCGGCTATAAAAAGTGAAGAAGTACAAGTTTTAGCAATGCCAATTCTGTTCAAACTTTGGTTCCAAACTATGGGTGGACTTTGTAATTTTGTAAATTTTATAAATCTGTTACCTTCATGTATGGTCAAGAGAAAGTATTCCTACGTGTGGGACTGCATTCTTGTCTTTCTAAAATAACTATAATATTGTTATTTTTGTATTACTTTTATGCATACAAAGAGCACAGAGTGCTAATTATTTAGCTTTGGAATTGCTTGTTGGTGTACTGTATGGAAAATACACAGCTGGGATTCCCAGCTCGCTCTGCTCTGGTTAAGTAGTCAAAAAGGCTTGGTAGCCAAAATGTCTAAGTATCCCTTTATCAGCAAATATAACCATCAATCCCTTAATCTTCTCAGAGTTTTTCACCGTTCTGGGAAAACTGACATTTTCATTAGAGTTGGGCGTTCATATTTCACATTTAATTTCAGTTCACATTTCACTTAGCTGAACTGCGTGATGTATTTTAACAGATAAATCAAGTCTATCGATTCATCACCTTCACAATGTCACATTCCACCATTCAAGCATCTAATGCAATCAGAATTTTTCATTCTGTCTCAGTGTGTAACCTAAAGCAGCTACCTCCTCCTTAGGTAACATTTACAGTGTCCTCTGATTGGCTCTTATTTACAGTTTAAAACCAAGCATCCCTTCCCAGGACTAAATAATGCAAAATTAGTGCATTTTAACATGAAGGCCTGGATTCAAACAATAGTCTTCACCTTTTACTAACAAACCATCATTTTCAATATAATCCACTAAATATTCGCTTTACAAACACAGTAGAGGGTGAGTGAGAAATTACCAAAATTATTTTTATTATGCAATTGTGACAAAGCTAACACTTACATTTATTTTCAGTTAAAAGTTTAAAACAAATATTGATTAAATAAAAGCATATACACATGCCTGTATAACAAATGCAAACATAAAAGCCGGGGAATAAGAAAAATCGATCAAATAGAACAAGCTCTATTTTTATGTGCTTGGGACACTGCCATTTTATTGTGTTAGTTATTGTGCATTTCAAATTAATACATTTGTAATTAGTCTTGAGTGCTGGTCTCTTGTATTAGACATTAGTGGTGGGGGAAATAAACATGAACACATTACAAAGATATACAAGGAGTTTAAATATACAGAGTATGGCGTGAGTTCCAAGGATAATCCCAAATAATTCCACCGCTCCTATTTCTGTGGAATATCAACGATCTCCCCTTGGTATGCAACTGTTCAAGTCATCTCGTTATATTTTAACGCTGTAAAGCTTCTATCTGGTACATATAAAACAGAAATTTAAAATACAATATATTTTATACACAATATATTTAAAATATACTGTATATTCACAAATATATTTTATATTTGTTTCTCCGTTTCACAACTTCGGGATCATGTAAATGCGTCAGAATTCTCTGATTACACCGTGCTTTGGTCACTCACTACGAAAAGAACCATCCCAACCTATTTCCAGACCCTGTCACAGAGCTTATAAAATTCATTTACAGCTACTACCTTGGACTCACTGCAGCACAGCTCTTCAATCTACAAATGGCCTTAACTTTGAAAACCATTGCACTTTCACCTCAATGAAATTTTATTTACAGCTACAAAACAACAGTCTCCCGCCAGTCACCTGCGATTTATTCCCCAAAAGACACGGACGAATGACATGGGACTACCTCCAGCCCCTGACATCATGTGACTTTTTAAAACCGTAACTGAGGCCAGAGAACATTCTTTCCAACATACAAAATGCTTTTGACCACTAACAGCTACTGGCCGTGAGCCAGCCGTGTCCCCTCCGATTCATCTTAAAACCAGAACATTCAATACGGTTTTTTTCTTTTTTATGTTATGATCTATTATTACCTGTCTAGTCTCCTTCCTCACTTCCCCTGCACAAACATTTTCACTCTTCTTAATACAGCTTTTCATCTTTCCTCTCTGCAGGACAGAAAACCAGCTGAAAAAGAGCTTTGAATCTAAGACCAGTGAATTTGTATCCCTGTGTACTTTCTTTGAAAAAACTCTGCACAGGACACTTTTTTTAAACATTATTTTCTGTACAATAAAAATAAAATAAGTATAAATAATACAGCCCCTATATATACCAGTAAATGGAATAAACACAATAAAAGCTATAGAAATATCACAAACCCACATGTAGTGCATGGCTTCCATGTATGTGGCACAAACAGTATAACAACCAGACAGGTTATCATTCGTTCACCCGAAACGTCTTCACTGTGCCGCCAACTAGCCTCTCAGCAACCAAACCGCCGTTGGTATGACATAGTGCATCTTCAGAAGGTGAATTCATTATTTGGCCAACAGGGGCGTCACCAGACCCTATTTACTGTGGCACGTGCCCCAGAAATAATTTGTTGTGCCCCAGTAAATGTTTATGAAAAATAACTAGATTTTTGCCATTTCTCATAAATTGCAAATTGTGAGTGCTGGGGGCCTGGGGCCCAGTAGTGCCTCAAGTCTAGCGACATCCATGTTGTGGAACATGTCAGCGGTTGTTTTTTTGAACAATAAATAATGAAGAAACACGCATAACAGTTTTCCCAAGGTGAGGGATTAAGTCATCCGGGCTCAGCTTTTACTTGGCGGTGCGGCAGCCTTGTGATGAGTGACAGGTGAAAGTGCCGCATGAAGCGATGATGGCAAACCAGACAGCCGAGCGCCAGGATGGCTTTATCGCTACCCACAATGCAGGCGGAGGACCCAGGAGCAGTGAGCAGGAGTGTGTGTGTGTGTGTATGTGTGTGTTTGTGTCTGTGCATGATCCTGGTAACATAAAATGGACCACACTGCAAAGCTTAGAACAAAAAAAAAACTAATTACTGACAATAAATTCTTCTGACAGGTAGGAGATGAAAGAGATTACGGTTTCTCTTGGTTATCCTACCTGAAAGGTGCTGTACATTTAAAAAAGTAAGAACAACTATCATTCACTCATTCATTCATTCATTCATTCATTTCAAATATGCACCTGTACTGTGTAGCCACCTATTAATAAATAACAATATGCCTGTGACCTGTTTGAACATCCACCCTGACTCCACGCGGATGACAGAGGTCATGCTGACTGCAAAGGTCATGCTGGAAGCAGAGGAGCAGACGTCATGGTGACCGCAGAGGTCACGCAGAAAGCAGTGGAGCAGAGGTCACTCTGACCGATGGGCTCACACCGGCCGTTGGAGTCTTGTTGGCCTTGGGCTGCAGAACTGGGACGAGCAAGCGGTTAGGCACCAGACACAGCCTATATTTGAAGCCGCAATGGACCGCGGCTTATGCCAGGAAGGCCACGTTACTGACCGATATGCATGTGGCCAAGGCCTCGAAACTGCTCACAGAATGATTTAATCCAGCCACCCTCCGCCTACGCAGTCAGTCAGTCCTCTTTCACTCTTCAGGAATGAGAACACCCCTCCCCCAGCACCCCCCCCCTCCCCCCATACACACACACATACACACACACGCATCCCACTCTTGCTTTAGACTCATCACCTGTTATTATCGCTTCTCCCTGGGAACTGGTTGCTATGGAAGCTGACAGCCGTCAGCGTGATGCAAAGAGAATTAGACTTGGTGAAAAACTGTAACGGGCTTCTTTATCACACAGCCCAGGTACCGAACCGCGGAGAAGCCTCTCTCATCTGTCATTCATAGCCCAGGCTGTGCACTGTGTACCCTCTCCCTTTCAGTCACCCTTAGGAAGCGCAAATACAACAAAAAAAAGCTCGATAAGATGCCTTTTGAATATCGCTTTCCCTTCAAGGTTATGACCGGGCTTACAGGAAAACACTTTCCTGGTTGCTCAGGGCAACCATATTGCCCCACTTGTCTGGCCACTTCAGATGTAAAGTATGAAAGTGACAGAGTGACTTCCACAGTTGATGGCATGTCATGTATGAATAACAAATATCGCGTTTTAATAACACTCCTTTCTCCTCAAATGTGAGACAGCTGGGAGAAACACAGTATTAGTGTCCTGGTGAGTAGCTCTGTGAATTGAACTCAAGGACTTTTTGCTGATGAATATCCATGGATATAATACCCTTTTGGGTTGTGGTCTGAAGTGCTTCCATTTTTTCAGCATCACAATATTTTGCTATATGTACGAGCTTGCACATTGTTTTCCTGCTGGTTACTTACCTACTGCCTTACAGATGCTTTAAAATAAGCATCTGTAAGGCAAAATAATAGATCTTGTACCCTGTTCAAGGATAGATTTTGGAAGTGGGTTAGACTGCACCAAGTGAGGCTCTCAAAACCCAGAAATATATGTCGTCAATTCAGCAAAATGAACATCGCCTCACGATAGTAATTTATGGTTGCAGCAATACTGCAGGATCAAGTCAACAGGACACTGTTAAAAGTCTTAAATACAACCAGAAAAAGGGGTCACCACTGACACTAACCCCAAATTTTGTGTGTCGGAACTTCTACCTGGAAGAACGTATGATTCCAGAATATGCATGGAATAGATGGCTTGCTTTTATTTTGAAGCGCTCAGTGCTTTTCAAGCTTTAAAATGTAAACTGATTAATGAGGCATGACGATGAAACAGGTTGCCATATATCTTCTCTCTGATACAATTGTGGGCACCAAACATGAAGCACTTGGTTTGACCTTGTTTTTTATAACCACTGTGTTGGGGCCAGCTTAGTCACCACAAACATGAGATTTTCAACATACTTTCCTTGGGCTTCGATCAAATGCAGGTAGTCACTTGAAGTCCTTTTGGAATTCAGTCAAGATAAAGTTTTGTCTCTTCAAGAGCACATGCAATTAAATCAAAATGTTAGTTTTTTAAGGGCATATACAATTTTATTTTAGGCCAAGAGATATGTTTGGGTGTCTCCAGTAAAATAGGAAATTCTCCAAACTTCTGTTGTAACGGAATGCCTGTTTTTATTGGATCCTAGCCTTTATTTCGACAATGTCCAGCGCACAGCCAATTTACTACCCCCTAATGTGCCACTGTGAATTTACAGAATGAATACATTAATGCAGTTGCCTGTTATGGCCAGCTCTAATTATTGTGACATTTGTGCCATGCATGTTAATGCTATGCACTGATCATTTCCATTTGCATATGTAATATTTGAATTATTCATATAATTAGTCTACACATGACAATTGCCAAGACCATTACAATCTGTTTTAAAATTATAATTCGGACTTCAGAATTTTCATCAAAAAATGACTGCTAACCAAATGCTAGACGCTAATTCTTACAGTTTCCAACACGCCAGAAGTTTGGGTATTTTATTCAACTCGGTGCCCTACTTTATGCGCTATGTGTAATAAAATACGAACGATCGGGCGACAGGCAGCTGCTGGATTATCTTCTATCCTCCTAATCAGCTACACACTGACCCTCCGTTTCATTTTAGATAGTGGGGTACATCAGGGCTTGAAGGTCAATAGCAAGACTGCAAAATAAAACAAGGGTGCCTCGAGCTAAAATCGTACCTTTCAGTAGCAGCCAGCTTTCTGCTAAATAATTGCCATGCTATTTGCCACTTTGTACAGCGAAAGCGCGGTCTGCCTTTTCTGATATATTAGTGGCTTATTACCAAGGAGAGAATTCACTAAGGATGGCTTGCAAAGGCATCAAACACAAACTTGGTGCTAGCTGAATGGATAATTGTGCCATCATCCCAACATGCAATGAAAAGGGAAGATGCTATCCTTTGAAAAACACATTTCTGCCAACATTTTCCACATATCAGATAATTAAGCGAAAAAAGGGGTAGGGGCGTGTCAAAGACGCTGCATACTGGACAAACTGAAATTAAAAGAGAACTGAATATGAATATTGGAGTGTTTCATGATACAATTATTGTTCTTTACCAAGGGAAAGAAGTCTATGATGAAATTCAGTTACACATTATAAATCATAGATGAATAATGTTAGTTTCATTTGATTATAAGCGTATCACTCAAAGAGGGGTTGCAGGGTGGCGGTATCACAAGCTAAAATGTCAAACACATCTACCACCAGCTACCATCAGACCCGCATTTACTGTTAGCAGAGCAGGGCTACAAATGTTTAATAACAATTGTTTTTTCAGTCGGTTATAAAATCAAACACTTCCAATTGAAAAATTCCCATCATGTTCTGTTCTGTTGACGATGCCTCACGGCAATACATTTTATGGATGGCATAATCAAAGCCATGACTCCATATACCTTAAACCTCATGGCGTATAGTCTGCTTTAGGCCATTTTCCCAATTTTGGGTATCGCTGAAATGGATTCTTTCATGCCTGGGTTTATTTATGCATGTTTTCACTTTTTTTCAGAGCGTATACATTCATACATATATATCCATATATTATGTGTAGTTATATTACTTGCCCTTACCCTAAAGGCAATTAAATGAGTGAAAATATTCCACTGAGGACAAAGCGCTTGTAGCTGGAGAAAAGAAGGGTGATTCAGTTCTTGCAAAATGGATGAATGAATAAAGTTGGATTCTGTTAAACCAAGAGGCTCCATAAAGTACAGTGAATACATGTCTTCATACATATCTTCTACAATGTTTGATGAACCACAAAAAGCGGCTGTTGTTTGAATTATGCCTCTAGTTCTTACTGTCATTTTCCTTTGTTCTTCCACAGACTGCCAAGCTGAGAGAAGGATGCTGTCGGACGCACGACTGCCTCGGAGACCGTCCGCTGCCTGAGCAGTTAAAGTCATCGGACCCGCTGGCGCTTGTTACCGCGCAATTCTGGCAGATTTGTCACATTCTTCACAGCCATTTCCGCAGTAGGGCACGCCCACCTGGGCACTACCTGGTAGTCTCTTTCATCGCTGACCAATAACGCTGCTTTTCCGGGGTCCATGCAACCCCAGATCCTGAGGTTCGGTCCTCCATGATGCCGCCCTGTGGTTTTAGGTGACACAAACGAACTGTCCCATAACTGGAGCTCTCAGATTCGTCAGTCTTTAAGTGCATTTGAAGAATCACAGTCGTTGAGAAAGCCAAGCGCTCTGACCATGATGGTACAAGGTCACGGTGTTTCAGAATGACCTGGACATGGTCTGTAGGTGTGGCAGTAGCTTTCACAACTAAAAGGACTGGGTGGAGGTTGGCCTTAGGAGGGTAATGTATCCCCACACACGACCTGAGAGTAAGCACGGGCCAAGGTGAGAGACCCATATAACTCTGACTTTGCTTCATCACATCCCCAGCTACATTGTTTTGCAGTTTTTAATGCAAGAACGGAACTTGTTATGTTCCTGTTGCCCAAAAGGTATGAAGCACGAAAACAACATAACTTCAGCCCTTCCAAGTACATCTGAGTAGAAGAATATTTTTGGAAAAAAAAAACAAAAACACACGCACGCACAAAAACCGCAGGAAGTCTGTCGCCATGGTGCTGCCGCCCCCGGACAAGCGGCACGTGTGCCTCACCACCATCGTCATTATGACCAGCATGGCCTTCATGGACGCATACTTAGTGGAGCAGAACCAGGGCCCTCGCAAGATCGGGGTTTGCATCATCGTGCTGGTGGGGGACATCTGCTTCCTCATTGTGCTGCGGTATGTGGCCGTGTGGGTGGGGGCCGAGGTCAAGACGGCCAAGCGGGGCTACGCCATGATCCTCTGGTTCCTCTACATCTTCGTGCTGGAGATCAAGCTCTACTTCATCTTTCAGAACTACAAGGCTGACAAGAAGAACCTGGAGACAGTAGCCCGCAAGGCATTGACGCTTCTATTGGCTATCTGCGTGCCAGGCCTCTACCTCATCCTGGTGGCCCTGGACAGCATGGAGTACGTCAGAACTTTCCGGAAGAAGGAGGACATGCGCGGGAGGCTGTTCTGGGTGGCTCTGGACCTCCTGGACATCCTGGACATCCAGGCCAACCTGTGGGAGCCCCAGCGGACGGGGCTGCCGATCTGGGCCGAGGGCCTGATGTTCTTCTACTGCTACATCCTGCTGCTGATCCTCCCCTGCGTGTCGCTGAGCGAGATCAGCATGCACGGGGAGCACGTCTCCCCGCAGAAGATGATGCTCTACCCGGTCCTCAGCCTGGTCACCATCAACGTGGTCACCATCCTGATCCGCATGGTCAACATGGTGCTGTTCCAGGACAGCCGGGTCTCCACCATCTTCGTGGGGAAGAACGTCGTGGCCATCGCCACCAAGGCCTGCACGTTCCTGGAGTACCAGCGGCAGGTGAAGGAATTCCCGCAGAACGCAATCGCCTTGGAGATCCAGCAGAACTCAGTGCCCCACAACCAGACCTTGCCCAACTCCACCAGCCTGCCCCATGAACAGTCTCCAGTGAGGGAGGTTGTCGATACATGACAGAAGCCCGCCAATATGGCAGGTGAGCCCCTCGCCTCCACCGTGTCCGATACTCCCCCAACCCGTACCCTCCTGTCCTCCCGAAAGTGTAATGACCTCCCAACTGAACCCTCGCTTTCGGGAGAAGGGGAAACTTCACATGTTCTACCTGTCTAGCTGAGGAGTAAGTCTCGTACATTGAGAAGGTTGAACTCGTCCAGGATTATAAGCGAATCAGGATTAAGCAAAGAGCTCTATCCCCCTTCCCCCCCCCCCCACCTCATCTGCATCGACAGAACAGCATAAAATCCAGAACTAACATTTTTAATTGAAGGGGGTATTTTTAAATCACTCTTGAACCGCTCTTGAGCAAAGGATGAACTCTGTCCTGCCTGATACCTTACAGACTTAAAACCCAGCACGGCAGGTGACTGATGTATGAACGTAAATCTTGTTGTTGTCATTTAAACGAATCGTTTGTTTTTTTTTTTTTACTCAACACTTTCCTCCTCTTCTTTTCTTTTATAAAATTTAGCTACAGCTCATCGGGAAAACTGGCCCTGACCGACTTAATGTGTAGACAGTTGAGTGGACCGGGGTGGAGGAGGCAGTGAGATGAATGGGGTGGGAGGGCGGGTGGGCTGGATCGGCTATGGGGGAGGGGAGGGGTAGAGGAGTTAAATGATGATGAATTGCAGGGAGGCGGGAGAAGTTGCCTTGAGATGTGGGCGCTGTCGTGTCTCCGGGGTGACGCTTTGTGACTGAACGCCTGATTAAAATGCCAGGTTTCCCAGAAATCTGTGGCTTGTCAGATTAAAATGGGTCTGTACCCTGTAATTTGTAAATGTATGAGAGAGGGAAGGGAACTGGTGAGTGTGTGTGGGTGTGAGAGAGAGAAAGGGAAAGAGAAAGAGAGTGAAAATGGGGGAGAGAGGAAGCTTATTATATGTAATAAAAGATTCTATATGGAAAGAGTGTCCATAAAAGAGCTTTCAAGAGGTCTGAGAAAGTGACTGCAGACTGAGAATTTAAGTAACTGACAGGAAACCAACAATTCAAGCCACCACAAACAGGTGTTTCAGTGATTATTATTACTATTAATATTATTATTATTACTACTACTATTATTTAATAATTCTTTTTTAACCTATACTTTCTGCTTTTTTATTTTATTGATGTATGAGCAAAATTGAGTATGGTTCAATAAAAAGTGATATTTGTGATGTCCGTGTGCTTTCTTCGCTGGCCAAATGGTTCAAAGGTTCCAGCATCAGGGGTACGGCAGCTCTACCCCTTTTACATTTTCCAAAGAGGAAGCACTATGGATCCGCTGGTGATGAAGAAAAACATAGAAGGTGTATGAGAAGCATTCACAAATTCAATGCAAATGTTGTGACTATCCTATTTCCTGCAGGTTTCGTCTTAGAGAGTTTTTGCTGTATGGAGCAAAATCCCAAGAGTCTTCTCCCCGTCTGCTTTATCCTTTGAAGAAAAGTGAGTTGGTTCTTTTTCTCAGCGCCATGGCCGCTGAGGTGTCGGGACACTGGGACAGGGATTGGGTTTGGGGTGGGGGTGCACACATGAGGACAGATCTGCCCCTCCCCCAAGGAGAACAAATGACATCAGCCATCTCTGTGTGTAAACGTGTGGTTTTGGGACAGGTGCTTCCCCCAGGGTGGGAAGGGGGAAAGGCTAAGAGAGGAAAGATTACACGCCCACCCCACCCCGCCCGTCACCCCACTTCCCCGAAAGGGAGAAGAATAATAATAACGGCCGACAGCCTTGATGAGGCGAGGGGGGCAGCTGAAAAGCAATTTAGCCCTCGCTGATTGGGTTTGGCCTGCAGGTGGTACAAATGTATTCTGGAGTAATGGTTCTGCTGATCTCTGGGCTGGCTATCCATCACAGAGCATGCATACTCCAACCTCTTGCCCCGGAATGAGGGAAACATCTTTGCTCTGGGGCCAGATACGTGCCTCCTTCACCAAGATCACTACAAATGGGCCGGTCTTTATGTCCTATCAAGACTCAAGAAGACCTCATTCCAGCTATATTACAATACCTCTTCAGTCAACAGTTGATTGGTTGAACACTGAAACTAATTACAGTCACTGATATGTATGTTGAGACACATATACATATGTACATAAGGTCACAGAGGCATGGGACATAAAACCCCTTTTACGATAACTTTGTAATTGAGTACATTATTCATGCAATATGGAGGTGTCATTAGGAAGTAAAGACAATGCATGTTTTATTATGGGGCGAAAGAATTAAAATGTATAACCCATAGATCATGTGCCTTGCCCCTTTGGCACTTAACATCCCTTTTTTTGACATTTGTTCTACCAGTCTCAACATCCTAAACCTTATTATTCACATTTTTGGAGATGCAGTCCAAATCACTCAAATCAGTGTTTAACCTAAGGCAAGCTGTGTTGTTTTATCAACAGTTCCTCAGCCTGTTTTCCAAAAAGAATCAGAGTCAACATAATCTCATCTTCTAACCTTTTTAAAAAAAAAGAAAAAAAATTTTGGGTGGTGAAAAGGCTCTAGAAAGGTCTGCTGTAGCAGTGTTTACATGCGGTGTTGTTGTTCTCCTTGTACGAGGTTATTTTTCTCCTCCCTCTGAGCGAATAGACTGTGTCAGACAGTCATTCGTCGTCATTACAGGATGCCAGATAGACTGAAACTCTGCTGTCTGGGCCATGGTCTGAGCAAATCAAATTTACCTCATTCATATACGTCAGCTCGCCTTAGGCCCTGAGGCGGACATGTCCCCGTGCCACTGACTGGAGGGAGGGAGGGAGGGAGGGAGGGAGGGAGAGAGAGAAAGAGAGAGATGTCGAATTTAAAAGCTCAAGAAAGACACTTCCGACAATTACCCCACCAAAACAAAAACACAACTGACCAGAAAAAAAGAGTCAAGACAGAATATCTGAAATTCCCGAGGAATACAAGAAAACCCTACACAAGGGAAAACAAGAGCATTACAACTATACCTTATATGACATAGAAGAATCAATCCATCAAAACAAGTTCTGGGAGAGATGGAACAACCAAATATCAAAGTAAACCCAGGACCTAGCGATTCAAAATGATAACAGTCGGAAAACATGTTTTTAAAACCCTTTATAAAGAAACATTGCCGGATCTCTCTGCGGACCAGGATAATATCCAAGAACACGGTAGCAAACAATTGCAGCCTTCTTCATTAATAAATTACTCCAAAAGAACTATCGGATGTACTCCAAATCCCCAAACCCGGACAAGCTTGTGACCCTGACAGCATCAGAACAGTAATGCTGAAACACAATTCTCTGGACCTGCTCAGGGCCTGGCTTGAATTGTTCAACCTTGTCGTGAAATAGAAGACTGTTTCCTTGAAACCTGTTATCAATGGCTTATATCCAAAATATATGAGTGGAGACAAATCTGACCACCGAGGCATTAGTATGAGCAGTAATATTCAATTACGTCAATTTTATTTGTCAAGTGCATTTTTCAATTTGTCACAGAGCAGCTTTACAATTGATCTCTGGCCTGAAACCCCCTTGCAGCAAGTCAAGGCAACAGTGGCAAGGAAAAACACCCTGTTAAACAGGATGAAACCTTGAGCAGAACCTGGCTCGGAGGGGGAGCCCATCTGCTTCTGGCCAGCACAGGGTGTACTACGGGTAGACAGATGAGTGGAGATGGCTGACATAACTGATTCAAATGATAATTGAAATGATAACAGGAACAAAAAGTACAATAACAGTGATAATAACAGTTGAGGTAGAATAACCAGATTTGCAGTATTACGGTAAATATGGTAAGCAGTGTCCAGTTCTTGGCACAGGAATGATGGGACGGGTGGGATGGGCAGGACAAGAAGATAGCCGAGCCAGGACTGGGCTGCAGTGTTTGGGCCTCAGCTCCAGGCAGGCACCAGATCAGGGAGAGGAAAAACAGAGTAAACTGTCGATTAGTGGATGGAAAAATTCATGGAGGGAAAATCAGAGAAACAGGAAAGAGGTGCCCATGCGCAACAAGGAAAAGAAACCCTGGCGGACTAACACTGTGGCAGCGTACCAAAGAGACGTAGGGCATGGGGTCAGCACAGTCATGAGGGTGAACCTAAGGCAGTCAACACCAGACCATGGCAGAGCAGCTTAACACAGAGTCTCTATACCATGATGTAGTGACAGCAACGACCACTCAGTTCCACCAGAGACTCTATGGTCCATGCTAACACCAGGCCGTGTCCCTCTACTAAAGAATTTACTGTATAGGTTTGTTTGCAGTTAAGTCTTAAAGGAAGAGAGAGAGTCTGCACCTCGAAGTTCAGTGAATTAGTTGTTCCGTAGGAGAGGGGCTCAATATGAAAAGGCTCGGCCGCTTATGGTACTTTTACCCACACTTGGAACAATGAGAAATCCTGCATTTTGGCAGCGAAGTGATCGCTGGGGAATATAAGGGTGGAGAATGTCCTGAAGGTAGGGAGGACAGAGCCCATTCAAAGCGTTAAATGTGAGAAGTAGTGTTTTGAAGTCAAATTTGATGGGTAGCCAGTGAAGAGAAGCTAGAACTGGGTGATGTGCTGAAAGTGTTCTGTTTTTGTTAGGATTCACACAGCTGCATTTTGAAGCAGCTGGAGGGGCTTTAGGGAGGTATTTGCACATCCTGAAAAGAGGGCATTATAATAGTCCAATCTGGATGTAACAAAAGCTAACTTTTCTGCATCCTGAGCTGCCGGATTTTTCTGGTTTTGGCTATGTCCCTTAGATGGAAGTAAGCAATTTTAGAGGTGTTTTTTTTACATGCAATTCAAGGGTTAACTCAGGATCACTAATGTAGCCAAGGTCCCTGGTAACTGCACTTGAAGCCACAGAAACGGCATCAAGGTGCAGAATGATGTCGGAGACCCTACTCCTGATGGACTTTGGGCTAATAACCAACAATTCAGTTTTATCTGAGTTGAGGAGGAGAACATTTTGGCCATCCATTCCTTTATATCTTTGAGGCGGGTTTCCATTTTTGAAAGGCATATCGGAAAGGCATTTGGTTTGGCTGATGTGTACAGCTGAGAATCATCTGCATAACGGTGGAAATGAATGCCATGTTTACAGATAATATTGCCATTAAAATATATGAGGAATATGGGGTTCTCTGCGGTACTCTTAATGCCTGAATACAGGTTTTTCTTTCCTAACACAATGCCAAGAGTAAAGCCAAATTGGCTTTCTTTTTCTTTCTGTTGCAGCTCTGGCTAACTCTCCAGGCTGAGGGAGGGAACCAGGAGACTGACAGCAATACAATGGGAGGAGCTGAGGGGCTTTCTCGTCCCTCCACCTCTCCCAGGGCCACAAAGAGGAAAAATGTTTGATTTTTAAGAAAGTATTTGATTCCATTTGGCACTGAGATTCCATGCATCCAATGTTATTCCATTTGGCATTCCATTGAGAGCTTATATTATAACATTTTCCAAAGCACTGTAGGGTGTGCAGCATATGATATCATATTTGTATATATTTGAAATTTGAAATAAAGGGGGTCCTCGGGTTACGACAGTCTCGAGTTACGTCGTTTCGTGGTTACGACGCAATCCCATAAATCATTTAAAAAACCTAGTTTCGAACTATGCGGTTTGGTTCGTGAATACGACCACAGAAATAAAGATAAGAAATTGTTCTCTCTTTTTTTTTATTACTGTTTCATTTAATTACTGTATTTTATATGTCCTTCATGTGTTGTGTGCACAGTGTGAGTGATTTAAGGTGTTAACTTAGGTATAATTTAGGTATAAATTCTGACTTACGTCGAAAATCGACTTACGACAAGTTGTAGGAACAGAATTTGTCCGTAAGTCGAGGACCCCCTGTAAATGTATTTATTTATAAACTTGACGACAAAGTAACAGAGTACAGAGCACTCAAATGTGCTGGGTGAGGCAGGGCTTGCAACTTGAGTCCAACTTTGTTCAATATTTACATCAATGAGTTAGCGGTGCTACTGGAATTGTCTGCAGCCCCTGGTCTTACTCTACACAAGACAGAAGTTAAATTTCTACTCTAAGCAGATGACCTGATGCTGCTGTCCCCCACAGAACAGGGGCTTCAGCGGGAACTGGATCTGCTGGAGCAGTACTATCAAAACTGGGCCCTGGCAATTGATCTTTAAAAGACAAAAATTATGATTTTACAAAACAGGCCCAGGTGTCAGGAAAGCAGACACCAGTTTGCTCAAGGCAACACCACCCTAGAGCAAACATAAAATTATGACTGGACTTAAAATTAGTGCCTTAGGGAACTTTGGAATGGCAGAAAATGTACTAAAAGATAAAGCCCACAGAGATTTCAAAAGCAAATTCTTCAACAAAAAGACCACAATTACAATCTAGGTCAAATTTTTACAGCATCATCTTGCCAATCGTTGCTCACCAACCGCAGCACTGCCCACCAACCACAAATCAGTGTAATAAAAATGATGAAACAAACAAAAATCTTGAACATTGGGACACAGAAACCATAACACAGTTCAAATGGCACTGCTGTTGAGTCCAACACAGAGAATAAAATTTGGCCAAGAATCTCTTCACTGTCAGAGATATTAAACTGTAACAGCTGCTTGCCAACCACAGACCCAATGACCACAGCCTAACCATTGAAACATGCAGACGCCCCCCCCCCCCCAAAAAAAAGAGCAATGAATATGTGGTCAATGTACAGAAGGTGAGGTAGATAACTATGTGGAAACCGGAACACAATTATTGGCAAAATTTGGAATTTGAAATTGACAAAATGCCAATCATTTTGGGAGAGGGACACACAGCAGCTATCCTGTCTAATATGTGATGGCATGCCATTGCCTGAGATACATGGGGTAACACTGTAGTTGTTGTTACTACTATTATTTGGTCTTCTCTTTCATAATTCATGCACATATATACAGTGAAATCCGGTTCTGTAGTTAATATGCCGAAGGACCAGCCTGAGGGTATCCAATACTATATTCATAAAGACTTAATAAAATTGAAACAATCACTTAATCATAGTCTCTTCAGCCAAAATGTTGTGCTGAGTAAAAAAATAGACTTGAACTCAAGTCTGGGAATGACTGCAGTTAGAATCAGTCCAATTTTAGCATCAGAGCTGTGAGTTTTGGGTTTGACTCTCCAGTTCTCCCTTCTTCAGACTCTCCTTCTGCTTCCCAATGTTACACTAGCAAGAGATCAACACCCACGTCATAAACTACTTTAAAAGAGACTCCTCACCCATAATTTAAAGACAGACAAAGTTCTGGTCAAACATAAATGATTCACACCATCCGGCTAACATCAGCAAATATTTCCTTTCTGTCAGAACTTAATGTTAATTTAGCTTAACTTAGCTGGCTAAGTAGTGGACTAGACAGTTAATGCAGTACAAACGTCATAATTGAGGACCAATCTTGTTTGTACTTGTCCAGCTCCTTAAATTCACATTGCTGGTTATTCTGCACAGCATTATTCTACGATATATTTTTTTAAATCAATCAACATTCAAACTATATCCATTTTAATAAAGACACAAATTACCATTATGTCATGACCAGGGCTATAGCAAGGTCAGCACACCCCTAACAATTGTTTCCAATGCGCGGATGTTATAGCTGATGTCGTGGCAACAAATCACCTCTACACTTTTGTATATCTTCCCAGGGCTGCCAATATAGAGATTTTTCCACTTATGAAGACAAAGAGGACACTTTGGCCTCGTATCATCCAAGAATTCAGCTTTAGACTTGGCTGGAAGAGGAGTTTTGTTTTGTCAGAACATTTTACCGCTGTCAGGCAACATCAAAACAAGTTAGTATCAAAACAGACTAATCAAATTGAGATAAGTTTATCAGTGCTCAGAGGTAAGTTTATATATATTTTTCAACAGGTTTTAATGTTTTTTTTGAAGTCGTGACTTACATATACTTCAGCATCCTTAGAGTTTGGGCAGATAGTTCAGTCAAAGGACTTGTATCCCTAATATATACAAGATTTTAGTGGAGGATGGTCCCATAGGGCTTACAGAATATTACCGCAGAATGAAGTGTGATATCTGGTACATCTCTTACTTACCAGCCTGGTATGTCCATTTACCTTTGGGTCAAGTCTGCCAAGGCCTAAATATTCCTATTCGATTTACTATGCCTCTAAATTAAGGTCTTTTCAAGGTCCCATTTCAACAAATTCAAGGCCAAATGAAGTTTAAAGTTAAAAGATTATATATAAATGAATATCCTTTTATTTCAATATACATGCAAATGAATGCTGTCTCAGGAATTCCATGTTCCTCTTTCAAACCCAATCTAAAATGAATCGTTAAGAGTAAGCATGCAGTCTGATCTGAGTGCGGATTCTAAGGGAATAGTTTATACAAAAGACTGCACCACTTTTTGTCAATTGTATGTTATTTCAATAACTTCAATCCCTTGATTTAGAAAATGTCATGACTTGAAATACTTTCAAGGACTGTGGAATCCCTAGTATGCCAATTCTTATTCAAGTAAGGCAGTAATGTCTAGACCCATGCCAATACTGGTATCAACTACCAGGCTGGTATGCTGTTAAAATAGTCAAACTCATACGAGAGAAGTGGTCCAATACCTAACAATGAGTAGCACATAATTGCTATGTTCCAAGAATGTAGACCATCTGCTTACGGTAGGTGACAGGTCACTGTTATGCTTTATCATTTTATTCTGATACAGAAAGGAATACATGAACACTTCGATTACACATACAAAAAATACTTTATTTGCTGAGCAACCGTTTTGTTTTTGGTTTTGAGGTGCTTCGGGTGTGTCACTGTTGTGCTGGAAGGTCCACCAATATGTTTTAGCGTAAAATATACCCAATTTTCTGTTGTATATTTTGGACGGCCTTTTTAGTTTATCTTCATCGAGGGTACCAATGATTTTCCCACTTCTCAGCAGGTGCACATGGCTCCTACATTTTACAAAACAGTTCTGTGGGTGTGTGCCTCAAACATGGAGCTGCTGGAGACGCATGACTCATTGGCACGCAACTTTGAGTAATTAACTATGAATTCCAGCAAAAGTGGGCTCTATTCCTATAATGACTTGTTTTATTAGAATATCGAGGATATGCCTTGCCCCCCCGATTCCTCACCAACCCTCAGACTCACCAGGAGGTGTCCTTCAATCAACAGCACGTGCGTCGTACTCGCTCCACCATCGAGCGCACCGTCAGCATCTTAAAAGGGCGCTGGATGCGTTTGGACACAGCAGGTGGGAGGCTGTTTGCGAACTGGAGAAGGTGTGTATAAAAGGGAACAGTGGAGAAGTTGTGTTTTATTCTTGCAAAAACATTAGAACCCAAAGACTACCTCAGCCGAATACAGTTTTTTGCATTTTATGATCTTTGGGCAGCTTTTCGTGATTTTTGGTTTGTAGGGTAATCATGGCCTGCCGTGTTTTGCACGACATCGCCATAAAATGATGTGAAATGAAATTAAATGATGAAATGATACTTTTCGGCCACCACAACAAGTGGATTTGCTTCCTGACCTACTCCTGGGACCAGGCAACAGAGAAAGTTCGACAGTAATTAATTGCTCGTTTGCAAATAAAGGCTTTAAAATGTAGACTTTTACAGTGTGATTATTTATAGCTTATGATTAATCTCAAGAGAGAAACGCATCACTTCAAAAAACAGGTTTCTGAGCATATCTTTATTTTTAATCAATTTATATTCATTTCTTTAAGTGTCTCGGAAGTTGCGGCCAGTGTTGAGGCTATCTGTGTAAGCTTTTGGGCATTCTTGACTTCTCAACTTTTCTTTTCAAGTTCTGTGTGTGTCCTTCAGTCTCCTGCCCAACGATGGGGATTGCCAGGGTGTTTACCTATTGCTAATTAGGAAAAACTGGTACGTGCTTTCAATTTACAAGGACAATGGGATTGTAAGAACACAAGTGCAAACAATTCTGCTGTTTAAGAACACGTCATGAATCTGATGTAGACTTTTCTTAGGACCTTTCTCAAGAACAAATTTAAGTAAAAAAACTAGGGAGGATATCAGTGAATGAGGCCCAATGCTCTTTCGTGTGGTATTTTTGTTTTTGCTTGTTTTGGGGTTCCTGATTTCGTTGTGCAGAATGTCAAAATTCCTTTCCCTTAGTTGATTGGAGGGTTATTTGGAGCACCTGTTGCTCAGGGTGGGGAGACTGGCTCCTAATTGATAATTAGGACCAGCTTAGTGCATTTCCCCTCTTGACCAATCAGGGTGTGACGATGCCCTTTCTTTTGGGCTTTAAAGAGGTAGGAAATCACACACTCACATTATTCTGATCTTACTTCTGCTCACAGCAGTCTGCCTTGTAGCAAATCTCTTCAGCATGAAACTCTAGCCTTAGGGCTCATACTGAGTATTCTTTGCAGTCATTTGTTAGACTGATTTAGGCTTATTTTTGAAGAATCTCTAGCCTTGTTTTGTGAGGGAATTTCATTTTGCCTAGCTCACCTGCACTAGGGCACTTAGAACCACTTGTTCAAGACCTCTCGGTTTGCTTTATGTTGGCCTAACGCCTGCAGACTATTTGTTTTAACTTGTTTTGTTATTTTTTGTTTCTATTCCTACTTCTGTTTCCTTATATTGAGGAGACATTAGCTAGTTATGTATTGAATAGGCATTTTAGTCATTATCATGGAAGAGACATTTTTTTTCATTATTACTTATTGGGAAGGTATCTGACAAAGTCAACTTATTCTCCCTTATAAATTCTTTTTTTATTTTATGTGGTTGGGAACTGGTTCTCAGGCTTCTTCCTGATCAGTTGAAGCTTGAGGGATCGGTACTGACACATGCTTACAAAGAATTGTGAAACAATATAATAGGCAACAGATTGTAATTAATACTGCCATGGTTAATAATTATACATTTTTGTGATTTTCACTGTAGAGGAGTGCGCTGGTGGCAAAGTTCATACGCTACAGTGAACTCTTTGATAAATCCATAAAAGCTGCATTTGTGTATGATATTTTATGGTTTTTGATCAGCTGTTGGGATGTTATAATGCCTTTACAGTAGAATGAAAAACAGAGTATTTTGTGTAATGTTAATATGGTTTGGTGATTGCCTGACCCACTCGATATTGTAAATGACACAACCTCACTAAGACTGCAATGTGTGTGTGGTCAAGACTAAACATGGGTGAGGTCATGAGATATTCGGCACCATCACCCAACGGTGTGTCGAAATGAAACATTAACTAGCTGTTGCTACATCTGAAACTGTCTCGCCATAATTCGGTATGCTTGTACCGTGTTGCCGCTGAACGATTCCTTCTTTCCGTACATAATTTACTGAACCGTACTCCTAATCTCTCCTCCCCTGTTATAAAATCGCCCCCTCCTGACTCACACACTTTGTGATCCGCAAATTCACATTTACAAGATGTGCCATAGACTCTTCGAATCAAAACAGCCCAAAGTCATTCTTTCCATGTGGCGGCTGCATATTTAATGCCAGCTCCAATGCACCTCAACAGGGCATCGGCCTGGAACAGATCTGATTTATATTAGACATGTAGGCATGGAGATTTGCTCTCAGTGTTTAGCCTTCAAGATCACTTACCTTTTTAAGTGGAACATGTAGCGGTGTTAGATGAATGACACACCGCTAACAAACCCAGGCAAAAAAACACACACCCAATACAAAAATACAGCTCATCAGCACACCTTCAAAATAATCTTAGCAACTTATCATCGTTTTACCTGTAATTGAATGACTGTATTTATTTACAATGCTCTCCATAACATTGGGACAAAGACACACTTGGCTCTGTACTCTACAATTTTAGCTTTGTAATGAAACAATTCACATGTGGTTAAAGCACAGCTTCACATCTTTTATTAAGGGGTATTTTATACATTTCGGGTGCACCGTGTTTATTTCAGAGTATAAAGCAATATGACACGGTCAAGTCATAGTCCTAATTGAGTGAATGAAATGGAGAGTGGAAGGATAGTTTTCGATGGCTGAGAGTTTCCGTTATGAGGTTGTGTGAAAAGATATGTTCAGTCATGCACCTCCAGGTTATACTGGACCACGCCTTTGTGCTGCTGCTCACACCAGCGGCCATAGCAGTGCAGAGACTTGTCAGTGGGATGCAGCACCCAGGTCAAAAGCTGCACCACGTCGGGTAAGGGCGACCAAATCTGACCACTGCAACTGCGTGACACAGAATCCTGTAATGCAGGACATTTTAAAAAAATAATGGAAATAAAGAAGCTGTTTACTGCTACAGTTTCTATGGTAATTGCCAGTAGCATAAAGGTAAAGCAATGCCTGCAAACATGAGCGAAAGCATGACCACGATCAACGCCATACCCATCGCAATCCAACATACGCAGTTCTGCAAGAATTGTTTTTGCTAAAAATACTTACAGTTAATGCACTGGCAGTTATTGTCCGACAAAAACATAATGATTTTCAAGCCATTTATTGTACTTACCACTTGAACGGGCAGCTTCTAAGTAGATGTGAGAAAAGTGTGTGTGTGTGTGTGTGTGTGAATTGAGTTATTGACTGGTTTGGCCATTCAGTAAAGTGATCATGGTGCATTGCCAGTAAAGCTTAATGTTACCATGATCATAAAAATAAGGACTGTCAGTAACATTTAAATTTCATGTTCATGCTGTAAGTTGTAAAGCTGAATATTATGTTACAGGACAGGGACAAACACTCGAAATTTGGGACTCTCTCAACCTTTGCCGCTGCTCTCTGTGAGCCATGTACTATGAAAATACCACCAGAGTAGTGCCTTTAACATGTTTCCAATCACATTACAACGAACCATGGGAGCAGCCTCGAAGTATTCAATTCACTTCCTGTTCCATTTTGGCATTTGGTACATGTTCTTATTCAGAGAGAGACTTACACGCTCTGCATTTATAAGGTTGGGTGTTTTCTGAAGAAGTTGGGCTTAAGTACTTAAGCTCAAGTGTACGATAGCAGTGCCTTTCCTGAGAACCGAACCTGCAGCCTTGAGGTTGCAAGACCAGCTGATTTATGATTTTAACAGTATTAAAATGACTCAAATGATGTGGCTACATGACTAATTAAAATCACTATTAAAATCACATTAATTATATGCACGTAAATGTGGTCAGTGAGTAACTTTACATGCATGCAAGTGACCTGATTTTTGTCCATAAGTTGAACATGCTAGATATTTCAGCTCTCCATTTTTCTCCCATATACATGCGATAGTTCATAATCTGATTAGTGTTTACTGGTGATGTAAAATATCCTGTGCAGGCCCAAGTAGTTCTGCAGGATAACTTCATCCATTTCCGCTGGGCTGTTTGCCCAGGCAAAAATCCTCATAGTGGGTGGGTACATTTATTGCACATAAGCACTTTGTTTTATTTTTCCTTTAGATGTTCATGTTGCTTTTATCTATGTAAAGCACATTGAATTGCTTTTATGTATGAAATGTGCTGTATAAATAAACTTGCTTGCTTGCATAATTGGCCTCTGTTACCTCTCATGGTGCGAGTTGCTTAGCATAATGTTACAGTCGAACATTGAATTAAGTCAAAAGTGTTGCATGCTGTCGCTGATTGAGAGGTACACTTTGCATGAGGCGAGTCTCAGGGGGTGTGAGCCCCGCCTTCACTCTACACACTACAGTATGTCAGTCCCAGCACTCAGTTGATACACTTCCTTAAGGAAACAGTATGCAACCTTCCCACACAGGTGGAGACACCTGAGGGTGGCTCTCTTAGTCCTTTCTCCAGCTTTCTCCCCTTAACCCTCTGCAAGGAGGAGTGGACCAGCTGTGCAAACACTGTTCAAACCACATGGACGGACAGACAGATAACTGAAAGCAATGAAGTGGGCATGGTGGAGGATGACCACCCCTCACCTCCAGGTCCCATCGCCTCCACAGCTCTCTGCCTCGCCTCCGTCCCATCCCTCAGCCAGCCGCTACTCCGCCACACAGGAGCTGTGGTCAATTAGTCAAAAAATAATGTCTTTTTTCCTTCCTTACCCACTCTTCCTTCACTTTGATGGGAAACGTCATGAGGTTAAGGAAAGATGTGAGGGAGAATTCATAAATACTTAGGAAAAGACAACCGCGGTGCTAAGAGAATCTGACTGCACTAACACTAGGCTCGTAATTATGTGACGGCAGATGTTATTGATGTGGGTCTGCCACGGTGAAATTACAATGTTCTGAAGATGGACTTCTAAAAGCACATCTTAGATACTTCACCCCGTGTGTTCTTACTGTGTTGTTTCATGCAGGCTATATAAACGTGGACAACCTGGTGAAAAAATATTACTTCGTTACCAAGGTTGGAATTGAAATAAAAAGAGGAATATAGGCTACCAGTCACAAAAGTGAAACAAAATGGTTGTCACATTGAGAATGGTTGCTCACGCTCACCCTCCTGTCCACTCATATTTATCGACATGAATCCAAATTAGTTTGATCGTATGAAAATAATTGTTAAATTTATGCAAGACAGGCATTGCTTGTCTGTCATTTCGATCGTTTGTTTTTGTGAACGGCCGAATGGTTCTTGCCGCAAGGAATTGTGGGACAGAATTATCTCCTTTCCTTTCATAAAGCTTGGTCCAGTGTACCCTTAATAAAGGAGATAAGAAAGGAAGCATTGAAGCACCTTCCCTTAGCATTTAGAGAATTCGACCAGCTCTTATCATGGCTGCCACTTAGATACTTCCGGGTCATTTCACTCACTTCATGAGCAAAAAAGACAATTTGACCGTAGCCATGGAGAAAGACACGCCCCACTGTTCCTCACTGTCTGAGGCTGTGGGGTGAAACCATATCACTTTCCACACTGTCCCACCCCTTGCTTCTCCATATCCATCTGCTTCCGCCTGCTGCCCTGTCTACTTCACATCGTGACTTGGCTGGACACTGTGCCCACCTTCAGCGTGTTTAAACTGATTGTTCTTCTTGCCTTGTTCGAGGTCCACACCTTCCTGTGCCAGAATTCCAGAAGTAGGCAAGGCGCTTTGAGCACGCAATCACGAGATAATCACAGTCATTACGCACAGTCACTCTGCACAGTTAATTTACTCAGTCTGTCCCCAGCTACTCTGCACAGTCAATCCACATATTCAATCCATACTAACATAATCAAAGAAAGATGTTTACATTTCACATGTTAACTTAGTCTTATTAATTCCATCTTAACATTTAATACATAAACATAATTAACAGTCTTATTTCACATATC
The DNA here is from genome assembly GCA_019788955.1 of Albula glossodonta. Classification (NCBI taxonomy): domain Eukaryota; kingdom Metazoa; phylum Chordata; class Actinopteri; order Albuliformes; family Albulidae; genus Albula; species Albula glossodonta. The sequence continues at coordinate 352,237 of JAFBMS010000102.1, read as the reverse complement.
TGTACTTCTATTTCTAATTATAAATATTTATAAATAAAATATTCATAATTCATAAATACACTGGAGGTCACATGCAATATCTTAGTGTTTTTCTGGAGCGTTCCTTCTTTTATTGAAGTGGCACATGTTAAGTGGTGTTGTCAGTTAGACTGTTTTTATCACTCAGACTCTGCAGAGACTGGGTCAGTGGTCCTGGTTTTTTATATTATGATATCACCATCCATGACTTGAAAGTGAAACAAGGAAAAAAGGAACTGTGTTTTGGAGGAAATCCAGAGCGTAATTTGTGGATTTCATCCTTTTGTTTTTTGTCTGCAGTATTTACTCGACTGCTTACAAATCAGGGTAAAGCTTCATCTCGTTTGACAAATTTGATACCCTCATAACTCTGTTATCCGATTTGTGAAGTTTTCTTTTCCACCAGATATTTCACGAATGGAGAAAGTTCCAAACATTTTAATGACATTAAACCCTGCCTTTAACGATATTAACATGGGATATTTAGATATTAATTGCTAAGCCATACCTTGAAGGATATTAGCATGTCACATTTGGATACTAATAGTGAACCCTGACCTTAAAGACATTCAGGAAAGGGTATGGCTGAATATAATACTAAGGTGATTGACATTCTGCTCCATATATTGCATCCGTCTTGAAACTGCTGTCATCAGGAAGTAGAGAGGAACGAATTGATGCTGGAGCTGGCCCCCTGGTTAATCCACATGACTGCATCATCCTGCAGAGATTACCGGAAACACAGGATATTCTCAGATTACCTTCAGTTATGCTTATATCTGAAGGATAAGTTGCTGCCAACGATTTTTTGCTTGCAAAAGCATAACTTAAAATTAACGGCCCGTGCGGTCCCAGTCGGGATGCCAGGAGATCCAATTTAATTCATATTCAGAATTCAGACTGTCATCATATTCTACCTTTCCAGCAAAGTGAAGAGGCACTGGATCATCCGGCACTAGACATAATCAGAATCGGAGAGCTCCAGTTGGAGGTGGAAACGCTCTTTGGCTTTTTGCCACTTCAGACACCTCAGGGAGTTGGAATATATTTGACTATAAAGCATTATCGTTCATTAAACTATTTCATGAAAATTAAAAATACTCTCCTTCTCATCACATTGTAAATGACAAGCAATGAATAAAACAGAGCGTAGTAGACTACAACAAAATACTACAGCTTCCCACTGACAAGACCCTCAGACAAGAATAGTATAGCGCAACAAAATACCATAGCCTCCTCTGTTACATTCCCCCTGAACATGTACACCTTTGCATCTGTAAAGTATACAGCAATAAAATACGCCAGCTTCCTCTACACCTTCCCTCAAAACATTTACACATTTACATAAGTATAGTATTCTACAACAAAATACTACAGCCTACTTTACACCTTTACAGTTCAGGTGCTTGCGTATAGTGGAGATTTTGTTGTGGGTTCTCTGTGCCAGCAGGTCTCTTTTTAGTTGGTGACCTGATTGTTGCCGGTAGAATATGGGGTGAAACAGATGTGTGAAATCTTTACCCGTCTGAAAGGATTCCCTTTTACGTTCGTTTATCCCGGGCTTGTACCCCCTCAGACCAGGTGTCTGTGTACAATGGAGGAGCTGGATGAGCCAAATGAGTTTTTATAGTGGGTTCCCTGTGCCATAGGCTATAGGGTGAAATGGGTTTGTGAAGTCATTAACAACCTGATGGGATTTCCGCTTACGTTCATTGGGCGTATAAATCATGAAATCGTATACGGTGTAATGAAACTGTGTGGGTGGTGGCTTGTCAAACTACACCCTCACATTTACATAAGGTTAGAAGAACGACTGTACATACTGGCCCAGACATTAGCTGAGAACAATCAATATAGTGCAGACATTCAAAAAAAGGGCTTTCAATTCCACTCTTCTGCTGTGTTTTTACGTCCAAATATTTGTAGCAGACAGGACTTGTCTGTAAAATTAATTTTTATTTTAAAATTGTGCAATTTCATTTGATTATTTGAACATTTTCACAGCCAATTCATGATTATATTGTCAGCATGCAAATATCTTTTTCAGCTCTGCGCTGTAATGTATTTAGTGTCACAATGGTGAATCGTTTCACATTAGACTTTACACGCAATATGTTGTGCACGTGTCACCATCAAGACACCAGCACAGAATCACTTCAATTCCATACAGTGTACTCATACAAGACATTTCAGTTTATTGCAGGCCATGTTTTTTATGTCTGGTTTTAATGTGGAGATTTAAGTTTTCCCCAGTGTGAAATTCCCAAACATCTTATTTGTAGGAGGGTCTCGTCACTGCTCTGTCCAATCAGGAGAGCCCTGTCAATGGCCACGCACAAGCCGCCAGCCACCGGCCCCCCTCCTGGCTGCTACGGCAGGTTCTGTGGCATTTCCTATGAAATTAATTTTTGAAGAGGATGTAAGTTGGCAGCCTGAGGTGATTAATTATATCATAATCTGAGCTCTGCAGTTGGGTTTGGTTTTACCTGCATCGCTGCAGGCAGGAAATTGAAGAGCTAACATACTTCCATTTTCCTCCCCTCCTTCCTTCCAGCCCCTCATCTCTCTCTCTCTCTCTCCCTTCCCTCTCTTTCTCTCTTTGTTTCAGAGAAAAGTTGCAATACACAGCCTATGACTTTTTAGATAAATAAATGAAAATGTGACAAACCTAATTATTGTGTATCTTGTGACTGCCTTTTTTTTTAAACCTTTTTGTACATTTTTCACCTGGGCTTTAGACCTTACAGCAGGAGTCAAATAGATTTAATGTTAACCAAATTCTCAAAGACTATGCCCTATCCTATTAGAGGAAAGCTGTGCAAGAAATGTCCTCTCTCCTTCTTCTTATAGACAAAACTCAGTATTAATTTATACCCCAAAAAAAAACCCCATAGAAAGCTTAATATTTACTTTATAAATATATTTTATATATTTTATATATAATATATATTTACTTTATAAATATATCTTATACTTAACAGGTTTAAAGTAAAATCATTTAATCATTTTCTTTCCTGTCCCACTATGAGCTTGACTATTAAGACTACACATACACTTTGAGACATGCTCTCGTAGGTGGTTGTCTGTGTGGAATAAACAGCTTGTTTTTTTTTTCTGTTCTTTTTCACAAAAAGCCAGCCTGTCGTCTGTGATATTTGACGTATGTGCTCTTTCACTCTGCTGAAATATGAAGAGCATTTGACAAAAATAAACATTAATCCAATATTTGTCCATTCAGGCCTGAATAAAATCCATGGAGCCTGAATAAAATCAGGTGACTCACTGAATCACGCTTCCTCCTCTCCGTTGCTTTTTCTCCATGGAGACCGTGTAACAAAGTTTGTTTTGGATATTATTGTTCAAATATATTTATTTGTTATGATATTGATGACAGTTTCATTTGGCCTGGTAGGTAGATAGTGAGGAGAAAGTTTGTTAGCTGACATATATTTTGTTACCAATCACAAAAATATGGCTACCTGGGACTATGCTATTTGAAACGCAAGCATACATGAGTCGTGTCAATAGTGCAGTGAAATATTGCATAGTTTATTTAACAAATGAGTTAATTCAAACCTATCTTTTCCCAACATTTACCTATGCAGGATAAGCCTATATTGAAATCAATACATCCTGGTGTTAAAAATAAATAATAAATAAATATTAAAAGTAATGTAAGAAAAAGTCATTAAAGACAGGCAAATCATTCCTAATTATTTAAATCCATATTTTGGGAGCACCAAATATGTCTTTATAATGCCACTGCTCAAAAAGGCTCACCTGTTTAATTTGTACAGAATCCGTCTCTGTCATAAAAAGAGTACATAGACCGTTCAATGCATCCTATCCTGAAGAATTAATGGCCAGTGCGAACACCCAGAAGAAACGAAAGGATAACGAAAGAGAGAAATTAAAACTGGCATGCCCAGGGAGGCAACTTATGTTCTGTTTCAGCTGAGAAGGAGAGGGAGTTTAGTATATCGCCTTAATAAAGTTCTGCAGGTTCCTTTGAAAATCTGGCATTGCCTTTTTATTTCAATGAGAGGCAATGGGAGCAATTATATCACACAAGACTCATGCAGAGTCTCCAGTCTCGGCATCACCCCTGCAGTCTCGGGAAAACAAAAAATAAAATATTCAAATCTGTAGCGTTACGTCATACAATATGGTCATGCATCTCAGTACGTCTTGATGATTTGACGGTGTTCGATGCTTTACCCCTTCTTTCTAGATTAAACATAAAATTAATATAACTGATGAATGGTCACATTCTTTATTTTGGTTTGAGAAGGATTTGGGATGGGGCCAAAGAAAACTGGCTGGCTCCTGGATCTGGTCCGCGGGCCGCTAATAGATAATTCCTTTTTGACAGGAACAGTATCCCCTTAGCTATTGACATTTGCTACCTGTTAAGGGCTATTGCATTAGCGCATAGCACGCGCACACATACACTGATACACATACACGTGGATGTGTGATCTCACCTGAGAAAGGACGTGGAAAAAGGAGTTTAGATTTTGGAGAGGGTACATAGGGTTGTTTTGTTGTTACTCTTTTATTCGAAAATTCCATTAGAAAGTAGCTGAAATCCGCAAATATGTTTCATGTTTTTACTGGTCGGCAATTTAACAAACCGCTCCATACTGGAGATAAGAGACCCAGAGGGAGGCCTGAACATTCGGCTCGTACAGGCAGGAGCAACCACACAGCTGGGGAGGGTGCAACACTACTCTATGTGTTTTGGACTGTGGAAGTTTCCTCCAATTTTTGTTTGATTTCTAATTGGCCACCAGAGAGCCCCCAAGAGCACTTAAATGGTCCCATAAGAGAGCTTGTGGTCCCTGAGTTACGATGATCCGGCTTACGATTTTTCAACTTTACGATGGTGCGATAGCATCACTTTCAGGACAGTATTCAATAAATTACATGAGATACTCAATCTTTTATTATAAAATAGGCTTTGTGTTCATAATTTTGGCCAACTGTAGGCTAATGTAAGTGTCCTAAGCATGTTTAAGATAGGCAAGGCGGGGCTATGATGTGTGCTACGTTAGGTGTATTAAATGCATTTTCGACTTACAACATTTTCCACATACAATGGGATTTTCGGAATGTAACCCCATTGTAAGTTGGGGACTGTCTGTATTATATTATGTCAATGGTAATCATACAGAAACGCAATATTATGTTAATGGGCTGGCTAGCTAATATTACTGGTTTAATCAATTCCTGCTGCCTCTGTCAGCTGGTTTCACGTTCATGCGCATGCGCACTGTAACGGATGATAACTGCCAGGCTGACATTGGTGTGATGTAAGCAACATAGCTACAACTAATAAAATTGGTTATAGGTGTGTTAGATGTACAGTAGGTGTGTGAATGATCAAGCATTGACAATAGCCAATAGTATTGGAGGTGTGAGGCCGTGGGGGGCCCCCATTCAAATTCTGCTTGGGGCCCCCTGCCTTTGTTTCTCCTTCCTAAACTGTCTGCTTGTTTCATGTCTACACTCCTATGTTCCCCTTTTCTGCTCATCCTAAATGTGATGTTTCTTTCATATTGCTTTTTACTCATTCTTTCTTGCTTTTTTCTCATGGGTTTTCTATCTGTGTCTTCTGTATGTTCTTTATCTGTATGCCTGCTCCAGCAATCAATTTGAACTTCTCATTTTTTTTTACTCTTGAAATATTTAGGCTGGATAAGAAAAACAAACAGTTTTCTTTGTGTATCGTGGCTGTACATTTACAATTCACATCCTGAACGTTTACAGCGTACCCCTGGGGTTCCTTTTTACTCACACTAATGCTCTGTTACATAGCAACATTTCCTCTTTCCAGCCCAATGTGTTCTCTGCAGGGCGCAGTGCAGGAATTGTGGGATTCTTTGGCTAAATCTGACAACCGCAATTCATGCCAATGTTTTGTAACTCGAATAAAACCAAGGATCAGTGGAATACATGTGGGGGGTAAATATCAATCACAATAACTATCAAGTAAAGCACTTATTCAAAACGGTGCAATCTGACAGGCCACATACTGCGTGCATCTTGAAATACGGCCTTTTTTTATTGGGCTGAATAAACAAGTAGAATTATTATGTGGTGCGCTGACAAAAAATCTTTTTAAAATAAACAAATTAATGGCTGCCAGGTGTTGTGCCCTGTTAAAATTGACCAAAAAAGGTAAAACACTTCTGTGTGAAGTAAAGGATCGGTCGCTGAGTGAAACAGCTGTCGTTTTAACTGCATTCAGCTGTTTCAGCAGAAAGCAATTACAACTTTCATATATAATTCTGCCACAGCGGTGTTAAATACACACACCCAGTAAATGTCATGAACAGGCTTCTGCATATTTTGCAAACAGGATAGTAATTTCAACTTTAGAGGTGATTTGCCGGGAGTTGGCGGCGGTTCGTGTTGCTAAGGCGCTGCTCCTGTGTGTGGATGAACCCTGCGGTCTGGCAGCGATCCCTGGACTGTTCCGGTGCGGACATCGGCCGTCCCCGCGGGATGAGAGTAATCGGCCTAAGTGTCACTCAGGGACGGTGGGGATTATGTTGGCATCGTGTACGTCTGTGTCCCATAGGTCCCACAGCCAGTGACTGGTGCTGGTTAATCAGCTGCCCACAGGCGGCCTGAGGAAAGCTGTGCATGGAATGTCTTCTCCCCTTCTGTGCAAGCTCATCTTATTGACAAAATTCAGTATTAATTTATACCCAAAATAAATCCCATAGAAAGCTGAACAGATTTAAAGTATAATCATTTTCTTTCCTGTCCCACTATGAGCCAGACAATTAAAACTACACATGTACTGTGGGGCATGCTCTGGTAGGCGGTTGTCTGTGTGGAATGGTGCTAGCAAAATTTATTATTTCTTTTTTAATAAGCCAGCCTGTCGTCTGTGATATTTGACGTATGTGCTGTTTTACTCTGCTGGAATATGAAGAGCATTTGGCAAAAATAAACAGTAATCCAATATTTGTTCATTCAAGCAAATCCCATTTTTCTATGGAGCCTGAATAAAATCAGCTGACTCACTGAATCACGCTTTCTTCTCTCTTTGGAGACCATGCAACATTTTTTTTTTTTTTAATATATTAAAATATATTTACTTTGCAGTGATATTTATCTCAGTTTTATTTGGCCTAGTAGGTAGATAATGAGGATAGAGTTTGTTAGCTAACATTATTTTGTTGACTAGCACAAAAATATGGCAACCTGGGACTAAGCTATTAGAAACACGTCAGTGGTGTCAGTAGAGGTAGCCAGCACTAGCTAGCTTGTGCAGTGACTTATTGTATAGTTTAATTTTACATCATAGCCTGCTAGCCAAATTAATATCTTTAGTTAGTGACCTTGCTTAGCTAAAAAGGTACCTGCCCACAATCTATAAACATTTATAGGACAAATGGGGAAGAATGTGTCACGTTCTCTGCAAGTTTTGAAGCTTCACCGAACCAAATCATGAGACAGAAAACTACCCTGAGCCCAGTAAACAGCTCTACAGATGAAAATGTCACAGTGACATCAGTCATACAGCAGTGCGATCACAGTCTGCATTTTTGATGCTTATCCTTCGTCTTATTAATTACAGTCAGCTCGCAATGGTTATGAGATTCAACCCCCTTCCTCGACAATAATGAAAGGAGGGCTAGGAGTTTGACAGAAAAGAACAGCTGCACTGGATGTAGTGAGGATCCACAGCATATATCTACATTAAACACAAGGCCCTGCACTACCCAGCAGCCATGTATAAGTAATTCTGTATTCCCACAAACTCTCAATCTCCTTTTAGCCATCCAAACTCGCAGCCTGCCTTCTTCACAATGGGGCTGCAACCGAAATCGCATGATAATCAGTGCCTACTAAACTCGAACAAAAGCGTACTGCCCTTACATCACCCTGTTACCCAGTGCAGCACATGCATTTTCGGACATACAGTGGTCCCCTATTTTCTTCTGTCTGTTAGCCAGAAGTTTATAACTGATGTACATCCTTCATAAAACTTCACAGAAATCTGCCATCTCTGCCAAGGTCTTCTTTGGTATCTATCCATTCAACGGCCTTGTGGGATAGCGCAGTGTGCAGTCCTTGCATGCTGCAGAATTTTACCTGAAGCAATACGCCATCTGGATAATGCTCGCATACTGATCATTTGAGATTTTGGACACACTACATACTACGCATACTTGTAAGGTTTTTGCCTACTATATAAGGCGTAGTATGAGATTTCGGACGTGGCCTGGGTCAGACAGCACCCCGACGGGTACACCGTAACATAACAGGTTGAGTGTTTCCTTCGACGTCTGCGTATGTCAAAGGAAAGTTTTACTCTGAGTATGATCAACGATTATCAGCGCAACACCAGAGAAACTTTTCCAAGTAGTATAACTAAAATATCACATAAATTGCAAAACTAAACTTGTATTAAAGTACCATGGAGCCCCGCCCCAACCTTCGGCGATGATCTTTCAATCAGGCCTGGTAATAAAGTGCCTCTTGCATGAATTTAATTGAATCTGATTGTCATCCCCAATAAGGATCAACCCCGGGCACATGGAATAAGTAATCTTTTGAACTACTAACACAGCATAACAGACACAGATATTGTGATCTAGTGATTAAGAGCACAGCTGAGCTCACTGTAACACAGCTGATATCGCGCTGCGATATCCCCTGATAAACTCTCCAACTCTGACAGTTTAAGCAGGTTCTCCTCATTGACTGTTTGACTTGGATTTATCCTAAATGTACAGTAGGGGGAAATGAGGATAGACCAATGGGTAAGCTGTTATGACACATTTTTTTCAGCAAATCAGGAATGAGCTCGAGTGATGTCATTGCATCTGCTCGTGCTCAGTGACTCTGTCTTTCTGAAATCTAAAGATTTCTTTACCATACATACGTTTACAATATTTGAGAAAAAAATATGACATGCAACTATTATTCCTAGACTCCTCCACTATCCATGTTTGAAATCTTAAATGTCTTAATATTCTTTGGCTGGGACATTCTGTGAAATGGGTATTTTTTAAACAACAGTGTGTTCCATTTCATGTATTTTAACTTGGGAATGGACTTCAGGGGTGGGATAACAGCCAGCCAATCAGGACGGAGTGTTACCAAATAAGATCAATAAGCTTATCACCTGTGGCCAGGTGCAATCCTATCCCAGGATTAAAGCCCAGGGCTAAAATGAATAAAATGCATCAAATTTGTGTTCAATAAAACTCATTTGAAATAATCTCTGAGGAACACAAGACCCATTAGAGTTATTTTCTTCACAGCTTGAAATATATTTCCTAATATTGAAATATGTATTGAATTTTACAAAACATATTAAGAATTAACACTGCATACATTATGGTATAATACACTGATAAGATGTAATACAGCCATGACTGGTTACAAAATAGATATTGAAGGTTTGTGATATCCTGGTGTTTCTACCTCTGAACTTCTCTGTTCAGTTGTAATGACAGATGGAATGTAATTGTCTTCATCCTCACCTTGAACAGAAATGAGCCTGTTCGTTTTGATTTCATTTTTCATTGTAATGGTTATTAATTCGGCACACTAAAATCGACTAAAAAAGGTTTTTCCTCCGTAGGAAGTCATTGCACCTGAAACTGACCCCCGGCAGTATTTAGCGTAATGAGCTGACCCAATTCCGGCCCGCAAAAACGCTCATCCCTTCGTGTTCATTGGCTGGCATTGCGACGCCTCTTCATCATCCGCCTCGGGTGACTGGCTGGACGGGCGACATCTATCGCGGTTCTCACTGGCTCATGGAAGGTCGGGCCTCATTGGTCGATAGCCGGCGGGCCTAGCGTCCAGCGGAGTACGACTGCGTCCTCTCAGTTCCCCGATCATGGAGTGAGTCCTGGAAGCGAGTGAGTTCAAGTTTGGAACTCAATTGGAAACAAAATGCCCGGTACTCCAGAATACAGAAACTACCCAAACTTTTCCTCCGCACCCCGGAGGAGAGTTTGATGGAGCGGATAATCTATGGAGCATTTTCTATTTAAGAATGCTCAACTGGCTAATTATAATCATTTGAATTTTTCAGGGCGCGCGTTTCCTGCCGCTCGTGAAAATCGCAAGCCAAGGAAAGTTAACGCAGCTGTACCCAGCAGTACCCAGGGCTCCCGGTGGCGTGACTGACCGCCCCGTGAACTGTGGCTCGTTAACCGAGGGCACTAATTAACATGCGGAAGCGGCACCGTTGCTGGAGCTCTCGGGTTGTTGGCAGGGACTGGATTTCACAGCGGTTACAGCCCTGCGGGATAAAAGCCGACTCTGACATCAGCTGGGGAGTCGGGGGGGGGGGGGGGGGGAACCTGCTTCTGAGATGTGTGAAACTAAAAAGTATGGGTTTCACCAAGCACTGGATGCACATTACCCCGCCCAATCAGCTCCTACAGTGACCACATATTGGAGTCTTTTTTTTTTTTTTTTTTTTTAAACAAAGATTCTGGAGAAATATTTGCAGCAACCCTTTTTGCCGTTTCATCAAACCTGCTAAAAACTGGCTTTGCTTCAGGTACGTTTCAGTCTGTACCTGCAATCCGGCTATCTGTTTCTGGCACCCCCCCCCCCACCCTCATCCATCTCCAGATTTATGCCCAGTAGGTGATTTGAAGGGGGGGTGAGGGGGATGCCATCCCCCTTGTTGGCAAAATGAGCAAAATGCATCCCCCGTGTTAACCTGCCATCCCCATTTTACATGTGTGTGCGTGTCGGTTGGTGGTTTGGGGCCCCATTGGGCCATCCCCCCTGTTAAAAGTTAAACGGGGAGTCAACAACCTAGTCTTTATGACAAAGTGCAAGTCTCCTCCAGGCACCAAGCCCAAGAATGAATATATCTATATTCCTTATGCATTATTCAGCGTGTCTCAATGCGACTCCTTTCTAAAGAATATTTGTTGTATGGGTATTGTGCTGGTGAACTCTGGATCAGAAGCTCTTTAGCATGTGTTTTGGACCACAGACCACATCTGATTCTGCTCTCCTCCTAACAGAAGCTGCTATGAATGCTCTTCTCTTTTCAGTGTCATTGTGTGTTGCAAAATCTACTATTTCTATGACCCTTCTACAGCCATTTTCACATTTCTGTAAATTTTTTTTTTTTTTTACTTTTTGTTTTTTTTACTCTTTTGTTATGTAAAGAAATACTGTAAACAATGGAAGTGAAGAGTGGATGTGTGTCTCTGGGCTTGAGGAAATGATAAATCTGAGTTTTAAATCAATTTCGCCAATCTTCATATTTTTTTTTACTGGAGTACTCCATATGGTTTTTGTATGGTTAACTGCCACAAGAAAAAGAAGCTTTGAATTTAAATTGAAACTGAGAATGGAGGTGGAGGATTGAAGTGGGGACCACGGTTTCCCCCCCCCCCCCCCCCAAACATGAGAGGTATGAGCGGTTTGAGCAGACGTCAGGAGATACGGCGGCAACCCGCAGATTTCATTTCTGACCACTGAAGTTTCATCATCCGTTAGCTGCCTGTAATAAATAATTTCAGGGAACAGTGAAGCATTTAACAGCCATCAACATCCCAGAGATGAGCTACCTGTGCAGTACAGGAGCTACGGGCGGAACTCTACACAAAAAAAAAAAACCCAATAAGAAATTGGGAGTTGCTTCAGATTACCTTTTAATATTCCTGAACTCTGTGAATGCAGGATGGAAAATAGTGATGCACTTCGGACTGCTACGTTCGCTTGTCCTGTTTTCCCTTTCAGAATTTCCAGTCCGAGCATAGAAAAAAAAGGCCCGTTGTAGATGGTATACGCTAGTAATGGATGAATGAAGTGTCGTGAAGCTAAAGCTACATGATTAATGGGATTTCAATTAGGTGTGGCATATAGGTGGAAGAGTGAACCAGGCCGTCATACAAATACAGACATGCACAGCTAATGTGCTATCCAGCCTCTGGGCCATACACACACACAGCAGGGTGTGTGCACCTGAATTACCATCACAATATCCAGGGTGGAAGCCTTGGGGGTGAGCAAGGTCAGTCGCCCCAGTTTATCCAGTAAAAATATAGCCACAGAGATTTATATAAAATGTATAAGGTTTAGCAGAACTAATGCAGTTTTTCTGTTTAAAATAACCAATACAACTGTATAAATACTTAAAAACTTAATTACTGAATGTCTTTATTTTACATTTTTATAAGAGAGAAACTGTATTCGTCATGATAAAGAACACAGAAGAGACTACACATTCAGGAAGGAATGATTCAAAATTTAATAACTTTATTTTTAGGGCAAACAACGGAGTCAAATCGAATTGCTTGCACTAAGACCGACGCTTAGATACAACCTCAGTCATAAACAAATAAACCGTTTAATTTGCAACTTTCTCCTCGGCAGCTGGCAGGCCATAAATACGTTTGCCGCTATCTCCAGAGCATCTGAAATGTTTCACTGACTTGCTGTTAATTAAGTGGTGACAAGACTTCATATCTGAATCGACAATTGCGTTTTAAAATATGCTTAAAAGGGGAAATTAACTTCACCCGAGTGGCAGGAAGGGAAAGATTCTCAGGGAGTTTGCCTTGCTTCGACTTTTTGAAATGAAATAAAAGACGAAAATAGAAGCCACGCCCTGACAACGTGATCCATGAAATGCTGTGAGACTGTTGTGAGTTTCCTCTTGTTATTAATAGCATGATAAGAGCAATGTACTCAAAGGAAAAAAAAAAAAACTGTGGACAGGATGTATCATTGTACAACTTGTTTATAGAATTATAGAATGATTTAGAGGCTCTGCCTGACCATCAGAAGTGTGATACTTGTTTGGTATCGGCCTCGGCACTACGTTCGTTCTGCGCTGCCTCATTTTCAGGTGGCAGCCGCAATTATAACCCTCCTCGTCATAACAATGGAGCCTCTTTGGGGAAAAGACTCCGGCACCAGCACCATAGATCATCTATGGAGATGCGTTATCATCAACCCATTTACTGTAATAGCCAGTGACAGCAAGTGCTGCACTCGAGAGAACAAGTTCCTCTGCAGGGTACAAACAGGAACATCAGAAACAAGGCTCTGATATAAGGGGAACAGGTACTTTTTTTTTTGTACCTGGGGTGGTCATCCTTGGTGCTGGAGAGCCAGAGAACCTGCTGGTTTTAGTTTTAATCCTCTGCAATTAATGTAGACCCATAAAACCAGGTGAGGTGAATTAACTCCATAAACAGCCACTTTAAATTGATTAATCGATCGGTCAAGGCCTCAGTGCTGGATGACAACTCAAACCAGCACACGCTAACCACGTCACATACGAGTTGATAAATTGGGCGCTTCCGGACCAAACGGTATTTGGAACTTTTTTGAGAGGAACTACCCGCGAGGGAGGTTCCCTGAGAACTATGAACCTTCAAGGGCTTTTTTCTGTTTGCATTCGCACCGCCAGGAACGAAGTGGCATAAGCCAGCGGTTAGTATACCCACGTCATTTCTGCATGATACAACAACAAGATGGAGGGCGCCATCATCGGAGCTGTGTATCGTGGGTTTTCATAGGGTGTTTCTTAATACTAAGAACGCAAGAACGGACTTGTGATCTTGACAAGAACGATCATGCGAGTTCGCAAAGATGGAAAACACATCTGCCAAAGTTTTGAGATGGCTTGTGTACTTGCTTCCTTGATACTGCGTAACGCCCCGAGCGCAGCTCATTTCACCAAAAACACAACGACACTGGCTGACAGGACAGTACTGGTAACATTTGGTAAAGTTACCTTGGAAATACCCAGCTGCTTGGCCCATATAATAAAGCTTACAACAAACTCAAGATTCCTGTTGCGCTGGAAAAGTACCTACCCTGAAGTAGGAGCTAAAAAAAGTTCCTCAAAATGGTGTTCTAAGAACTACGATCGTTCCCAGTTCCTGCAGTGTGAACGCAATAAAAAGGTGGTTAGTTCCTCCAACAGTTCTTACAACTGTGAAAAAGTTTCTCCGGTCTGAAAGTACCTATTGTGAATGATGGTGCAGACAGTTGTCATACAGTACGTTTGCCCAAGTTACCACCATATACACACAATGCATTCTCATCGGTGAGAATTGGATGCCCCATACTTGGATACCTAGATATTGAACAGGGTCTCTTTTCACAGCACAAAATACGCATAATGATTCTGTTCCCACAAAAAGACAGTTTATCAAGATGCTATGTGCTCTGGGATGACTTTAACTGGGAAGTTCCTGAACAAATTCACAACATCCTGTGCAACAACCTGTTGCATGATCTTCGTCTTAATTTTCTTATGGGGGCCTGGAATGATCTTGAAGGATTCTGGCCAAGAGTTTGACAGATTTATATTTCTGTAAAAGTTTCTGTTGACAACTGTAGGCAAGATGTAAATTCATTGGCCGGGGTCGTTAGGAAGGGCCGAATGGAATTTATTTCATCAAGGCCCTCCATAACCCAATTGAATTAATGAGGGTGGCGGTTTGACTGGGTGAGTTAAACATTTTGTGCTTTCTCTTGTGAAAGAAGGGAATGAGATCCATTGTGTCAGCTGCATTGGAGGTCTGCACCTGTATTAGGGACTTTGCATATTACCAATCCATTCAACAAAGCAATAACCGACATATCACCATTATAAATTGGAGACCAGCTGCCGTGCAATTATTCTCACAATGTGTGGGGAAAAAAACTATATGACAGCATTACAGCAGTACATTTTAATGGACCGAACAAATTGTGATTAAAACGTCAATGCTTGATGTTTATTTTAGGATGCTTGCGGGAAATACAGATTTGAACAGATTGGAACAAAGCCGGCTGACAGGACTTCTGGTCCCTACGATGTGCCAGCAGGCAATGAATGCAAGACCGGCAGTGGAATTTCAGCACTGACTGTGAACTGCTTGCAAAAACAAAGGAAAAATAAATTTGATTGGAAGATGTGGGAGAAGGACGCATTTTTATGTGAGGCTGCAGGTAATCGAGCGATGAAATACAAACATCGATCACAGGTAGTTATAATGAAAAATACTTCAAAACAGAATGCTTGATGTGAATCCTTAAGTAAGATGGTGTGGTCATAGTTTCACTTTGCCTTTGTCCAGGGGGAGGCAGTATTGAGTACAGCAATGAGCTTTGCCTGTCCAGGGGGAGGCAGTATTGAGTACAGCAATGAGCTTTGCCAGTCCAGAGGGAGGCAGTATTGAGTCCAGCAATGAGCTTTGCCTGTCCAGAGGGAGGCAGTATTGAGTACAGCAATGAGCTTTGCCTGTCCAGGGGGAGGCAGTATTGAGTACAGCAATGAGCTTTGCCAGTCCAGAGGGAGGCAGTATTGAGTCCAGCAATGAGCTTTGCCTGTCCAGAGGGAGGCAGTATTGAGTACAGCAATGAGCTTTGCCTGTCCAGGGGGAGGCAGTATTGAGTACAGCAATGAGCTTTGCCTGTCCAGAGGGAGGCAGTATTGAGTACAGCAATGAGCTTTGCCTGTCCAGGGGGAGGCAGTATTGAGTCCAGCAATGAGTTCTGCCTGTCCAAAGGGGGTCCCTGCTACTTCTGAGGGGACAGACACAGAGATGGGCCTTCACACAGATGCCGCGGTTGCCATCTCTCCATGTACCCCACTGCACTGTACCCAAAATAACCAGATGTGGTTATGAACCTAACTGCTTCGGCCTTCATTTTGCCCCTCCTCCCATCAGGCCGTCTCGAGCTGGGGGTCGTTCTGCCCCGCCGAGCTCCCCAACTGGTAGACGAAGCGATAGTCCCTCCGAGGCTCAGCGTAGTGCAGGCCGGATTTGATGGACAGAGGAAGCTCGTCGGGGGCCAGCAGCCTCCCCTCCCCCTCCACCAGCACCCACAGTCCATATGACTCTGGGTCGGCCACCTCAAACTTCGACGCGCACTGCGCGCACAGGTCCTGGGTGGTGGTCTTGGGGCAGACGCAGAGGGTCTTGGGGTCGGCGCTGGCATCTGGGAAGGCCACATTTATGAAGTCCTGTACGGGAGAGAAGGGGCGAGATAAATATACGTCACATTACCCTGCTGTTTGTGTTTTACTTTTATTTTTGCAAACATTTGCAAATATATATGTATATGGACTTAATCGTTTCATTGTGGAGTTTGTAGAATGTAATTCCATCTACAGATGTAACCTAGCTAACAGAAAGCGTTCCCATTACTTTGGGAAACATCATATTTTTCCACTAGGTTTTGACATAATGTTATAATGTCTGTGTTCCTTGAACCATATAAGAACATTACATTGTTTTGATCAAGTTCTGTCAAGGTCACGAAAAGATATTCCAGGTAAGTAATGTTCAAGGAACATGTAGAGAACTGAAAAAAATGTAAATCCAAGGAGACATTACCCCTAATCACCTGAGAATATTCTGGTGACCAAATGTTTGTTTGCATGGCGTATACAAATTGTTTATCATCAAGAGTGTGCTGATGTCACAAAAACCATGAATGTGCTTTCATGCCATTTGCCATGCTTTTATTCCGTTTTTGGTAACTGCAGGTACTCTTGATGATTACTGGAATTTTGAACGACTCATGTTTGCGTCATTCATTTACAGGACTGTGTATCCGGACCTCATAAGAACTTACAACACATTTAAGTGGAAGTAACCACAGCGATTCTCACATCACATTCCTGAAACTAGTAAAAAAGGAACCATCTTTACTAAAGCACGTCCTGAACATTTCCAAGAAGAAAATGTTTAATGTGAGTGACAGGTTGTTATTTTGTTCAGCTGGTGCCAGTCGCCCCTGTCAACAGTGTTGGTGTCAACAGCGTTCTCCGGCTATGGAAACGTGTGTCACTGTTTATGACAGCGCATGCTCCATCAAGCAATAAAATACTCCCCATGTACATCTTGTTTTACCAAAACGGCCTTTTAAAGAGTACCCACACCTATTCTATACCTTTCCTTAACCGGTAGCCTACTTTTTCTTTTTTATTTGACAAGCAAGTTTGCATTTGTCTTTCATGCTGACAGGCCATGGATTTATCCGTTCTATGTATCTATGTGGCTTGTGGGCTACATGGGTAGAGTCAATACAAAAAAAGGGGCTGCATGGATTATGTGCGATGAATTATTTGTTATACTGACAGTCCGTGACTTTGACGATATTTTTAAATCAAAATGTACAGCGATTGCTCATTGATTTCGGTCTATATGTGCAGCGTCAGAAGCATAGCCCTATTCACCGTTAATTCGTGACATTGAAGCCGGGGGCACATTTTCACTTGTGGATGGACGATAAAGTCGTTCACTTGTCCTATTTTTAACAGGAGCAGATGGGAGGAATACATCTTGATTCCTCAAATCCATTTCCAACTGATTAACTGTAGCAAGTGGAGGAAAGGGCATGAAGAATCGGCGAGGATATGAATACGTTTCATCGATTTCTTTAGAGACGCTCTTATCTGGAAGACTTGGACACCCTTGAATGCTTGATCACCCTTGATCACTCCAAATGAATAAAGCTAATGGTCATTATCAAGCACAATGCCAAATCTCTCACTCCAAATGTGTAACACATCGCTTATTTGGCTCTGTGTGTGTTACCCAACACAAGGGCGCAAGTAAGCAGTTGCATAACCCATGTAACTCGTTAACTGTACTGTGCATCTAGTGCTTTCTGAATGGTTGCTTCCCTGTCTGTCTAGCTGTTGTTGTTTTTACTTTCAATTTGATCAATGTGGCTTTAGTTTTATATTTGCATTTTTTACCTTCTGAAATACTGAATCTAACTGTGAATGAAAAAAGGTATATAATAATAATAATAATAATAATAATAATAATAACCATCATAATCATAGTAATCATAATATTAATATTACTAATAACAATTATAATCATGATCATAATAATCATAACCATCATAATATTCATAATAATAATCACAATCATAACTGCAATAATCATAATGATCACAATAATCATAATCATAGTAATAGTAATAATAATGAAAAATACTTATTGTTTCGAGCAGGGAGATTTGTGTTTTTTGTGTCACTGAAATGAAAGTATGCAGGTGAATCATAAGACCACCCACACCACTCTGCCCTGACTCTGACTGCAGAAGTGAGCAAAACTACTTAATTATAATACACTGAGCAGATTAAATTCATTCAGTAGTTGATACTGCCATCATTCGATCAACACAAACGCACACTGCAGTGTGTCGCTGTCACTCGACCAGCCCTGCACTGAACATGGATGTAACGACAAGCCGACGTGCGTCTAATTCAGATCGCATTGACACAATTATATTTCTGTGGATGGTCTGTATTTCTGTTGCTAGACATGAATAGGGTGGTCAGGCTGAACACATGCAAGTCAAAACCTCTTCCTCTGTACCTCTGTGCCTATCGGCACACTGAAGTTCTAAGACCCGAAAGTTCTCTCTTCAGAAGATAAACGTTCCTGGAACGTGATCCTGTATGATTAATTGAAGAGAGGCTCAAAGTCCAACGGCACGTCCCGCACATTTATGAAAATAAACTGCCCTTTATCTTCATCTTCCTCCTGGCTGAAATACAGGAAGGAAGTCTTCCAAACTTGCCGGCTAGCTGGCCAGCTGGCACGTGTGGTGCTGAATTCAGCTGGCACGCAGACACATGAGCTTACCAGTGCAGCCACTGTAGTCGGGGTAGCACTTCCGCCATGAAATCTAGAAATGGTTCACACTTTGTCAGCTATTTCTCGAAAACCGCTGAGATGCTATGCCGGTAAGCGACCCGTGAGAACTCAGCATGAACTAGCAGCACTTTGCTGGCCTTGACGCACGGTAATCCATACACAAAGAACGCTTTCAGCTATGATTCCTGTAATTTTGAAATATGCCATGCAGGTTTCATTCAAATAAACGATATCTGGCCATGTCTGAGCTGTTGAGTGACCCAGGGAGGGCGGGGGGGGGGGGGGGTGGGTTTTGGTTGGCAGCTGGTGACTCTGTTACATTGAACAATACCGACCCCCGTTGGACAAGCTAATTATTTTTAAAAAATTACAAAAGTGAAATGCAATTAAACTAAGATCCTATGCTCTTCCATATCTATGTCCACCGCTGCATAAAGCCTCTGGTCCCACCCCTCTTTCATGCAGCCCCGCCCTTTGGTCCCACCCCCATGCCATATAGCTCCACCCTCTGGCCCCACCCCTCTGTCATGCAGCCCTGCCCTCTGGACCCTCCCTCTGCCATGTAGCTCCACCCTCTGCTGCCATACAGTTCCGCCCCCTCGGGCTCGTACCTGCACAGACGAGCGGGAGAGACGGTTTTTGTTGTGTGTGCGACGCCGTTCCCAGCGGTGGATGGAGTCCTGGATCTCTAGGTTGATTTCCTGGGTTTGGGGCTGCCTGTCGTAGTTTTTGATGTGCTCCAGCGCCCCATACGTGGTCGTCAGGTAGTACGAACCTGTAATGTTAACACAGTCAAGCCCGTACCACAATTCCTTCAGCTGAGTCAGCTTTACTGCATCAAGTGACCATGCGTTTTATATCTAAATAAAATGCAAGGTAATTGCTTATTACTACATTTTCTTGGATTTTTAGATCCATAGAAAGCACATACAGCCATACAGCAACCTGGTATGTTTGCATGCTATATAAATACGTGCTGTGTTTTTCAGTAAGCAGTGTACTAGCTCAGATTCAAAATCACTGTAAATCATAGTCTTGACTCTGATTTGATTGAGAAGACTTTGTGACTTTATAGGGATCTGATGTGTGCGCTCACACGTGTGTGTGTGTGTGTGTGTGTGTGTTTGAATGTGGCCGTTCTGTCTCTGTAGGGGGTCAGTTGATAGTTGATCATTTTGTGTACCCTGTGTGTGTTTTAATCTGCCTCTGCAGCATATTATAAAGTACGTTGTGCAGTGAATGCGCAGATGGTGTTCCTACCTTCTCCCAGCTGTAGGGCTGGGTCCATGAGCTCCATCATATACTCCACATCCAGCAGCAGGGCCGTGATGTTACAGCGCACCAGAACATACATCAGCACCGGCAGGAAGTCATCAGCACCGTAAGGCCTGCCTGCAGGGACACAGAGAGAGTGTGACACACACACACACACACACACACACACACACACACACACACACACACAAATTAGCACTGTGAGGTCACCCATTCACATGGTTCATACACATATGCTCACACACAAACAACCACACTCGCATGCACACAGTCATAAGTGCGTATACACCCACACACCCACACCCACACGCACATATTGTCAACTTTAGTAACTCCCCCCCCCCCCCCCCCCCACCCCGATTCTGTGAGCACTCAGTACTGATCTAGCTTGGGCTGGTTTGTGTTCAACAACGGAAATAGCAGATCTTTAGGTGACACAAACAAGCCAGCAGATAAAACTACTGAGGGCCATTCTGCCCTGGTGCATGTGATGCATGTGTATCAGCCCCTTAATGTCCACCACCCTGGACCTCACTGTCCACCTCAAAGACAAATAAGTAGAGATTCTGATTCAGAAAGGAACTGAATTTTGGTTGATTGTGACAAACTGTGACAAAAAAGCCATTTGGGCCAGCTTCACTCATACATTTACCTGCTGGCAAGAGCATGAGTGGACAGCCACAGGCTCCACTAGCTTCTGTGCTCACCTTAAAATCCCCAAACAGTCCAGAGCCCTAAACACTGCTTAGGTGAGTCTGTTGGTTTGTCCAATTATAGTACAGGCAGCAACAACAGAAGACCAGCAGCCCCATTGGAACCCTGGTTAAAAGAATATCCCGCACTGTATCAAGCATTGGTCTTGATACACCAATAGGATGCTTTTGCTGCCAGTTCATTCCCTGCTCGCTAAATTAAGGTGTGCGAGTGTGGAGGCGGGTCCCGCTCACCAGGGCTACCCACGGACATGGACTCGTAGATCATCTTGCATGTCTTCAGCAGGTGCGTTATCTTCTCCTCAGGCGAATACTCGCGGTGCAGAGCGTCCAGCTTCTGCTGGATCTTCTCCATGATGGGCGTCTCGGGCACGCTGGTGGTGATGCCCAGGTCAGTGGTGGTGGTGTTCAGCACCACCTGCTGGTTCTCCTTCAGCTTCTTCAGGCTGTCATCCCGGGTATGGATGTTCTGCAGCCCCGAGTACACTGCCTCCCGAATTGGCTTCAGCACGCCCTTATACAACGCCAGCTCTATTACGGCTTCTGCGGAGCCCAGAGGGACACAAGTTACCCCCACATTGGCTACTCCCAGAGGGACAGCAACTGTTTTTCCGCCTTAAATAAGCACAGAGCAATGCCTGCGTGCAATTAAAGACCAAGTGCTCAGACAATGATCGTTTGTGAACACCTGGGACTTTTGAGCTGTTTGAAAGTTTGTGAAGACTTGTATGACATCTGAAACATTTGAACATGTGAACGAGAGAAAGGAATCTATTCCCACTCTTCTTAAAGGAGGCATAACATTAAAAAAACTTTATCGACAAGGCAACTACAGGGCAAGACTATGTGGCCAAACTTGCATGAGGAGAACAAATGGCCCCAGCTATTTTTAATATTTTGTGAACCAATTTCACTACAATCTGGACAGTAGAAAGATTCAATATACAATTATCTATTCATTTAGCAGTGTGAGGAGAGGTTTGCAGAAGCACGCTGAGCAGAGTGCTGTATCTTTCGTGCTTCCTGTTGCTGTAAATATCTGTGCCGTGAGTAAGCCTTATCAGTCTGCTGCTTGAGGCGCTAAAGACATTTATTGAGCGCTGTCCACCATTTCTCGATAAAATGTAGCCCGTTAGTCACCGAAGTGAATAATTCTCCTCATCAACAAATGATCTGTTTTGCAGCTTCACCAGTTATTGCTTAACCAAGACAATGCCCCCAAATTCATTTATTTCCTGAGAAAATGTACCATTCTTTTATAATTGATTTCATAAAAACTTTTTGACATTTATAAATTCCACCCCATAATACCCGTTGTCTCAGTGTATCCAGCAGCTAAAGTTTTCCCTTGTGGTTATTTTTCAAATAATCATTGACTACTGTTGGAACGTTAGACATTTAAATCTGGTGCCAATCATATATGCATGTTAAAATGACAAATTGGAAAACCGACAGTCTCAAAAATATGAATGTTACGCTGTGGATCTCTGAGGAGTATGTTGAATTGCTGAGTGTGTGTTGGGCAGTGTTGTGAATAGGCAGCGTTACCCAGCTTCTCCTCGGGATAAGTGGCAGCCTCCTGCAGTGTGCGCAGCTCAGTGCTCTGGATCAGGTAGCTCTTGAGCTGGGTCAGCATCTGTCGGATCTCCTGGAGCATCTCCGTGCTGGAGCTGTGCTTCCGCATGGTCTCCAGGGTGAAGGTCTGGTAGTCCCGCACCAGGTTCCCGAAGTAGGAGTCCCGGTCCCGCGCCAGCTCCACGATGCGCCTCTGCAGCTTGCAGTCGGCCTTCATGAAGCGGGTGAAGACCTGAGGCAGGCTGACCATGGACAGCCGCTGCTTGGCCCGGTCCAGCATGATGGTGGAGCTCCTCTTCATCGTCGTCATGGCGGTGCTGCTCAGCTCCGCCTCCTCCTCCGTGCTGCTGTTGGAACAGGAGTCCAGGAGGGGCGTAGCTGGCCTTTCGGGGGAGTTCAGCGAGGCGTTGGAGCCCTTCAGGTTGTTGAAGGTGGCGGACCAGCGGGACGGCGCGGGGGAGGCAGCCGGCACCGGGCAGGTGTTGGTGCCGGTGCCGCCGGAAGGTCGGACCTCCAGGGGTGGGAGAGGTTGGGCGGCCCGGGAGGCCCTCTTATGCCGAGGTGGGGGGACAGGTGGCACCCTCCTTGAGACCTGAGCTGCAGGGCTCCCTGCTACAGCAGGCTTCTCTTCCTCAGCCATGTCCTTGCCACAGGTCACTATGGTTACAGGCAGCACTCCTTTCTCCGAGCCGCCAGCATGCATGGCGGGCAGATCCCCTTGTTGCTTCTTGCACAGGGCACGAGGCGGGGGCGGACTCGGCGTCTCCAAACAGCTGAAACCGGGCTCCGGAGTGCACAGCTCTCCCTTGGCGATTTTGCCTGAGCCGTGCTGCTGATCTCTCATGCGCCAAACGTTTCCTTCCTCTTTTGGCCCGGCCGCGCAGCTGTGGGGCGGGGATCGAGGGCTGCCGGCTTGCCTTGAGCGGCAGGCCCGAGAGGGGTGCGGGGCCCCGGGCAGCGATTGGCTGGGCGTGCTCAGGCTTTGGGTCCGGGACTTGGGCAACAGGGTGGTCTCATGCAGGCCATTGCAGTAGTCCTCCATCAGAATGGGGTTGATGTACCACAGTCTGGTGCTTCCCGCGCACAGCTCATCCCTCTGTGCAGAGTCTCTTCTGTGGTCCCCCTCAGTCTGCGTGTTCAGGGAGGAGCCCCAGAAATCTGAAGAGCGGAGGGCGGAGAGAGAGAGAAGGCTTATCTCAACACACCAGTGCAAGCTTCCTCTTCTCGCATGCGTGTCTAAAGCTCGGTTTACACTTCAAATCCTCCGAGCACAAAGTCTGCACCATTTCAGTCTGCATGAGAGTTTATGGTCAAGCGTGGTTGCTCATCTGCTACCATTGTGAAAGATTGCTTGCTATTTTCACCTTAAAAATACTGTTGCTTGCGTTATAGGCAGTTATTGTAGAGGTTAACCTGTGTCCACCTCAATTTACCGACATTCTGTCAGACCAGGATGCAAAAAGGGGGAAGGACTGCAGTCTGTAAAACTTAAACGACAAAGATAAATGATAAAAAGACCAGAGAGGGTGCTGGGACACAGTGATAGCTTTGTTGGGCCAGAAAAAAAGTATAAAACAAGCAAAAAAGTGCACTGAAATGGAGATAAATGGATTCACTTAAATTCTATGATCTTCCAGATGACCTGAAAACCACACTTGTCCAGAAACTATTTTCGAAATTTAAGATGTGGACAGATCCAGCATCATGCTGTCATCATGCTGGTACTCATTATCAAGTCATGGCAAACAGGTATGGCTGGGTAAGACCTGGCAACGATTCAGACAGACACACAGATATATTGAGAGATGGAAGGATGCTCGACTGACACGGATACACAGATGATAGGGAGGTTGACAGAGAGACAGACATACAGACAGACAATAGATGATCAGAGACAAACATACAGACATGATCCGTCAACAAAGCAAGACAGCCAAAAACAATTGTGACTGACTATCATACTTTCAAGATCGATATACACATAACTAGCAGATAGATCAATAGGCGGAGAGACACACAGACCCGAACAGACAAAGAGAGTCAGATCTACTGACAGGTTGACAGACAGACACGTGCACAAACAGATGATAGCTATGTAGACGCACTGTTAATAGAGAGAGAGAAAGATTGAGTGGTTGTACAGCAATCTTTCAGAACAATTTCTGCTCCAATTACAACAGCAGGTGGCAAAAACACTGGAAATCGACCTCCCAGTCAGACGCCACACTGTAGCAGGACTGAGTGGAACGTTTTATGGCCACGCGTCAACAAATCTTTCAGCCATCTCCTCACAGTGTCACTGAAAATTCTGCTGACTCATGACTTACGAACAACAAACCTTTTTGTCATGTATGCTGTATATATTTCATGTGTACCCCTCCCTGTTCAGGAGGCTTGGAGTGGTCTGCTTCAGAAATGTTCTATAAATAATGGCTGACATGGGTGTCGAAGAAGACACTGGCTGCTCATTTCAACATGGCCAGGGTTACATAACTCAAAGTGTCAACATGGCTTATGCAACCCGAGGAGAGTCTCGGGGAAGCTAAACAGGGGACCGTTAATTTCAGCTCTTAACTATAACACAAGTTATCATTGCCATCCAGGGCAATCCTTTTTGCTCCTATACATGTCTCCCTTGCCCTACAGACCCAAAGGACTGTCTGTCTTTTAGCACTCTCTGTCCCCACAAATTGCATTTTCCCAGTGTGGAGATGGGGACACTGTGTTGAAGGATGAGGTGTTAAACTGATGTCCTGACTCTCTCTGATATCTCCTGTGGTGTTAACTGAAAAAGTGGGCTCTCTTCTGGCAAAATTCCCTTGCTGGCTCTTTCAAACTAATCTAATCAACCATACTGTTGATGGGCTACATAGCATCCCTACACCTAGATTCCCTTCTGCCAAACAGAAAAGACCTTTCTGATGGCTTTCCGCGTTCAGGTATAAATATCTGGTTTAGCTCATTGTCTCGCCAATAACATTCACTTACTTATTCCCAAACTTGAAATGATGTCCATGTCCTCATATTTGGTCGCCTGGGCGATGACCTGCGGTAACCTCAACGTGAAGGGGAGGATGTCTCTAAGGTAGAGAGGAAATAATGATGCGATGGCAACCATGCAATGTGTGGCAAAAAGACACCTAAATCTGACACAAGACACATTTCACATTGTTATTTTGAAAAGCACAGAAACTAAAAACAACACAGCCATTTTGGGCAGAAATTGACATTCAGTCAGAAACAGGCATTCACTGTTGGGAGAGCAGAGGGAAGGATTAACATTCCTCAAGAGATTACCTTCCCACAGAAAAGACAATGATAAATACATAAAGTGTACTGAGTTGTCAAGTAAAGGACAGCTGGCCTGTCTTTGAACTAGAAGGCAGTAATCCAACAAGGTTTCAGGGTCTCATTATCAGTCTTGTACACGGAGGGAACTGAAAGCAGAAGGGTCTAGAAATGTGGTTTCGTGAGAGAATTGTGGGACATAGAAGTTATGGATTGAACTGATTGCCATATCGAATGTTATAGGTGTGCCACTTCAATTTAAGAAGAGCCGATGAAGTTGGACTGATAAGTTTTATCTGTCAGAAAAGGGCAACACTGGGCTGAGTGTTCGCATGTAAGGTTGTTGAAGGTGACTTTAGTGAGGCACTTCTTTGGCTGCAGTTTCCTGGAAGAATTTTAGTTAAGTTCACAGTGTACCGCCACAGGGACAGGGGAAGGGGTGGGGGTGGGGTGGAGGACTGAGGGACTGGCTCACCGGCTCATGCTGTAGAAGGAGATGAGTTTGAAAATGTTGTCAAAGACCAGGACGGAACCCTCCAGACAGATCACTGCGGAGACGACACATAAGGTGACTTACAAACTGCAAGCACAGACATTCAGACAGTGCTCGAGTAGCACTCAGCTCTCCAGCCCTGCAGGTGATAAGAGCCACTTTAGACCACTTACTTGAATGTTAATTGGTTGATTAATTAATTATTCCCCAACTCAAAGTAGTGGAAAGATCCAGCACACTGCCCTTATGGGACTGTAAATACAGGGAAGTGTAGGGCCACCATGTTTGATACTGAACACACACACACAGGACACAGTGAGGGCTCCATGCAAAGAGAGTCTAACTCTCTCTTACACTCACGCGTACAGTTAATTCCTGTTGCATTACCATGGAAACATATTTTCATATCACTCTGCATCATTACATCAAAAGTCTCTTGCCTTTAAAACGTCCTCTATTTCACAGATGTGCTAAAGGCCCTTTACCAGCACCTAACTATGAATTTAAAAAAAAAAAAAAAAAAAAAAAACATTTTTAGCTGTGACCAGTAGCTCTTAAGGTTGCTCTGTCAGTCGGTTGGTTGGTTTACTCACTCACCAACTTGAGACACAATAACCAAAATATTAAGCAAAAATATGTTCTGCTTTAATTGTCAGTTCACAATTATTTTCCAACCACTGTTTTTGCAAAAGACTAGAAACAACTCTCTCCAATTGACATGATCTTTATAATTGAATTACTCCTTCATTTAATGTGAAGCAGTACTATTGAAAATGTACATATAAAAGAGTGTCAAACTCTTGCAGTGATATAAGTGTAGATTCATATCAAGGTTGTTTCTGTCATGCCAGGAGACACTCTCCTTGCTGCTTAGCCAGAGAGAACACCATTTGCTTAGTGAATGAGCTCCACCGGGTTTGACAGAGTTTGAGAAAATGTGTACTAACACTTTACTTTTTATTTTTGACAGGTCATCTATTTTACTGTAGACAGTGCACATATTTTTATCACATTGGTTATATAACACTTAGCATACTTACTGGCATTTTTAAAATGTTTACTGTATTTTGGAAAAAGTAAGAATTATTTTTTGTACATGTAGAAACATAATCATCTTTTACAACAGCCAAGTGTCTGCAGTGTTTCTATTTGCAGAGGATTTGTTGCGTTTCAATGGCATGGATAATGGTATTGTGGTTTGTGTTAAGAGTTTTGAAAAAGTTAGATGCAATAGCAAAAAGTGTGTACACAATAAAGGTAAAAACATAATACTTTATCTAATTTTAGAGCCATAAAGTGCATTAATAAAACATTCCTGTTAGGACCCTAACATATCTTGTCAAGACTTTAAGCTTAGCCAGTAATGTTTCCCACCGGAAGTGGCATCAGATCGCAGGCTTTAAGGTCATTTAAAGGCATCTCACATTGCACGCTTTGCGTTTATTGGCATGCAAAGCTACGAGTAGCCTACAGGAACTCTATTGAGAAAGGTGGTGGGTTTAGTGTATTTATGGCAGAGGTAAAAGCTGCAGACTTGGTGCTGCACAAGCCAACCGTCACGCAATTTTATGCATCTGGTGTATATTAGCCCCTGGTTGCTGTGCACAGTTGAGGGTTTAAACATATATATTTGCTCAGAAATGGTGAGTATATGTGATGTAATTTAGTTTTTATATATGTATATACACACACATATGTATTGACATATATTACTGTGCATTTCCTAGTTCCCTCCAGTTGATATTTTAATAAGCAACTGCAAAGCCTTTTCATTATTGTGCAATTCTGGGAGAAAACAAACACAAAACGTGAACTTGGGGAAAACAGCAAATTTACCTTTCCCGATATTATTTTGTGTGTTGAAAATACAGGAGGCTGTATTGCGGGATATAAATAACCTTTACCTTTCGCCTGATATTTTTCGTTTTTCAATTTTGTGACATCAAACGCTTCCATTTACGTAAGTTTATGACTATTCTGAAAAGTTGATTATTCTGTAGATTATTAATGTTTTTTTATGAAAACGTCCATTTTGACACCAATAAACTGATCATATTTAGCCAACTGTAAGTGCAAGGAAACTGCTTACTGGCAACAGTGTGCAAGAGCTGTGGAGCGGTATGGTGTCCAGTCATAAAATATCATAACACGGTCTCTTTAGCTATATGGGCATACTCACAGAATAACCTTCTTCGTAAATGCAGCAAAGAGTTCGTTGCCATAAATATCATTGGTTTCAGTTCAATTTTATCACCGTCATGGGCATCTTATTACAAATATACTGGCTACATGAAACGAAGCCCAATTTACTCGCCATTTAAAATTCCACCTGCGTTGTGCGTTATCTGTTCGTCGTGTATATTTTAGTTGTGGTGACTCAAAACTATTTTATTTGTCATTCATTTCATCAGTAAGGGCACTCTGTTAGCTCCCCCAATAGAAAACGAGTTCACACTGAAAAAAAATTATTTGACAGTGTGAGTTTCATTATACTGACTTTGTGACTTTGCGGATACTGCAGACTTGTGAATAAGCTATGGAACCGATGCTACATGTCAGATCCACACTGTGCTAAGCCAGGCACCATAACACTGCACTTTCATAGCAAATACCTTCTGCACAGGGTTTTAAGCATAGAACTCCCAGGTATAACATCAAAAACACACTCGCTACTAATACCGAATAGTATGCATAACACAACCACGCTGCTTCATGCATTGTTGTAAAAGCAGCTGGTTTTCTCCGAATTTTCAAGTGAAGCGATCTTATTAAGTTTTGTAGAGCAGGAGAGTGCACATACTTCAGCTGCACTGTGGGTATGTGATGGTCGAAAGGTTGAAGTGACCCTCTTCATGCTACTGCGGGTAGCAACATCTTATTATTGCTGATTTGTATAGCTGACACCCTTATCAAGAAAATTGTTTTTTTTTTTTTTTTTTTTTTTTTACATATTACACAGCTATATGCTCAGTGAAGCAATTAAAATTAATCTAAGGGCTTAAGCTGGCACTCATGAGAATATTCATAGTGCCCCACTTGGGATTTGAACCTGCAGCTACCAAATTACAGCCTTAGCCCCTTAACCACTACAATACACTGCAGCCCACCAGAATTATTGGTAACAATCAGTAATCATTTAAATATGTGATTTTCCGGTTAGCTTTTATGTTGATTTTCTGCATTCAGTGGCAAGAAAGCCGAGTGAGGTTCTCTTACTGGACTTCTCGTCTTTTATGGGGATTTCCTGGATCTGTGGCGCCCCCTCCTGGTTCGGGAGACGTAGTGACAGGATCATCTTCTTCAAGGCAAGGTTCTTCCTTACCAAAAACATCTTTGAAAGTAGTGGAACAACCTGTCATTGCCATGTCATTGTCATGACACCATGTATGCTGTATAAGCATGTGTGTTTGTGTGCACGTACAGTTGGCCTGCCTTATCTGCAGGTTTGGCATCTGTGGTTTTGACCGACCACGGTTCAAAAATATTTTTTAAAAATCCAGAACATTCTCAAAAAGAACATTTGAAATTCCCACACACAGCATATGCTAGAATACTGTAGTCAGTATGATTTATATGGGTTTTAGCAGTTCTTAATGGTACATATAGGTGGGATTTCAAGTTATGAGCACATATAGGGTAAAATTACGTCATTTTATATGTGTCCTGAGCATCTGCAGTTTTTGCACATCCGTGGGGGTCCTGGAACCATATACCCGTGGATAAGGCAGGCTGACTGCATATACATAGTGTACCCTGTGCAAGCAGTTTGAGAAGTTTGTTTTCAGTTTGTACTTGAAGTGTATACTGTGTGCTTTTATTTGTACATGTGTGAGTATAAGTGCAGTGACTGTGTATCATTCGAATGCATCTCTGTGTATCCACATCTTATCCTGTGTGCATTTACGCGTATATGTTCCGACAATATATCCTGTGTGTATGTGCACCTTAAGTATAACCAGTGTGCACACAGTCATATTGTATGTTGTGTGTTTGCTCACGGTATATGGTTTTATCATATGAGTGGGTGCGGTCTTACCCCAGGGCCCTCCCTCTGCAGGGTGAGGGCAGCTTTCTCCTCTGACATGCCCAGCTGCAGCCAGACGGGGCAGGTCTTAATCAGCTTCTCCAGGGTGCTGAGGGACGGAGGGGGAGGGTGAGGTGAGGAGGGCGGGGGGGAGGGGGCGGGCGTGAAGGACGGGAAGCAGTCCGTCACAGGCGGTGGGGAGGGGGAGGAGGACAGGTTTTGGGGGGACAAGGGTGTGATGGAGGGGGTGGAGGACCGAGGGATTTGGGGAGGTAAAGATGCCGGATCCATACTGAGGGGAGGAGAGAGGAGGACGACACTACATCCACCCTGTGGAGAGCGATAGAGGCGGGGAGGAAGTTTGTTAATTGTGCCCCTCTATGTAGATATAAATACAGATGCTGCAAACTTTGCTGTCATGTCTGTTTCCCACACACACTCAACTGTCGTTCAGCTTGATGTATTGTCAATATCTCATATTAAAAGCAATAAACGTGCCTCAGACCTCTAAGGACTGAACCACGATGCTGTGATTTTACATGTAGTCAGTTCCCGAAACCTTTCGCCAAGCCCAAATTATCAGCGTCACAGCAGACAGGAGCTGTTGCATTAAACATTCAGAATAACAACGATGGCTCTATTGTTTAGTTTATTTAAAGGTCCTCATTAGCTGGTGTTTAATGTAGAGTCAGTAAATAAATATGTTCCATTACATCATTGATATGATTATATTTACCTGGTGGGACTTACAGAAAATGATGTCTGTGGCTTTAAGTGAGAAGCACTTTTTTGTTCTTTTGAATTGTGGTTTTGTGCCTATTGAACACTTCTGCATCTGAATTCCAATGCAAATTACTGTTGCCTTGGATAAGAAGCCATTTGCATTCGTTTTTATCTGTTTGCTGGTGAAGTATACAGGTTCCAGACTCAATCTTTATGTTATTAAATTTAGATTCCTAAACAATATTTTGTCACAAGAAGGTGACCTGTTTACAACTGATAAAGATTGTCGCTGTATTATTTAATTATTCATTATAAACGGATTGTTCACTGGTATTTTCTGATTGGAATGTATTCCACTCTTCAGCACCAAGGTATATTGAATGAAGAGGTTTTTCAAGATGGTGACACAGGTCCAAATCTGGAAAAGCTTCATAATGACAGAAAAAAGGGCTCAGGCTTTCTGTCAACAGTGCTCTCTGGTCATCAGGGGAACTGCAATCAGCCTATGAAAACTGAACAGTCTGTGGTACAGTAACCCAGCTGCAGGACAGTGATAGGTTCTGAGCTTAATGTGCATTTTCATATTCAGTTTGCCATATTTACATGCTGAAATGGTGCACCCTACACTGGAAACTGCATGCCGAACTGATGAGAGAAATGTCAAAACAGGAGACCCCAAAGATGATAAAAGTACATGATAAGAGATTTCTCAGAATCACAGGAGCAGAAAAGACATATGTGACCTCACACATCTCACGTAGTGGAAGATTGCGATAGCATCTTTGAATGTGTTGCGTTTAAACAGACAGGGCCCCACATGGACACGGTGCGCTGCGTAACTGCGCTGTCGAAATGCACCACGTGTTTTTTCTGCCACTCTCGGAAACGGGAAGAGAGAGGAAGTCAAGTACGAGACCAATGTGGTCATGGGGGGGGGGGGGGGGGTGAGTTAACAAAGACTACTCTGTTTTACTGTACCAATCAAAAACCAGATATGTTCTGAGGAAGAGGACAGACTACCATGCTGACCAGAGACTTTCTGTTGTATTCATCAGTACATCTGGTACCTATTTCTGTATAGAGCACCATAGTTGTGCATCTGTGACTCATTTTGGTATAGTTGGTGTAAAATCTGCTTTTGATTCACTTGCGTTATTTGCTGTTCCACGCTCATCTCTTATCACCTGAGTAGATAATGCTGATATGTGGACCCCCTCCCCCCTCCCGGGGTAGTTTTAAATAGCATGTATTCTTTAGTCACACCTCTGTGTTGAGCAACACATTTCAAACTTTGCACATCTGAAGCTTTGCAGCAGAAATGCTGAAAAAACTGTTATGGTGAGAAAACTGTTATGCTTTTCTATATATATATTTTAAAAAATCGTGCATTTACATTTAACACCATAAATGGTCATTATTACTGTTGGTTATAATGTGACCAAATTATTTCATTGGAAAAAAAAAGATTTAAAAAAATATTTAAGGCAAGTCAAAAATCTAAATGGGTCCAATGCAACTGTTTCCTCACTATACCGTACAAAATATGAATGTCGAATTAACTCAATGAACTCACAGTGAATTTGTTATTAAACACCAGGAACAAAAAAGTTTTTCTTGGTAGAAAAAACAAAATGTGAAAAAAATAGTTATAAAAGGTAGGACTGATCGACCCCTGGTCTGTCATTTCTCCCTTCTTACTCCTTACATAAGACTTTAGAAGTCAAATTCCCAGCAGGTGTGGCACTGCACTCAAGTCAGTTGTAGAGGGCTTAAAAGCATCTACATACCTATTTTTGGTCCTGTTTCCTGATTTGGAACGCTGGTCTTCAGCATCTCCTTTCTCGAGGTTGGAGTTGCTGGTAGCACATCTCTGTTCGTCTCTGTGAGAATTGAGCCTTGGTTGACCTTTGTAGATTTGTGAGCGCTGCGGTTGTCAGGCAGTAGGACTGCTAAACCTTTGACCTTCTTGCATGTTACCCCAAACCACCAAACTTCAGCTCACTGCTTCCAGCATGTGATAGGAAGAAGAAATCCTCAAATGAAACCCTCCTCGTACCGCTCTTGGGTGGTGTCTTTGTAGCCCGGACGGCTAACACTGGACGCGTGGTTTTTAATTGAGTTGCACTTGAACACTGACAGTCAGTGATACCACCTCTCACTGTCAACCCTCTGATCTGACTTACTGCAGCCCATGTAGAACTGTGACTCCGCCCCCCCTCGCTTACCACCGTCCAATCCTGAGGCCCAAAGAGGAACGCGTGGCCGCAAGCCGACCTGCAGGCCCTGTGCAGGTTACCGCCAGGTTCAGAAGGACTGATTATTTAGCTCTTTTTTTTGTGTTTGTGTGGCTGTGCTTATTGAGAGGCACGGAGCGTGTAGAGACAGATGTTTCCTGTTGCCGGAGTGTGACTGTCTGTGTGCTGCGTGGACGTGTGCGGCGGCTGAGTGTTCACTGAGCGATGAAACGGCATGAGGAGGGGGGGAAATGCTGTTTTCTATTTTTTTTTTCTGCGAGGCTAATACTCAAAAACATGAGGTTTGTGGAAAAGCTAGTTCTATGGAAAGAAAAAAAAAAACCTTCTGAGTCACTGACTGACGTCCAGCTGCATCCACTTCTGCTTCTTCAGCAGATATCGAGCCCTGAGAGTTGAGACACGATGGGAGCGGAATGCTGAGGTTTTTCTGGTCGCGTCGTAAGAGCTGGTGAGAGGAGGACGCTCTCTTGATTGACATCTGTAGCCCAGATATCACACAGCCTGATGCCACTGAAATCCAGTTCTCCAATCTGACGCTCAACACGATGTGATTATTAAGACTCTGCAGCAGGAGGTGCGGTATAGCCATAATGCTGCTTTTAAAATAAAGTTATGTTCTGTTTTGACCCCAACCGCATCATTGCTTTACATTATATGTATATAACACCTGATCCGTAGCGCAACAGTTCAAAATGGCTGCTTCGCCACTAGAATGAGTTGTAAATTGCACATTTTTGCATAATTCTTTGGACTTCAACAGTAATTAAGCATACAAAATGATGTGTGTACTACTTCATAAACAACAGCATAAGCCAGAAAGTAAACATGAAGCATAAAAAGTGCCATTTATGTTTTACATACCATATTTATTTAATGATTCATATAATGATCTTCATTACAGAAATTATTTGTTCTATATCTTCTTCTTGTTTATTGCTTTACAGTAAAATGCATTGGTAAGATACATCGACAGCAAGACAATACATTCATATAAGTTATACACAGACATCTTTAGTCTCATAGTAACTATATTCTATGGTTTTCCATTCATTTATTTATTGTTCTGATTGGTAACCCCACATTGTTTGGTGCTCACAGTGCATTAGGTCGAACAAACATCGCTGTGCGTATGGATGTGTGCATGTGTGTGCATGCGTGTGGTTGGAAGTGAACAGGGTGTGCGTATGTACATCAGTAAGTCCATTTAAATTCGAGTTCATTTAAGGCTCCCGTTTTAACCTTATAAAAGTGACTCCCAGTAAAGAGGTATTTGAACTAAATATAAAATGATTTTGAACTATTAATAAGATAGCAATTAATATGATATCGTCAAACATTGCAATTCATAATTATAACAGTGATAAAAGAGTGTGCACAGCACCCAGAAAAAGCATGAAGAATATTTTAAGGTCAGGGAGGTTGTGTGAGGTCATTTCCTCCACCTGCACTGGGCTAAGCTCCAGTGGACTAGCAGCTGTGGGCCTCAGGGGACACTATCATGAGCAAAGAAGAGAACAAGACAAATCACTTTTTCTCTTTGCTGTGGAGAAAATAAAAAGTACAGGGTAAAGGAATCAGCACTGGCTTCTCCTACCACCGGCCCATCCTTGTTTTGTCTTTCATGGACACCCGTCCAGTCCTCAGTGAAGAATCGAAGAATTACAGGGTTCAATCTGTTCAGTATGGAAAACATTACGTTTTTCTGAGATTCCGTTTGTAGAACATGTTACGGTCCCCATAAACATAGTTCAGAACAATGCTGCAATGTCCTACGTGCTTGGTATCTCAAACCAACACAACCAACAGAAAAGACACCTGTTAATTCTTTTAACTCTTTTAAAGTACTCGTAACCACTTCTGCGAAAACTTCACAAGACAACCACTGTATGTGCCTTTCTTCGAAACTTCATAACATTCAGTTGTCTTAGTTTGAGTCTATGTGCCTGCGTGCAAGTGTGTGATTCAAATAAATGTAAACCCGTGAAGAGCTCAAGATAGCAACTCATGCAATAAGTAAAACTCACAAAGCCACTACAGGGAGATAAATGAGAATTAATCTCAAAAAAGGCTCATCCCTTTCAATGTAGTGGCAAAACCACACAATTAAGTTTGAATTAAGACAGACCCGAATATGGACTTAGGGCCAGTCGTATTAAAGCCTTTTGCACGTGTTAACGTTTTTTGCACATGTAATTTCAGTGACGGATTTGTGATTGAAGCAAACCAATCATGTCTCTTTCACCAGCAAAACAGTTTTGCATGTTCTTCAGTAAACCAGGCCCTCTGTGTTTTAATAATGACTTAAATAACTGCATGTACACAATCGTGCACTGCTTTACGAGCCTGGATTACAATGAAAAGTACGATAAGCTGCTATTTCA
Organism: Albula glossodonta; assembly: GCA_019788955.1. Classification (NCBI taxonomy): domain Eukaryota; kingdom Metazoa; phylum Chordata; class Actinopteri; order Albuliformes; family Albulidae; genus Albula; species Albula glossodonta. Next base: position 316,866 of record JAFBMS010000102.1, on the reverse strand, counting down.
CATCATCGACTTCATTCATATTTATCTCGCGACCCACTTTTTCCCAGGACAAAGTAGTGGTGGTTCCCTAAGCCATAGTTCAGAACTGACTTTGATAAAGGGAAAAAAAAGAGTGAAGTGAGAAGAACCCTTATGGGGTGAGGGAAGGGGCATTAGCGTCAGTCCTTGGGAATGCATATTATATTATCGCCTGTTGCCGGGAAACCATCACCAGGGCTTTTCTTATTGAGATTGCATATATATGTACTTTGCAAACACCTGCCCTTTCAGCAGTGACACAGCGACACTCACGTTTCAAACACCGACACCGACACCGACACCCACGTGTTCACGACATGACACCAACACGAACGATTTAGACGCGCTGCTCCGGACAGGTGTGTTTCTCCATGTAGATAAAATGACAGAAATCCTCCCACGGCTGTGAGGTGCTCCCCTCCTGGTGTCTGAACCTTACTAGATTCTTACGCAGGGCTTAGGGAGCCCTTCCATCAACCATGCATTTGAACATTCTTACAGTGCCTGGGGCAAAGGTCAGGCTGCCAGGGAGCTGGATGGGACAAACAGGATGCCCCCACCCCATGTCCTCTGCTCCCATCGCACCAAGGAGGAAAGGGCATGTTCTCCACAGGAGAGGAGCACGACTCGTGTATCTCTTATTTACACAGACGACTTCAGAACAGCAGTTAAATTCAAATGGGCACACCCTTCCCCATTTGCTTTCTTGAGACAGATAAGGTAGACAAATATATAGACAGACAGGGCATGTGTGTGCGAGATACCCTAATGGGTCACTCATGACCCATTTGCACCTGATGTAATATGTACAATGTAATATCAATCTCAGGTCAGTCACCCAGAAGTATTCCCACACAATCCCCTTCATATTTACAGTTGATGAAATGAGGTGCAGATCCCGGATCAGTCATTCCCAGGTGGACGCCAGGACCTGATGTGTTCGAGATCCCAGATCAGTCATCCTGAAGTACCCACATATTTACAACAGTGACGGGGGATTACAGATTATAGCCAGCTGTCTTGAGGTGGACAAAGGATCTGATGTAGTGGGTTACAGATCCTGGATCAGTTGTTGTAGAGTGGATAACAGCCACCCTGCTCGGTCCGTAAAGCACCAGTAGCCCTCCTCCTGACTCCAGACATGGTATGAGGGACCAGATTTGGGAACTGACTGCATGGATCAGGGAGACCAGAGTAGTACGGGATGGACAGGGTGGGAGAAGGAGCTTTGGGACCTCATTCGACACCGATGAGCCAATGAGAGAAGACCCTTGTGCTTCACCCATGCTCCACTTCTTCCGCAGGTCACACCCTGGCTGGGTCTCAATCGTAAAGCAGCAGTTTATGCAGGCTGCATTTTCACAATTTTCAACACTCGCCCATCGCCGAGTTTCCTTAACTAAAACACATAAAAATGTGTCGAAAATTGGCCATACTTGAAGGCGGTGCTTGACGTATCTTTCTGTTGGTACGATTTCAAATAAGTCTGTGCGAAGACCTCAGAAAATGATATTTGATTCCATTAAAAAGGTGATGACTAGGGTCATCATTTTATTTAGCCGATATCACCAGGAAGTTCATTACAACAAGTGTGATAAATCAAGCACTTGATATGATTATAACTAAAACGTAATGATGTGTATCTCAAATTTGAATAACAGACTTAATTTTTTTTGTGACTTGCTTCTGTGACTAACTAGCTAATAAGCTAATCGCCAGTCTGGTCCATAGAGCTAAGGTAATGTTATGTTAGCCGCCAAGTGTTCAGTGTGTTCAAATGATAATAATTGTAGATTTTTTGCAAAACAATTATGATTTGGGTTTACTAAACACAGTCAACATTAGCCTTCAGCTGACACTTGTGTACACTGATGCCGTGTGCAGAGTTCAGTCGCTGTCTGACACTGTATGCCTTTTTCGGCTTCGAAGCTTCTACACCGCTTTTGGAAAAAGCTACCTCTGTAGAATGCAAGCAGCTGCCTAATGATTGGAACAAACTCCTTCCATCTGTGTCCTGACCAAAACATCGCCCCCTGGTGGAGGTCCAGGAGAGCTTTTGATGGGAACTCACGAGATGAGCGAATGACCTCGCCACGTAAGCCATTTTGTAGCCTGTGTCAGAATGTGACTGGAGGTCCACAGAGGCATTGGACATCAGCCCACTACCGACCCGGTGCTTCATCGTCCGCCTCGGAATTCCTAGGTAGGAAACTGACTCCCCCTTCAGTATCCAAACAATTGACCGTTCTGTAAGTAAAAAGGTACTTTCTTGAGACATCACACACACACACATACACACAGATACACCACATACACTTAACAGTACATGTGCAAATGCGCACTCACACTCACAAAACTCTCCCACTCACATCAGAATTTGTAACTTGTTGAGATAACGTCTCATTGTAATGCATCACTGTTTGTGCAGCTGTCTCTCACAGCCAAAGAGGGTGCATCTTTCCCTAAGTAGGGGCCACAAAGGGGCGCGGTAACCCCCAGCTGTCCAAGGCCCCCCCCTTACTGCACCACTCAAGGAAGGACTGGAATGTTTCCCGAACCAAAACATCACAAAACGTTGTTGTTTTCTTTTTTTTTTTTTTTTTTTTTTCTTACGACCTACTTCTAAAGTGCAACATGTTCTCCTGACATGTTTCCTGTTACTCTTTTACATTTAAATAATAATAAAAAAAACATTACATGAAATTATGAAATAATTTCAAAAGTTTTACATTGTGCAGCGCTGCCAGTAGATATGTTTGATGCATGTCTGACGCTGAGCTGCCCGACCAAAATACAATCATCTAAAAAAGTGCGGTAGAAAAAGGGAATGGAGTGCAACAACGTACAGCGGAGAGGAAAGACAGAGTTCCCCATCAGAATGACACAAACATGCAAGTTAGGGACGGACTCCGGCTGATTGGCAGTTCAGAGTGCAGAGTTCAAAGTTCAGAGGGAGTACCTCCATTGGGGTTCCTCATGGGGGGGGGGGGACAGGGGTGGAGAAGGTCTCCACTTGGCTGAGACATTGATGGAGAAGTGATAATGCAACTCACCTCCCACCCCCCACCCCCCACCCCCCCAGAGAGAGATGGTGGTATCTCCCCTAGGTTGACAGTTTCCGGAAAAAGAGATGGTGTAGTTTTGTGTCGGGTTGAAACATTCTCGGGGAGGATGTATGATAGACACTGGCTGAGATTGATGTTCTGTGTAGGAGATGGAAAACCCTTGGCTCCATTCCAACATCCACCCAAGACCAAGAGTCCAAACAGAGCATAAAGAAAAGATGTCCACGTTGTAGGACCATAGGGAATATGGGTAGAGGCAAAAGGGCCAGGGCCTTGGGAGGCCAAAGCTGGGATGCTAACAAGGGAAGGAGTAAAGACTAGCGGTCAAGAGGGAATGTTGAATTCAGATGGGGTGGGGGGGGGGGGGGGGGGGGGGGGGGGGGGGGGGGGGGGGGGGCGGGGTTGATAGCGAGGTCTATGGCTCCTGGCACATGGGTAGGTTGACGAAGGTGAAGACGTTGTACTCGATCATGATGGAGAAGCACAGGAACACGGCGTACATGATCATCACGTACAGCCCCAGCCTAAAATCCAGCCTCCACCTGTTCAGGTGGATCCCCAGAATCTGTGGGTGGAGAAACGGAACATGGAAAATCCGCACAGAGGGTGAAAGCTTCATGAAGGTCTACGCCTACCCACTAGGGATGTTAAAGTTCACTTAACTCATGTTTCAGTTCACAACTCGCTTCAATACAAAAAGAGGAAAAAACCAACAACTGGAAATAATAAAGAAATATCTAATGGGGAAAAAACATTTTCTTAACATAGAAATGAGGACACAGCAAAGGTCAAAGCTATAAAGACACAAAGAGCAATAGTAATTCCTTGAGAACAATTATATTCAACCTGAAGAATTTGTTTCTTCCTCTTTTGCATTGTTGCACAGATATAATTGTTGGGGAGATTTCGCTGTAGATGTTTTAGCATTTTAAAAGTGCTGCCACGGGCAAAAACTATTTGTGTGGAACAATGCCTGTGTGGAGAGTCATAATTTAGGCGTTATGTTTTCTGGCATCATGAAAATAAAGTTGTTTCCTTTCTAATTTTTTATGATTGGTCTTCTTTTTTTAATAATTTAAGGCGTCATCAAACAAACAGCCTGAATTAGCATGTTTTATTTAAAACAACAGTATGTGTTCCTGTTTTTTTCAAACAGTATGTGAAGTAGAAGATGCTGACTGCCTCCATACAGGCACTGATATATGCCTCTTAACTCTTCACATGCCTCTTAAAATAAACTTTTTTTCAAGAAGTAATACATGACTTCAGCCGATTGAATATTGTTTCAAAGTTTCTCCAGCTAAATAACATTTTTGCATTTTGTGGAAAGCAAGTCTTTGATACACTGCTAAAGTTTAAGCAAATGTAATTTGGATTCTTGAACTCCATGTGCACCATGGAGTTCTACCGAGCTGCGGTTCACTAAACATGTAACATGAACTATGGCCCCATACTGAAATAAAACAGTGTAGGTTAGGTGAACCATTACATTCCATTTGGCTATGAACAGCTACACACTGATAGAATATGCATTATCTCTAGCGTTTAATAAGTCACTTATAAAATGGTTCGTACAAAAGCATGGCAGTTCAGTGTCTGGCTGTCTAAAATCTGCCAAAATGATTTATTTGGCAACTCCTATACCCAATACAATTCTGATGTTTGAACTCACAAAGAATATAAAGCTAAATGCTGTATATATAATTGTAGCGGTGAGTCACTGTCTTGCCACCACATATCAATCACACCAATTAAGTTGCTGCAGTCGGCCCACCTTATCTGTGGTTTGGCCAACCACGGTTCGAAAATATTTTTTAAAAATCCTGAACATTCTTGAAAAAAATTCCTGCACCCAGCATATGCTAGAGTACTGAAGTCAGTATGAGTCATGTGGGTTGCAGCAGTTCTTTGTTATGCGTATAGGTGGGGATTCAATTCAAGAACATGTATAGGGTAAAATTATGCCATTTTATATAAGTGTCCTGAGCATCCACAGTTTTTGGTCATCCACGGGGGTCCTGGAACCATATACTCATGGATAAGGCAGGCCGACTGTATAAATAAATACATTTTAGAATGTAATGTTTATAATGCCATAGTGTTCATAAAATTTCAGAATGTGCAACAATGCATGTATCTTTATTTCCTGTCTGGTATGGTGAGATAAAATGAAAATACCCATACAGAGCGGAAAATGAAGCTGAATCTATTCTTAATACTATTCTTAATACAAGCCTATTTTTAATACTGGACATACTGACAGGACATTAGAATATGTGTTAGGATAATTGAACTGATTCGAACTGAATAACTGATTGTGGCACTTCTTGTTACTGGCTATACTGAGCGCTGTATCTCTCTCGTCTCTTTTCCTACTGCTCTTATGAGCTTACTTAATGAACTTGTACATACTGTTTCGTCACTCTGGATGACAGTGCGGTTTCAGTGGATGAGATTGAGTGTAATACACTTACGGTGAGGGCCACAGACCCCAGCAGTAGGACCACAGAGTAAAGCAAGCCCCGACTGTTGATCTGGACCTGCAGGGGGAACACGAGAGAGGTGTGCCGCGCTTCATGATGCAGAAACCTGTGACTCAAGAACAAAGCTCCAAAACCACAGATCGAACACAGTTGCGACCCGCCAGAAACAGTGAGGCGGTTTGAGGAACTTTAAATTGAAGAAGTTACATTTATTTACCATTGCCCCATGAGTAATAAGATCATGAGTAATTTTTGCTACACGAGGGGAAAAATACATGCAGGCGTGTGAAGACTAGAGTAAAGCAAAAGATATGTGCAATTTGCATGGAACGACTCTGAATGGGGAAAAAATATCAGATTCGGAGAGTTTTTGCTGTATCATTCAGCGAGAGGAAGAACAAATAAGCCCTAGAATATGATGAAACCAAATGACCTGTGAGGAAATGTTATGACAAAATTTCAGTTCACTCAGTGGACAGGAGCTGCTCGTTGAGCTGTTTTTTTTAATTGTTAAAAAAAGTATTTCTGTTTCTGTTCTTCAAAAATGTGAGACAATCAATTTGACAGTCTTGCATTTGTCACATTAAGATTCTGAATGGCAATGAGGCAGGTTGTTTTCTCTGCCAAATGTTGAAAGGTTGAATTTTTGAATGCTCTGTGCCTAATTTAAACCAATCTTAAGGCAGTGCAGTATCACGAAAGTGCCAGTAAATAGTATCTTTCCCCAAGTGTCAGTTTGTACCTTAAGGTGCTGCATAAGTGGCTGGTAAATTTGCATTCCCATCGCCTATTCTCTGTTGTAATATTTCCTTTTTTTGTAATGGCTAGCTCTCTTTCCAATTAAAGAGGACTTCTAAGGATTTAGAAAGCCCAAGGGTTGCAAAAACGGGTCATTTGAAATTTGGAGAAATGAAAAAAATAGGTTTAAGCTTCTCTGTAACCCTCCAAACCTTCCTACTGTCTGAATGAAGAAAAAGTACATAAGGAGAGTGGCTTGGCCGGTGGTTGTATGCCCCTGGAGAAATCATTTTAATTCTAGCAGATTAATAAACACTTCTAGTGTTGAAATGTATCAAATCCGTTACTTTCAGCTACAGCCAGTAGGCACTTTGTTTGGAGAGATTCCTCTGTTCTCATGAGGGAACATGGGTAAGGGTCATGGTTTGACGCTAATGCCCCAGGGCAGTTTGACAGTGGGTTGTTTATAAAACCTAAAATTCGCTCAAGGCGGCAGATGTGAATTTCACCCAATGATCGCCAACATTGTTTTTTTTCTATTTGCCGCAAACATTTGCTAAAATTAGCTAAAAGTCTAAAAAGGAAGTTGGCAGCAAGCAAGACAATTGATACTCGCTTTGGTGTTTAATTAACAGAGTTAACACTGTTCTTACCTTTTAAAGGCAATCCACTGATTTATCTGCAATGAAAATTACACTCCCTCTCTTTGTCTTATCCATCTCCATTAAGATAAATGTAATTGGCAAACAGAGCAGAATGTTCTGCTGCTGTGAAAATATGCCTTGTTTAGATGCCAGATGGTGGGAATCGTACCTCAGAGCCGTAATCCACAGCCACGGTCTGAATTGCCCAGGGAACCCCCAGGCCCACCAGGATGTCAAAGACGTTGCTGCCGATGGTGTTGGAGACTGCCATGTCCCCTAGGCCTGCAGAGAAGAGATACTTTACTGATAATCACACCTGACAGGCACACAGGTACACACACACACACACACACACACAGCACCAGCTCTTTGACATGCATACACACACACACAAACCCATACATAAATACACACACACACACATTACAAATATAGACAAGCTCACATCTAAAACACACACTTGCTCTCTCTTTCCCTCTCTCTCACACACACACACACACACACACACACACACATTACACATATAGGTAAGCTTACATCTAAATAAACTCTCACACACACGCACATTACAAATGTAGACTAGCTCAAATCTAAATAAACACACTCTTTCTCTCTCTCTCTCTTTCTCACACACATACACACACACACATACCTTGTCTGGCGACGATGAGACTGGCGATACAGTCTGGAACACTAGTGCCCGCTGCCAGAAATGTGATACCCATGATGACATCAGGGATCCCCAGGGTGTAGCCAATTATCGTCACCTGCGCACAATCGTGAGACACGTTAGTGACCTCACACCTACACACCAACACACACCGTTTTATTCTCAAGAGGTTAAGGTTAAAGTAATCTTTATTATCCCCGAGGGGCAATGTTTTGCACAGCCAGAGGTAAATACAGTCATCATCAACAATCAACACACAAACAGATTTATGTTTTACAAAAAAACATTAATTACATAATATACAAGTTGTGCATAGAATATCTGGCAGTTTGGGCACGCCCAGACAAATATGTGTACAAAAGACCTTTTTAACTACTCATGGATGTACATTTATGTTTACATGTACAGATTATGCATTTTATACATGACCTACATTAGGTAAAAGTGAATTATGCAGCTGAATTCTAAACTCTTGTTTCAAAACAGTGACAACAGCCAGAAATTATGCACAGAAAGTAAAAATCTCAAAAGGAATCAGATTCTATAAACTGTATTTTGACGTTAAGTTCCAGATTGACTACATGTAAAACCTGTATGAGATTATTTAGCAGTGAAATATATTTAAAGAGGAGGAAAACCTTGTAGCAAAGCTCTAAAGAAGGGAAACAGAGTTGAGTATTCTTAAGCGATACTTTTCCAAAAGGAATGAAAGTGTAAAACCACAGGAGACAGAATTGCAGTTATAACTGATTTAGGGGACAATCTGAGAAAATCTGTACTTCCTGTCTGACATATTCGCAACCAAAAGGTTCAATCACTCTGTCTACAGGATTTGGCCTCTGAAGGACCCTGGAACATACATATAGAGGTACATCAACAGTAATATCATTTGCAAAAATATCTGAAAAAAGACTGAAATAATCAAACAAGGAAAGAAAATAAAAAATAATGGCTCGATTGATTAAAGATTTCCTCCTTAAACATGAAAATGCAAAGCGGGATAAGCTCCTCTTCACAAAGCGAATAAGGGCGACATCTGCTGGCATAAAGGGGCCATGGCAGTGGCAGAGCACACACTGTGTAGATCACAGCGGATACATTACACAGTGTGGATACAACGCATCTCATCCCTGCCCCAAAGCGCTGCCCTCTCTGTCATGGGACAGCAGCACAGTCCGGTGTTCTCAACGATAACCCAATAACACCGCAACAGACGGCCGGAGAAGGCCACATGCTTCAAAGCATTGTGGAACTGCACCATTCTGTTGTTTTGTGTGTTAACATAAAAAGTGGAGATAAGAGTTTTGATATTTTGCTGTGAAAATACTTATACCACAGTATGGGTGTAGTATTTTCACGTGGGAGGCGCTGTGTTGATTACCCTATCTCGCTGTTCGACTCAGCTGGAAAACCCCCTTGTGGTAAACAGGAGTTCAAGCCAGCTCACTTTCGAGCAGTGAGAATCCCCTTTCCAAAGTTTAACACAGGCACATGGGAGAGCGGTTAAATGCTAGGTACTGCTTCCCTAATTCTGGCAGTCATTGGCGTAAGAAGGGAGGTACTCGAGCTGAGCGGTCAGAGGTATTTTTTCCACCACAGACTGAGACTGTGCCTGTACAATCGAGGGAAATGGCTACCCACTGCCAGGCTGAGCAGATTTTACCTCACGGTAACCTCAAGTCTTTCTATTTTTTGTGTTTAATGGCCTTTGGCCAGGTGGTTTATTATTGGGACTTTTGAGCTGGTTGAAGTCCCCTTGGAACATGTAGCCATTATGTCTGATTCAAGATTGTGAAGAAGTCACAATATTTTTATACTTTTTACAATCCCAGCATAAAGATTTACTCATTTTTTTTACCGTGCTAGGCTTAAAGTTGCCTCCTGTTCTAGAGGGTTTTTACTGGAAGCTCACTGGGAAACTGTTAGTTTCAGTCCAAATGATAGCAAAACCTTGGCACGTGCAGCGAAGCCACCTTCAGTTACTGCTGACCCTCAGTAGAACCAGAAATACTGGACTATTTATTTTACACACAGCTGTATAGTCTAGTCATTGCTAACCAATGGCACAATGGAGTGTGCGTCCATTTTGGTCTATAACCTAAGGACCTTAACATAAACTGTAACTCTGCTTCTAGACTCACACCCAAAGACTTTTTAAACCGGTGACAGTATAAGTTTCAGTTAAGATCTACAGGCTTCTAGCTTAATATACGCAGGACAGAGAGACCAGTAACTGACAGCATTTACAACTATAGAACACTGCTTCAGCCTTTGGTGACAGCACTCAACAAGCAGAGGTGACCTGTCCGATATTAAATCCAGATTAAACTTCCTTGGATTCATCTGGTTATCATACATGGCCATTTCGTAGATGTTTTTGTAGATGATATAAGCTGAACTCCATACACAGAGAAATATTCCATTCCACATTCCACATTTAGGTGCTCTTCATATGAAAATAATGACAAACCTGTTTTTAGCCCACATACCCTGAGGACACCTGAAATAATTCCTGATCTGGAAGCATTAGGCCGCGCACAAAATTTCAGACTGCAAAGCAGAGCTTCAAGGCAGAATTAGCACTTAGCGCTGGGTAATCTAAGCCCATTTTAGTGACATGATTTGTGACTGAAGCAAACATACTTCCAAAATCAATCGCAAACTCTCTTAGTCTTCTGACGCCAACAAAATGTTTTGTACAAAATGCTTTAATAAATTAGGCCCTTAAACCTGTGGAACAGAGATCTCAGACACCATGTTTACACCTGTAAAATAGAACGGTTAGCCTAATACAATGTTGACACCTGTAAAACAAAGATTTAAGACAATCGTAGCATTTATACCCATAGAACAGACATTTAAGACATTGCCGTATATACATGTAAAATCAGCTTTATACCACATGCTGCAGCATGTTCACCTGTACAACCTGATAATTACGATAGACACAACCTGTAGGGCAGAACTTGACGCCAAGCGACATTTACACCTGTAGCAGAAATTTAGGTTAGAGAAAAAATCCACACATGTAGAACAGACATTGAAAACAGACAAAACATTCACAATTGCACACAGACATTTGCACAATTTCTTGAACACAGCTTTCAGCCAGACGTAATATTGACACTTCTATTCGATTGTAACATTTCTGTTTGTGAACACAGCTTTAAGCTAGACAAAAATCTCCACCCCCAATGCAGACAAACGCTCTTCTTTTTTCTTCTGCAAGACGCATAGGAACAGGGGCTACTGATTACTGAGAGAAAAGCTAAACCAGGGACAAGTCTGAAAACCAGGGCACAAAAATAAAACTAATACATTTCAGAGGGATAAATATCTAAGATGCTGCAAGAACTCATCTAAAATTCTCAAAATCTTTGCCAGTTTAATTTAGCAAAACTTTTAATCCTATTTTCTTCCTGTTGTGTACATGCTCTGAAACTCATTTGCATGTTAAGATAAAACATGATTATTTACTTGCTGTTTCTCTGTGCAAAGGAAAAGCTTGTTTTGCATAAGCCATGAAAGCCAGCTTTCAGTAAACGATTGAGGTAATCGCTTCTTAATGAGCTGCACAGGCCGACTCAATGTCGGCCTAGCTGCCATTCTGAAATGCAAGCCAAACATTTAATACAACAGTTTATATTAAAGTATGTACAAACAGAGAAACTAATGTATGCTTTTAATTTAGCATTTTTACCTTACAAATACGGCGTTGTTCACGAAGCACAAGACTGTGTTAACCCAAATCAAAACTTTCTTAAATGACTGCTGTATCAATATTAATACAATTTGTATTATATAGATTTATACTCATTATACATTAAGAGGAAGGGTGTATTTTGCAGTATTTAGGCTAAACAGTACTGCATAAAATTGAATGCTAAATAAAATTACATATTTAAAAAATGGGGCCAAATTTGAGGGTGCAAAATGGGAACTGTAGATATATTTGACCTAAAACATATTTCGCCAAGCACAGCTTCTTTGTAATCTGCAGTCCATGATCCAAGTTCTGCATTCAGAAATGTGTATTGACACTCATATGTTCTGAGTTTCTCTCACACACCCTTATATTAACGCTGGCGCTTATAACATACACGCTCAAATCACTCACCATCCACACCATCAGGTAAGAGAAGATGGCGATCCACATCGTGGAGAGGAAGAAAGACAGCATGAAGCAACGCTCCCAGCGTGGCTTGGCGCAGTTCGGCACAGTGAAGTACAGCAGCAGCAGGACTGGCCAGGAGACGATCCACTTCACCTTGTCAAGCACGCCCCCTGCAGGAGAGAGAGAACAACAACAACAAAACTCCTAAAGCAATAGTTCTCTCCTCAATCGGTGGAGCTGGCCTGACACGATATGGTAGACGTCGTCATCCTGTCATCCAAATGACTAAGTCATTTGGGAGGCAGATGCCAGACAAATTCTGCCAAACTGTCTAGCCTGTCTAGCCCTTTCCCGCTGATTCAGTAGTTGTGGATTCTCAAACTCAATGACAGGCAGAGTGCAAGCTGTGATGGAGGCAAACAATGGGTATACCAATTACTGAGAAATTTTGACTTTCAGTAATGACTAACAAACAGGGATTAGTGGAAAAATTACATAATCTTGTTTGACAAATATCATTTGAGTAAAAAAAAAAAAAGTTGTATTAGTTTTTGGTAAATTATGAAATGAAAGAGCTCTTGGTGAAGAGCTCAGAACACAAGACCCTACGTGTGTGTGTAGCCATGGTAATCAAAACTGGTTGCCAGGTGGGTCATTTTCAGTATGGCACCTTCAGACTATGGCCTGCTGCCTTGTAGGGAGGCATATAGCTGGCTCAAAACGACACAGACTAAAGCATGCTTGTTTTGACCAGCAATAACAGAAAATTACAAATCTACATCATTTAATTGCAAAATAACCTCAAGGGGGTATACCCTTAATATGATGATTTTTCTGGGCCATAAATGATTACTATGAGGACAGGTAAATGTAATTTTTTGCATTTTTTTACTGGTCTAATTATGGTCACTGATAACTGTCAAATCACTGGTCACAAAAACTGTCAGATAACAACAGCTCTGAAATCAGAAATTTTTTTAGACAAAAAAGGGAATAAGTTGTAGTGAAATCTATTTTTTCAATGTTTCAATATTTAATAATCCAAAATAAATAACACATATCTGATATAGACCATATCTCGCCAGTCATACTACTGTGCTATATCGGACCGTTAGTCTTATCCAAACCAAGCGTCATGACAAAACTAATGTGTTGTGTACAGTAGTACACTGCTGATGGTGCCCATGCTGTAGCACATCACAATGACGGCAGGGTTCGACCCTGGGCAAGTAAAGATGGCAACTGACCTGCCTGATGGGGCAAAGTGACAGTTTGGCATTTAAGTTCAGTTCATTTCAGTTCAGTTCAATATGTCCAGTTTCTATTTCACAAAACGTGCCCAGATGGATCAGGATGGCAGGAGCTGACTGAGCGAGTGACAAACGGTGTGGACATAAGATCTGTGGAATGAAGCAGGTTACCTCAAGAGCTATAACAAATCGCAGCAAGAACCAATCAGGAAAGACTACGATAACCGATAGCCAATAGCGTTAGGCTCACAAAGCAGAACATTAGTGTGGTGTGACTTCACAATGCTGTCGAAGGCCCTTCTTGTGGCAGTTTAGGCCTTACAATGCAGAGTCTTATTTCAGCAAATCAATGTGTCTGTTCTCACTCAGAGATCACAGACTATTGTTAAAATGCTTTTCACAAAATCAATGCAATGTGCTTCTCCCTTCAAATGCCATTTGTGTTAATTTTACTGAGATGAGAAACTTAAAGTTGGTAGTCTCATTGTTCACCTTAAATGGGAGCTGTCCTTTTCATTCTTTTTGTCCATTATTGCATAAGTGTACCCTTAAGCTAGTGCTGAATTTCCTTCCATTCAACGTTCAGTGTTTCAGCATTACAATTAGCAATCACACCAAAATACATTTTCCTTTTAATCCCTGATAAAGCTGTTTTCTTTAACATTCACTCTTCTGTGATCAGTACTTTTTTTTTTTTAATTGACCTCCTATTCTTTTGTACCTTCACTTTATGAAGTGCATTCTGGGAATGAAACTTTATTTTGACCCACTACAAAAAACAGATAGAGACCAGATATTAGCTTTCGTGTCACACTTTTCATTAATTAAGCCTTAGTGTTTGCAGAAGGCGGCTGAGAGATGTGGCAGCCGAAATAATCGATAAAAAGAACTACCTCCGACTTAAGCACTGTCACCAGACACACAAAATGAATAAATGCGGCCATATGCAGAGGTTATACAATATAACTTTATATTTAACATTTAATGATTAATGACTCTGAAGGAGTGCGTAGTGATTATGGCACAGTAGTGAAGTATGATGGATAGGGAGCTGGGCTTGTAAGCCCAAGGTTTCAAATTCAGCTCCCAGGTAGAGCGTTCCTGTTGTAAGGAACTCGCTTTAGTAAATACCCGGCTGTAGAAAAGCTAAGTGTGTTGGTCGCTCTGGATAAGAGAGTGTGCCGAATAGCTGGATGTACCCATTATGTTTATTTGGATGTGCATGAAAAGTGTCAGTCTTGAAACAGTCTTGTAATCTGCAACTTTCAACCCAACAGCACACCATTATCTCTTCCTTTTTCAAGAAGCATTTACTGAAAACGAACCCATTGCATTTTTCTTAAGGAAATTTGTGATGAAATAAGGGGCGTGGTTAAACAGTGCTGGGATAAAGCATCCAAACAGCTACAAGATATTCATGAAGGGGGCGGGGGTGAAGACTGAACATCTGAAGCCAGCATAGAGACGCAGATGAGTTAAAGTAGCTTCCTGTGCCTTCCCACGCCCACCAAGATTCAGGATTATCGCAAAAGGCATGAAGACAGAAAGCTGCACAAGAACGGGTCATTTACTTCGACAAATACTGCCTAAGAATGATGATGCACAGAATTCCAGAAAGTACCATCAGCTTTGTTTGCGGGGGTCTCTCACCTGGGATGGAGAAGGGAGAGGACACTTCGCTCTCTTTCTCCTCTACCTGTTTGTCTTCCGGAACATTCCCGTTCTCCAAGTTGTCCACCTTCCCATCAGCCACCACGGTATCCACTCCATTGGAAACCTGCACCAACCTCTGCAAAGACCCACAGGCCAACCACCAAACAGCGACGCAAGAGAGGGGAAAACGCTCAGTAAAACAAATACATATTTATTATGTATGTCATTTATTTATTTTACACATGGTCCAGGTCTCTCTTGCAAAAGAGATTCCGAATCTCAATGAGACATCCTGGTTAAATAAAGGTAAATAAAAAAAAAATGTTTTTATGGATGTACACCCCCTTTCCCTTCGCTGTAGGCCTGACTGTTGTATCATTGTAATTCCTCACTCATTCAAGGAGCATGATGGGAGTTTTGAAACCCATCCCTGCACTCTAGAGACTTTCCAGATCTTTCCACTGTCTGCCTCTACCTCCCCGTCCCCCTGCCCTCACACCGTTTCCCAGGCAGACCCAGCAGCCCTCCCCCACCTCGTTGATGATGAGGCGGCTGGCCATTCGGAGGCGGGTCTTGGGGCCGAAGTGGTTGGTGATCATGACACGGAGTCCGGCCTCGGGGAAGCGGTAGTTTGAAGGGCTGGGGCTGGGGCTGGTCACCTCCACCGTCTCCCCGGAGCCCTGGTCATATGTCTTACTGGGCTTCACTGAAAACACATACGCACTGTCACACACGGCAAATGCACACATGGGCCAGACATGCTTCTGCACTGTCGATCACAACAAGACAAAGACACTCACACATGCATTCACACACATACACACATGCAGACACACACACATACAGACACTCACAAATATATTCACAGACAGTGTGTGTGCATGTATGCAGAGTCAATGATACACATAAACATACAAACAGCCTAAGCGCAAACACACATGCGCACACACACACACACACACACACACACACATACTCACACACACACACACACAAACACACACACACACACACACACACACACACACACACACACACACACACACACACACATACTCACATGCACGCACAAAAAAAAATTGGAATGAATACAAAATTGTGAATGCCAGATGTAACATTTACATCTACGAAGAACATAAAATCATACGATCATGAAACGAGGAAATCCAATGAACTACAATAATCTATCTATCCTACAATAAGTTCTATAGCTGTGTAAGGGCACACACACACACCCACACACACACACAGACACACACTCCAATGGCACACATAAGGGTGTCACACTCAAAGCCCTGGCTGTGAGACACTCGACCCCCTACTGAGGAGAGCAGAAGACTCGCCACTTTGCCTTCGGGACATTTTCACATTTAATCAGCGCAGTTAAAAGTGAGATCAAATAGAAACTTTGGCTCTTTCACAAACCATCAGCTTCACCCTCAAAGCAGACCAGCATCAAGAGTTCAAATCCGGCTACGGCCTGACACATTCTGAGCTTGAGCACCATTACCCGTTTAATCGTTCTATGAAAGGGACCTCAAAACCGATGAATGGAAGGGATTAAAAACATTTTTTCAAAATATAACTACCCCAGCTATTTCCTTAAACGAGTCCAGCCAACGGGGTCACACTCACACAAGAAATGACTGGGAAAATAAAAGGAGGAAATGTCAACAGATGACACAAGATGGCACAAGACATGAATGGCGTTAGGTTTAGGAAGGCTAAGCAGACAGGCTTTTCTGAGCTCGTTAAGTTAGTTCTTGGTTTAGCTCATGACGGCAGAGGGAGCCAGAGAAGACGGACTGAGCTGTTTCAGTAGGTGTTATAATAGAGATCGGCAAGGTCAAAAGAAATTGGGGTAAGAGTAAGAGATGGACTGACAGTGCAGCTTGGAAGCAGGAGGGCAGGACAGCCAGGGTGCTGGAGTGACAGGATTCAGAAACCTCCGGCACATCACATCCTATTATATTCATTCATTTAGCAGATACTTTTGGGCAAAGGGGCTATTATGGTAGCACTAACATCGCCACCTGCATATAACCAGGACAACTACAGGCACAAGAACAGAAAAGACGTTAACACTACATACATTTATTGCATTTCGGATTAAATTCAGTGACTAAAAAGGTCAATGAGGTTACATATCAAGAGCACACATACTTGAAAATCTGTTCTTAGTACTGATATAAAGATATACATATTACAATCTATCAATAGCTTTTCAGCTTTAAGTCCCAGCTTCCATCATACCCCACCACACCCAACGACCCAATCAAATTGTCTCCTGGCTCTCTTGAGTCTGACTTTGAGTTGATTGAACTCCTAAGGTATCCGCACATCTCATCTGATACAGTTGCCACAGGAGCAGAAATGGACCCCCCAGCCTGTCTGGTTACCCTTACCTGGATGCAGTAATGGCACTGACGGGTCGTCCCAAACGACCCCATAACATGCATTACCATCCTCCAGTTCGCTGGCCACCGTGTTACCGTTGGCAACGCCCTTGTCCTTCTTCCCTGTGAAGTAGTTCTGCATGCTTGTGTTAAATCTGGACGAGAGAGACACAGCAGGTCACGTGACCTAAGTCACATGATGCAAAGTAACGAAGCCGTTGCTGAAAGTAGAATTGAAATGAAAACAAGGTAGTGGATGTGTGTGTGTGTGTGTGTGTGTGTGTATGTGTGGAAACCCCCATGGCGAAGGCAACATGAAAACCCAAGCCTATTTCAATATAGTTCCTACCTCAGCCTGCCAGTCTCTGAGACCATCTAACAACATCTTCAGCAACAGAAGATCAATGCATTCTTCTTGTTATTCAGAAGTATTGCAATAAAAATACTTGTTTTAAGCTTTGTGATTTCAAACAGTGGTGGGATAATTATGTCCAACAATGAAAAGGAAGGCCAAACTTGGATCTGTACTATTGTTATATAAGAGTTTTGTACCCATCTCTGAATTTACAGTGATCATGCTCTCGCATGAAGTACCTTTCTATCACAGTAATATGAAATGCATTAAAATTCTGTGTTGTAGACACTGGTAAAAACACATCTCTTTCAGCTATATCTGTGAGAGAAAACAAAAACACTGAATTTATGAGTGCCCTTCATTTTCTTACAACCATTAAGCAGCCGACAGAGGTGTGTGCGTGAGTGAATCACACAACGGAAACTCACAATCGAGCTGTGTACTAGCTCTCAGGTTGTGACGCCTCTCACTCTTGACCCCGCCTCTTACTCCTAACCCTGCCGCCCACCTACCTCCCCCCCCGGATGACTCAGACCCCCGGCGAACTCACTTCATGATCAGAATGTAACCAGTGTACATCACCACCAGCACCAAGCTCTCCCACCTAGAAAACACACAGAATAGAGTCCACAGTCAAGAACAGCACAGCAAAACGTTTACCTCAGTTAAAACCCCCACTCCAAAAACAAAAACCCAATCCACTGACCATCATCCCTACACAAAAACTCCCTCTCTTAAAGACCTTAAGTCCCCCACCCCCTCACTATGTCTTGCTGCGGCTGAACAGGAGAAGAGGGTGCTTACCATTCTATCTTCTCATCGTAGATGAACTATAAAAACAGACAGGTTGAGACACAGAGAGAAAGAGAAAGAGATAGAGAGAGTTTATTTATGAAACTGTAGAACCTTATCACAGAGCAATGATCCTCTGGTGATGGGTGGGGGGTGGGGGGGGGGTGGAGGAGAGAGGAGGAGACTCACCACAATCAGAGCTACCACAGACAGGGTGTAGTACAGAGAGTCACGAAACACCGCCCACCGAGTAAGATAGACTACCTACAGTGAGAGTGAGAGACCGCTTTCATTTGATGGTTGTTTTTTGGTACAGCAGAGAAGAGGAAAAGGATAAAAGACAGTGAGATACAAACCTGTCCGGCAAAGATTCCACACACGCCGATGATGCACAGGATGTTGAAAACCGCCGACCCCACGATCGTGCCCACTCCTACGTCGCCGTGGGTGATGAAAACACCTGTGGTGATGAAAGCAAAAGTGGTGAAATTGCATCACCTGTTTCAGGGCTGCACCAGGCATGCCAAAACATGCTTGTGTCATGTGAGCGCTCATCTGAACGTCTGTCTGACCTATGATAGAGGCGAAAAGCTCAGGGGCGGAGCTTCCAGCCGCCATGAAGGTCGCCCCGGCAACATCCTCGCTCAGGTGCAGTTTCTGTACAGGAAACAAGAGGGGAGGAGTCATGGGGGGGCAGAGTCAGTTTTCATTGGAGCTCTCAACAGAACACACTATAGCTGGAGAATATGAGGGACGACAGCCTGAGCTGGCAGTATCAGCAAAAGCTACAGCTTTTTAAAAATGCTTTATTGTGATGCCAAGACACAAATTTCAAAATGGGGATCAAAGACTCGAGCAGAAAAAGGGAAGAAAAGATTCACCCAAAATGCAAATCCTATTATGAGATTTTGCTACTTGCTACAAAAATGCATCTATATAAAACAGATGAAACCAAGACCAGCATTTTCAGTGACATATCAGTCTTCACTGCTCGGTTTCAGAAGAAAGTTACTTGTGTATGTACAACGTGCCTGCTTCTACATATCATCAATATTTCCCATTGTAACTGCATAACACACACAAAGATTTTTACATTTTTCCGCATTCCTTATTTATGCACATATCGTCTCCAATTTTGAGTCTTACCTCACAGATCTTTTCCAGAGACATCACAAAAAAGTCATCGCAGACGATGGCGAGGGCCAGGAACATGTACAAAGCCTGGTACACAAACAAAAGAACAAGATCCCAGGTGAACCAGAGTGAAGAAGCTGTCACAGAAAATACACAGCATCACCTATACCTCTGGCCCTGTGGGGTGAGGTGATTGAAAGAGAACACTCAAATACTGCCAAGCTTTTCTTCTGACCATCTTTTGAACTATCTGTCCTTTGCACCTCATGCCACTGACCTGCCCAGGTCATAAATGTATAGCATGGTAGCATTTAGCAAATGTGTGTGCTCTGGAAGGCAACGCAGTGACACACTTCAGGTAAGAGAGAGTTTCTGTTTCTATTCCATATCTGTCCTACTACATTTGAAAGTTATGTTTTTGATTGCTATGAACAGCGATGAATACTACAGGCTGTTCTGTGGCCAAATATACAGAACCATCAATTGGTAAACAATAAACTAATCAAGAACTGCATGTACAGGTACAAAAAACACAA
This sequence comes from Albula glossodonta, assembly GCA_019788955.1. NCBI lineage: Eukaryota > Metazoa > Chordata > Actinopteri > Albuliformes > Albulidae > Albula > Albula glossodonta. The sequence goes on along the minus strand of JAFBMS010000102.1, from coordinate 297,018 downwards.
ACATACACAGACATGGACCCACACTGACCCACAGGCATGCACACGCACTGACAATCGCAGACACAAACAAATCCACTGTAGGTGATGAAGCTGAATGCAAAATGAGAACATGCAGGGGAATCGGTAAGGAAACACAGTCATCCCAGCCTGGATGAAGAGGAAGAGGAGGGATCGTACCGCCAGAATGTGCAACAGTACGGCTCCTTGCTTGCGTTCCTTGTTGGTGAACAGGTCTTCAGGGAACTCATGGATCGCTGAAAAACCAAAAAAAAAAAAAAACAACAAATTGTCTGTCGGTCAAACAGTTCTCAAAAAGGGCTCAGCCATGGGTCACACTACTGCTCCCCGACAGCCGGGAGTCCACAGCAGCAGGACCTAAAATGGCCCCTTCTTAACAGGGGCTGGAATGGGGTGGGAAGCTCCTCACATTTCATACATCCTTCATGCTACGCCCCCACTGCCTACCTTTGGTTATCAAAGAGAGTAACACCTGCCCTCCTGTAGTACTGTGTGGCCTGTAGAGTGTAAAACAGACCATGACATGCTGGTATGTGTGTAAGAGGAGTGCTACCACATCAACTGCCACGCTCCTGGTGCAGATATCAGGGAGACCACAGTGAATCGACGGACTTCAAATTCAGAGACTTTTCTGCTCCATATCCATGTGATGGATTGTTTCATTATTATTATTTTCTTGACCAAGAAAAAACTAAGAACAGTAAAGGATTGATAGTTGTCAGGAAACAGAAAACATGGAGCCCGTCCATCCTCTGAAACAAAACCTGTGTTATTACTTGACTGTTGTAGTCAAAGTTGTGACATAACTTAGGACAAACATCCCTAAGTACCTAACCATAAGTATAGCTTATGCACATACAAATTTCTAAAAATAAACAATAAGCACAGTCAGGCATAATCCACCTGGATTACATTAAGCCCAAACACAATGGACTTTTGCTCATTATCACATTATAAAATTATATTTTTTTCATGCTAAAAACATTCTAAGGTTCTGCATTATTCATTTGTTTGAAATAGTGCAAGAAAAGGTAAGTCATTTTGCATGAGTTAAATAGCTAATAATGCATTTAAAATAAAGATTCTCAGCATACTAGTGCTGTTTTCCCCTCTTAAAAGGGAGGGAAGGAAGGGAAAAAGTCCAAATATTTTTGGAAGCATAACAAAGCATATGACCCAAATTAGGCTAACGCTGTGCGAATTACCTCTTCACCAAAACTCTGCTCTCAGGATAGAAGTGCCCACCCGTCTTCAACCGCTTTTTAAGGCCTCTTGCAGGTCACCCCAGGACTCAGTCAGGGTGCGCTGGATCAGCCAATCAAAGCCTAGCCTCTAACCCTGCCGAAGGACTGGCCCTCTCACACTGATTATTACTGTCTACTAACCGGGGCAAGGACACTCGAACACTGTGTGGCAGTCGGAGCTATCAACCACATGTACATCATAGTCACTGCCCAGTATGACATATTGTTTTGACAGTTGTTGCTAAATGTTCTACATCTACAAGGTAAAAAAAAAATACATACTAAAGTGAATACCCCATTTCCTTGCAAGAAGAAAGCTAAAATGACAAACTGACAAAGAAAAGCTCTGCTTTCCTGTTTTTAGCTCTTGAATGTAAGTGAGCTATTTTAGACCATGGGCTATATTTTGATAGTCTAAACTGAGTGACTGCTGCCTTGTTTCTTTCAGAACTTTACAGTGATACTATCAGACATGTAGAATGAGACAGTGTCACGGCTGCAAAGGATACATTCTGAGTTAATTTTATATTAACTTTGCCCCATACACAGCTGCTGTGCACTCCTGGGTTTTTGGATAAATGATGCACTAATATTTCGTTACGATATCGTCAAGAGAGTCATGTAGATAACACCCTGGCAGCTGCACCTGGAGCTGAGGTTAGGCATCAAGTGATACTGAGGTAAGAAGGGAACTTCTTTAGTTCGATACCGGAACCTGAAATTAGGAGTATGGCTGATCAGATGAAAAGCACACTCCCCATTGGACACTGAACCAGATCCATCCACCCCAGCCAGCTTCTGATTGGTCATTAGACCTGGTCCATCCACCAGACACCAAATCACTGAAAAAAATGGAGCGCCATATTTTGGGAGAGGTAATCAGTGCCACCAGGCCAGTGGTGGCTGGTGAGCTCGAAACAGGGGAGGAACAAACTTCCCCTTTAAACCTATCATTATTTTCAATCTGTTCCCATTTATCCTTGATTCACAGCAAAACAAATTGTTCACAGAGTAATCAACACCAGCTAATGTAAACAGAGTAAATGGTTACCGATTTTTATTTTGTGATGGAATTATTATTCTTAGCAAACGAGCGTTTGATTTGTTATCCGCTGATGCTTTTAATCTGTCAACAACTGCACTTTCTCCAAACTCGGGCAATGTACCTTAAAAGGATCTGCAAAAAGTCTGCAGTTTATGTACTCATGAAACATCACAGTTTTTGTGCAAACCTTTATCATGCGTCGCACCCGACGCTGATGCAACATACAGATAAAACTGTCTTGTTTCATCCAAGTTTATTCTTTGTAGTCAAATTGACTTTACTACAATTATTTTTCTTTGCGTTCTTTAACACGACAACACGAAACAGCTGAGAGAAAGCTTTGCGATTACTTTTCTATAATAATTCATACAATTGTAATCCCTGTTAATCAATCTCATGTTGTAGCTTTTAAAATAGTATAAATTTTAAAAATTTGTGCTGTTTCATGTGATTTAAATGGTAGAATCTTACACATGAGGTTAACAATTCATTATTCCCTGACTTCAGACAAAGAAAAAGAGTGCAATTATCCAGAAATTACAATACTATGTAGGTATAACAAATGCTACACAGATTAGGAAAGAAAAATATTACTATTACATTACTATTTGATGAAACTGTCTGTTTTTCATTTTATTGCAGATTAAACAAACAATCATTTCATGTTGTGACAGCTGAAATAAAAGATGTCGGACACACACACGCCCTTTTTACATAGTTTCTTGAATAAAGGCATCCTGGCGGGGAAACCGATGTAAAGTTTACTTGTCACCGTCAAGTGCTTCGAACTTATACAACAGCTTGGGAACCTTTATGCCGACTGATTAAAAAACTAATCACCAATTATAACACTGGCCGCTAAAACAGATGACATTATTAGGCTAATAGGGTATATAAAGTGGATACGTATATAAAGTGATACAGTTTGACTATATCTTTCCTTACTGGATCTGGTGGCCATTACTTCCCACATCTGGAATCCTCTCTAGTCAGCATTGTATTGATTATGCTGCAATGGAAGTGTAAAGTCTGTCTGTGTTCTCCCGGTCGTGTACAGTCCTGGATCATACACCAGGGTGAAGGAGGCTGTCCATGCAGTGTGTTAGAGGGCACCCCTCCTGCTTGACCATCTCTACCCAGGACGGAGGTCCTCCCTGCAGGTGCCCTGACCAGCTCCAGCAAGCCAAACCAGCAACCCAGCTGTCTGCTCCAAGAGTGCCTCAAAAATTAAATATCGTTCACCTTCTTAGAAAAATTCCTTATATCACAAGGCAACTCTTCTAAGGGCAAATTTTTCAATTAAGAGCGACAATCACGGCTTGGATATACTATACTCAATGCTTAAAACCTCAGCCATGTATGTGCTCTTTACCAAATTTGTGTGACAGCAATCATATAACAAAGCTACGCTGTGGGGCAGCTCTTTGATATTCCCAGCTGTGTCACCATGGTTACGTTGCGACAGTCAAGCCAAAAGGCACTTGATGCCAGTTGGAGAGATCGATGTAACCGCGACGCTTCTACTCACCCAAGATCCTGGAAGACCCCACCGTACGCAGCTTTTCGATTCAATCAATATCGATCAATTAAAGTACTTGAGCGCACATTTAACTTTTTGTTCCTGACACAATGCAGGCTTGGCTAATTGCCATTAACTTTGTTTTTGAATTCTCCATTAACGATTCCCCCTAATGATTCACTTGTCAGGAGATAATTTAAAGAATTAAAAATGTAACCCATTATTGAGGAACCGGCCATGCAGGACAATAAGGAAAAGAAACCCTTGCTTAATTTGGCTGGTTAATTGTGAATAAGGGACATTTATTTTTCACCGCATGCAGCACCATTTCTTACATAACGCGACTTAAGAGGAAAAATCGTCCCTCAAGACATTAAAAAAGTCTAATTAAGGACAATTATCGGCTTGTTGCAGCTCAGTGGATGAAACTGAGGGTGAAATGAAAACCAGCATGCAAAGTGCTCTCCCAGGACCAGGGCTGGATATTGCTGACCCTGAGCTACGCGAATGTGCATTCAGTAATTTAAGAACAGTTGGATTCTAATGCTGTGGAGGTAACTATCTGACAAGTTCGAGTTAATTTAACTTCAAATGTATGTTATCTACTGGATATAAGAATACAGTATTGCAATGAGTTCCAGTCACAGGGAGCAATACCTGAACACACATACACTAAATGGACATGATGCTTAATGTTTATTAAGATTAAATCATATGCATACAAATATATAAATTATTTTATTTATTACATTAAAAAATATCCTATGAGTAATACCACATAAAACCCAGTGGGAGGGGCCAGAGGAAGGAGGCGGGCTGGATTCATGAGGGGAGGGGCCAGAGGAAGGAGGCAGGCTGAATGCACAGAGGGAGGGGCCAGGGGAAGGAGGTGGGCTGGATGCACAAGGGGAGGGGCCAGGGGAAGGAGGCAGGCTGAATGCACAGAGGGAGGGGCCAGGGGAAGGAGGCGGGATAAAAATTGAATATGGGGTGTTAGGAATGTCTAAAGTTTGTTCATAATTTCTCTTTATGAGTATAGAAGTCCAGCACTTTGTGATTAAGACATTGCATTCTGTAAAGAGACACCTAATGGATCATGTGGAGCTGGGAGGGGTGGAGGGAGGAGCCATCTTATTTGCTCCTCCCATTGGACAGCTGTCAGTTCCTGTTCCTTCTCTCAGCCTGGAGAGACTGTAGGAAGTTGTACAGCAATGGCCTCACTAACAGGCCCGCTCACCTGTTTAACTGTATCTAACACAGCTGTAGGCCATTGTCTCATAACATAACCTGTCAGGTTTGAAAAACACTTTTGGGTTGATGATTTTTTAAGTTTGTTCTTGTTGGCTGACCTGATTTTTGGTCTGTAATTTTGAACTGTTTATTTTTTTTTTCAGTTTTGTGGTTTTTCCATTGATCCCAATGGCCAGTGGCCACACCTACCACTGCACCACAATGATCACAACAGCGTGAGTGTGCATCTCTGTTCTCATGTGCTAGTCCTGTGCCCAGCACCAGTGCCAATAGCTGTGACCAACCTACTTTCCTATACACAGCATTTTGGGGCTTGTGACATACCAAACACCCGGTGCCACACCTGCTACCTGCCGTTACTGTTAATATGAGGGGTATGATCAGGGTTGTAGCTAGAAATCCTTGGCCCTGTACGCAGGCAGGCTCTGAGGGCCCCTCCACTCTTTATAAAAAAAAGATTTTTGTGGCCCCTTCTAACCCTGGGCCCTGTATACTTTGTACCCTTTTCCCCCCAGCTGCTATGCTCCAGGATATGATTCATACCTCAGTCTTCTTTAAAATAAATTCTCCATTTTGGTTTTGCTATGTTTCCATCACTTTTTATCCATACACCTCCCTTTTCATGGCACCAAACTGCTTGGGACAAATGTCTTCTTCTGTGTTTCTGATCAGGCAGGTGAGTTAAATTGCTGCCTTGGTGCAAGCTTTTTGTGTGCTTGAGGATCCAGGTTGTGGCAACAAAAGTCAAAGAAGCCATCATGAGTCTATTAGGGAACTATACACAGTGCTGTAAATTCTGTAAAGTGCTGTAATTTCTACATGTTGAAGGAATCTTCAATAAAAGCTGAGAATCTGCACTTTAACCACAAGTGAAGTGTGTACCTACAAATCTAAAATTTTTAAGTATAGAGCCAAAAAATAAATGTACTTAACATTATGGAGAGCACTGTATAGAGTACTGTCAAGAGCACATCCACATTTGTGTGTGGGTGTTCTTCTGAATGTTTTGATGATGTCACCAAAATATATGAAAAAAAAAACGTACTGCTTTGGATGTGTTGGAGTATCATGGGGCATTAGTGGCTTTAGGGGGATATTGTATGATTCCTCTCTTGTCTCCGTGATTGGGACAACTGGTAGTGTTACTAAACAAGGATACATTACCAGGTTGAAGAGAAGCTGAAGTACCAGAGGAAGAAAACAGACCATCTTTGCCTTTGGAAATTGCAATGGAGGAGAATGAGTTGCGGCTAATGACTAAGAACAGAACTGACTTGCGCACGTTCCCACATCATGTTAAATTACATCTCCAGTGGGTTCATGTGTGCAGACCAAAACGTCTCTCGTATAAGCGGCATCTCAGCTCATTCACTTTTCACATTCATTTGACAAATGCTTTTGTTAAAAGCAAATCCCATGCCCGTTATAGAAAAGAACTGGGTTGACAAAAAGCATCACAGCAGAGCAGACAATAAGACTCAGACACAATCATTACGCAAATGTACGAAATGAGTTATGAAAAGCCAAAATATTTGACATAATGCTCTTGGTACTGCTCAAAACAACAATAAAGAAGAAAGTGGTTAAGTCAAATAGATGACAAACAAAGAAAGTGCACTAACTGAACTAGAACAAAACTAATAAAATATTGAGTCCCAAGGCTGTGATGAACAAGAATGGTCTGAAAATTCACTGAAGGGGTGGATTCATCCCACAGATCATTTAACTTTCTCTGCAAATAGTCTGCTGGTCACAGGACAACATACATGTTTACATAAAATGTGTGAAAAAAAATCGCTGGAAACACACGAGAGAATGTAGTGAATCAGAAATGTCAACATAAGTGAATTATCCGCCTGCTGGGGAAACGTGCCAGGACTACAGAGGTCCGACAGAACCAGTCTTTCTTTCTTTACGGCACAGGAAATAAACACCCATTCCACCCTCAGCTTCTCTGACATAAACGCCATGATGGTTTCATGTACACTTATGCGGCTAAATTCAGGCAAGCTTGCTTTACGATCTTTAACAAGCCACGTTTTTTGTTTGTGATATACTTTTACGTTTCCAGTTTTGATACCTGCCCATCATGTCTCATACCGGACTACAAAAATATGTCTTAAAAAAAAGACAATAAAAATTAATGACAAGAGAACAAAATCTTGACTAAAATGGTCATATGTTCAAACACTCGTATTCATGAATATATTCTCAATCAGGTTCTCCTGAGAAATACTAATTACTGTTTCATCTTCTGCATCCTGCCAACAAAACGGTTGGCAATAAACTATTAAGCAACTCTACCAAAATCTTTCAATACTCCCTTACAAAGGAATATGCATATATAAATATCTATCCCCACCAGGCAATATATAAATATCTATTCCCTGGAAAGTAACAAGGGTGACTGGCTGTGTAACATCTGAGATCGGAGGAGACAAACTACTGGGTGCCGACTGATGCCTCGTCAGTCGAAATGTAACATTTCAAAAAGCTATTTCAGTCACAAGATTAAAATGGGCATGCTTTCTGAAGTATTTTCCGGTTAAAAATATTATAAATCTTACAGACAAAAAATTTAACCGAATGTCCTCTTGGTAGCTGGCCTTTATAAACAGCTGATAAACATGTGATGATAAATGAATCCCACCAATTTGAAATCTATAGCCGTAACCCCTCACTCTTCTGGACTGTTTATTATTGTGACACGCTATTAAAAGATTGCAGGCTCCGCTATGGTGCAGACAGATCAACCTTCTGTCAGAAAGCAGCTTCTTATCACTGACTGGCAGAACCTCTGTTTGGCCATAAGCTATATTTGCTGCTCAGGGGTGGGGGTGATTTTGGATACACAATAATGGTTCCAAAAATATCATGACCCTAGTTTACTGAGTATTGAACGTTTGACATTTCATTATCTACCATATAATAACAACAACAGAAAATATGGCTGCAAGCAAGTGTTCCCCGGGAGACAGCCAGCGAGAACCCGAAGCACAAAATGGCCGCTGAGATTCAAGACTTGGTGGACCAGGTTTGATGAGGAATTCTAAGTCACTGAAGTACATTCTGCGTGATTATACTCCCATAGTGGTAACTGTCCCATACTGACGAAATGTTTAGATCAGACATGTGTTGCATATGCGGATGTGGTGCTGAATTTGGTGCCATCTATGAGCCCTGGGATCACGGACTGAGCTTTTTGTGTGTGGGACTGGGTGCTGTGTTTAGTAGGGTGGGCTGTTTGCATGGGAAACATGTCAATGTATTTAACTATATTGTTAGAAAAGATTTTCAAAAATGAAGGATTATGAAAACATGTGTGGCTACCTTTTACTGTTTTGAGGGGCAGGGGACACTATTTGCAAAATAGTTTATATATATGCAAAAAGTATTGAAATTCTGGGATGCGAGGAATGCCATCAGCCGTGTTACGTCTTTGGCTCCCAGTAGAAAGATAATATCCACATACACTGAGAAGATCAACTACTGTACCCTCTCATTTTGTGTACATACACATAATTAAAATACAGCTTAACACAGCTACAGAATAAAGCTCCAAACTTACATTTTTTGTGTTTTTTCATTGGTAAACTACATTTTCAGACATACTTAAAATGATAAAAACATCAACTTGACAAAACATATGGTTAACCAACTCCAGGACACACAACAAGATAAATCATTACTTTGACCATACAGGATGCATACGTGTGGTGCCATCTCAGTCAACAGAACAGGATGGAAAAAACCTGATCGATGAAATTTTTCCTCAAGCATTATTGGCGACTATGGAAATAGCAAAAATAAGATATTGACACTATTAATGCTATTTCTTTCGGCAAAAATCTCAAATCTATTTCTTTGCCTGTAACCCTGCAAAATATAGTTTAGCGAATTGGCATTTAGCAGCAATACTGGGTTGGCGAAACTACATCCATACACTTGAACTGAGAAAAAAACAAGGGTGAGGACAGGTTCATCAGACATTTTTATTCATACAGATGGCTAACTACCAGACTAGGAATTAAAGAACTGTATATCGGACACTATGTAACTAAAATGGACAGTAAAGAACTGTGAAGTGTCTATCAAGTTTCGAAAAATTTGACTGACATGTTCCATTCTATTTTCTCACTACCAGCTTTGCGGTGAGTGACAGCATGCTGTTTGAGAAGTTGAACTTTTTAATATATAGTCGCTGCTTACACAAATTCAGCAGCTCAGAGATGCCCATCACTGCTGTGTCTGTGTGCTAAATAGTGGTGACTGGCAGGCTTTGAATAACTTTTGATAAACAAAACTTAACAAATTAAAGCATAGCGCTGATTAAGCAGTCACATAATAAATGCATTCAAACGTAGAAGACTTTGATTGACTCATTAATGACAAACTGATTTTCCTTTGACTTCTCTACATCCGTGCCTGCATACAGAAAAAAGCCACCTTGATCTTAAAAAGTTGCACTATAACTTTTCTCATTCAAATGTGACGGCTGAACAACCCAAACTACACCACGCAAAGGACTATTATTTCTGAGTGAAAGATGAAATGCTAACTGAAGGTAAGGTTAGTCCGCCATTTGTGAACAATGTGAGGAAGGCTTTTGCGTACATACAAAGCTAACGACGAAGTCAATCGCTCAACTTACTTTTGTGCGTGTTTTCCCCTTGAACAAACTCTTCGTAGCTGCCTCGATTAAGCATAATTAGTTGTTCCATTACTTGTTCAAGGCCCCACTGAACAACTAATTACTCTTAATCAAGCTTAATCACGCTGAATATTTGTTTGTTTCACAGATTTGTTTAATGGACTCCCATAAATGGCAATTACTTATGGAAATTCTGCACATGTAACTCTGTTAAAATGAACACAAAGGTGCCTCCATTTCATCCTTCCCTCAGCAGAGCTGGGGTCAATCCAAAAATGGCCTTAGCATTCCCGCATGTCAGAAACAACATCTTCCCATGATTCGTTCTGCATCCGGAGGCCTATAACGCTCTCAAAATATTCAAATGCAATAAATCCGGTGTGAAAATGTCAAGGTGAAAATGATCACTACCAAAATCTCGCTTTCCCTTCTGCATTATTTCTGCCGGGAGAAATGTCAATTTCATGCTGGAAATCTTTACAACCATTGCTTACAAGGGAATTAAGGTTTCTGATGTATATTCTCAATTGAATGTCACAAATTTCTAATGTCCATTTTAAAATAAGGCCAGCGCTGTGACCTGACAAACACTCCTGCGACTATGCCGGACGAAGGAGGCACGCGATAGGAATACGTATCAAAAATAAATGTTCTATCACACCATGCCTTCTTTTAAACCAAAATATAACCTTCGTGAGAATGTCTTCTCCTGAGATCACTCTGAATGTTATAGTTTACATCCCAATCTGTGCAACATTAGGTGTAATATTAGTCAAATATTACATTGCAATTTCTGTGAAAAATATCATATTATCTTAAATTTGGCTGGCTACCAAATGATCAAAGCTGGGGTAACTAACAATTTTCCCAGCATGATATTGTGGCAAACTATATTATTATTATTATAGCTCACTAGGGCACGATTATGCTACTTACAAACTCAGTTCATTGACCAGTTTCAATAAGTTGTTATACAATTAATTTTGTAAAAACCTGCATAACAACCTCCAATCACCGTTTACATTCATGTGATCAAGCTTCTGCTGTGATCTCGTTTTGGATCATAGGATTATATTTACACATTTATGAATATTAAAGCTGTATGAATCATTTTATAAATTTATTTGACCGTTGACCCTTCAATGTGATGACAAATTACCATTTCTCAATTTATGATTATAATTACTATTATTATTATGATTGTTACTATTATTATTATTATTACATTTGAGGGAGCCCCTCATAAAACCCAATCCCTCCCACTCTCACCCTCCCCACCTACCTGGCTCTGTACAGTTCTTTTCCTCTTCGGTCTCATTGTCTCCTGCTGCGGCCATTAGTCTCCGCCCCCACTGCGCCTGAGAGCTAGGCCCCGCCTCCATGGTGAGTCCATGCCCTACACATCAACAGAAAGCGCCATTACTCATCATGAAACAAAAACCTCTTGTCACAACGTATAAAGGAATGCTTCTGTTGTCTCGGTAATATTTGCACTACTAGCTCTGCATATAGAGGACTTAACAATTTTGCAAGACGTATAAGACTTCATAAAACCAAAAAATTGTTCGGTCCAAAAAATGCTGATATGTACCAGTCATTTAGCCTTGCAGGGGAGCAAAGCAATTTGGCTGGACAAAACAAAAGTTTTCATGAATTTTAAGGGTCTTAAAACATCATTCCCATCATGATTTACACAACAATTGCTTCAGATTGTCATTCCCATCCGCCGTTATGAAATACAAGTACCAAAGAAAACATTTTTCAGCCTTATTTGTTATCAATGCAGTTACATGCACAGAATAAGACATTATTCAAGCTTTTCTTTGTTTTAAATAAGCAGAACAAGTTGATTTATTTATTTGGAATTGTATTCAAGTGTTGTTCCCCCTGAGTGATGAAAATGTTTATTACCCTAAACAGGGAATTTGGTCTGCAGGAAGATGAACCCAGGCCACAAAATCATAACTTATCACTGTGTCATATTGAATATATCCTGCTATATTCCTCAACTCCTTAACATCTCATCTCAGTATCTAGTAAGAGGTAAAATTTTACCTCAAAAAACTGTATGTAGTGGTGCCCCTATGCTACATCCTTCTCTCTGAGGACAATATTTTCTGGATAGGACAAAGGGATTCCCCTCCTATAATTTACATATGGGAATAGCCCAGAGGTTATAGCGCAGCGGGCAGGTAGCTAGGTGATGGATTACAGTACAAGCACTGCTTGTTAGGTATGATCCCCAAGAGTTCCATGACAATTATCAGTCTATCCTTCATCCTTTAATCATGAAACAAATGTAAGCCTGTGTTGATGGTCGCTGCAGCTAATGTCAAATGTAATGTCAGATTACTTAAATCATTGTTTTACAACACTTCATTGACCTAGCTTGCTAGCTGTTCATAAAATTTTAATAAAACTACTAATCAGCTAAAACAGAAGAATATTGGCTAAAGTGCACACAGTTCAATTAGTGTAAATTAAAACAGCATGAATTAAAGCACTTAAATGTCAAATAAGCAAGCTAATCAGCACTTTTTCTGGAACCATGAGTGTTATTCTAACGATAAATTAGTCGCTATTTTCATAGATGAAAGAGAATTCTTACCACTAACAATAAGCTGGAATTGTGTTGAAGCTGACTGTATAGGAGCTGTGAACAGTATTGCTATTTTTGGATTGGTCTTCATCTCTACTACCTACTCTAGTTCTTCTTCTCTAATACCTACTCAACTGTTTAAAAAAACAGTTATTTTAAGTTACGTTATTGGAAAAGACTCCCAGTAACACGTGTTTGGCTAGCTATTAGTCTTATATTACTCATCTATGTCACGTTTTTACATACAAAATTTTTGCTGAAAAAAAGAATCATTGTGACCTTGATGTTCGCTTCCTGTGACTGCATGGTTGAACATCGTCATACTTATTATAGAGTTAGTATGGTTGCTAATTGAATATTCATGTGACCTGAATGTCCTGATGAGTGAAAAAGTGGAGAATCTTTTAAATGTAATATTCTAATATATACTTTCAAACATAATTTTGAAAAAAGGACACATTTGTATTGACCAGTGATCAGTTTTTAAGGGCAACATTTTTGACCAGAGGGAGCCTGTAACATATATTTAACAAAGTGGGGACAATGTAGTTTTTGTGTTCTTTCCAAAAAAAGGTGCAATATCAATATCACAATCAAAATGCTGATGGTACATGTGCATTGGCCCCAATTCCTATACTGCACTCAGCGGATAATAATATCCACATCTGCACCTGCTATTTAGCATTTCGAGGGTACAGCTTGAGCACAGAGGTATAAACGCGGCACGTGTGATGCTGGGTAGGATCGTGCTCGGGTCACGGTCAGGGTGAGGCGGTTACCTAGACAAGCCGTCCCACCGATCCAATCCGGCGGCAGGCGAGGGAGACAAACGGCTCGGTAAAATTTACCACCTCTGGGAGATTACAGAGGGAGAAATAAGAGAACTGTCTGGCAGACCCACCCAACTGTGTAATTACAGCACAGCAATCTTCACTGACACTTCCTCCCTCTAAAGCCCTTCCAAAGCCAGCGCTCTCCATCTTACAACCTACTGCAGCGGAAGGCCACGGCACTTTCAACCTTGGATTTAACATAATGGGAAAAGGGCTGTCCCTGGGTATAGGCCTAGGTCGTGTCAACTGAAAATTCTATCCGTTCACTTCGACGCATTAGCGAAGTCATTAAAATTTCATCGAAATTTTACCTGGCGAAATTAAATTTGTTTAGGGGTTGATGGTGAGCATGCTTTGCTAATGATTAATGTAACCTTTTTTTATTTCAACATAAAAATACTTTGTCACTGAAATATTAAAACATACATCGGTGAAATCTTTATTTTCACCCTGCCAAAAAAAATTATACTGCAAGTATAGTATAAGTGTGTACTGTAATTATTTCTGAAAAGGGAATTTGCTAGTTCAAGGTGTGCACGTCTGATTAAAAATGAATGAAACGACCATCATTATTCAGAATGTGTGCGCAAAATGACAACAGGGCTATCATTCATGAACACGGCTTTCCCTTTGCACTCTTGCGCTCTTGTACGTGCTCCACAGAGGTAGAGCGAGTATATAATATTCTTGTGTAATCCTTTAAGCTTCTTGTTCTTTCTAATGGGATTAATTACATTTTCGAGATCTACATTATAAAAGTTACTTTACATATTGTGGTCGGGCGTGCTTTACTTTCATACAAAAAAAAAAATTACATTTTGTAATTCTTCAGGGCAAATATTTGTTGTTTCATCTGTGTCAGGAAGAGCTGATATCGTCCTTTCCATTATAAACAAGCACATTAATTTAGCAGCTGCAGCTTCCCATGCCAGTACACAACAATGGCTGCTGAAGCATACTCCATTCTCATAGCTGGTCGATCACTTCACACCAGTGTTGTGTTCTCATCTCCATGACCCGAGTCCCTTAATTTACTCACCATTTTTTTTGGAGCTTCACAGAAAACACTGGAATTTGGTGATATTCCGAGGACAGCAGAATAGAGCTGAGATAATGCTTTTTAACAGAACTTAATGGCAAATAACACAGTACTGCAGTATGTAAATAAAACGACCCAGAATTTTGTCAGTTTGCACATCTGAAATGTACAGCTACAGGTATGTGTCACAGGATTTGACATGCTATACACAGGAGATCCAATATTTGCACTTACTTGTAAAGGACATTTGTGTTTTGATGTCTTATAGTGGTACTTGGTAGCCAAGTAAGCTGGAAAAGCTAAGCGTACCAGCTCAAAAAGGCTTTTTGGTGGACTTAGTTTAAGAGGGGTTCTTTCCCAAACATTTTCATCACAGCGTAGTTGGCCAATGACCTTTTGTAACATTACATAAGTAAATCTGATAATGTAGATACAACATGACCCACTGTACAGAATTTCCTTAGAAGTGCAGCAATGATGCGGTTTACCAACAGATGCATTTTGTGACATAATAATGTCACGTAAGACTTTTCAAGTCATATGGGCATGCTAATTTCTCTTTTCATACTAAGGCATGACACACTGATTATACAAAAATCAAAGGCGTTTCGATAGTGTGTATAACCATACTTCTGCTAAGATCTGGTGTGGTGGAAGGTGCTATGCTTTGTGAGTGCTTTTACACCCGTTCTTATGTCCCATTTTTACAGCCCCCCCAAATGTGTGTGATGTTGGAGTGTCCATTTAACAGCATCCATTTAATTGGCTCCCAGCCAGTGTCATGTCTTGGCCTAGATGAGTCTGCAGCCAAAAAATAAGAAAAAATGACTGCATATGTTTGCTATGTGCCAGACCCCTAACCTGTAGTGCCCGTGCTAAGAAGATCATTATTACAGCTTCTCAGGGATTGATCTGGAAAAAATTGATCTCCCCTGAGATTCTGAGAAAGATTTTTCTCCCCCTTTGTGGTCCGGTCTGAACAAACCCAGCGGTGGAAACAGTTGCGAGAGATAAAAAAAAGTGTGATTTTATCACAACTGGTCAATACTCTCCTGATTCTCCAGACAGGGCCAGGTGTGAAACAGCAAGGTGTTTAGTAAACAGACTGTTTTTTATTATATGTTACGTGACTTGCTTACTCTGTTCATGTATTTATGTCTGTACTTCAGAATTATAACTGTAGAAAAATCTTGGCCAAATTTGATACTGTGCACATACATGATTCTGGCATACCTATTTTTGGTAAGACTTACTTGAAAGGATTATGTAGGCTTTTCGTTATACTTACCGTACATAAAGCATAATTTGTAACACAAAAGTGCAGCAGAACGCTGAAGTACAAGAGATAACACTGAAACAACCACAGCCATAAATGGGTAATTTTTAATACATAATTGTTGTGACATTTCGCCCTCCACATTTATACATTTGAATGCATGCATTGTGAAAGCTGTTAGGAATGTTTCAACAGCCCTCATGAACAAGCAATGAATGTTTTAAGTAAGGTGTGCTGACTGCCTATTTGGAGCAGATTAGTATGACGGATAGACTTACAGGCTATTCAATTTTCAGGTAGGGCACTGCGTTGAGCAATAGAGTATATTTCCAGCTGTATAAATGGATGGTATATAAAACTCTATCAAGTCAAGCTCTGATCATACAAAACTTGCAGTGAAAATGTTTGAACTATGAAACTGGATAGTATATAAAAAGATCACATTGCTGTTGTTTATGTTTTACTAGTGCCACTACATTAGGTGGTTATATTCTTGCTCAGCATACTGCTAATCTAGTTAGTTTCACATTGTTTGAGTTACTTTACATTATATGTGTTATATTACATGAGACCAACCACCAAAACTAACACAAAACAAGTCTGAGTAATGGACCCTAATTAACTAGATTATCTCCAAGGCAATTTTATGTTGGTTTAACATGACAGGGACATAAATATCACATTCAATACATAGTAGATTGAACCAATCAGGGTCTTATAAGAAGCACGTTATCTCACCACCAACAAAAAGCTTACCAAAAAGCACTCAGTATACTCGTCTGCCTTGTGAAAAACTTATAATGGCCCATACCATGCATCATGACTTACATAAACAGGCCTGTGACCAGGGAATATAAGAACTATTTCTGTTCCTATTCAGCAACAAGAACAGGTGTTCAAAACCAGGTGCACTGATGCATATAGGCCAAAACCACAATTCCCAAATGAGCGAAGGGAAAGTTGGTCCAAAATCCATCTGAACCACAGGTAATCTTTATCAAACTTTGTGATATAATAACTAGCTTTTTGATTCAAACACATGTCAAAAAACAGCTTTGCGGGGATTCCAGCACAAAAAAAGACAAATTAAGTGCTTCATGACAGTAATACATTACAAACTGTCTGGCAGATTTCCCCTTCCAGCTGATCTCCGAATCTCGATATCTGGCTGCCCAAATAACCTCGGATTCATTTAAAAGCCACAGTCTGATGGCGATGCCCATATTTTAAGATTTTATGGATCTTTCTCATCCTTTCCTGTTGCTTGTTTCCTTCACAGGACACACAATGTGGGACACACCGTATGACCATATGCATGGATGGAATCCTGTGACTACTTCCCCCGACACTTTCATCTCAATGGCCACTAAAACTGCCTACCTCAGCATGTGAACTGCTACATCAATAAAATGCTTAATACAGACGGTCCCCGAGTTGCGATGGTCCGGCTTACGATTTTCAGTACAGCATTCAATACATCACATGAGATAGGCTTTGTGTTAATGATTCTGCCCAACTGGAGGCTAATTTCAGTGTTCTAAGCCCATTTAAGGTAGGCAATGATGTCTGGTAGGTATGTATTAATCGCATTTTCGACTTACAATATTTTCCACTTATGATGGGTTTATCGGAACATAACCCCATCATAAGTTGGGCACCATCTGTAATTGATACCTTCAACAAACATCCACCACAACTTGTAATATCGATCGTGATTTTTCAACACAGTAGGGAACGGATACGTCTCAGATGTAAATGTACCTACTTTCTCAATGAAAAAAAAAAGAATCTGCACACATCTGTCTCTACAACATAAAAAGTCCATTTCAAAGTTTTCTACCCAGTTCATTTTCCAGGCCCCCAACTGCACAAGTGCAGTTCTAACCTCTATGGTCTCCTTGCCACCAAGCCTCTTCAGCTCACACAAAATGCTGCTACTCAACTTGTCTTTAATCAGGCAAATGACACAAATTTTCCACCCCTTCTAGTCCCTCCCCACTGGCTTCCAGTGGTTGCTCTCATAAAATAAAAACCGGTGGTGCGGTTAAAAACTGTGGTGCAGCTAGAGGAACTGCGCCCTCCCTCCTGCAGTGTATTATCAAATCTCACACTCCTGCCAAACCACACCGCTTAACAAGCTGTGGTCACCTGGCCTTTCCTTCCCGGTCATATCTCTCTTCTACTTTTGCACCCCAATGTTGATAAGAAAATCGTGTCCACAATAAGGAACAATCTCTGCCCGTCTTCCATCACAAACTGAAAACACATCTATTTAAACTGAATCTTCACACATCTACCCCAAAGCTTCGTGTTACCTTTTACTATATACTCAAACGTGTGCAGGTATACTTCCCCTTGCTCCTGCTAGAGTATTTAGTTATGATATAAAGTCATAAGTGCACTTGTCGGTTGTGTCACTGACAACTTGGTTTTGTCTCTTCTGGGCATGCTAACCTATTGCGTATACTTCTATAGGCTGCTCTGAATAAAAGTGTCCACTAAAAGTCTCAATGTTATGTAAATGTAATACCTGTGGCACAAAATACCAATTCACAGATTGTTGACATATGGGTCAGTGTTTTAATGTTTTTCCTCTCAATCTTTTCATGGATCTTAACATTCAGGAGCAAATCTTGGTGCTTAGCGTGCCGAATGGATGTAGTCACCGAGAGAAAGTAAGGCTGACAATAACACAATTGACTAGGAATACTACACTGACACCAAACCAATCAGACGAGTATGAACGTTTGCAATTCTTAAGACATTCAGCTAATGCTGTTATATAAATTGAATGCCATTACCTCTGACTCACATGTATCCTCCATTCACAATACATGTGATCTCAGTCAGTGTGCACCACAGCATGACACAATATTACATCCGTATTTGTCACCTGCTTTTGAATTTTAATTATATATTTACAAAACGGCAGCAGCGAATCAGCACATTCTCTGACTCTGAGCAGAATCGTGTGAATGCAGAAGTGTTTCTACCGGATGGGCAGTGGCATCGTATGTCCTAAGATAACTTCACCCTTTAATCTACAACAATATGTACTGTATGTAGGCAAAACACGCGATCACACATGACTGGATAGCTTGCTGCAAATGCTATTAGTTACCATCATCATCAATGCTACTCTGCATAGTGACAGCACCACTACCGTTTTCTTGCAGTCTGTGAGCGTGTATGTGTGATATTTAGGGCCGGCATGTAATTTTGTGGGCACCGTGTAACGTCCTGCACGAGACACGGCTGCGGCAGCGCTTCTTTCCTGTTTAGTCCAGCAGAAGCAATTGACAGTATACAGATGTAACAAGAAAAACAACCGCAACATGAACAGCGACAATTCATGAATTAAAGTCAACATTTCTATGTATCCGCGATTCTGCACTCCGCTGAACAAGTGTAGAATCTTGGATGCAAATTCATGGAAGAACAATTTTCCGCTATCTCGCACACTGCGACATACGGACGAGCAAACGACAAACGAGCACACGTGAGCGTGCGCGTACACAGTGGAGAAAATACACCCAGCTTTAACCTATATCACACGAGTCAAGGCCATCTCCCCAAAGCAGGTATCCCAAATTACACTGAACTCTCTGGATGTAATCAGCGGGCACACATGTGCTGTTTGCCTTGCTTTACTTAGATCGAGATGCTCTGACTCTGACCTATTGCCATAAAATAACAGGAAAATAATCTTCCCGCACCGAAACTACTGGATATTTTAATGTGCTACTATCCTCTCCCATCCACACGGTACGAATTGTGAGATTTCATGTGATACCATATGTAACTTATTAAATCTACAATTCCAAGTAAGCAATACACTAATTAAAATGTAAGACGACAATCGTCACCCTTGCATGCAATTATGTTTGCAAGTTCAGTAAGCACCCTCATCCTACAGGAAGCAAGTGGTTCTCAGTGTATGGAATTGCACTGCAGAATGGTTACGGGCAGTTCCACCACTTCGGCTACTCACCTGTTTTTGTCAGTAGTGCCGACATACACCACGCCACGAAGAGTACACTGCAAATGAAACAGACCTGCACAAAAAGCAGTTCCCTCCTTCGGCGAACTTTAAAAATCTTGGCGATTACTGTCTTTTTAGACATGCTGTTCGTGTCCGAATCCATGATCTTCGGGTCCGAATCCATGATCATCAGCCAGGGTCGTTCGTCCTCGAATATTTCCTATCCACTGTAGACGAAGGGGAGATGATAGGGATGGTGTACGCTTTTACATAGGGCAGGCTTCGGATGCGGTCCTCATTTCAAGCGGCCGACGAGGATATCCCGAGTGAGGTAGCTGGTAGAGCGACTATCTTGCATATGTGTGTGTGTGTGTGCTGGCAGGTGCTGCCGTAGAAAAAAATGCTGTTGGGTCAGTGGATTATAAAACCAGCTTGTGATAAATGTTGTCCCGCTGCAGTAGAATATCACCAAACAGTTATAAACAGTTGTAATTTTAAAACATTAAACGCTTGTCTTACATCTGACAGCATGCACAAGCGTAATAACCACCACTGGTTATACGCTTAAACTCACGTACTCGTTTTAGAAAAGCCACAAACCGCTCGCTTTCCACTGTCCTCGACTGCACTCTGTCGCCAACATAAATAAGACTATTTCATGGTTTCCATATTATGGTTAATGCTTTGGAAAATGCTGGTCGATGCATTGGGGTCACAGCTTATTTTTCTTCACTTCTGATAAAGTAGGCTGCTTACTACACAAAACAGTTGCTATTCCAAAAATACCTGATGCCGCCGTCTTTTCTTAGTATAATAAATTACACTGCCTAAAACCAGCTGCTGTTTAAACTCGCAACTGGGGGCGTTTTGGGCACACACGTGATGAAATTTGTTCCAACTGGTTTCTTTCTACCTCTTCCTTTAATTCTTAACTGAGGGGCCAGCCATTTGTAAATTGCCTTAACCTTGATGTATTGGCAATCGTCCTGTAAACCTTCAAAATGCCTAGTTAATTACGGCGCTATTTGCGCTTGTTTGAATGGTTCCTGCTACCCAGCGCGCAAGCGACATGCTTTTGGCTCCCGTGTCCTGTGTGTGTGTGGTGCTGTCTTTTCCATTAACTGATGCGCGTTGCAATTATAATACAGACTATCACACAATCGCTGGTATATTTGGAAGGACTGTTCGTGCATCTCTCTCTCTCTCTCTCTCTCTATGTGTGTGTGTGTGCATGTATTCGCAGTATGTGGAGATGAAATTATTCTTGTTCAGTGACACTGTGACAACCATGTAAATCATCCCATCGAGTCCATAACCTCTGTGAGAAGGTGTTAAAAAGATGTGTGTTTGTGTGTGTGTCTAGTAAGTAAATAAGGAGTAAGTATGTCCCAGTGTCGTGATGCCTGTAATTAACATTTCGTTACATACCCTCATCACTTCACACTCTGCATGGGATCAGTCAGTGTTTGATGAACACTTGAAGATCCTGTACTATCTGCCCTTTTGCTGTAGTCACCATGGCCAGTGAGTCTGGGATTTACTTTAACAGCTGCCCACACTTAGTGCCCCGGACTGAATCGTCTCATCCGGAGCATTGTTTCTTTCACAGACCATTAGGCACTGTTCGAGCAACAGTATGAAGCTAGGTAATGTTGTGCTTAAGGATCATAATTTGGCCCCTTGTGCTCGTTAGTGTGATGTAGGTGTGCTATCTAAAAGGTATTTGTCCAGCATTATGACTGAATAGTTACATTCACTTAAATATGGGTAATGAACAGTTCTAGGAACAAAAACAGACAGAATTTTTAATTCTGGTCTTACTGTTGAAAGAGAACCATGCAGAATTTGTTGAGAGAGAAGCATGTAGAATGAAAAGTTTTTTTATGTCATGTTTGACACCCATTTTCACAGTTGTATATTATTATGATTTTTTCCCATATTTAAAATCTTAAATCTTAATGTAGCCAATCCAGGTGATATTCATACAAATGAGTTATTTAATTATTGATCGTCTGAAACTCTACACTTGTCATTTATCTGTAAATGTTTATGGGTTTTCAGATCTGGTACAATTGTGCCTTATTGGGACCATATGAGAACGCTGAATTTGGTTTGTTAGTTGTAATTATGTAAGGATTTTCTTGCAGTGTAACGACAGGCAAAATAAGAGAACTGGAACACAAAGGAGAGTGTGTTGTGTTTCTCTGTGTGAGGTTTTTCTCCCTGGCAGACATATCACATGGTTCCTAAGGAGCCCCGTCCAGCTCGTGGTCTCATGTTCAGATGACTAGTATCTCTTTATGTAATCCGGTGAGTGAGCAAGGCACACCTCAAGACCGCTTAGGAATCAAAACACATACCCCCTTACACTGCAACAGATTTCAGTGATTAGAAATTTTACTGAACCAAACCAATTATACTTGGTGCCAGCCGTTTTTAAATGAAAACACCACAACGCCTACATCCAAAGCCTGAAGTGAATAATAAAAAGTAACTTTTCTGCATCTGTAAGGCAGCAGTGCACCCTGGGAAATACTAATGCAAAAACCATTATGCCGAAGTATAAACAGGGCCACTCTGTTCAATGTGTATTGCATTAAATGCTGTATAATGTGTGTAAAATATTACATTTAATGCTGAGAGCACTGCATCCTAAGTGCCATTTGTCAAGCCCCCTCCAGTGTAGTGTCTACTGTCTACTGCTGGAATGAAGGAAGCTTTGAGCGAACAATAGGAGCCAATAGAATAGGTTGTAAAACACAATTATGGATGGAGCAAAAGTAGGTCATTCAAGTAATTACATTAAATTAATTCTATCACTGTGCACAACATCAATAACACAGCTTATTTTTAGCTGTGCAACGAACTAATACAGGAAGAAACGAAAAACACTCGCGGCCCAGTTTTGCACAACGCACACGCTAGTCCCTTGGGTGTGATGTCACTTCCAAAAAAATGTCTGATCATCACCTGTGTAGCTGGAGCTTGGATAGATTTGGTGGGGATTAGTCTGACACACATGGTTATTTTTAGTGTTGTTCACACAACCCTTCTAGGCAGCTCTGTCAGGTTCCCGTTGCTTTTATGGCTGTGTAGCATCCTTGTGTCACAACTTAGTCTCATTAGTTAGAAATGGCGGTATGTTCCCATCCAGACCTACACATACGTAAATGGTAAACTCAATCTCAATAACTAATGAATAACTTACACTTCCAATCATAACTTTTTAAGAGGGTATTTGCATGGTTGCTTCTCCCATACCACTGCACATGAAATATCTTGGTAGTACATTGAAGGTTAAACCGACGCAAGCCCCTTGCAAAATGGGCAACCTCATGTGTACATGGCAGAGGGAGGTCTGTCAATTTTGGCACAAGTTGCATGGATACGCGGAATATGTTCCAGCAGCACTTCAGTGAGGGGGCGTTGGGGGGTGTGGTGAACTGCTTTCGTGCAGTGCAACATTTTTCTGGAAGCGTACTTTGTTTCTGGTAAATTATGTTACATTGCACCTGTCAAATGATTGCGATGATGTGAGGTCAGTTGACGCTCAAGCCAACACCTGCCTTTGCAGCATAACCGGTTGGAATAAAACATGGGGAATGTTTTAGTCCATGATGAATACTGAGTAGATATTTAAAATAAGACCTGTACTCTATCTCAGAAAAATCATTTAAATACTCTTGGCAAACAAAACGGTGTGGTTTATTTCATAATGTCTTGCTGTAATGTGACTCAATTTTTTTTTGTGAGCTAAAATGTACACTGTGCATTTACTGTTTTAAATAACCTGGCTGTGCTACTTCTCTTTGATCACAACAATAAGCATATTCAGGAAAGGATATAATCATGAATAAGCACAAACCCACAACAGTATGCATCACATTATTTTTATGGAGACATTTCTATTTGGATTGTGTAAATGGACTTCAGTTAGTGTCCTTCAAAGCCTGTGATATATTTATGGCTGGTGAAGTCATTAGTATGTACCACACACTGTCAAAACCACACACACTTGCACGTACACACACACAAAGATGCAGTGATGGATGACCTGTCAACTCGTATCTGAATCAGGGAAGCAAATACATTTGAGATTTCAGATGAGCATAGGAATCATGAATCAGTGGAACTGGAAAATGCATTTGATCAAAGAACTAATCAATTAATTAATCAATACAAAATAAAGTGAAAACTGAGATGAAAAATGTTTTTGCACTATTTTTAACTTTAATAATATTAAGTACAAAAAACTATGGTTAAGTTCATGTTTAAAGCCTTCGAAATAAAATGCATGAAATTGCCTCAGCTTTACAATAACCTTTGCATTGACCAGGTTTTCCAACAAATTTTGCCTCTGGATATGATGTGTTAGCAATGCTGGGCTACCTCACACAACATGTGGGCAGCTTCGCAGTATAATGACTAAGGAGTTTCCAGTTCCCAGGTAGGGCACTGCTGTTGTCCCCTTGACCAGGGTACTTGAGTCTTGCGTCAGTGAAACATCCACCAACAGTAAGATCACAGCAACTGTTGGGCCCTTGCGCAAGGCCCTAAACCCCACATTGCTCCTGTGGGGGACTGACCCCTGCTTAATCTAATCAGCTGTAAGTCACTTCAGATAAAAGCAGCAGCTAAATATTGGTAATGCAATGTGTCCACATTAGATTACTGAAGTTTCAGACTTTTTCTCAAGCACTTTATCACTAGTTATGTCAACATACCAAAGTAGTTACTTAAGTTGATCTGACTTTTTTGTGTTTTTGTAACACCATATGGGCTATAATGTTGATAATGAGAGCTAGATTGATTCACTGTCCCTGCATTGAGCAATTTATCAATGGCAGACGTTCTGAGCCATGACTAGAGCTGTCCTAGCTCCTGAATATTATGAACTTGTGATTGTCCATTGTGTGGCAGACCAGCTAACATCAACTGGAACATTGGTACTCCAGAAATAGCCCTCTTACAGCCACATTATGCCCTAAAAAGGTGAATATCTGTGATAAACATTTAGCGATTATCCAAGCTACATAGCTCTCATAAACAATAAGCCAGTCTTATTTGCTAGTTTATCTCATATCGGTTTGCTAGGCTTCGTCATGGGTGTATATTTTTATATGAAAATAGTCTCTGGAATATGTATTTCAGTTTAGCTGGTTTAGCATTGTTAAACTGGGAAAAGTCAGTGAAGCAGCTAACTTTCTCTTACTTCATTCAATACAGAGTTCAGCTGTGGATCTGGCAAGCAGCAGGAAAGAAAGTGTTGCTTATTAACCTGCTCCATATGAATTCATGAACATGAATTTATTCAAAATGAATGGAAGTTAGATGCATTGCCATCTTACAATCATATCAGCTTACAAATTAATGCAAAGGTTTTTGGGGACCTTAATTTCCGTAGTGCATCTGTAACTTAGCATGGCAATATTTTAAACACATTCAATATTTGTCTATTACCTTATCAAACACTACTCCTTTAACAGGTTAATGCAGAAGTGTCGTAAAGTCTTTGTAAGTGCACCAGTAATGCTCGCACTTGAAAATGCACTTATTCACAAGACCGGCCCAAATACCTGGATCAGTTGCTTAATCTATTCCATATGCAACACGTCAAAGATGAAAGATGTCACTCAATGAATGTTTAGTACATAGACATAGATTTAAGTGGAGATGGTTGGGACATATCCCCACCAAAACTCGCAGTGAAGTTGCATTAGCCAATGAGAAACATGCATTTGCAGGCTCCAATCCAGTACAACGGCACAGAGGATACAAAACAACACATACGGGAGCGCAAATAATGTAAGATTGACATTTAAATATCGATGCGGTCTCATCTTTTCGCAATTAGGTGATAAGTAGCATAGCTAATTCCATTAAAGCAAAGGGGATGGGAAGGGAGAAGACACATTTACTAGGGGGGTGTTTGTGGTCAAGATTTTTTCCAAGGGGGATGGCATCCCCCTGCATCCTCCCTCAACTCGAGGCCTGGTTGTACAGCTTGTGTGAGTAATGGAGTATTCCCCATATTATAGGCTATCGAGCTGTACAATTCTACAGGGGTGTGGCTGCCTATGCTATGCATCTGAGATGTGGAAACTACTAATGTATGTATAATTACACTGTTTTACCTTGTAGAGAGGGGCCATAAGTGCTCTTGTTTGTGAATACATATTGTGTCTCAGCTTTTTTTGCAGGATTTTGAGTTTTTTTTCCTGTGTGCTGCTGTGCCATTCACTGTTTTCCCTTGCTTGATTTAGATATAAATTTTCACATTGAATGTATATCCTTGAGTAGCTAGAGTGGATATTATAATTGAGCGAGAGAGAGAGAGAGAGAGAGAGAGAGAACAGTTGCTTATCTTTATGATAAAAAAATGAATTTTACTCTCTATATTAATGTTTAACTGAGTTCCCATAGCGAGTTGGTGCGTTCATTTCCGAATCGTGTGCAAGATTCACTTGCGTGAGACTGGGTCCATGTGGTGTAATTATGTGTGTAAAATTTAACAGGCATGTAGTGAAGCACTTGTGGGGAAATCCTAGTTTGACATTGAAAGGAGTGCGTTGCTGTAGCAGTGGACCTCACTCCTGCCTTGAGATTTGTGGTTCCGCCCAATGGTTGTTCTTAGTCTGGATTATTGCCCCCAAATTTAGGTGTGTAGTTTGAATGTAAGGGACCTCTAGTAACAAGACATCAACTCTCCATCTTATATTATTGTATAATCTTTGTCCCTTGCAGTATGTGTGTTTGAATACCTCGGGTGGGAAAACTTTTTTTTTTCATTTTTTAGAAAACAATTGTTATGAAATTGTTTGTATTTTTGACACACCAGGGTTCAGCTGTTTCATTTGTTTGAATAGTATAGTTATTTAGCTGACACTTTTATCCAAAGTGACTTGAAGTTGATTGGGCTAACCAAGGGCTAATCCCCCCTGGGAGCAATGTGGGGTTACGGGCCTTGCTCAAGGGCCCAACAGCAATGGTGCTCTTGCTGTGGCTGGACTGGGGCTTGAGCCACCAACCACAAGGGTCCCAGTCATGTACCTTAGCCACTAGAATACAGACTGCCCCCACAATCAATGAATACGATCAGTGTGGGATTGTCTTGTTATCCTTATGCGGGTTCTCCCATATGGCATTGTCTCAATGGGATTGGTGTCGTCTCAGTGTTACTAGTTGGGGTCTAGAGAGCCTCCTGTGGGCCACACTGGGCACAGAGGTATAAATCACTGTCTACACACTGATGTAACTGTTACATGAATATCATTTGTTTGATTTTTTGCTGATTAAATAGCTGGATTGGCACAATATGTTGGTTGTTCAGATGGATTTTATAGTTGCCTGGTTTGATCGACAGTTTACAGTCTAAATCCTGAGCACAAATGAGACCATTCTCTATTTCAGAATTTGACAGAGAAGATGAAAGCAAGTAGCATACGCGGCTAAAGGTGAAGGGCAAGACAATTAGATATTTCTGAGTTCTGTCAGGAATCCTATTACGTATGCTTCATGCGGCAAGGAAGAAGAGAATAAAATAAATAACTCTGATCCCCTTCATGAAAAACAAGCACTTTAACTACTCCAGAAGGATATACTGTATGTTCTGAAGAACCATCACTGGCACCTTAGGAACCCTCCGTTTTAATGAAGCGTTCTCTTTTATTTAGAGTTTATTTAAAAATTATATTAAAAATTTGTTATTAATTATCCCTTAACTCATTCCCCCCACTTCTCAAGTACATTAACATTTATTTTTGCTTTTCGTTCTTTTTTTTCTTTTCTTGTTTTCCATCTTGAAAGTGATGCCACCTATCAGGAGCAACAATTTTGCTGGGAACAACATTCCAGAAGATTCTTCTCTGAGAAGAGCTCAGGCCATTCAACAACGTAGTATTAACAGACTTTTGTTCCTATGTCTGGTTCCCATGTCTGGTAAGTAAGCTGTTTGCCTCCTTAAACCCCTCCCCCACCCTCCACAATTATAACATTGGTGTCAGAGGTGGGAAGTGCCCATGTGACCCGGGTTAGGAGTACAGCTGTATGCTCAGTCAAAAGGTGGGGCAGGGGGGGTTATAGCAGCACCAGCCAGCCTGACAGAAGGAGAGTGTGAAGAGCGTGTTAGCTGGATGAGCTCTGTAGCTGTATTGTACAGTTGGACACTAGGCTGCCATTCAGGTCCATGTCAGCCACTTTGAGACAACTTATTTCATGACTTCGGAATTCACAGATGTTGTGGTTGTGTTAATCTATATGTTTTTTTTTAGGTATAAAACATATACTGTCCTCATAAAAATTCCCCAAAAAAAACAATCCCATACATTTTTTTCATATTCTATATTTAAGAAACTGTCCCTTTATATACATCTTTAAATACACCTAGTCTGTTGTACCTAATCTTGGCAACATTGTAATTTTATTTTAATAATTATAAATTCATATATTACTAAACAACAACATGTCCTATATGGATCAATATTATTATAACATGATAGGCATGCTTCCATGTAATAGCATGTTAAATATTTACTGTTTTATAATTTACTGGGTGTTAGTTGAAGGTAACAGATATTAGCCATTTTGTTGAGTTGAGGGTCATGGGCTCGGGGTTGTCATGTGCGGTCATGAGATAAAATATTTGGAATTTGTAAAAATTTTGGAAACCTATGATTTATACTTTACACTCGGTGTTCAGTAATATAGACCAATACTTAATTGATGCTGCTACAGTGAAAGGTACTTTATCACAGACAAGCACACAGTTATTACAAGAGAAGGTATACATTATTTCTATACATGTTACGCCTATACTTCCATGCTCCAGTGCTCATAAAGGACACATGGCTTCTAATTCTGAGCCTCCTCTCCCACCACTGTTGTATACTTTATACATACAATTTATGAATGATATATAACTGCTATTATTATCTCTTGTTTTGCATAGACAGTTACAACGTCGTCTGGTGTCTGTATAATGTTGCCGTGGTTTAATGTAGCCAGGATATGCACTGCTGCACAGTTTATTGTCTATTGACTATTTTCTGTGGGCAAAGCTTGTGTTCCATACCACATTAAATCACAATCGGCAATACCCATGACCGGTTTATAAAATACCTTTCGGGATTATTGGGTCCTTTTTCTGTAGAAAATATAGACGTCGCTGACCTTTCTTTTCGAATGCCTCTGCAAAGCTCTTGGTAAGTAACAGCAGGGGAGGCATTTGTATTCATCTCCGAGTCTTTCCCTCGTAAAAGTAGGTTCGGACTGGAGGACCGGTGGTGCATTAAACACAAAATCAATCAACTAATACTTCCAAATCTATACGTGTTCTGTCGGTACAGTCTTTTTACTTGGAATATCTGTCCCTGAAAGAAAAATACCGGGATAGACAGCAGGTCAAGGAAAGGTCAAGCAGACACTGTATACTGGAAGAAGGCATGGTCTGCAATTACATTGTTAAGATACCAGGTTAAGTTACCAGGATAAAACATTGGTTTTATCAGTACATGGGTTTACTAAGTTATGTTTCTGGTCAACATTGACAGATTTAAAACCAAGGTACGCTAATACATATACTTAAATGCCCTCACACTCCCTGAGAGGACCGTTGGATTTAAAATGAAATCACCTGAACTGTCATGTCCTGGTCCACATTCCATGTGATGCATTGTACCACATTTTTTAGGGAACACGGAGGCTGTGATTGGTCTGGGGAGCACGGAGGCTGTGATTGGTCATTCCAAAACCTCCTCATTTCCCTGGCCCACCGTCTGGTTCCAGCCCCCATATCAATGCTATGAGATTAGTCCTAGACTCAGCCAGAAAGGAATCAGGCGGGAAGACATAAGCAAGGGTTTTTTAAGGACTGTCTCCACTGGTCGGTGTCAGTCACTCCTGTCTACTCGATATGAATGAGTAAGCCCTTACTTTCTGCTGGGTAGGTGTTTAGATTCCTCTTTTCACTTAAGTTTTTGTTCTTTTTACCAGCTCTAACTTCTGCAATTTCTGCACACATATTTTGAGGCCTGAAGGCTGTATGAATACTGAGAGCCAATCAAATGCATTGTAAGTGCACAGCAAACTTTATTTACAATTCAGTCGATTATGTCCAAATGCAGTGCAGCCCTCTTTCTGTTAAAATGTTTGCGCTCCATACATTTTTTGAACTCTTGAACTGTAGTTGTTAATTTGGGTTACAAAGGGGTCTGTGGAACAGTGTCTGGGTCTAGTTTAGAGGGTCTTGCCTCTGCAGAGAAAGCAAATATCACTTTCAAGGAATACTGTCGACAACCATTTCCTTTTCTTTTTCTTACAGACAGTTAGCAAAACAGCTAAAAACCTAATGGACTGTGGACCCTCAAGGAGGATACTGTTGTGTTGGCCATTTTTCATCCCTTTCTTCTCTGCATGTAGGTGAAGAACGGTGAAATGATGGTGCAAGCTGAAAGATGGTGCCTTGAGGCATAGACAGTGTAACACATTTATACAAAAAGGAGGAAACCGAGGCGCTGCTCTAAGGTGCAGCTTTTTCATGATAGCGTGTTCATTTGAGATCCATATTAAAAAGTTAGAGGCATTTGTGCACTTTAGTATAATAGTTGTGGAACTAGTGTAGCCATCTGTACATCCATACCGATGGATATTTATCTTGTAGTTAGATATCAAATAACAAGCCCACTGTATTCTTCTGCAGTCAGGTTACAAAATCAGCGTGCATCCCATTCCATATTCCCAAAGAAGTCCGAAGGCATGAGTTATTGTATATAATTGCTTTTATATATAAAAAAATACCAATTCATCTACAGCCAAAAATTGTGAAGTATTATTGCTGATTGACTATGCATTAAATGAACACACATAAGCACCAGCGGACGTCTTGTGTACTAGTGAAGTTACAGAATGGACCAGAATGGCTCCTTGTCGTATGGCACAGTGCGTCACTCAGAGAGAATGTGCATATCTCCTTTTCAATATTGTATTTGTTCCCTTTTTTCCCCCCAAGACTACTGTGTTTTCAGAGAAAGAGATTAATTCAATAAGCATAATTGTAAGGGGACATTCAATGTGTTTTTTATTCGAGGAGCATCTCAAGGTTTATGATGGTTTGTGTGGGACAATGGCTTTTCCCTGAAGAGAAATGGAAGAAGACTGACCTACAAGTAAATTACATAACTTTTATTCAGTCATTATCAGGCAGAAACAAAATGGCAACGGACACATAACTGTTTCTTATGACAATAAGTGGTGGCATTGAGAAGAATCTGTACATTTTAGCACTATGACTCATTTGGACTTTAGCATCTTAGCACATTGAGGAGAAAAGAACATTTCCATTCACTTTCATTTATAAACTTGCTTTTAAACACTGAATAAAAACATGAATGGCAAAAACAGACAAAGTGAGGAAATCCAAGACACCGCAATGACTCAAGGGAAACAAGCGCAGAAACGAAAACATTTTTTTTGTAGAAAGCAATTAATTACCACGTTTGCTGCTTATGTTCCAGGACTTGTGGTGTGATGAAAACTGAAACCGAGTCTAACGTAAAAGGGAAGGAAGCAGAAGATAACGAATTGGCGTGAGAGGAATGTGGCTGAGCTTGAGCCTCTCCACATGCTCTCCTCGCTGCCCCCGGCTACCCAGGAGCCGTTACACACGGGCGTCTGTGGCAAGGGGTGCTGACCGGCTGAGCGCAGTCATGTGAGCTCTCGCGCTGTGGGAGAGAGAGAGAGAGAGAGAGATGGAGGAGGTCTGAGTCACTGATCCTGCAGTCAGCTGACAGGGATTTGAGTCCTGAGGTACCAGGCAAAAAGAAAAACACGCAAGTTTGGGCCACAGTCGTTCGCTATCATGATTAGCCAGCGCTGGCTGGAGTTGAACTGAAGTCGCTGAAAATCCAAACGGAGAAAAGTGAGGTAACATTGGCTTGGCTAATGGTCAGCACCTCATTTCCTGCTTAGGCCTGATTCTGTGAAGACTTGGGCCAGGATTCTACCAACATGTATGATCAACTTGAATTAAACGTACACACATGTTACTGTTTTCACTCACAATCAGTTTCCTGGATACAGTAATCAGAGTGACCTGCCCAGCTGTGTTGGCTTTCGTAAAAATACTCGCAGCAAACAAACCCACAAACTTAAATCGGTTGTCATTGTCAGTCGGAGCTAAGAACAAGTGGTCATTAATCCAAGGCCTTTAAAAATTATCCCACGGGCAACTTTCCGATTCATTGGTACTGCAGCGTGCTAATAGACTCCAAGATCTTATATGAATCCTGACTGTGCCAACATGCTCACCTCACCAGGAAGGACAACAGTGACTGCTGCATCATATGAGGTGTGGCGGACATCTGATCTCTCATTTGTTATTTGACATTGAACACAAGGAGTGAGGAAAATCACATTTATCATTGACGTTGATATCAGTAAGAAAAAAAAAACACATCACCTGTAAAATCTACAGAGTATCCATCTGGTCGAAGGCTGGTCTTGAACATACCCCGGGTCTTTTGCCCAACCACATGATCTGGCAATACACTCCAAGGGAAGGGGAAGTAGAAAAGACGGAAAGCGGTAAGCTCTATATCTGGCTGCAGCTAAATCAGCAGACAATCTGGCAACCCTGGCGATGGGAAAACGCAGCATGATCACATGAGAGTGACTCTTTGATTCAGCTGGATACAGCTATGTGAACACAGGGTATAAACATATTTTTTAAAACTCCCTTGTAAACAATGTGCACCAATTTTTTGGCAGGTGAGTGACGTGTTCAAAATATATAACATACAGACTGTGAAAGACCATTAATGTATGAAATATACGTTCTGTTGTATTGGAGATATGAAAGTATAGCCTTTGGAATTCAACCTTTTCATTCAACAACAGAAAATACTGTGCCCATAAAAAGACCCAGCTCTGCTATCATTGAATTGGACATGTCCTTAAAGTGACTACATTTGAAAAATCTTCCTAAACCACATTGAAACTGTAAGTTTAAGAGGAATCATTCATTTAGAAAGTTCAAGCATCACCATGCTATTTCAAGTAGTGACAGCCACCAGACCTTTAACCTAAAAATAACTAATGAAGAGAAGGTGAAATTATTAACTTACTCTCTGACTAAGGTAAAGGACATACCCAATTACTAGTTTAATTAATTTATCTATACAACAATACACTTTCCCAAGAGCATAGAAGTTGGCCATTGTCACCCCTATTTTTAAACCTGGAGACCCCCAAGAAGTACTAAAGACTAATATGTCACTACCGATATCTGTAAACTTGTTAAAGGAGCTGAAAAAGGCAATACTCCCCTCCACCCTATACAGGTTGGATTTAGAATCAGTCACTCCACTGAGTTGGCCTACTTCTACCGACTGGTGACAATGAAGCGCAAGTTAGATGAATGGGCTGTTGTTGGAGCAGTCTCTTCGGATTTATTGAGATTGGGATCTATCCATCCATTTTTACTGTGCCTAAAGGGAGGTTCGTGATTTTCAGTATTTCCCTTAATTCGGTTGAAAGGGAACTCCGCCTCATTACGCAAGAGTGACTCCTCTGTTCATTCGGGCTCTCTCCGTGTCGTCAGCACTCGAGTCATCTTAAAGTAACGCTGCGTAACTAATCCTTTTTCCGTCACTGGTTAAATCATTAGGCAACTTAAGCTTTCACCCCTCGGCTCCACAGGGCCGGGGAACAGGCCTGGCGGAAGCAAGCGGAATTTTCAAGCACCTGGACCTAAGCTTCTGCAGCGAGCTTCTGTTTCAGCCAGACCCTGACCATTAGAGAGTACGGTTACGGTATGCGGACAAGGACACCGAGCTTGTCTTTCTGCCTCAGAGCCACTGGATAGGAACTAGTGATGAATGACTGTTTAAGCAGATGTCAGAGGTACATCATATGTTCATTGTATCATATCGTTGATCCC
Organism: Albula glossodonta; assembly: GCA_019788955.1. NCBI lineage: Eukaryota > Metazoa > Chordata > Actinopteri > Albuliformes > Albulidae > Albula > Albula glossodonta. The sequence goes on along the minus strand of JAFBMS010000102.1, from coordinate 263,628 downwards.
TTATCCGAGGAAACTCACATGTCTTGTTTTTTTTTTTTTTTCTGAATATGCAATCGATTAATTTGTCTTGACTAAATTTGTCTTTTTCTAAAGCGCTCAGTGTTAAAGATATGCTAATCAAAGGGTCAAGGGCAGTAACCCACCTGTGACTATAACCTATAAGTAAGAGGTCAGTTCCTTATGGATACTTCATAGTACAGATGCTCCAGGATAAAAATGAAAAAGTGTTTTTTTTTTTTAAAAATGTACCGTTAACAATACAATTACACAAGCATCCTTGTGTTGTTGAGTCTAGGCTTTATTTTGTGGCGGTGCATGGAATGTGAAATAATTCAAGGGGACACATGAATAATGATAATAAAAATGATCTTTATTAATTATTTAACTTTCTAACCAGTGTGTTCAAATTGCTTTGTTGCACGATATCAACAGAGAAAGAAAACAGAAATGTTTTGAAACTAGGACAGACAATAACATGATAATACAGTTACATAATATCCAAGTCGTTAAAAAATTAAAAGGAAGAATCGGGGACACTCGCATATTCTCCAGCTGGTACTTAGTGTGAAAAGAATGTCTCACTTGGACTTTAATTGTATTTTGGGCTTGCAGGCATGACTAATGACATCACTGATGACCTCAGAGAGACATTTGGGCCATAGAGTTAAGTATCTCAGTGAGATGGCTCGACATAAAGCAGCCCAGTATACCTCCTAAACCTCCCTTCTATGCCAGCAAAGTCCTTCATCAAGTCAAGAAATTGTCTGTATCAGAACCAAAAAATTTACCACGTGTCAAATTTTCAGAACTGCTGTTGCCAATGTGCTTTTACATCTGGAATAACAAGAAGAATGGACTTTTTGTTGACTGTGAACAGAGACTGGCCCAGATACACTGTTACATGTATGTGTTTTCGTTTGTCACATTATGTATATACATACACACATATATATGTTCAAACATGTATCATTGAGTGTTATAAGACTGTTCAGAGAGTTAGAATAATAGTTGCTTTACTTAAGCTATAGAGAAAAATGACAAGAATTAGTTATAAATCTGTCATAGAGTGTTATAAGATTGTTAGTGACTTGTATATCTCATTTCTGAGGCATCTATCATGACATGTTATGATCGCACAATGATGAACGACATGTTGATGAGTCTGACTTAATAAAGAGTTTTATTTACATAGCACCTTTCTGTCACTCGTGGTCACTTTACAGATCGGCAATGCAACAGTAAAAGGGAACATACAGCAACACAGAAAGGCTAACACATGCTGTGGAGTAGTGTCTGACTATCAGTGGGGATGGAGGAGATCAATAATGTACTGTGGGACAAAACTGTGTGTGGCTTTGAATATTGTGAGGGGTAGTTCAAATTGAATGTGGAAGGGGACAGGTAACCACTGGAGTTTCTGGAGAATGGGTGTAATGTGGGCTGATCTATCAGTATGTGTGAAGGCTAAGCTGCTGCATTCTGAATATTTTGCAGTTTATTGACTGTTTTGGTAGGAAGACCAGAAATTAGGCATTACAATGAAAGTGGGAGGCAATAAAGACATGAAGTAGAGTCTCTGCACCTGTGATGTTGAGGATGGGGCGGAGCCTGGCGATGTGATGGAGATGAAAGAAAGCTGGCTTTGTCAGTAAATTTATGTGGGGAACAAAAGTAAGTGATGGGTTGAATATTATACCAATATAACAATCTAATTGTTGTTATATTACACGGGATCTAGCACTATCAGTGTTATATTACACGGGATCTAGCACTATCTTTATCAGGGAGGTAAACAAACCAACCAACACAAGTTTTCTTTTTGTAACCCAAGGAACCGATTGTATTATACTTTAAGTGCACCCCACATTCCCAATCCACACACATAACACATATTTACAATATCTACAATGGCCACACAATCCCACACATAAATCACAGTCCTCGCGAGCAGGCCTTCAGAAACCCAACAACCCCAAAACAAAAAAAAAAAGAGTCAGTTACTGACGTGGATCTCACCCACGATTGCGAGGCTTCCACAGTTATGGGCCCTGTCCATTAGGCTGTATGTCCGAGTGAGCCAACCGTCTCTTTCCTTTTTGTTTCTTTTTTTCTTTTTATTTCACACCGCCCAACGCCGCTGTATAGGGTCCAGTAGTTGACACTTTTGTAGTCCCTTTGATCCACTTGCAGGAGCTGGCTGGTGCATACCAGGAAAGTTCACACTCTTCTCCACCAAACTTCTTTTCCCTCCTTTTTTTCTTGTCCGCCTCTTCCTCTCTGCCCAGGAAGTGGAAAAAAAAAACCCTGCCCCTACAATCAGGCTGCCTCTTAAAGGGGCAACGGCCTACACAATAAGCAGCCTTTGTTTTTCTTAACAGGTTAATTATAAAACATCGGTTCAGTGTGGCACACAACAAGCAACACAATCTTTTAAATCTCCCCACCCATATGAAAGGTTTACCTTGCAAGGATTTCGAAAAAAAAACATTCATTTTTTTTTTTGGGCAGAAACATAAAACAACAAGACTTAATTACTTTGTGGCAGTGTCACACCAAGATTACGAACTGTAGGGGAGGGTTTGACCAGGACGCTGTTGATATCAATAGACAGGTCTACTCTCATGAGGTGCAAGAAAAATCATAGATCATAATGTTTTCTGAAACATTGCAGTGTTGAAAAATCACAATGACTACAACAGCCAAAACACGGCAGCTGTCACAAATAATTTTCAAACTGGTAGCAAAAGAACTGAGCGACCCTGACATCTGCCATGTTATTGTATAAGGACTACTTCTATGACTTATAGGACCATGTTTACACAAATATTAAGCAAGCCTACAGATCTGTTCCCCTTCCCCACCTGGGTATGTCGGATCACCTCTCCCTGCTCGTTGTCCCGGCATACACACCACTTAGGAAAAGGACTAAGCCCACCATCAGAACCATTAACACCTTGTCTGATGAGGCTCTGGCTCAGCTGCAGGACTGTTTCGCCCTCACAGAGTGGAATGTCTTTGAACATGACGATCTAGAGACTCACACAGATGCAGTGCTGGGTTACATCACGCATTGCATGGACACTGTCACCACGGAAAAGCGGGTCCGGGTCTACCCCAACCGTAAACCCTGGATGACGGGTAAGGTTCAGTCACTGTTAAAGGCATGTAACTCCACATACAAATCTGGGGATCAGGCCATGTACAGCAGAGCAAGAGCAGACCTCAAAAAGGGCATCAGAGAGGCAAAACTGGACTATTCAAATAAGCTATCGGATCACCACTCGGACAACAACCCCAGACAGGTATGGGAGGGCCTGAAACACATCACCAATTACAAAGGCAGCGGGACAAATACAGAAAACATGGCCATCTCATGAGCAGAAGAGCTAAACCACTTCTTCGCCTGCTTTGAGAGTACTGTAAACACCCCTATCATGCACACTGCACTGCCCATAGCCTCCTCTGAGCTTAGCCCACACACACTCACCCTCCAAGAACATCAAGTGCGCAATGTGTTCAGACCAGTGAATCAGAGGAAAGCTGATGGCCCTGATGGAATACCTGGGAGTGTGCTCAAGGCCTGTGCTGACCAGCTGTCCTCTGTGTTCACCAGACTCTTCAACCTCTCCCTGTCACAAGCCACCGTCCCTCACTGCCTGAAATCCGTAACAATAGTCTCAGTCCCCAAGTCCACCACCATCAGTAGCCTCAATGATTACAGGCCCATCGTGCTGACACCCGTGGTTGCTAAGTGCTTTGAGAAGTTGGTCTTAAAGCACATAAAGGACTGCCTCACCCCCAGCTTTGACCCCCACCAGTTTGCCCACAAGGCAAATAGGTCCACTGAGGATGCAATTACCACTGCCCTCCACTCTGCCCTGCATCACCTGGAGGATCCTAGGACTTCAGTAAGGATGCTCTTCATCGACTTCAGCTCAGCTTTCAATATCATCATCCCAGACACCGTCATAGCCAAGCTAGTTGACCTGGACTTCCCCCCCACTACATGTGCATGGATCAAAAACTTTTTCACTGACCGCCCACAGTCTGTCAAGGTTGGAAACCGGAAATCATCCACCCTGTCACTCAGCACTGGCTCACCACAGGGCTGTGTGCTGAGCCCCCTCCTGTACACCATCTACACCAGTGACTGCACCCCCACACACCTGCAACACCATCATCAAATTCGCTGACGACACCACTCTGGTAGGGCTAATCACAAAGGATGATGACACAGCCTACAGAGATGAGGTCCAGTGTCTGACAGAATGGTGTGACAACAACCACCTCACCCTCAACTCCAGGAAAACCAAGGAAGTGGTCATGGACTTCTTCAGAACAAAAGCTGACACCGCCCCCCTGTATAAAAGGTGAATATGTGGAGAGGGTGTCCTCCTTCAAGTTCCTGGGGACCCACATCTCCGAGGATGTGTCTTGGACTACCAATACAACCGCCCTAGTTAAAAAAAAGCCCAGCAGTGCCTCCATTTCCTGAGGGTACTGAGATGGAACAGGCTACAGACCGACCTGCTGGTGTCCTTCTATCGAGCCACAATCGAGAGCGTGCTGGTGCACGCCAGCCCTGTGTGGTACGCTGGTTGTACAGTGGCCGAAAGGAAGAGACTGCAGAGGGTCACCAGAACAGCAGAGAAGGTGATCGGTCGTCCACTTCCCTCCCTGGACTCCATCGCCAGCTGTAGGTGTCTCACCAGAGCCAGGGTGATCATAAAAGACCACCTTCATCCTAAACATCACCTGTTCAACATACTGCCCTCCGGGAAAAGTATATATGCTTCGTTTACATACCTTTAAACGATTTCTGATCAGTTTCACTCACATCAGTGAAGAATATAGCTGATTTTCTATCATTTAGAGCCAAAAACTCAAATATTTTGGTGTCAACCCAATTTTTCACTTTTTGGAGGTAAGGCTATAGTCTTATGTCTTTTCTAGATTTTCCAGAAAAATACATATGTCGTGTTTACAGACTTTTACACCATTTCTGACAAGGTTCAGCCACGCCAGTGTAGAATATGGGTGATTTACGACCATTTAGAGCTAAAAACCCAATTATTTTTTCTGTCAACCCATTTTTCCACTTTTTGGACATAAGATGACAAATTTTGGTCATTTTCAAACTATGAGACCATTTCAGACAACTTTTGGTTGTGTGGGTGACGAATATAGTTGATTTGCTATCATTTGGAGCCAAAAACTCAAATATTTTGTTGTCAACCCAATTTTTCACTTTTTGGAAGTAAGGCTATAGTCTTATGTCTTTTCTAGATTTTCCAGAAAAATACATATGTCGCGTTTACATACTTTTACACCATTTCTGACAAGGTTCACCCACGCCAGTGTAGAATATGGGTGATTTATGACCATTTCAAGCTAAAAACCCAATTATTTTTTCTGTCAAACCATTTTTCCACTTTTTGGACATAAGATGACAATATTTGGTCATTTTCAAACTATTAAACCATTTCAGACAACTTTTGGCTGTGTGGGTGAAGAATATAGTTGATTTTCTATCATTTAGAGCCAAAAACTCAAATAGTTTGGTGTCAACCTAATATATCCCTTTATGGAGGGAAGCCTATAGTCTTATGTCTTTTCTAGATTTATCAGAAAAATACATATGTCGCGTTTACATACTTTTACACCATTTCTGAAAAGTTTCACCAACGCCAGTGTAGAATATGGGTGATTTACGACCATTTAGAGCTGAAAACCCAATTATTTTTTCTGTCAACCCATTTTTCCACTTTTTTCAGGTAAGACTACAATATTTGCTCATTTTCAAACTCTTAAACCATTTCAGACAACTTTTGGTTGTGTGGGTGAAGAATATAGTTGATTTTCTATCATTTAGAGCCAAAAACTCAAATATTTTGGTGTCAACCCAATTTTTCACTTTTTGGAGGTAAGGCTATAGTCTTATGTCTTTTCTAGATTTTCCAGAAAAATACATATGTCGGGTTTACATACTTTTACACCATTTCTGACAAGGTTCAGCCATGCCAGTGTAGAATATGGGTGATTTACGACCATTTAGAGCTAAAATCCCAATTATTTTTTCTGTCAACCCATTTTTCCACTTTTTTCAGGTAAGACTACAATATTTGCTCATTTTCAAACTAGTAAACCATTTCAGACAACTTGTGGTTGTGTGGGTGAAGAATATAGTTGATTTTCTATCATTTAGAGCCAAAAACTCAAATAGTTTGGTGTCAACCCAATTTTTCCCTTTACGGAGAGAAGGTTATAGTCTTATGTCTTTTCTAGATTTTCCAGAAAAATACATATGTCGCGTTTACATACTTTTACACCATTTCTGACAAGTTTCACCAACGCCAGTGTAGAATATGGGTGATTTACGACCATTTAAAGCTAAAAACCCAATTATTTTTTCTGTCAAACCATTTTCCACTTTTTTGAGGTAAGACTACAATATTTGCTCATTTTCAAACTATTGGCCCATTTCAGACAACTTTTGGTTGTGTGGGTGAAGAATATAGTTGATTTTCTATCATTTAGAGCCAAAAACTCAAATATTTTGGTGTCAACCCAATTTTTCACTTTTTAGAGGTAAGGCTATAGTCTTATGTCTTTTCTAGATTTTCCAGAAAAATACATATGTCGCGTTTACATACTTTTACACCATTTCTGACAAGGTTCACCCACGCCAGTGTAGAATATGGGTGATTTACGACCATTTAGAGCTAAAAACCCAATTATTTTTTCTGTCAACCCATTTTTCCACTTTTTGGACGTAAGATGCCAATATTTGCTCACTTTCAAACTATTAAACCATTTCAGACAACTTGTGGTTGTGTGGGTGAAGAATATAGTTGATTTTCTATCATTTAGAGCCAAAAACTCAAATAGTTTGGTGTCAACCCAATTTATCCCTTTATGGAGGTAAGGCTATAGTCTTATGTCTTTTCTAGATTTTCCAGAAAAATACATATGTCGGGTTTACATACTTTAACACCATTTCTGAAAAGTTTCACCAACGCCAGTGTAGAATATGGGTGATTTACGACCATTTAGAGCTGAAAACCCAATTATTTTTTCTGTCAACCCATTTTTCCACTTTTTTCAGGTAAGACTACAATATTTGCTCATTTTCAAACCATTAACTCTTTTCAGACAACTTTGGGTTTGTGTGGGTGAAGAATATAGTTGATTTTCTATCATTTAGAGCCAAAAACTCAAATAGTTTGGTGTCAACCCAATTTATCCCTTTATGGAGGTAAGGCTATAGTCTTATGTCTTTTCTAGATTTTCCAGAAAAATACATATGTCGCGTTTACATACTTTTACACCATTTCTGACAAGTTTCACCAACGCCAGTGTAGAATATGGGTGATTTACGACCATTTAGAGCTAAAAACCCAATTATTTTTTCTGTCAACTCATTTTTCCGCTTTTTGGACATAAGATGACAATATTTGCTCACTTTCAAACTATTAAACCATTTCAGACAACTTTTGGTTGTGTGGGTGAAGAATATAGTTGATTTTCTATCATTTAGAGCCAAAAACTCAAATATTTTGGTGTCAACCCAATTTTTCCCTTTTTAGAGGTAAGGCTATAGTCTTATGTCTTTTCTAGATTTTCCAGAAAAATACATAAGTCGTGTTTACATACTTTTACACCATTTCTGACAAGTTTCACCCACGCCAGTGTAGAATATGGGTGATTTACGACCATTTAGAGCTAAAAACCCAATTATTTTTTTCTACAATATTTGGTCATTTTCAAACTATTAAACCATTTCAGACAACTTTTGGTTGTGTGGGTGAAGAATATAGTTGATTTTCTATCATTTAGAGCCAAAAACTCAAATATTTTGGTGTCAACCCAATTTTTCCCTTCATGGAGGTAAGGCTATAGTCTTATGTCTTTTCTAGATTTTCCAGAAAAATACATATGTCGCGTTTACATACTTTTACACCATTTCTGACAAGGTTCAGCCATGCCAGTGTAGAATATGGGTGATTTACGACCATTTAGAGCTAAAAACCCAATTATTTTTTCTGTCAACCCATTTTTCCACTTTTTGGACATAAGATGCCAATATTTGCTCATTTTCAAACTATGAAACCATTTCAGACAACTTTTGGTTGTGTGGGTGAAGAATATAGTTGATTTTCTATCATTTAGAGCCAAAAACTCAAATGTTTTGGTGTCAACCCATTTTTTCACTGTTTAGAGGTAAGGCTATAGTCTTATGTCTTTTCTAGATTTTCCAGAAAAATACATATGTCGCGTTTACATACTTTTACACCATTTCTGACAAGTTTCACCCACGCCAGTGTAGAATATGGGTGATTTACGACCATTTAAGCTAAAAACCCAATTATTTTTTCTGTCAACCCATTTTTCCACTTTTTGGACGTAAGATGCCAATATTTGCTCATTTTCAAACTATTAAACCATTTCAGACAACTTTTGGCTGTGTGGGTGAAGAATATAGTTGATTTTCTATCATTTAGAGCCAAAAACTCAAATATTTTGGTGTCAACCCAATTTTTCACTTTTTAGAGGTAAGGCTATAGTCTTATGTCTTTTCTAGATTTTCCAGAAAAATACATATGTCGCGTTTACATACTTTTACACCATTTCTGAAAAGTTTCACCCACGCCAGTGTAGAATATGGGTGATTTACGACCATTTAAGCTAAAAACCCAATTATTTTTTCTGTCAACCCATTTTTCCACTTTTTGGACGTAAGATGACAATATTTGCTCATTTTCAAACTATTAAACCATTTCAGACAACTTTTGGTTGTGTGGGTGAAGAATATAGTTGATTTTCTATCATTTAGAGCCAAAAACTCAAATATTTTGGTGTCAACCCAATTTTTCACTTTTTGGAGGTAAGGCTATAGTCTTATGTCTTTTCTAGATTTTCCAGAAAAATACATATGTCGCGTTTACATACTTTTACACCATTTCTGACAAGTTTCACCAACGCCAGTGTAGAATATGGGTGATTTACGACCATTTAGAGCTAAAAACCCAATTATTTTTTCTGTCAAACCATTTTTCCACTTTTTGGTCATAAGATGACAATATTTGCTCATTTTCAAACTATTAAACCATTTCAGACAACTTTTGGTTGTGTGGGTGAAGAATATAGTTGATTTTCTATCATTTAGAGCCAAAAACTCAAATAGTTTGGTGTCAACCCAATTTATCCCTTTATGGAGGTAAGGCTATAGTCTTATGTCTTTTCTAGATTTTCCAGAAAAATACATATGTCGGGTTTACATACTTTAACACCATTTCTGACAAGTTTCACCAACGCCAGTGTAGAATATGGGTGATTTACGACCATTTAGAGCTGAAAACCCAATTATTTTTTCTGTCAAACCATTTTTCCACTTTTTTGAGGTAAGACTACAATATTTGCTCATTTTCAAACTATTAAACCATTTCAGACAACTTTTGGTTGTGTGGGTGAAGAATATAGTTGATTTTCTATCATTTAGAGCCAAAAACTCAAATATTTTGGTGTCAACCCAATTTTTCCCTTTTTGGAGGTAAGGCTATAGTCTTATGTCTTTTCTAGATTTTCCAGAAAAATACATATGTCGCGTTTACATACTTTTACACCATTTCTGACAAGGTTCACCCATGCCAGTGTAGAATATGGGTGATTTACGACCATTTAGAGCTAAAAACCCAATTATTTTTTCTGTCAAACCATTTTTCCACTTTTTGGACGTAAGATGCCAATATTTGCTCACTTTCAAACTATTAAACCATTTCAGACAACTTTGTGGTTGTGTGGGTGAAGAATATAGTTGATTTTCTATCATTTAGAGCCAAAAACTCAAATATTTTGGTGTCAACCCAATTTTTCCCTTTATGGAGGTAAGGCTATAGTCTTATGTCTTTTCTAGATTTTCCAGAAAAATACATATGTCGCGTTTACATACTTTTACACCATTTCTGACAAGTTTCACCCACGCCAGTGTAGAATATTGGTGATTTACGACCATTTAGAGCTAAAAACCCAATTATTTTTTCTGTCAACCCATTTTTCCACTTTTTGGACATAAGATGCCAATATTTGCTCATTTTCAAACTATTAAACCATTTCAGACAACTTTTGGCTGTGTGGGTGAAGAATATAGTTGATTTTCTATCATTTAGAGCCAAAAACTCAAATATTTTGGTGTCAACCCAATTTTTCACTTTTTAGAGGTAAGGCTATAGTCTTATGTCTTTTCTAGATTTTCCAGAAAAATACATATGTCGCGTTTACATACTTTTACACCATTTCTGAAAAGTTTCACCCACGCCAGTGTAGAATATGGGTGATTTATGACCATTTCAAGCTAAAAACCCAATTATTTTTTCTGTCAAACCATTTTTCCACTTTTTGGACATAAGATGACAATATTTGGTCATTTTCAAACTATTAAACCATTTCAGACAACTTTTGGTTGTGTGGGTGAAGAATATAGTTGATTTTCTATCATTTAGAGCCAAAAACTCAAATATTTGGGTGTCAACCCAATTTTTCACTTTTTAGAGGTAAGGCTATAGTCTTATGTCTTTTCTAGATTTTCCAGAAAAATACATATGTCGCGTTTACATACTTTTACACCATTTCTGACAAGGTTCACCCACGCCAGTGTAGAATATGGGTGATTTATGACCATTTCAAGCTAAAAACCCAATTATTTTTTCTGTCAAACCATTTTTCCACTTTTTGGACATAAGATGACAATACTTGGTCATTTTCAAACTATTAAACCATTTCAGACAACTTTTGGTTGTGTGGGTGAAGAATATAGTTGATTTTCTATCATTTAGAGCCAAAAACTCAAATATTTTGGTGTCAACCCAATTTTTCACTTTTTAGAGGTAAGGTTATAGTCTTATGTCTTTTCTAGATTTTCCATAAAAATACATATGTCACGTTTACATACTTTTACACCATTTCTGACAAGGTTCAGCCACGCCAGTGTAGAATATGGGTGATTTACGACCATTTAGAGCTAAAAACCCAATTATTTTTTCTGTCAAACCATTTTTCCACTTTTTGGTCATAATATGACAATATTTGGTCATTTTCAAACTATTAAACCATTTCAGACAACTTTTGGTTGTGTGGGTGAAGAATATAGTTGATTTTCTATCATTTAGAGCCAAAAACTCAAATAGTTTGGTGTCAACCCAATTTATCCCTTTATGGAGGTAAGGCTATAGTCTTATGTCTTTCCTAGATTTTCCAGAAAAATACATATGTCGGGTTTACATACTTTAACACCATTTCTGACAAGTTTCACCAACGCCAGTGTAGAATATGGGTGATTTACGACCATTTAGAGCTGAAAACCCAATTATTTTTTCTGTCAACCCATTTTTCCACTTTTTTCAGGTAAGACTACAATATTTGCTCATTTTCAAACTCTTAAACCATTTCAGACAACTTTTGGTTGTGTGGGTGAAGAATATAGTTGATTTTCTATCATTTAGAGCCAAAAACTCAAATATTTTGGTGTCAACCCAATTTTTCCCTTTTTGGAGGTAAGGCTATAGTCTTATGTCTTTTCTAGATTTTCCAGAAAAATACATATGTCGGGTTTACATACTTTAACACCATTTCTGACAAGGTTCACCCATGCCAGTGTAGAATATGGGTGATTTACGACCATTTAGAGCTAAAAACCCAATTATTTTTTCTGTCAAACCATTTTTCCACTTTTTGGACGTAAGATGCCAATATTTGCTCACTTTCAAACTATTAAACCATTTCAGACAACTTGTGGTTGTGTGGGTGAAGAATATAGTTGATTTTCTATCATTTAGAGCCAAAAACTCAAATATTTTGGTGTCAACCCAATTTATCCCTTTATGGAGGTAAGGCTATAGTCTTATGTCTTTTCTAGATTTTCCAGAAAAATACATATGTCGCGTTTACATACTTTTACACCATTTCTGACAAGTTTCACCAACGCCAGTGTAGAATATGGGTGATTTACGACCATTTAGAGCTAAAAACCCAATTATTTTTTCTGTCAACCCATTTTTCCACTTTTTGGACAAAAGATGACAATATTTGGTCATTTTCAAACTATGAAACCATTTCAGACAAGTTTTGGTTGTGTGGGTGAAGAATATAGTTGATTTTCTATCATTTAGAGCCAAAAACTCAAATATTTTGGTGTCAACCCAATTTTTCACTTTTTGGAGGTAAGGCTATAGTCTTATGTCTTTTCTAGATTTTCCAGAAAAATACATATGTCGGGTTTACATACTTTAACACCATTTCTGACAAGTTTCACGCATGCCAGTGTAGAATATGGGTGATTTACGACCATTTAGAGCTAAAAACCCAATTATTTTTTCTGTCAAACCATTTTTCCACTTTTTTGAGATAAGACTACAGTATTTGGTCATTTTCAAACTATTAAACCATTTCAGACAACTTTTGGTTGTGTGGGTGAAGAATATAGTTGATTTTCTATCATTTAGAGCAAAAACTCAAATATTTTGGTGTCAACCCAATTTTTCACTTTTTAGAGGTAAGGCTATAGTCTTATGTCTTTTCTAGATTTTCCAGAAAAATACATATGTCACGTTTACATACTTTTACACCATTTCTGACAAGGTTCACCCAGGCCAGTGTAGAATTTGGGTGATTTACGACCATTTAGAGCTAAAAACCCAATTATTTTTTCTGTCAAACCATTTTTCCACTTTTTGGACATAAGATGACAATATTTGGTCATTTTCAAAGTATTAAACCATTTCAGACAAATATTAGTTGTGTGGGTGAAGAATATAGTTGATTTTCTATCATTTAGAGCCAAAAACTCAAATATTTTGGTGTCAACGCAATTTTTCACTTTTTGGAGGTTATCGTCATATGCATTGTCTAGATTTTCTCATGAACACATATGTTCTTTTTACATACCATTACACCATTTCTGACAAATTTCACTGGCGCCAGTGGAGAACATGGCTGCTTTATTTCCATTCAGAGCCAAAAACCGGAATATTTTCGTGTCAACCCAATTTTTCATTTTTTGGAGGTATGACTAAAATGTTTTTTCATTTCCTAACTTTTTAACCATTTTGGACAACTTTTGGTTGTGTGGGTGAAGAATATAGTTGATTTTCCATCGTTTAAAGCCAAATACTCAAATATTTTGGTGTCAACCCAATTTTTGACAATGTCTTTTCTGAGAAGTTTCTGTTGACACCATTTCTGACAAGTTTCACTCGTACTCGCGGAGAATATGCCTGATTTATTACCATTTAGAGCCAAAAAGTCAATTACTTGTGTGTCAACCCATTTTTCCAGTTTTTGGAGGCCTTTCCAAGTGGAGGGATAAACCGCGGTGGGAGAGGTGAACAGGTGGATGACGGAAGGTGGTCTCGAGGCATCAACAAAAGCTGTCCTTGCTGTGGCGCACTGAACACCAAATGCCATGAACTAAAAATACTGAAGGCCAACAATGATCCAGTGTGACCCTTCCTGTGGGATATGGAAATGGACGCATGCAAAGCTGTCAGATGGGGGATCGGGACAAGAAGAGTGATTATCATCAAAACTGCAGTCCCGGATGATATGCCTTAATCAAGGAGCAGTAGAGAATGAGAAAATACCAGGACCTGCGACTTCTGATGCAGCATGAAGGCCCGTGTCATTCCGGTAATCACTGGACCAGTTGCCAGTCACTCCCCAGACCCGAAGAAACATCTTGAACGCCTGCCTGAAACACACAGTGCAGCAGTCCTCATCAAAGCAACATTACACGGAAGTGGATACATCCTTGGCAAGATCCTGGATCTCCTACAGGAGCTCAGATGTACTGCAGGATGCAGAAGAATAACAATTAAGTGCTGACCCAAGAGTCGTGATGAAAAGATCATAATAATAATAATAATAATAATAATAATAATTGTAATCATAATAATAATAGTACTGATCATAATGATAAAACAATATCCAGACATTGAAGACCTTCATAGCTGTTATTGATGGAATCCACAGATCTCCACCTGTACGCCCTGGTACAGTTCATGCTTTGGCTCATCTGCCACCATGAGCTTCATGTTCTGGGTTTACTGCCACTTCCACCTGCTAGAAAAATGCATTATGATGTCATAAATGGAGCTGTACTATAACCTGATGATGGCATTATGATATCATAAATGGATCTGTACTTTCACCTGGTGGTGGCATTATGATGTCATAAATGGACCTGTACTTTCACCTGGTGGTGGCATTATGATGTCATAAATGGAGCTTGAGTACTGAAACCTGACTGATTCACCGATCCAACCTGTTGAGCCCTCCTTCCAGTTTATGCCAGGAACCAGACCCCTCTGCCAGCCAACACTCATTATTATTCATAAAATTGAATCTGTGACTCTGGTGTTAACCTCATTGACTGTGGGCCAGAAGCTGATGGGCTCCCCCTCTGAGCTGGACTCTGATCAAGGTCTGCTCCTTTTACTCAGGGAGTCTGTCCTTGTCACTACCGCCTGAGGCTTGTACTGAGAAGGTCTTGGACTCTGGATCAGCATAAAGGTTCTTTTTTTATATAATATAAAGGTTCTTTATTATAATATATATAATATTATAATATATATATATATATATATATATATATATAGTGGGAGATAAGGCCTGTCAGGTTGCTCCATGATCATTTCATGGCGTGAAATAATTCACAGGAACAATTAGCAAAAAAGCAGCGATGACCAAAAGGGTAAAACAGCCAAAAAATTGTTTGCAAATCACAAAAAAAAAATAATCCATATAATAACAATCAAAATGTGGCGGTGCTTCGCAATTAACTGTGCTGCATTGCTAGAGAGATTTCTGTGTTGAAAAAGACTGAAAAATAACACTGACATAATAGCTTTCTTCAAAAAATTTAATTGCAGATTTATTTACAACAAATCATCATCAGCAATACCTAAAACTGTTGAAAGAGGTGGAGACATTAAAGATAAATGGAGAAAAACAGATAAGTACGTTTGTACTGCAAAAATAAGCAGAGAAAAAATCGAAATAAATATTTCAATTGGGAGGCTGGCAAAATACAAAAATAAATAAAAGAAATGTAATAAATGTATAAATAAAATATAATGACACAAAACTGTTGAAAGCAGAAATTGCAAGTAGCAATGACACAAGAAATCATACATTCAGTATCAGAAGCATGCGTATTGATAAATAAATAAATAAATAAATAAATATATCCTGAAATAAAAATGTACAATAAAATCCATGGTAAACAGCAGAAACTTTAAAGTAAGCATATACATACATATGTATATGTATTTGTATGTGTGCCAATGATGCACACACACCTACACACAAAGAAATTATAGATACTGAATATTTGGTATTGTACTCATTGAATATTGATATGATATTTAATAATTGAAAATAGTTTTACCTAAACATCTACCCTTTACTGTCATTGTTCTGCCTGTTTCACATTCCCAGTACCCGAGAGTGCGGTAGCACCCAGCTCATGTGTTTATCTAGACTTTCAATCAATCAAATTTAAGAGGGCTCTCTTACTTGGAAAAAGAAAGTCATATGACATGATTTTTTTTCAGCTGGTGTAAAAACCAGATGATAAACATATAAAGACAAAATGGTGTGTGAAGACAATTAATGTATAATACCATAAAATAATAAGAAATGTTGGTTGTAAACAATCAAAATAGCTTTTTTGTGATTATGAATGATTTTAGGAAGCAAATACATATTGTTAATAACTAGGCACATACCAAACAGGATACACTGGTATTCACCTGCGTCATGTGACCAACATAGTCATTATGTACCACTATTTGGGTTCCTGTTGGGGGTCAATGGTGCACTACTACTTCCCGAAATTAAGTTTGCCAGAGAGTTTTTTCACACATACTGTCTACTGTTTTTTTTTATCCCAGCCATACGTTGCATCAAAGGTGGCTAAATAAGAACATTAATTTATAGATAATCTACTTTTCTCTAATTAAAAGACAAATAAGCAAATAAATATAGGTAGTAATTGTTCGATAAAATATCACCAGATTGTAGTTAGCTATATACCAATATAAATCCAACTAGCTTTACTAAATTTGATATTTTTTTCCAGAAGAAAAAAAAAATGTACTCTGTGTCTCTTGGCATAATCTACAGACTTGCTCTTGTTTGTGATCAGAGATTGGTAGCAAACCAAACATTAGGAACCCGAAGTGCTGGCTGTGCTCGGAAAGCCACATAGGACACACCTATGAATACCTTATTTCAAATAATTACCCAGTGAATGTTCATGTTTTATTCTATTCAAAGCTGACACTACCAATTAACAAATAATAATCAAATTAATAATTTCACTAACTGAAATGAATAAATTAAAAAGCCTAATGTTTTTTGCATTTATCTTTCACAGTTGATGAATTCTATGGCATTTATCAGTGGGTTTACATACAAACAGGAATTGACAATTTAATTCCGAAACCAATTGATTAATCACCAGTAAGTTAAATGAAGAGAGCTTTCAGGAGGAATATTCTATCAACGAGAGGAGACAGTCTGACTGCATGTCAAAAATGTGAGAAAAATTAAGAAAAAAGGAGCCATCAGACAATGATTGGCTATTTTTTTTGCTATGATGGCATACATATGAGGTGTAATATGTGCATAACTCAGAAGAGCATGTGGAACCAACAGTCAGACCAAGATGAAAGCTTCACAGGTTATTCGGAGCAGAGCTTTCCCTGTCTTTGTACAAGTTTTTTTTTTATTTGGGGGTGGGGGGGAGGTGGGTGGGCAGAAGGTTCGACACCTGGGAGGGCTACCTCCATGGCTGTTCCCTGACCAAAGTTTTAAAAAGGTACTGACAACCTGTAGATGGCACAATACATTGAGTTGTGTATACTATATAGCACATGTTATTATTCTCTGGATGGTCCTGTGTCTCTACTTTCTAAGCATTCACAAATGTAAACCATGAGTAAAGTCGGTAACATGAAAAAAATGGGAGTCTGCTTCTTCCACAAGGATTTGTAAATAACTCGAGAATCTTTTCAGGTAGAAAAAAAGCAAAGAAACAGAGATTAATAGCAGATGTTCATAAAGGAGTTATACCCAGAGGTGGAAAACTCTGGCTTCAGAAAGTAAAAAGTGCTACCATGTATTTGTTCTACCCATTCACTAATTTGAAATCATCAACATGGCTGAAGGGTTTGGCGCATGAGTGGAAGAAATGAATGGTAGCGCTACCTCTGGTTATTCCTTTCACACCTCATCCACACCACTACAACATGGCGTTTCAGAAGAAAGTAATGTTTCTTCCTGCAACAGGTCCTGTCTCTCTTTTTACTTTTAGGCAGCGATAGAATGGAGGGGTTAACTGCTGGTCTTGATCCAGGAAAGACCATCAGTAAGATTCTGACACACTTTACAAAATGTATTTTTCAAAACCCCCTATGAAATCTTCAATAGCACAGGGAAAAGAAGGTCTCTAAACAACGAAATGACAGACGCTATACCGAATTTTAGATTTGCTTTTACATAACACGTTGTCATGTTTTCATGATTTATCGTGATATGTCAAGATAATGAAGGTCTGATATGGATACTTAATTTAAAGGGTGACTGGTAGTCTTCCCCCTATTTACATAACCCTATGATGACTGCTGCTCATTGTTATTCTTATAATATCCAGGTATAATCGTGTTACTTATTCTCTAATA
Source organism: Albula glossodonta (assembly GCA_019788955.1). NCBI lineage: Eukaryota > Metazoa > Chordata > Actinopteri > Albuliformes > Albulidae > Albula > Albula glossodonta. The sequence goes on along the minus strand of JAFBMS010000102.1, from coordinate 245,893 downwards.
TTTTCAGGATTGAATGAATGAGAAGCATTTATTTACCCAGAAACTCAGCTTGGTTTTTTTTTCCAGTTGAAGAATCTTGCTATCTGATGAACAACCATCACAGCAAAGACCCAGAAAGAGTTGGACTTCAAAGTTTGGCACAGACACTGTACTTTGGCATTCACCCTGATCAAACTTCATGTAAGGATGTTAGAGTTTAAAGAAAGAAACAATTGTACATACAAAATTATATGACTTCAGGAGTGGGAGAAGGACAAAAAGTCAAGAATGATAAAGAGATCCACACTGAACAATTTAGAAAAGAGGCACACCGATTTTTTGAAAGAAAGAAGGTAAGCTTTCAGCTCGTGAACATTCAACAGAGCTTTGCAAATGGAAGGTGTGCAGATGAAAGTCTACATTGTCTTTATGGTCAATAAAACGGTGTGATTTTTTTTCCCCTCAAAATATTAATTGTGCATGGATCTCTTTATCACTGGTGTGTTTTAAGTTGCCATAGTGACACAAAGAGGAGAGGGGATTCTGTAGTTCTGTTGTAAACCAATGCATAAAGGTTTTCTGGTGACCTGCTATGAATTGCTTTGATGGGACATGTCCTTAATTTATATCCTGACATACCTCAATCCCACGTACCATATGATCATAGTTCCTAATGACTTTACTTTACAGTGGTTTTGATAGCATATTCACCAGTCGTTCAATGTGGTAGTGATTTGGCTGTCACTGTATAACAGCTAACTAAAGCAGGCTGAAGGATAGTTCATACATATAGCCCCTCTTCCTTGTCTCCCTGTCATTTACATTTAACAGGAAATTTATGATACACAAGATTTAACCACAAACACATTAGTGTCAGATTTATAATAAACGTAAAATACAGAACAGAAGGCTTGCTTGAATAGTGACGGCTGTCTTTCTAGTGTTTTAGAAGCGGCTAACGATTAAGGGCCACAGAGTATAAGTTAAGGATTTTAAGGAAGCCCACTCAAAATATTTAGATTTAAAATTAAATATTGAGAAAAATTCAGGTTGGAAAATAAAATAGAAAGGGGGTTTACTCACAAACTGATACCAGGCTTTCAGTGACTTTTCTCAGAACCACTAAGAAAATCCGGGCCAGAGCACAGTGCAAGTAATCAATTACCGAGCATAATGTCATACCAGTAGCACACTATCAGTATAACTAATTATTAGTTATTAGATATACGCGTCTGACCATTCTATTTTAGGTTCGTCATTCGGCCTGCTGTCTACAGCACGAGCGAACAACCCATGAACTGCAGAGTTACAGAGTCTGTACTCAGTTTTACTAATAACCTAATTCGTTTATTAAATAACCGATTACAAGGTTAGAATACCTATCTTAAGCTTATCACAAAAATATGCAGACTTTGGTACTCTGTAACACCATACGCCTGGTAACCAATTCCACGGGTTCTGGTAATTTATTCCTTGTACTTATTGAGAAAACAATAGGAACGACATCAACTCAATTTAGGTATGTGTGAGCGCATTAAAACACAACATTACTGGGCAGGAGGGACCAGACAGAGAGTGAAACTAAAAATAATAAATTGTGACTTAAAACTGGTATTATAAACTGGTACCACACATGGTGGTCTTTAGTTGAAACATACACAAACCAACTACATAAAATTCACTGGAGTGTTGCCATTTCCTTGTGATAGGTGAAGTTCTGAATTTAGAAGACCTTGTAAAAAAAAAGACATGCCATCCTACTGCACTCAACATGTAAAAAAATGAGGTTATCCTTACATTTGATTCTAAATACTAATTCTTCAGTTCTCTACACATTCTGAAATGCTGTTGTGACACAATGCATGCCCTGTTGTAGTTTTCATTGCTTCAAAATCCAGTTTTTCTAGAATATCTTCAGCAATACTGAACATTCATTACATTTGTATGAAGAGTACATAATATCATAAATCTGGCCAATTATTCTCTACAGCCGCAAACATAATTACTCTGTCTCCCAGCCCTTTGAGATGATATGGATTCATTCAAACCAAACAACACACACATATATATCTATGTTTTAGATGGCCAAGTTTCCACTGATATTTTTACATTCCTTCTAAATAACCACATTGAAAATAAAAAAATTATTTAGATATTAAGACTTTTAAGACTTAATAAGAATTTAAGTCTTAAGACGGACTTTTAAGGCACTAAAATAATTTGTTATATACAGCTAATACCTTAGCACAGCAATGTCTAAATACTGTATTTATTGTATCATTAACATGGCGGATACGGTTGTATCGGAGTTTTGAAACCACAAAATTGCTATTTAATAAAAAAGGGATTACAAACCCCTTCTAACTGGAGATTTAAATGTAGTTGAGACCATATTAAATAACAGTTCAACGTTTGTCATTTGCAATTGGGAGATGTTTCAACGTCCAACCAAAATGTTACTTAGTCCATTACTTTATCCATTATAACTTAACAGCACACTAGATGTGAGAAGGCAGTATAGACACAGAATTTAACAGGCACAAAATACTATGTGGTACCTACCAACGCCTCATTGGATTTCTCATGATTTAAGATTTCCCAGAGCTCTATTTTGGCTCTACAGGAAAAATTGTACAGAAAGGATTCATGTGGAATAGTGCATTAAATCCAACATTTTCTTGCCGCTACACAGGCTGTTGATCCAAAGGTCTGTACCACCTATTCAACAGCAGCTCCTGTACAGGTGTACAGTGTGTGTGTGTGTGTGTGTGTTTTGTGGTCCATTCTTCACTTTAAAGGATGTACTGCCTCCAGTCAGCGCTATCAAAGTGCTTTCTTGTCTGTCTTTGGCACAAAATAATTGTCTGTCTGTATATAATGTATTCATTTGTTCAACACTCTCAGCTAGGAAGCAATCACACAAGGTATAGACAACACACGGATGTACTTCAGATTCCTAACACTATCTGCCAGTAAAATGACTCTGATTGTGTATTGATGCCAGAGAGGAATACACAAATTTGGAAAAATCAGGTTGAAACATTAATAGCAGAAAAATACAAATGTGTAGTATTTTGTTGTTTAGTATCAGTTCGTATTGTTTGATTTCATTTGTAACATAATTTAATTTGAATAACTGGAATTTTAGATTTACTGGCTTTTAATTGGAAGGGGAGCGGGTCATCTAGGAGCTAGGTGACCCTGTGGCTCTTCACAACCAGGATTTGTCACCATTTATCCAGCTTGAAACCTAGACCTAAGCTTGCAATCCCCTGCAATCTGCTTATTACAGCAGCATTCTATGCCAAAACTTATGTTCTAGCTTCCTGTTGAATGAAAAATGTCACATGATGATGGGAGCAATTTGAGCTATGATAGCACAACGGTACTCTATTTATCTACGCCAGACCAATGTGCATTAGGAAAATGAAAGATCAATGTACAGAAATACTGCAGTTTTCATTGGGAGAATTATGGTAGCTTTTTAGTTAGCACATTCGATTTTGTCTTACCAGGATCAAATTAGCGTTATGTTTATCAGGGCTCCATGGGGTACCGATGGTAAATTCACCCAAAGCTACCAGCTGACTACATGTAACCAAGTATCATTAGTGACAGATGCGCAGTTCCTACATTCACCAGAAAACAAACAAAATGTATTAATGTATGGATGATGTTTGACAGGAACAAACAGATGAATTCATTGAATAACTTATTCAAAACACATTAAAACCTTCACTGAGGAAAATCCAGAACAATCCAAGATATGGGCCTTAAACATCTGTAGCTTAATATTTCAAAACTACCATTCACAGAAGGAATCCTATGATCCATAAAAATCATAAAACATCAATTATTAACAACTCTACTTTCTATAGCTTCAAACCTTTGCTTGCCAAACTAACTCCTGGTTCTTGGCCGCTTCTTACAGTATGGCCTGGATTAGATCGTAGTTCTCTTCGGGTTTGATTTACAGATGAAAGCATGCTAAATAGAATTTTTTGCTAATTAATTGTTATCGCCGAACACACCAACCTGTTTTTAAGGAAAAAGAATAGCTTGTCCTCAACTCAAAATCAATTTGATAACACCTACATTTTTAAGTCAAAATGAAGGACAATTGTTGATTGACACCAGGTCTATGTGAGATTAGTTAATGAATTGTGCTGATTCCGTGGACACAGGATCACAAACAGTGTATTGTGTGGAGGTAGGAAGGAAAGAGAGGACTACTATCCATAAAAAGAACCCTACAAATCTACTCACAAGATCGTCAAACATGACTTATGTTTCTGCGTGAAGCTGATCATAAGACAGTGAGTCACTGTTACAGTATGTCAGTATCATAGTATTTGTGTAGCACCATTTTAGCCTTTAGCAACCGACTGGTAAACCTGATTTCAGTTTTCCAGATAATTGGTTCGGCATAGTTTGTTGACTTTGTGTCACAACACAGTCAACGCCTTCATTGTCCGGACTTCATGCACAGTGACTTCTACCCACTGACCTACTTCTCTCCACATTATACGTCGGTCGTACTGAATAATCAAACAGTAATCATACACAGTGCGAGGATGCGGAAAAGATTATTTCCAAGCAAAGCAAATTCCTGTGTTTGCTTGCCCAAATGAATAATTTAGAAATGAAAACATGCGGCAAACAAACTAATCCTCCCACGAAAAGTCTTGAGTTGCTTGGGTTTTTGTTTCCTGAAGCTGTTTCAACAATAATTAAAAAACAGCACCATTTTGTACATGTTAAAATGGCAAGATTAACCCTCGTCTTCTATTTGGGGTTCGGCTCAAAAAACATACTTAACGTTGTTGTATCAGCTTGATACTTGATGACTTTTCATAATTTCATAAGAACTGCGTATAAACATGATTTTGAGTCGACATGTTTCGGGCATCCTCCACAGAAAAACTCACATTGCTTCTGTTTGGGGTCTCACGGACCCCAACTATACAACATAGTTAAATGCAATGTATTTCCAATATGTTTTCAATCATTTGTTGATATTGAAGGTATAGTTGACTCAGAACAACCCCTCCCAAGTAATTATTATAAATGTGCAAGCACACACATATTCACAGATTTATGCAAAGCTAACTCCTCCCCCGCCTCTCTCTATTTCATCACCTTTGTGAAATGCAGAGGTCCACTTATGGCAAAAGGGAAAGCCAAGACTTCAAACATGCTCCGTCAATTGGGTTTTAATATGGTCAGAAGAAGTAAAAGAGACCTGAGAAAAAATAAAATTGGTTGATCTCTAACTTTTAACTATTGTATTTACATGTACAGCACTGTGGTCTGTGGGACCCCACACAATGAGGAAGTAAAGCCAATTTCAACAGAACACAAGGGTTACGTTATAGCTATTTGATGTTTGAACTGCGAATCGAATTGTTTTTTTGAAATGAATCAGAACAGTAATGCTATTATGAAAGCTATAGCACTGACAAGCCAAACGGCGTTGAAACACAGAACGAACTCTCGCTGCCTGCGCAATGGCCTCATCTGGCGAATACAGAATCTCCCGCATGCAGACAAATGCTATCAGACGCGGGCTGATTGTCACAATCTTTCTTCCGTTCTCAGGCATCAATATCTCTCCTGGTAACAGGGTGTCTCATCTGGGAGTCATCGCTTGCTCAGGTTCACTTTAGGTCATGGCAAAGACAGCTCCCAACAAAGCACACGTTAAAGAACACGGTATCATTAACAAACTGAGTATTTCCTCTCAGCGTCCTGCTTTGGCCTGGATTCACTAAGCATCTGTCCTTAATGGGTACAAATAAATGCAAGCAAAATTTTTCTTCACAAACTCAGGTTGAGGATTTCATTTTAGTGATATCTGTAAAAAAATATTGAATTTTCTCAAAATAAGATAAAAAATGCATGCTGAAATTGAAACTTGAAACTGATTGTGCATCTTTTGGCAAAAGCGGTTACTTTGTGGTCAGCTGTATGATTTTAAAAATCATTATCTCATTCGATTAACTCAAGTGGAAGAGATAAGTGGTAAAATTTGACTTTAAATTACAGAGAATTTTAACTTTACTTGAACCATACACCATATAACAACTTCCATAAGCATATCGTAACACCTGTTGCAACAAATCATGACAGGGCATTTATTTTAAAACAGTTTCATAAAATAAGCTATAGACTGTATATGGATGTGTTATGTAGGCATATAATTCAGGTAAAGTGCTCTGATATAAAAGAAAATGTTTTAAGGAGTGTATACATGTAGCAAGGGAACTCTTTCAATGTTTGAGGGTGTAGGTTTAAGGGGCATCTACTCTTGTCAACAAGGTAACGTCAAAGTCAATGATGCAATTAAAATATTAATATCTACCATCTGCAATTCAGTTATAATAATGACCAATATTAAGTACATTTCCCTTGGAAATATCAACAGGAGCGGTATTATAGGTGCAAAAAATGCATTATTCTACATATAGTTCATTGCTTGGGGACTCCTTCAGAGAAACACATTTGTTCTCAATCCCCCCTACTGCAATGGCTTTATGACTGAAGACACGGTTTGAAAAAAAAGAATTGGCACAATATGATTTATGTTGCATGTTTTCACTTTCAAACAACAGTGGGAATATGAAGGAATTTTGACTGGAAATGCCCAGGATGGCAGAAGCAGGTGATATCTGGGACATTCTGGTCTGTCAGACAGAATCTCCAAGTCGTAAGCGCTTAGTTTAATTCTTATATAATTTTTTTTCTAAGACCTCGGTCAGGAGAGGGTGTATCTGCCAAACCAGAGCTTACAGAGTCGAGCAGGGATCGGCTGGGAAGCGACGACTTCGCCAACAGCTGTGAGCGATGGCACAGCACGCGCACTTGAGGTATTTCGAGCATTGGCACTTTTTTGTTTTTCGCTTTTTTTGTATTTTTTTTTTTTTTTTAACAAAGTAGTACTCGAGTTGCGTTCACGTCCCCCCCTCGCCGTACGAGCGCTCAGCAGCTCAGCAGAGGCTGAAGGTTCACAGACAAGAGGAAATGCAAGAGACCGTTTTGTCGTCACGAGCTGATCTTAAAAAAAAATGAAAAAAAAAAAAACCAACAAAAGCAAACGTTTAAAATGGAGCCATGACTTCTGATCTCCACCTCCGACTCTTGAGATGAGTGCACAGCTCTCACGAGTTAGCCAAAGACCACTGCTGCTGGTGGGTTTTTTTTTCTCCTCAGGAAGTTGCACTTTGTGATTGCCTTTGAAATAAAATGCTAAAACGTTCAAGATTCACACACCCCATCCAGGCTCAAAATGGCTTGGTTAACACACCCAGGGATAGTACCACACAAGAACTGAAGCAGAGCGATTCTGCTAATAACCATTACTTTCCAGTAAAACCTGTTTTAAATCCATGGCAAGAAAAACTAACTGCTACAGTAGATAGTTACTAATATATATGTTTATATATATAATATTTATGTATATATAGCTATATATAATTGTGCAGCAAGAGGGGAGGGATGCTAGACTTGAAAGATAAGAGAATAAGGATATTCAGAATATTCTACTTATGGGAGGAAGGGACGAAAATTAATATTTTCCTCCTGTGTTGTGGCTGCAGTGAACACAAAGTGGATACAGCTGCATGAGAAGACAAGAAAAATAAAGTTTTCTCTGGGGGGGGGGCTGGGCCCAGGGGTGGAGTTTAAACTAGACAGGGGTGCGGAGATGCCGCGGTGTCTTTGCTCTCAAAGCCGGGTCTGAGCTTCGGGTATGTAGATCTCGATGCTGTCCGCCCGTTCGGTCACCGAGTTCTGCCGGAAGGAGGCGGCCCGCTTGGCCGCCATGAGCCGCTGCCGGGCCTCCTGCCGGTGCCGGTCCGGGATGTCCAGGGACCTGTCCCGGGTCATGGACTTCCCTCTCAGTGTCTTCTTTGGTACGGGAGGTGGTGGCTTCTTCTCCATCTCGGATTCAAGGGGAGGGAAACACGGAGGTAAACACTCTGAGGAGGACCATTGTCCCTCACAGAAACAGAACGTTTCACTCATCAGAGACAATCTTTCATCCAGTGTCATTTAAGTGACTGTAATACTTTTGTAATTACGCCCTTAAAAGCCGTCTGTGGCTTGTGAATTTATACACGCATGGTAATGATTTTGGTCTCGGTAAGTACATGTGTAACAATTCGTATCAAAAGATATTACATTGTGTAAATATGAATATGTCTAATGAGCAGTGTGGCTGTCCAAAGTATGGGTTAATGACCAATGGAGGACAGCTGATGCGGTATTTATCATTTTATGTATGGGTTCTCATTTCAAAAATAAAGTATGGTTCAATTCATATGCATTTCTCAATATTAGAAGATCCAAGCTTTTCATTGCTCTGGATGAATCACCTACTTGCAGTATACTCCAGTGCTAGTGAAATGATAACAATTTATCCACAGTGTTATAGGGGTGTGGTGACCTTACTGAGATTGTAAACAGTCTTGATTTGTAAAAGTGCCTAATCAAGCTACACATGAAGTAATTGAAAATGAGCAAAAAAGATGACTGCCTAAAGTCAGCCTATGACATCAGCTTGGCAAAATTACATATTGTGTAGTTGATGCGGTTGGTGCTAGAGGTGTATTTCCAGATTGTTTCGTGAAATGAATGGAGATAACTGGAAGTGAGGATGAGGCTTGAATGGACTGGCAAAATTAATTGGTTTGTTTGGAAGAACAAACTCGAAAATAGGGGACATCCTGTTCTCAGAAGATGACTTGTTTTATATTGAGGACCCTGGTTTAAAAGAATGCCTCCATCACTGTGTTGGAACAATAGATTTTGCTTTGGGCCAGTGGGAAGAGCGCCCCCTGTGGGACCACCAACACTTGGCACCCAGTTCTGTTGTACCTACACTGAGAGTTAGGCGAAAGCATGGTGCTTGAATATATCAGTTTTTTTCTCATCCAGGTGCAAACAGGTAGGTTTCAGTTGTCCTGGCTGAGAAAGATTAGTTTGGTTCAAATGTACTTCTAAGGATTGACTCTGAGTGCGGTTAACTGCTTTAAGTGTGTTTTACTGTATTGCATTTGAGCACAATAGAGTGGTTACAAACTCCCTATTGCAATATTAAAAATTCACACCTTGCAGTTAGGCTTTAGGAAATATGAAAATTACAATAAACATTACGTTTAAGCTTAACAGTCTTTCACTGAGTTGGGACGCCTAAGACAATGACCTACACTCTGTAAGTATGCGTAGAGACCTGAGTTAGATGGGATACCTTTCGGCAGGTCATGAAGAGTCAAGAGTTTTTTGGCTGGAGTCAGTCAACAGCCGCCTTTATGTGCGACTCACCATGCTGGACTCTCACACAGTTGAGTGTCCCGCATGGTTGAACAAATCGTATATACTGTAATTTGTCTGTGCGGCAGCCAGTCAGCCCTGTTTGTGTTTGTTACAAAAGTGTGCCTGTTGCATTTTCAGTTTGGCCTGAATTTGCGAGGCCGATCAGGGTGCACACCTTCTTCTCGGGGCTCTCGATGGGTTTCCAGTCGTTATTCTTGATGTGCTGTAGCCGGTCAAACTTCATTGTGACGTCATCGATGGAAAGCTGGAGGAGGTCCCAGAATCCAGCCAGGTCCTGGGAGGTAGGGCGGGGCATGGCACTGGGGTCCTTACAGGGAAAAATAATAAAGAAAAATCATTATAATAAAACAGCTAATAATAATAATAATAACAAGACAGTTTAAATGACAAAAAAGCTAATATACAAAGATGAAACTGAAAATAGAGACCAACATTCATTTGAAGGCTCTGTCACAAAGTATTTGCAGTTGAGGCCAGCTAACACCTTTTGTGCAATCCACAATGTGACACATGAGGACATTTTAAAGATCTTCAGGATTGGTAACACAAAGAGTCAAGCCCCCCCCCACCCCCCCCACCCCGATCAGGAATATTAGTGGTAATGCAATAGATACATCAATCTCTGTGAAAAATATGAAGGGAATGATGTTTTGCAGTTTTCTCCACACTTCTTCTCTGAACCACTAGGTGGCACTGTCAGCTCTTTGGGACACAGCAGTGAGCGATGCTTTTACTGAGCAGACAGCTTTCACAAAAAAGAAAAAAAAAAACATACATGGCAGGTGTAAATAATTAGCAACCACAGACAAATAGATAAGCTGTGAGTCATTTTAAAATAAGGAGGCAAATCGTTTTTATACCAGGTTTCGGAAAGACTATAAACTTGTTAAGTAATATTACAGAAAAAGTCAGCTGTACAAACAAAAGATAGAAAATTAATTTAGTGTGGTACTGGGTTCTCCAGTTATGCCCTGGTGGGGCATGTTCTGTTTCTAACCCCTACTCAAAGGGATCTGGACATTTCTGGTGACATGTTTGGACTGAAAAAAAAAATCAGACTTCAGTGAATTCAGCTTATCCATCTATTCCAGTCTCTGGGGACACTGTGTTTGGTAAGAATATTTGGCTGGCACACAGCTGCAATATCATAACAACCAAGACAGAGTGGTAATTTGCCCCAGGGGCAATGGGGGTATATAGCTGAAATGCAGATTATATAGCTGAATATGCAGTTTTGTGTGTTGTTTGAGAACACATACTATTTTCCTCTGGGAAGTAGGAGAGGCCTGGTGCCATCACACTGTCCCACAATGCTTTGCATCACAGGTGACTTGATTGGCAGTTGAATGTCTACAGCTGACAGGGTCTGCTGACCCATGTGTTTACCTACAATCTCGAAAACGTAACAGGATGATCAGCTGTCATTTTAACATTGCCGGGTCTGCTTGTGCTACTGTTCGAATATCAACACAAAATGTTTATCTGCACTGATATGTGTTAGAATAAGGAAGCATAGAAGACAGAACAAATGTAGCACTGTTTTGGCCATTTATTGATCTACAGTGGTTTAGCCCTGCTAATACTATTTTCAAGGCAATTTGCATTGTTATATTTTATGCTATATATATTTATTTTATTACAAATGTAAATGCATTTTTTAACAAAGCCCTACAATGAGTCTTGAACATATGATGTGATACATCAATATATTCAGTATATGGTCTGATTTTGTGAAATAATATTAATTTGCTGTTATTTATATTTGTCTTGAAAGATTCTACATATGCATATCAATACTACAGAAAACTACTTAACAGAAAATAGGTGTTAAAGAACAAAAGTCAGCTACAGTAAATTGCATGTATGACAACTAAAAATATACAACACATTCAGATACATATCGGAGGTACAAAATGCTCAAAAGGTATATTTGCAATGCCCAATAATCCATTATACATCATAACTATGTGCTCCTGTCGTAAGCCTGAACCTGATATGAGCCGGGGAAATCTACAAGTGATGGTGATGATCTTGAATTGGTCTTGTGAGCTTGTGAAGAATTACAGGTATTGGGACATACAACAAAATCAAATGGGAATTTACAATTAGGGAGATTTCAGCTAAGCAAGTCTCAGTGGTGTCTGTGGAAAAAAAATGGTAATTGCCCCTTGAGGAGTTGCCAAAAGGCTCATCTGGGCATGTTGCATGGTAACCAGTGCTAGCTATGCCAGCCAGCCCAGAGTGTGTCTGGCTGCGCCGCAGGGCAGCGAATGGGAGGCACAGCTGCAGAATAGTGACCCCTCTGCTTATCTGGGCACCTGCAGCCTGAGGTCTAATTCTGTGGCAAAGTCGAAAGGTTGCAGGTTCAAGTCCCACTCTTGCCAATATTGTTCAATGCTCCCTCTCATCTACCCTCCTATGAAAAAATATGAAAGGAGAGTGGGTCTCCATGGGAAATATATGCATTCATTAGGTATGTGGGACCTGGGTTTTTCACAGAGCAACCTGTTTCTCACAGAGCAGCCTGTTTCTCACAGAACAGTCTGTTTCTCACAGAGCAGCCTGTTTCTCACAGAACAGTCTGTTTCTAACAGAGCTGCCTGTTTCTCACTGAGCAGCCTGTTTCTCACAGAACAGTCTGTTTCTCACAGAGCAGCCTGTTTCTCACAGAACAGTCTGTTTCTAACAGAGCTGCCTGTTTCTCACTGAGCAGCCTGTTTCTCATAGAGCAGCCTCACAGAACAGTCTGTTTCTCACAGAGCAGCCTGTTTCTCACAGAACAGTCTGTTTCTAACAGAGCTGCCTGTTTCTCACTGAGCAGCCTGTTTCTCATAGAGCAGCCTCACAGAACAGTCTGTTTCTCACAGAGCAGCCTGTTTCTCACAGAACAGTCTGTTTCTAACAGAGCTGCCTGTTTCTCACTGAGCAGCCTCTCTCTCTCACTGAGCAGCCTCACAGAGCAGTCTGTTTTTCACAGAGAATTCTGTTTCTCAAATACTGCTGCTCATATCAGCCACCTGTTGCTTCACAGGCTGGTGGTCTCTGCACACAGAGTCTGCACTGGGGCTGGAAGTCAGGCCACCATGTTAACGGCTTCTAGTGGAACTGGGGCTCAAATGAGTCAACATTTCACAAAATCAAAACCCATCTTATCACTGAGTGACACCACCAGCATCCCAGTCAAATGCACTACGTCTCTTCAGTGACATATGAAGTTAAATTAAAACAGATAACAATAAAAATAACAATAACACATTTTTCACTATTTTCTCATTTTTCTGGATACAAGCACATGTGTCCATTAGAATATGTCTTTTATTTATAAAACAAAATGGCATATTCCCTCAAAAAGATTGAAGTCTGTTTTGATTGAATTGCATACCCCCTTGAAGAGGCGAAGTTTCTTTGATTGGGTCCAGTCAAAGACTTTAAAATGTTTTGTCTTTTTATCCAATCATCTGTGAATTAAGATTTTCAATTAGCCGGATTAAAACTTCACAAGCAAGCACAATTAGCCTACTCATAAAGTCACCAAGTAAATTTTGACTAAAATGTCTGTTCTCGGTATGTACATGCTATTTAAAAAGGCTGTTCCTGATATATAGGGAAACATAAGGGGTGTTTCTCAGAGGAGTTGTAACTTTTGTGGGTAAATCATGGAACTGAATAGCCTGGAATGGAAGGGAAGAGTATTTTCTGAAATAACAAATATTGAAGCATAGAACATCAATCAACTAATATATGCAGTTATTTGTGTCTGAAGATGAAACAAGATCATTTTCCATAAAACCCACTCAAGAAAAAAAAACATCTTGAAAAAACCTAGTTTAGGTCAATAGTCATAATTTTCACCAAGTTCAATGAAGCTACTCTGTAGGTGCCAAATGTAGGTTAATATCTGAGTCAGAGTAAGTTATCATGCACATACACACATAGCACATAGAAAAACTCACAGCATTTCATATGCTGACACTATTTGACACCTGGCCTGCAGAGCCATTAGAATTTCCAATGGAACATGCTACCAATGGAAATTAACAACCATGAGAAAGAGGGTTTAGTTCTAAATACCAAGAATAATTGATATAGTAATAGTAGAATAGTTGAATAGATGTTAAATTAAAAACTATCACATGTACAGAAATTTTACTCTGATGTTCAAAGCAAATAGGAAAGTATTTGTCCCCCCCCCCCCACACACACACACACACCCAGCCCACGTACCAGGTTTTGCTGACACAGCCAGTAAAACTGCTGGAATTTCTGAGACATGAGGAGCTGTGCGCTTCCAACTGCACTCCGGATTTTACCCAGAACTGAAAGAGAAGGAACGCACCACATACTGTCATTCACGGCTTCATCAACTCCACAAAAAACACACTACATAGAAAGAACATGCAACCTGCTGTAATTCATAGAATCACCATCTCCACAATTCAGATTTCACAGAAAGTGCATACCACACTCTGTCCTCCATGATCCAACATTCACCAAGTCCATGAAAGACGAGAGAGTTGTCATACTCTGTGCAGTTCTGATAACCTGTACAAATACTATTTCTGTGGAACGTCTCTGGGTTTACCTTTATGTACACCTGCCCTTTTTTAAAATATTTTCCCTACATGGAGTCACTAGCTGAGCCCCAGTCTCCCCGGTGCCATCCACATCCCATGCACAGAGAACAGGATCTGAAGGACGTACCTTCCACACCCCATGCTATGAGCACTGGACCTAAACCGTGCACTACACCAACACAGACACCTCAAAGCCATTAACTGTTTTACAACTTATAAACCGCACAGTGCTGTAGGACTTGGGCCCTGAGAAACCATTCAGAGTGCACTGATGACAACTGGGGCAGTTGTTGGGAATATCTCCTAAAATGATGACCCCGGGCAAGCCCACTGTATACTTAGTAAAAGTGTTTACTAACTAGAGTACATGTTTTAAATGTGTTTTGTCTCTGCTGCTGTTGGAAGGTTGAATATACATCATGATATTTGTCTCTTTCAGGCACTTACTGTCCTCCTCTAGGTCGTTCTCCTCCGCCTCCCTTTCCATCTCCTTGCACCAGCCCTCCATCTTCTTCGTCTCGGTGTGGAGCAGCTGCATGAACCAGCTGCCGTCGCGGCGGCTGGGTGAGGCGCGGCCGGTGTCGGCGGGCTCCTGTGGCGACTCGGCCAGCCAGGGAGACTGGGCATCTGTCCTCTGGGGACTGGGCGGCTCGGCGGGCGTGCGGTAGTCCTCGCGGTAGCTGAACAGGCCCTGGGTGCGCACGGTGCGGACGGCGCCGTAGGGCGTGGGCGTGCTGGGCTCAGAGTGCTGCTGCTGTTGCTGGAAGGTGCCACCAAATTGCAGGCCCTTGTCCTCCGTGGCCACGGCGAAGCCCTCCAGCTCCAGATCGGCCTGAACCGCCGCGGTCACGCTGTTGGAACGCTTGAAGCGGCCTAGTCTAGATCACACATGGACACAGGCACGCACAGACGGACAGGCACACACACAAACACACACACACAAGGGTAGGTAGAGAATGGGAGGATAAGAGACTGTCTGACCCCAGTAATAAAACAGCTGACAGTTTTCTAACAATTATTGCCACATAACTGAAAAATTAGTAATGCATTTGCAATGTTACAGGCACAAGATGTGAATGCACAATGGAAAATTGCGTTAAATAAGTTGATGTTTGCAGCCACTTCTGCAGGCACCAGAAACAATGCAGCACTACAGGTCACCAACTACAATATTGGTCCCGTTTATGAAATCCATATTTTGTTTAATTCACAGCACCACACACCTTTTCTCATCCTCCACTTGAATCCCCACTGAATGGTATTCCCGCAGGCCCTTGCTCTCAGACTCTGAGTCGGTCGCCGTTTCCACCTGAAGCAACAAAAACAAAAAAACACCACAGTCTAACAATCAAGATTCCCTCAGAGTCTGGACCGTTGTCTTGGGTCAGATTCCACAAGAATAAACCATTATTAAAAAAACACAATTTTATTTTTCCTGACAGCAAAGCACCGACACAAAATCTTCTTCGTTTGTCCAAATCCCAAGAGACTGACCAACACAAATAGACCTGGAGAGGTTCGCAGAAATAAAACCCCACAATGCAACAGACCCAAAGGACTAGAAGTTAAGGTGGAGAACAGTCTTCCTCGACTCAGGTGGATACAGAATTTTTGGCCCAGTTTCAATCAACATCTATATTTTACTTTGTCCAACATTTGTGCTTACACTGGACGAAAACATTAAAATGTAGGTGTATGCTTTTCGGTTTATAATCACAGTTTAGAGAATTCAATGATCACCAACATCAATGTAGAAATTGTACTTGTGTTTAATTAAAAAACTTGCATTATTTGTAAGTCTTATTAAAGAACCTATTTTGATTGAATCCGGTCCTTAGAAACTATGGGCAGAATTCAATCAACATCCATCTGTAAACCTGACTCAAATGTTGTTTATTTTCCTCACAAACTCAGTTTGGCAATTTGATTTCGGTGACTGCTGAACTCACCAAACTGTGTTCATAAAAAAAAAAACAAAAAAAAACAAGTATTTGCATCTCAGGCGCAGCCCTAAATCATAAATTAACAATATTAAAATAAAAATGCACTGTGATTGAGAATTTTACACTATGTATATTTGATACATTGACTCCTTTTGCCTCAGCCAGACCAAACAAGTTCATCTGCTTGTTAAGAAAATAAATCTATCAGGCTAGCAATGAGTTATATGTGCAGGTAAATGATACAAATTTTTTTTACTTCTTTGACAAACCTGGGTAATGCTCTCTAGCTCTGTAGTTCAGGTAAGTAAAAATTTGAAGTTAACTAGCTGTATGTCTAAAACTACCAATGACCAAATGCAGCTTGGTGGATTAACCATTCAGATCGCATTGGTTATTGCACGTTAGCTTATTCATTTTGAATGTGGAACTCTTGCTAGACACATACAAGCATATTTTAGCTAACTAATTTAGCCAACCAAGCTCATTAATTGCTAATTAAATGTCATAGGTATTCCTATAATGGATTTTTATCTTTGCTGAACATTCTTTGCTTTGTTGTTTTTTCCCTCTAGGAGTATGCTACAGCATGTAAAAAATACTAATGGTATCTGTACTGTTAAACTATTGTCCTCCACAACAACAGTAGCGGTGTCCCCTCCAAATGTTCAAAGGAAACTCTATGCCACTTCTTGTGTCAAATTTGATTAGATGAATTTAATGAAAAACATGAATTGAATCAAGGCTGTGACTGTATGTACAGAGATATGATGTAAAGGCATTTTAACAATATGAGTGAAAGATGCCAGATCATGAAGTTGTTCCTGATTCTTGACTTAAACCCAGCTACAATGCAGGAAATGAGACACATCATTAAAGGTGCCTACTTTGCAGTTTATTATTCTTTTATTCAGCTTTAACAGCTTTAATGCTCAGACCACTCACTCACTCACTTACTCATTGACTCACTAACCCACTTACTCATTGACTCACTAACTCACTAACTCATGACTCACTCACTCACTTACTCATTGACTCACTAACTCCCTCACTCACTAACTCATGACTCACTCACTCACTTACTCATTGACTCACTAATGCACTTACTCATTGACTCACTAACTCACTCACTCACTAACTCATGACTCACTCACTCATTTACTCATTGACTCACTAATGCACTTACTCATTGACTCACTAACTCACTCACTAACTCATGACTCACTAACTCAGTAAATGATACTCTCACCCTCTGTCTATTGTAAATCAAAACAGAGCATCCCTGCATTTTGACTCAATTGCTGATTAAGAACATCTGGTGGCAGATTCCCTCAATCATGTTACCACAGTTTTATTTACCTGCTGAACTTCCCAATTGGTATATGGAAACAGAGTTTTTTAACATAAGTTTCTCCTAGCCCCAATTTCTGTTTCCTGGCCTGTATGTCTATTTCTAAGTAAGAAGAATTCAATGTTTAAAAGTCGAAGACGTTCCAAGCAAATGTTTTGGGGTGGACTGCGCTACTGTCCAGGCTGAGTTAATGGGCCGGCAGGAGAGTCTGATGCAGAGGGTGACTGCAGAAACCTGACAAGGCTGATGGGCCTGCTCTACGAGCCTGGACCAGACCGAGGCGCAACAACACTGTCAGGTAAGACACTTGAAAAATAAATCTCTAAAAATAGATGACCAACGCACATGGTGGGAGTTAGGGGCTCTGCGCCCCCCATGATGTGGAAAAATGGCATAAAAATTTTCAGCCTCCCTAGGCGAGCAAAGCGAAATGAGCACCTCCAGCTGGGGGGGTTCGCGGGGGCGCTGTGAGCATTTTAAACCAGACTGGAGTTCTGCACTGTCTCATGCTCAAATGGTTAGTCAGTTTCAAGGGACGATTACATTTTAAAAGGGAGTTATCCCATAACTTAAAACATAAATAGTTTGTTGCAGACACGCAAAAAATCGAAGCCGCGATATGGAAAGCCGCAATGTGGGAGGGTCACCTATACATAAAACAATAACCATGAGTCGGCAACAGACAATTTCCAGCTAATTGCTCCCAGTGGGCGGGGGTGGGGGGTGGCTGGTTATTTGAGCTCGGGAGCGCAGAAGTGCAGAAGGAGCATGATATGTGGTTTATTTGCAGATATGCACATTAGCTTCCAATGACTCCCCCTTAAGGGTGAAAGGCCAGATTTCCACTGTGATACTTAAGCCGTGGAATTTAAATGCTTCAAATTAGGTGTAGAGCTCTAGGTCTTCTGCTAGTGGTGTTTCCCTGGCTGTCCTCCGGCCTATGCCTGACGCACTCTGTGTTCCAGCATAGAAGGTGGCCATAACTGCTGCTTGTGGATGGTCTGCAGGCCCTCTGTAGCACGGCTAACACATGACGTTCCGCAAGGACGTGTGACCCGTAGTGACGAAAATGATCCTTGGCTCAAGTGTCAGTGACTGACTGTGTCTCAGCAGCAAGTCTCCTTTGAGTGGGCTGAGGTGGTACAACAGTGATTTCAGAGTTTTGGGAGAACACAAATGGGGTTAAAATATTTACAATACACTGTCCACAAATGTTTCTGTGACACTTAAAATAGCAGTCAATGAGTAAATATTGTTTTGTTTTTTTCACACATTACCTGAGTCTGTTTGAAAAAAAAAATACACCTTGGAAAGAAGCTTGTGTTTTTGCCTTTCAACATGATTGAAAACTAAGTGAAGCCACTGACTTCAGAGAATGGGGTCACAATCCCGAATTCATGTAGCACGCGCATGCTCGACTTAAATTCATCATTTTATCACTCTCCGTGTGTTGCCGGTCCTCAGAGACCGAACGGGGGTAATTCGTCAATACAGTAATCAAAGTCTAAGAGAAAAAGGAGAAAGAGATTTAGTGTGACAGAGACCGTTATTGGTTAGTATCCCCCAAACACCCACTGTAAATAGATGTGGACTTCAAACTCTTTCAGATATAATCTGCAGACCCAAATACCATAATTATCAGAAGAAAGGAATGACTATCAAAAATGCAGTGCTACGCTAAGGGTAAGATCAGATAGTTCTTGAGGAAAATAATAAGAGAGTGGTGATGTTGTATGTCTGTCGTGTTCAGAAGCATATTTGGCTTTTTCAGAGGGATACAGATTGATGGCATCATTTGTACCCTTTGCTTTGGGGAGGGTTGGGGACCAAAAACGGGCGCTTTGCACTGACCCCTTCAATGCGAGGCTGCAGGGATGTGAGGTGAATCCTAATTATAGGGGCGCAGATGCAGCAGGATGACTCATCGGCTGCTAAGCTGGGGAGGAGAAGACAGGGCGGTGCTGGGGGTGGGGGACGGGTCAATGGGGAACGGGGCGTGGGGCGGGGTTGGGGGAGGGTTCGGTGTGAGGTTTAAACAGGCCCCCCACCTGGATCCCGATGGACGAACGTGGTGTCTGCAGGTACTCCTCCGCCCTGGACACCAGGACGGCCTTGTCACAGGTGAGCACCGAGCTGTGGCTGTCCGTCGATGGGTGGCGCTTGCTGGCCGCCATCTCCATGGCGATGGTCACTGCCTTGGTGCTGTCCAGGCTGTCGGTGGAGTTGTAGAGGCCCTGACTGAGGCCGTCCTGGGGCCACGGCGCCCCCTGGGGGTGCCGGCTGTCCTGGTACGCATCCTGTGTCGACTCAGTGCTGCTCTGGGCTGTTATGGAGATGAGGGGCTTGGACGTGGTGCGAGGCGGGACAGGGGGTGGTGTCTTCTTATAATTAGGTGTGTATGTTATCGCTGAAAAACAACATTGAGGGAATAATTGTTATTAAAAACAGTGCTCACAGGATCATATCATTTTTAAAACATTCTCTTTGAAGTCATGATGGGTAAACCCATCTGAAATGTACAGTTATAGAAAAGTAATAAGTAAAAAATAAGGATGACCCTGAAAAAATCCTGGAAATTTTGGGAAAAATATGTTATATTGTTTCCATGGTTATCCACCTCCCGAATAATAATCAAAGAATATCTGTGGCTGACAGGAGATCTCTCTCACTTAAGTTCTTTTTTTGATTTGTAAGGGTTCATTTGAAGAATTTCTTCTTTCAAGTGCAAATGAGATTATGATCCTAATCCATGGAGATGGACCAGAAGCTAAATGGTTTTCAGTTTGATTTGTGCTCTTTTTTCACTTGATTGAGAGCTTTTTAAAGAAACTTGAGAACATGTCATTATTATCCCAAACCCTTCTTTGCCGATTTAAACTCATCTAATCATTAAAGCAGTGATGTTCTCACCACACTTGCTTCATCCTTAAGCTTATCTTCACAGGCAGTGCCAGGAGGGGAGGCCGAGAAATGTGAAAAGTTACAATGTTTTTTATCAAGACCTAAATTACTTTAGACTACCTGGACATGACTTAATACACTGAAAATAAATCTACAAAGTCAGAGTTTGAAGTTGAAATCTCTATAGAATAAGCATATCAAAGTTCGATCCAGGGAGAGAAATGAAGTAAAGTATATGACCCATACTGTATGTTCCCCTAATGACATGAATATTCATAGAGAAATTTGATTTAGAACATACTTATTGTTAAGCACATGTTTCTGTGTGACAGATACACATAAACACGTATCAGCAATATGAACGAAAAGGTGTAAAGCAATATACATGCAAGCAGAAAAGAGTACAAAGCAGCTACCCTCGAATGTTTGTATTCTTCTGGTTTTGCGCCAATCTCATGATGGAAACGTCATCAACACGCCCACTCGCTCACTGTGAATCCTCTACACAATGACCTGCTCTATTCACCCATGAGCTTAACATGGACATCACACAGACTTTGTGCAAGGGAGCTGACTGTTTAAATCTGCTTAACGTCCGGTGCGATTGATATGGACATTTGCGTTCTCACATACAGATCCTCCGGATAATGTCTAGATAATTTCAGGGCTGCAGTGCATGTGTGAAAAGGGAGATACACTGCTTTGAATTTTGAGCACCCCCCCCCCCCCCCCCACCCCATAGACTTTGTTTAGTTAGCGTGTTGATCTGTTTGTGTTGGTTTGCTCAGCCATTGGTGCTTATTGTGAACAGTGAGCCCACCAGATGGGAACAGCTGTGATTCCATCATTCAGTTGTTTGCATTGACTCCACATCCCCAGCAGATTATTTTTAACATGCACTAATGTATGTATAATAGCTGGCTCAAGTCATATTAGTTAATGTCACTTATGTCTGTGCCGCCTCGCTAAGCTACCTCCAGATGATAAATAACTTATTTGTGTGTTACGCCTGCAGCGTCGGCATGCTAAGGCTGCGCTCACAGGAGATAATTCACCTCATGCTAGCGCTAACGTTCAGCTGCACTCATGGGGGAAATGCTTAGAATTACAGCTCTGACGCTTACTGCTTCCCCTCCCCAAGTTTCCCGTGAGTTGTTTTGTCTTCGTCGGTATTTAGTCAGGCCTTGCTCCATCCAGTAAGTGCTCAATGACCCAGACTTTCAGAGGCGGGTGCAGTCATGCTTCACCTCATAAAATATCAACAGCAACATCCAAAAGAGGTTCTCATTCTGAACTTGCTGATTGATCTGCGTAGGCGGCAGGGGGTGTCCGCATTACTCTGCTCTGTCCTTCACGAGTTGTCCATCTCGATGCTGATCGTGCTCCCCGAACATGAGGCTACAGTAAGTCTCTACCTTCACAAACATGCGAGGATGCTACGGCTGTGGCTACAGCTCTACGATTTTCAGTACCAGTAAACCCCAAACCCCCTACGTGCAATTTGATTGAGTAAAGCACTCTAGTTTGTGAACGTTCCTGGTCAGGAGTCAGGTCCTGCTTTGGACTGGCAGCAACCTTATTGCTAACGGCATTATACATATGGCGGAGCAATCAAAGCTACACAACTCATTTTTCTGCTGTTACTTCTGTCCTGAAACAACACAGCGGCCTGCGTTTCCATGCGCTTAAAAAGGTCCTCGGTGAGGCTCTTAAAATTATGAGGCCCATGCAGATTTTATGGTGTATTCAGCAAAACAATTATATCCGTGGATAACAGATGCAACCTCCATTCTGCCCACTTATCAGCGGTTTCTGTGCTTCATGTTCCTCAGACGCACCTACAAATTTAGCCTGTTCTCATTTAGCCTCCTTCTAGCCCAGCTCACCCTCTCGGAGTGCTCCAAATGCTCTGACAGCTTTTGCGGCTTTGTTGCCATTTGCTTAAGCATGATTTTTTTTTTCCCCCCTCGGCTCAGATTCATCAGTTTGAGAAAAACACAGTCGCTGGTTTACAAGCTAAATCTCCAGCAAGAACACGTACAGCGTTCCATTACCATACATCACGTCGGAAAATTAATGGCCACTTCCCCGTTACACTTCCCGAAGTGAGCAAATCACTCTCCCTATTACCGAACGCCCATAAGTCTTAACATGCATGTCATTATGGAAATGTCTGTGCCAGTGCACTTCTGCCAGCCATGGTACCTGCAGGGTTTGTGTGCACAAGGCTGTGTCGTATTTATACATATTGTGCGACTTTCGATTAAGGAAGGCCTATTTAGCGATAGGTACTGCAATCTTGGATATGAGCTGTCATTACCTTTAATATCCAGTCTACCTAAAATGGCCATGCTGCAGCTGAGGACCCCCAATGCAAAAAGGCTAACATCGGACAGAATTATCCAGCACCCAGGCTGAAAAGCACTGGCTGATTAAAACAACTGTATATGGAAGCATTGCTAAATAATTTTGTCACACATAAATGTATAGGTCCATACCAGACTTGCAGATATGCCAATGCAAACATCCAATAAATTCCAATGACTGTAAGAATACCAAAAATGTTTAATATTGTATAATTTTCACAGTGTAAAATATGCAATAAATGGCATATTTAAGTACGTTTAAAAAATGATCTGTCCTCTTTCCCAGAGGTCCATGACAACACCATGACATTAACAACCTCTGCTTTGGGGTAAAATATTTGGTCTTAGATTTGTGTCATAGTTAAATGTGTTTGGAGTTACGAACGGGCGATATATCCCTTGTTTTCGGCGGTTTGGCTTTTGCACAGAAGCAGCGATTACCTGTGAATGTGCGTATTGAATGAGGCTGTATGTGGCCAGACACATCAGCGGGCTGGAGCGCAACCGGTCACAAAACCATCATTCATGAGCGGGCTCCCAGCGCCCCTTTCCGAGCGTGCAGAGGTCGCGCGTTCTCATTGGCTGTCCCTGATCGCGGCTCGGGGAGGGAGGAGGGGACTGCAATTCACATTCCGCCCCCGTATCCAATCTAATGCAGCCCTGATGAATCAATGGGACCTGATTACACGGCCGCTCAAGGAGAGTGATATATGGCGAAATTACTTAACCAGACCCCGAAGCCTTGATAGCAAGCTGACAAGATATTTTCAGGGATTATTAATTAAAGTGGAGGTGAAGCGATTTTTTCAAAGGCTGTCAAGGCCCGAAAAGGATATCAGGAAGACGACCCCATTCACAACTTGTGAACTCGTTCCCTTTGGATGCACAAGTAAGTATGAAGATGGGACCGGAGCAGTCAGCCCATCTTGGCTTGTCATTTAAATATAAATTACACATTCATATTTATTATATTTAAATACAGGGAACATTTATCGCAGTGTCAGATTTGGTGTTGAAGGCCTTTTGAAAAAGATGGCCAATTACCATGATATGTGTTGAGCAGCCACAGAAATCTGTAATGTTTTTGAAATGGTTTACAACTTGAAATTCTTCAGAACTGTGTAGTACCCCCTATATATATGTAATCCTCTCTGATATATCGTCAATTTGCTAAAAATGTCTCCAGTCATATAGCAGGATATTTTCACATTTTATTTCTAAGGGTTTCTGTTCATGGTCTATAAATGATCTCGCTACATTCTCAAATATCCCTTGGATATATTTCATCAGGCCCTGCTGTCTCATTTGTTTTATAGTTTGCAGTTACATTTTTTCAGCACAGATTCCACAAGCAGCTGGTTTCACTGGTGATGCCTGAAACACTTTTTGAGTGCATTTGCAATGTCTTTCTTAGAAAAACAGTGTATTCTAGCTACTGTATCCAAATGTATTTGTGGTTTTTGATACTATATGTTTTATTTGTTATATGTATTGCATTTTTTATTGTTTTATAGACTAACACTTGGCCAGATCTATCCCCGTCCATATTTTCTTGGCTTTCCCACCCAAGTCAAAGGAAAGCCTAGAAAATATGAATTATCAAATTAAATAAATTTAATTTTAAAAAGCACTCTAGTAAAGAAAGACAATACTCTTTAATACTTCTATTATACCATTAATTTTTGAAAAGCAATATCAAGTAATATGTAATATTTTGAGTTTTTAAGCAAGTCTGGCCCATCCAAAATCACATACTACGCCCTGTATACCAGGCGAAAATCAGTATGCGTAGTATGTAGCGTGTCTCAAACTGGTTGAATCAGTATGTAAGCGCTATACTGATGCTGTACTACTTCCAGTAAAATTCTGCAGTGTACAAGAACTGCACACTGCGCTATCCCACAAGGCCATTGGGTGTCTAGATACCAAAGAAGACAGCAGACGGTCCTGTGAAGTTTTTATAACGGATGTACGTCAGCTGTAAACTTCCGTCTATAAGACTGAAGAAAATAGCGACCGTAGTACGTCCAAACACTTTGTTGACTTAAGAGTAGAGTGCTTTTGTTCGAACTTAAAAGGCACTGATTAGTATGCGATTTCAGATGCAGGGCCAGATTATTAACACATTGACATTATTGTGCTTTGCGTTTCATATGAAGTATGACAGACAGACAGACAGAGAGACAGACAGATAGACAGATAGATAGATAGATAGACAGACAGATAAAATTCATGTCATGGAGGAGCAGGGGAGCAACACCTCACCTGGAACCTGCGGTGGCGTCCGTTCCACGCTGCAGGGAGAAGGGAGGCGAAACTGGATTCCTGAAACCGGAGAGAAGCCTGCTTGGTTCACTTACACTGAGCTGCCTGGGTCCACTCTCACATCTCAGGAATACACAGTCTGATTTGTATTATGTTTGTGTACTGGCACATGAAACAACTGCAAACATTGACATGCTCACATGGGCAAACACCTCCTGTTAGACACTCATCAGATGGCAGATTCAAAAACACAATCTGGGAGCTCTGACCAGGCATGACAATATTCTGTTCGGCACACAGTATTTTCAGTCACATTGTACATGACCATTATTATATTTCTCATATATCACCATATGAGAAATATAATAATGTATACCTGGTAATCACTTAAAATATATATATTTTTAAAATATATATAAAATGCATTCAGGTGAGTAATTAAATGTCTTTTAAAATGTCAAAAAAAATGTTTTTATGTACATTTTGTTAGAGATCCACACACACACACACACACACACACACACATACATATCTATGTGTGCGTCTGTGTGTGCAAGAGTTATTTTTAAATGACATTCAAGTCACTGAGATAGCGTTCATTGTTTACTATATTCTGAACTCATTTTGAAAAGTGACACTCTTTTTCTGTTTTGAGCAGGGAAATGTTGTTCTCCGTGTTTGGTTATCAGTGATGCGCTGCTACCTGCTGAATGATCCGCGAGACAAATGGCGCTGAAATGAGGAGGGTTGATGATTTAAAAACAAGTCATTCGCAAAGAGTGACTTTGTACACACAGCCAAATAGACAAAGTCATTCCAGAGAGCTAATTTCCATATTTCAAATTATACAATTTGCATGACCACATTAGTACACTATTTTCTCCATTAAGTGTTCATAGGGTAAAGATAAATATTCCAGTAATTCTCAGTCCATTTATTTTCAATTTATGTTTTATTTTTGTGAGATTATTTATACAGGCCGAGATTCAATGTACGTGTTCTTCTCATACCCTTCCAAATGATATACAGTGTTAAATGCAAGAAGAAGAAAAAAACAGAGGCCAGAATTTAATCAACATTCCTTAATTTTGGTTTACAATTAAATGGAAGTGCTCACCTATATCTTCACCAACCCAGTTTGGTGAGTTTAACAATCATCAAAACTAAGTAGCCAAACTGTTTTTCTGAAGAA
Organism: Albula glossodonta; assembly: GCA_019788955.1. Classification (NCBI taxonomy): domain Eukaryota; kingdom Metazoa; phylum Chordata; class Actinopteri; order Albuliformes; family Albulidae; genus Albula; species Albula glossodonta. The sequence goes on along the minus strand of JAFBMS010000102.1, from coordinate 219,992 downwards.
AAAGCATAAGTCTCAAGTACAAGTTGTAGGCAAATGTTGATTGAATCTCGGCCTTAGACTTCTATGTCAAAGTCATGGACAAATTGTTTAAAATGTTTTTGTACGTCAAAACTGAAACAAATGTAGATTGAGTACACAATCCCTTATTGCACAAGCCCTTATGAACAATGATAACATTATTTTGAAGCACAAAAAGCAGAAATAAAAGGAGGAACGAACAGGTATCGGTACCGTAGGGTATCAGTCAAGATTAGCATTATCTGATACCTCTCCATATGCTATAATGCCTTATGAGTTTTGGAATGATAAAGTAACAAAGTAGAGTCACACACAGTCTGATGGGCAATCCTAAGGTAATACATTCCCAGCTATCTACTCAAGCTTGGAAAGAGAAATAGGATATGCGGAGCTGAAAAAATTCAAGAAAGGCCGCACCTGCACAAAGAACCTACTCCTGACTTTGAGAGCTGACAGTGAAGAAAAAGCCATCTTTTCTTGATCTCTCCCCACTTCTGAAGCCCCTTAACTGGAATAAGTACACTCTAAATCCTTCAGTTATGATGTGTTGAGAATTTGGTGCCTGCAGTCTTGAAAATTCAATCTCGAGTAGAATTTCAATAAAATAATTCCAAAATGTTATTGGGTTGAATTTGCATTCTGTGGTAAAATGTGGCGAAACCATTCAGACCATTGTGGCAGCCAACACAATAGCCCAGACCTTTGACACAATAAATTGTACATCTACAAGTATTCAGCTTCTTGAAATATTCTTAATACTCAATGCCATTATCATTAATATATCATTTAGCCATCATTACATTCATTAACACTTTGACATCAGGCACTGTGAAATTAGCCTGACATTCTGACTGAAATCATATCAACAAGTTTGTGCCTAGCAGCAAGTTTATAAGCGAGAGATGGAATTAAAAAGACAAATAACATGATAACTAAGCAACCATTAACTACTGGGTCTCCCACCCAAATGAATACGCGTATGTATGGTTACCTGTTGTGGACCTGATGGTGGAGGTGACGGTAGAGGACGTTATGGAGGGTATGCAGTCGTCGTCTTGGGAGTACCCGGCCTGGATGGCGCGCAGGTAGCTGTGGCTGCGCGTTCGGAAACATCCCGGGAGGTCCAGAGCTTCCATGGCCTGGGACTCCACCTCGCTAAAAACCGACTCGCACACCGACTCAAACTGCCCGTTGAACTCGGTCTCGCTCACCTGAGACATGGGAGACGACGGTTAATTTTCCTCGGCGTCAAGACTACGGAAATCCACACCGATCTCAACCTGTCAGGAAGACCTCGCCATTACAAAGAGCAAATTTGAGCTGAAGCCATATCTGTATTTCCATGGCTGAATGGACACTGAGTTTCTGATAAAAATGTATACCGTATACCAATAACAAACAATATTATCACTGCTGCACCTTTAACTTCAATTTTCAATTTCTATTTTTTCCTAATTTGTGTATCTGACTTTTATATATACAATATATTGACTTTTTGTATGTGAAATTAAGCCTATACGGGGGTCCTCGACTCATGAACGAGTTCCGTTCCTACAACTTATCGTAAGTCGATTTTCGACGGAAGTCAGAATTTACACCTAAATTGTACCTAAATGAACACCTTAAGTCACTCACACTGTACACACAACACATGAAGGACATAAAATACAGTAATTAAATGAAACAGTAATAAAAAAAAATAGATATCAATTTCTTATCTTTATTTCTGTGTTCGTATTTACGAACCAAACCGCTTTGGTCGAAACTAGGTTTTTTTAAATAATTTATGGGAGTGCGTCGTAACCATGAAACGACGTAACTCGAGACCGTCGTGACCCGAGGACCCCCTGTATATTATTCCCCTCAATTTTTTTTTCTAAATGTCTGTTCTTTAATCTGTAATAGCTGGATTGCAATCATTTATTACAACTGCAGTGCAAAAAACACTGAACTACAAACACTACCAAGGATAAAGGTTGGGATATATTGAAAAATGTTCAGCGGCAAATATCTTGTTATTTGTGAACTTTTATTATACTTTGATGCTTTTCAAATGTCTCATGTTGTAGTCTTCAGCTGGTTATATTAACTTTGAAATGGGAATTTATTTGTGTTGAGCTGTCTGTTAGCAGAGACAGGCGATTTTAAAAACATGTCAAGCCATATCTCTGCTGATAATGGCTCCATAGGTCTATTGGCGCGAGCAGACTTTGATAGATAAGACAGCAAAATACCATCACTCAGTCCTGTCTTCTCAAATGAGAATTTCTTTCTCTCAGCCTGAGTCACACACAGCTGTATCTCAAAATACATCTGAGCCGCGACTTTACGGGGAGTGATTAGTAGAGGGCATTAGGCTTCTATTGTGGAGTTTGTGCGACTTTATTGGCTAATATTATGGGGTCTTGCGTCATTAAAGCAGACAACATGAAAGAAACCCCCCGTATCATTACATGATCGGTTTGCTCTGTCATTGTACTTATGGGTATATATGTGGTTTATGCTTTGGGCTGCAAAACTTTTCTTACCATTATTAACCTATAATAATAATAATAATAATAATAATAATATCTGTCTTTCTCAGACTGGACTCACCTGGCTGACGCAGCTGGCCTGGCTGAGGGTGCTGACCGCTCGCATGTAACTCTGATTTCGGGAGCGGAACTTGGGGGAGTTGCAGTTGACCGCTGGGTCCAACGTGACGCTGGGGTGCAGGTCTCGAGCTGCCTGCAGGTGGGAGCTCTGACTGAATGGAAAAAAGGGAGGGGGGGGGGGTTGGGGGCAAGTTTGTGTGAACCTTCAGTTGCTTAAGCTGAAACCTAAATGTCCAAAAATGGTTGGTCCATCATTCTTTGTACTAATGCTTATCTCTGCTTATCCTTTTTTATTGTTTCTTTGGACTTTGTAAGTCTCCCCCATAATTGCATTGGCCCCTAGCAGGTGAGAAAGTGCAAATAACAAAACCTCTACAGTCTGTTAAAAGTCACAGTAGGACCCAATTCAAACACTGAAACTGTTGATCTAAATAATTTCCTCTCTCTCTCGCTCTCTCTCTCAATACTCAAACATGGTGGCGAGCTGGGAGCAATAAAGCTCAGAAAAACCAGCAGCTAGCTCTCAGACGGGGGTTTAAATGAAGTCCTGCAATACAGAACAAGACATTTGATCATTTATCCCCAGGAGGAAAAAAAAAAAGCTTTTCCAAGAAGAAAATATTCGCAGCATTCGACAAGATTCTCAGAATGGCAGTTCGATTTACCACGCAGCTGAGGCATGCAATCAATGCCCGTTAATGAGGCACAATGAAAATAAGAGGCTAGTTAGCGAGCAGCGTTTCGAAAAGGCCACAAACTATATGCGACTCCAATACTGAGGGTTACTCGAGAGAGACAGCTTTCTGCTCTTGGACCAAGTGTTCTCTAAAATAAAGCAAGCACTCATCGTGTTGAAAAAATAAGGTGCAAGTCAAGAGAGGACAGTATAAAAAGATCCCTATTTTTATGTTAAGATATATTAAGACTATATTAAGCAAAAACGGAATATAAAAACATAGAGAACTAATAAATATTTTGCTATTGAGTAGCAGGACACCAGTATTATGGACACTAGTTTCTTAAAGTTGATTCATGGGGGAATTTTCTCACTTTAGTTGTATTCTGGCACCATTAGATGGTGTATTATTGTAGTGGGTATAACTTTGTTACAAGGAGATTATTGCCTTAAAAATGTAAATCATTGACTTTAAAGGTTTGGTAAATTTAGCATTCATTATTTGCACATGTTAGATTCCTTTCTTTGAATAAATGTTCTGCATTACTGGAGTTTAATAAAACAGACATTGGTATGGAGAAATGGAACACACTTTTTTGTTAAAGGCTATGTAGCCTTAGAGGGTCATTGTTTATTATACAGGATAAAATCAGAATTGGGATTTTTATATTGGATTATGCCCAATGTCCCACTGTTTTATTAAAACACTTATAGATCAGCTCTGAAGTTAATCAGTGCCTGGATAGTTTTTCCAGCGTAGCAAGCAGACCATTTAGTCCGTTATTGCAGGTGTGTGCCCGGCTCCTCCGGACAGTGGCATCCAATGAGTAACCACCGCGCAATAAGCGGTCAATTCGGCCAGAGGAGGTCCTACAGGGCAAGACAGCTGGTGCTTATAGCATATTCATTACTTCAAGTACTGTTCCCCATGTCATTCAAAAAAAAAAAAAAAATCACCACTTCTACAAGTGTCATAGGCCTGGATATTTTACCTTTCATATACAAATCATTCCAAGTTTTTCAGCATACAAATGAGTGTAATTTAGTTTTTAGTATACTTATTGAGTTCTTCTTGGCACTTTTCCCTTCATAATCCTTTTTTATAATGCTATGCTAAGTGCACTGTAATCTCATAGTGCCAGGGTAGTGGGGCTTTATCGGTGGACTCAGCATCATATGAAGATACATGAGAAGGCTGCTCTCGACGATCATTTAATTCTCAGCATGTTTTAAAATAATCTGTGAGACATGAACGTCTGTATCGTACATTTTATTCTCTAGCTCCGGTCCGGGCTCTCAGAAATGTCACTGAAATGGAATGGAAAAGGTAATATGGGTCTTCACCTTAAATCTCCTGTAAAATTGGTGATGTACTCTGATACATCTCCGTTCTTTTTTTCCAAACGCCATAAGCTGTGAAAAGAGACAAAGAAGAGTGTTAGATCAGGACTGGTATATATGGGGTTCTTACTCTAACTCATACTCTATATTCAGAAGAAACCGCTGTATGTTGGATTGTTTCTGAAAGATATGCATTCGTTAGTTTATACATAATTTTATGGAATTTTTGCCTTATTTAAGCAGACTGTGCTTGTGTCGGAATCACGTAATGCCAGTTAGATTCAGGTTATACATGGATAACTTAGATAAAGGCATTGTAATATGAGTGTTCTGTGCTTTGAATAATTTCCAGGAACGATCCATGTTACTCTAAAAATTCTACATTGTAGGGAAGATAAATATTAAAATTTCATCAAAAGCCACTTGGTGATGGCAGCCTGGATTAAATCAACGCTACCTATAAGTTTCAAACTTATGAAACTTACAAATAAATACCAGTGTTACCTGTTTTTCTTCTCAAGACTGTCTGGCAAATTTTGCAATTGTCTAAAAAGCTTAGCAAACTTGAGGAAAAAAAGCAAGTAAATATATTCGTATGTCAAGGCAAATAAAGGACACATGTCGATTTGACTTAAGCTGAAGTTCCCTCTAAGAAAAATATAGTTGCTATATTGTATTCTTTTCCATAAATTCGTAAGGCTTGATAATCACACCATAATTGGTAACTATTCTCATTCAAGCATTCACTTCTTTGCTTATGAGGACATTTCAATCAATCGACAAAATTTGTATAGTGCATTTTACAAACATTTGCCACAGTACCCTTTACAGTAAACCCTGGCCTGAACCCCCACTAAACCAAGCCTGCAGCAACAACGGCAGCAGATAGGAAGAAACCTTGGGAGGAACCAGGCCTGAGAGGGGAAGCCCATCCTCCTCTGAGCGGCCCAGGGTACGAGTTTATAATGACCAACATGGTCAGTAAGTCATTTTAAAGCTGCTGAATATCATTCGTTATCACTTTCACAAATCCATTATCGGAGAAGAACATGTAAAGATATCAACCAGCATGCCACAACAAAGACAACAATTAGAACCAAGTGCAATTAATATGAATATGCGGTACTTTTTTGGGGAAGTACATCGAAAATGATGATCAAGAAGAAGTTAGGCAGCATATCTTCAGCCACTTCCTGAAATAAGACCCCTGAACTGGCAGCATGTTTGTCAAAATGTTTGTTACATATCCTGTTACATGCTGAATAAGGTTTGGTTGAGCCATTTCAGTACGAGAGTGGCTCTTTAACAATGTTATTTCAGTAGATTTGCTTTGCCTTGCCTCCTGTGGTTATTTAAGTAGCTCTGCCACCGCCAAAGCTATAGTAAGAGGTGCCTGAGATCACAGGCTTCTGCTTTCATCTTCCTTGCAGTCTCTCGCTGAAAATGGCCCCATGAATTCTTTAACAAATGACTGTGAAAACAAAGCCGCTGTCCTGATCTCCAGCGACATGGGGAGCCCGGGAAGTCACATCCCATAGCGCAGAGGCCTGTGGATAGCGCAGAGGCCTGGAAAACATTGGGAAAATGGACCTTATAAAACGAGCAGTTACCCTCGGCGCGAACACCGAAAGATGAGAGGCGAGCTATTGTGAAATGGTTCTGCTAGGCTACGACCAGGAAGCGTACAGAAATACAGCCCACAGAATGTACTCATGTACACTCTGACAATATAATTAGATGGGAAAAAAAAAACCTTTTTCCTCCCTGGTCCGGTATTAGACTGTAAATGTGATTCGTCAATAAGGAGCTGGCTTAATGAAAAGTGACATTTATTTTAATCCTGGACGAAGATGAGCAAGGATGTGCGGGGGAAGGCAGGGTCCAAAAAATGCTGCATAACTTGGTTAAACCACATTAATGCTCCCGTGATCCATCATCCTAGGATAATGAATTGACTGAACTACATCGAGAGCAAAAGAGGGTTTGAAACAGGAACACAGGCAATTCATCCACCTCCCTGGTATAAATGGTTATTGTTCAGACTCATTTATATTTTTCCTCTAAAAACACATGCGGCATTAATAAATATCAACCTGACCGGGTCCAATGGAGCTGAGGCAAGTGAATAGGAAGCTCAACTGACAGTTCACCAGAAAATTCCCTGTGCTTATTTTATTACTAAGCACAGGGAACTATAGCATTTTTTTTATATACATCTTTGATACAGGTGGTCCTTAAGTAAATCTTTGAGGGCATAAATGCAGATACTATTCAGCGGGGCAGGAGAGATTTTTGAAGAGGGGGGGACCAAAATGTGAGCAAAAGGTCACAACTTTTAAGCTTATACAATATATATTTTTTTTCTCAATAGTTGGGGGGATGGATCGGGGTCCCTATGAAACTGGGGGGGACGTATCTCCCCCATCCCCCCCGCCATCTGCGCCCCTGCTATTTTCCCTAAGAAAATTATGTTATGGGCTTTAGAATATGTTCACTGTGATTTATGAGTTCTACCTTGCATTTGAGAAAAATCAAAACAACTTACATGAAACCGATAGTCATACAGACCTGTCATGTAAAGGCCTATAGCTGCAAGATGATTAGATAATGTTGCTAATGCTGAATTTTCCATCCAAAAATCACATGTGCCCTTTTTTGTAGAATTTCTGATAAAGCTGGGACAAATACCAACTATCCTCTTTTCTCAAGTTCAAGACTAATCATTTGACACTTGACACTGCTCTCAATTGCATGCTATTTTGATCCAAAATAGGATCAAACCTGCTGGCTGGTTATTAAACAATTACTTAAATTGACTCTGTCTCTGGCCCTTGCAAAATTAAGAGGAGTATCTGGAGTTTTTATTGCAGGTGACATATATTACTGTATCTGAACACCCACACATTAATATTCGTCTTTGTTTCCCATGCCTTTCCAATGTTAAGTCAGGATACTTACCTATTCAAGCATTACTAGTCATATATTTTGCCAGCCCTCTTTCATCTGCTGTCTCACCTACTTATCCCTGGGGTTTTGTGAAATTCCTAAAACCTTTCAGTCTATTGTCTAGAGCATCATTTTGGATTTCTAATTTCTGGAACTAGACATCAAATTAAAAAGAATAAAATAATAATGATAATCAAAACAATCAAAAGAGTTTACAATAACAATTTATCTGAACTATCATCACATTACCCGGCACCTTACCTTTGTGGGCATGAAGCTAAGGGCAATCACCCTCTGAACTTTGTATAGGGCTCTACCTCTTGTCGCAAGACATAGTTATCAGCGCTCAACACAAAGACCACCTCTCACTTGAATTATTTAAGACTCAGGTAACAACGACTTCTGACATAATCTGTGAGAGCTATAGATTGTGACAAAAACTGCTTAGTCGATGAAAGTATCTCCCTGCTGTGTTCTGTCACTCCAGAATCGCCTTCTCATCAGGGATTTCCCACAATACTAACCCAACAAAGCAAATCAGTGGCGTTTAAAAAAAAGGAGAAAGAACCCCTGGAGTTTATACCATATTGCCCTATCAGCTTTCTGAGCATTGATTGGAAAATCCTTATTTAGAGCCAAATGCCATGCAGGGAAACGGCCTCTAGAGGAACAGGGTTGCTCCATGCTGATACTTCCATGCTGGAAAAAACACAGACTTACCATGGTAGCGAATCGCCATAGTCTCCCATGCCTTCCTTATTCAAGACTTAGATATGCTTAAAAATCAACATTGTACCTTTCAGTCTATGGGCAGCATATGCACTAAGATGGTATTTGGATGTACAGTCAGCCCACATGGGCATATGGTTCCAGGACCCTCGCGGACGTGCAAAAACCGTGGATGCTCAGGACACTTATATGAAATGATGTAATTTTACCCTATATATGTGTTCATAACTTGAAACCCCACCTATATGTACTACCAAGAACTGCTAAAACCCACATAGATCATATTGACTACAGCATATGCTGTTTCAAATGTTCTTGTTCAAGAATGTTCTGGATTTTTAAAACCGCGGATGCCAAACCTGCGGATAGGGCGGACCGACTGTATGATAATCAGGTTACATTTTTACTTTGTTTTGACCAGTAAATATGTCACACTTTAAAATGTTGAAGACATGCTAAATTAATTGAACTTAAAATGACTGTATTGCAAGAAACAGAAAAAGCAAAAACCGCCCGATTTTGCACTGCAAATGAATGACAGTAATGTTCGGTTAGGTATAACCACTACTTGAACCGATAATCACAGTCCAAGGCAAGTACCTTTAATCTCAAAACAATGATTATAGATTGCCATCTGTAGACCTCACCTAATAAAGGACAAGAACGTAGCCATTAAAGAAAGCTTTCCTTGCCAGTGTCAGAGAGATTGCTTCACTTGTATGCTATTTGTAACCACTGATTGCATCATTAATCTTCCCTCTTCTTTGCCAGAGGTGCATTTTTTTGCAATACAGAATTGTCATTTCAAGTTCAATTAATTTAGCATGTTTAAAAATGTGGCGTATTTACTGGTCAAAACAGAAGTCAAGATTCGACCTGATGATCATACGTCCGAATACCATCTTAGTACATATGCTTGAAAAGGTAATGGCAATCTACATCTCAGCTATGAGCTGAGAGAAGGCAGCATCCTACCGCACAGAAGGTCATTTCAAAGTTTGACACCATTATCTTCCAAAACCACTCACGCTCGAAACACGCCCAGAGATACAAGACTGCCACTGGCAGATGAGTCAGAAATGCCCCCCGCATGCCCCCAGCACCCACCCGACCCTCGAAACAAGCTCCTCTCCCTGCCAGCGGATAAGACATCTCGCGTCAGGTGTCACTCGTTTGGAGAGATGCTGTACATGATGGCAGGAGCGGTTTTATGGGGTTGCGAGAGGTCAGATTGTGCTGGCTGTGAAATTCTTTAATGTTTATACTCCAGACCTTGTCCAGAAGATGTGCCGCTACACCTGCTGCTGAGTTAGACTCGAAAGGAATGAAAAGTCTGATATCAATTTTGGCCTCAAGTATTAATTGTTGGGAAACACCATGTGAGTTTCATGTAGATTCCTGTTTACATAATACCTACTACATATGACAGCAGATCGTTAGTATAATGTCATTTTGGGGTGCTAGGGGAGAAGGGGAAGCAGGGTGTGAAGGTCATTTCCCAGCTTAAGTACAGATCTTGTCCTCTGTGTTGACGGGGGTCTTGCGTGGACAGGAAAGATATTTAAGGTGTCAACAACCCACAAGCTGGTCTCAGCCATTTGCCCACAATTCAGAGCTGGGGTGTTGGGTTTTAAATGTCTGCGTACATTAATCACCAAACATGATGTTTAAATCTTTACAATATATTCATATTTTCCACTTTTTCTCTACCTGCTCCTATGGTCTATCTCTTTTAAAGGCATACCAAAGGAACCAGGAGGGTGCGAAAACCTGGTTCACTTGTTGAAGATTGAGAGAGGGCTCAAACTTCACGTGTCTCTGTCCTTGTGCTCACAGTTACTGCCTTCTATTTCCAAATTTCCATTTACAAAAGAGGCGGACTTCGGCTATTTGCAGGGGAACATAAATTGTATGGCGCAGAGTATGCACCTCATACAAGAAAATATACTTGTGTGAAATTCTCTTTGCAAAGGTTTATAGATGTCATTGTTTAGCTGCACTGTCACAATTTCTGCATCACGCTTTTAGCACTCATTTAAATACGATTAGGTGAATGCTGATTGGCTGTTACACTCGCATACCTTTGCCATATCTACACCGTCATTATGTATTGTGTGTCCTATATATTTAGGGGGAGGAGCTGCTGCTTTCTTGAGGTAATTGCTGGCTCTTAATTGGTTGAGAGCTGAACTGAATGCACAGATCATTGCATGACAATGATTAAAGTTAAAAAGGAGTGAATCATTCACAAGCGACACACCCCTGGGCACTATCGGGGGTGGAGATGTTGTGCTTGCCTGTCCATTATGCCACGATCGCCTGTCACCAATTTGGCAAAAAAAAAAACCCTTTCAGCGCAAAGGTTAATATAAAGCTCTGCTAATTTAATGAACAGAATTGAGGCTTTTGTCAGCTGTTAATGCCAACCTTTAACCAGAGGTTGAAGGTGATGAAGTCCTGGTACATTTTTCAAGTGGTACATCTGTATTTATGTAGCTGTTTGTGGAGATTTTTTACTCAAAGTCCACTATGTTTCAGAGCATATATCCATACCACATACTCCACTGAATTACACAATTTGCTCAATGAATGTGGAGAAAGCACTGCTTTTTATAAACACAGAGATGCTGAAAATCTAAATATAGTTGTAGACCATGCTGGCTATCATTTAAAGTACCATTACTTTCAAGGAACAGCTTCAACATATCTCTGTAATGGATTCCAGTATTTTATATGCAATGCAAGTTTAACTGACAAGCATGTATTTTCCCAGGTCCTTTCTTGAACAAAAGGTATAAAGCGCCTATGTTTATAGTTTCCTGGTATTTCACCAGCTTTAAGAAACTGCTCAAAAATAGCTGTCAGAAGTTTGTAAACAATTTCCCCTAGTTCCCTGAGACCTCCTAAATAAATTCCACCGGGGCCCGCTGCCTTTTTTAAGTTTCTGAAGTTTTTCTAGTACTTTGCCATCCCTTATCTCGATTTCCTGAATAAAAATAGGAGAACTGGATTCACTTAGAGGCATGTGTGATACTATTACATTAGTGAACCTCCAACAAAGAAACGTTTAAATGTATCCGCAATAGCTTTGTAATCATAAAGCATAACTTTATTTTTATTCACCTTTTTATACTCCTTTATCATACTTTTTCTGTAATGATTTAGTATTAGTACATGATTTTATGATTACTCTTTACATGTTGGGCAGTCTGAATTTCAAAATGCCTTTTAGCTTCCCTTTTTCATTTTTGGACCCATGCATAGAACAAAATTCAACCTTATTTCTTATTAAGTTATCCAGCTTTCATATTCTGAATGAATATGCTGAATAACTTCAGGTGTTTGTTATTCAGCCAAGTTTTTCTTACTTGTGGAATGGACTTACGCTGTATATCCAGAATAACCAAACTTATACTATGCCCTCAACGTTTCTGTCGCAGTTTTGCCATCTTGAATCTGCACCCAGTCTACATCATTGCATATTGTTGTATTGTGTAGTTACACATCCAGCTGTTATGAAGCTATTTGGGACAACAGTGTGAATGGTTAGGGAGCTAGGCTTTGAACCTCACGGTTGTATGTGCGGTTCCTGGTAGGGTGCTGCTGTTGGACCTGTAGGCAAGGTACTTCAACTGAATTGCTTAAATTAAATATCCAGGTCTACAAATGGATCACGTGTAAACATATGAACTGTTAAAGTTGCTCTAGGTATGATCAGGTTGACAGCCATTATATGGAATCCCTTCATGGTTTTTCCTTTAGTACGGGGATGCATCTGTTGTTTGGAAAGTCAATTTAGACTTCTGTGTTAATTCTTAAAAAGCATTAAGTTACTATATTGATTATTTGCTGGATGGGCAGGTATAATTAAGTGTAATGGGAGACATCGGCATTAACTAACATTCCGAGCATGCCTAAATCTCATAACAAATAATTACACAAAGCTAATTATTTTTGTGATAAAAGTGATAAAACACCTATATTGCAGTAGCTGATCACATTCCGACATATTTTATACGAACTCATATTTTTAACTGTACCCATACAGGTTAACTCCGTGTACATATTTCCTCTGTTCCAAAGTATTCACTTCATGAAAATATGACTAATATTACATTTTACGTTAAAAAAAATGCATTTTCAGTACATTTTCTGATAAAGCCGAAAATGTTTTAAATGCAAGAGAATAATGCCTCACATTTACGCACACGCTGTTCATAATGACATGTTTTGTGATGGCGTCTTTGCTGCAAGCCCTACAGTATATTAAATGAAACTTTTGTTCTGTTCCCCTTTCAATCCAAAACTGAATGCATACACAAATGGAACTTTTTTTAACTGTATTTACTCTGAATGTAGGCATTTATACTAGTTCGTACGTCAGAGAGAGATTGCTGTCAAATGAGTGAAACAGAGGCCGGCGAGTCGAGCTGAATGATGCAGAAACAGCCCGTGATAAGGATGGAAATCTTTGTTCCGCTGCCAGTCTGAATGGGTTGAATGCAGCACTGTTAAAAAACTGAATACAGATATATAATAACGTTCATATTTGCATTTTCAGCCATGAATGAAGCCGAGAGGTGAGAACGTTTAATGCTACAGCTTAATCAGAAATAATGAAAAACATTATATTCTCCTACAGTCATTGTGCAAGGAGCGATGCATTAGTCATATTTTAAATCTTATATAATATTCAGAAATAGAACAGAATTATAAGACATTTCTGACAGCATATGGGCAGTGATAGTCCTTTTTCCTTATGTTGTAAAGCATCTCGAGCATATTTTCGTATTTCCCATAATTTTTCAAACCCTTTAATATTTTTCAAGATTTCATATGTGTGAAGTGCGAGTGTGGATTTTAACGCTGCTTGAAACTGCTTCAGTTTAATTATTTTGCACTCCTTTTCCGTAAGTGTCTCATTAAACAAAAAAAGGCTTTGAGTTCACTGACCACATAAGTCTGTTGTGCAACACACAATCACCCTGGTTACAATGTGAGGGCAGAATAAAAATATGCATATATCACTTTTTATGAAAAGACCATCATGAGGTTTTGAAAACTGTGGTCCTCGGAAAGTATGAAAACTGGTGAAAGTCCTGAAAGTTGGAGTAAAGTCATAAACCTTGCATATTAAATATGAGTGATAAGATAACTGCAATGACAATGACAGTAAAAGCTGTTAAAACATCCCAACGGTTATCAAACTGAACTCCTAGACAGACGTGATATCCTCAGTAGCAAGTCGATCCAATCAAAATTTGTCTTTAACATCTACTCACAGTAAATGGGATTTTTTCATGCTTCTTGATGGATGATTATTTTGATGAACTCCTTTGACTATGCAAATTTCCAAAACTTGACTTGCATTTAGATATGAGTCGAAATTAATGATGAACTGTTTGTTGAGTCCAAGCCGCATCGGAGATATCAGAAAGACAGGCATTTGGTCAAAAAATGCCTCTTTCCAATTTGAGTGTTTTTAGGAATGCAAAACTTTTTTGGTGTAGTTATTGTATGTCACATGAGATTGTCTGTCTATTTGTCTTTAGAAAACTTTGGTTAAAAATTTGGTTAAATTTGGCTGTAACACATTTGTAGGTACAAGATACTTACTGGTGTAACAAAGGGTTGTGGTTTACACAGCCACAAAACCCTAACTGTTACACCAGTTAGTACCTTGTACAAATGTGTTACACTGTACTTGTACTGTACCTACTACCATATAAGTACATAGTAGTTAATGCCCTCTTAATATAAAGTGCAACCTTTTAATTTATGTAAAATCTTAGAATGTCTGCTACATTAGTTTACATCACAGTTCATTTTGTATGGTATGTAATGATTACATCATTGGCAGAGAATGAAAGATTGTTGACTTTAAAAACGTACTGGACCAAAGGGTTTCTACTGAAGTGACAGTTCAAGAAAAATGTGAAATATTGACTGTGAATTCAGATTCACAGTAAATTGTTGCTCTTTGCGTTATGGGAGAAGGAAAAACTGTCTTAAAGGGTGTTTCACTCACAAGTAAAACCCTGGTTTTAAAGACCCTATGTAAAGTTATGAAGATATTCAAACACAAACATTACTAACCTTGAAGACAGAACACATGAGTAGCCAGTTTGTCTCCAATCCTGTCCCTTGAAATCCACAAGATCTGTGAGTTTTTCCTCATTACTCTGCACTTAATTGATCAATTAAATGTATTGATACACTGATTAGCTCAATCTCACCTGGTCGATCGATAAATGCAGCAGTATTTAAGGACAAAACAAAAATCAGCCGATTTGCAAGGCCATGTTTTACGGCCTTCGCCATAGCGTTTGGTATCTAACACAACGCATACTCGACTGCAGGGGACTCGTTTCCGTGCACTGACGCAGGTACCAGCTCAGTCTTACCTCTGGGGGTCTATGAGGGGGGGTCTCTGCAACACGGACTTGATGAGGGCGTCGGGGCGGATGGTCTTCTGGGGCGAGTTCTTGGGGCTGGAGTCCGACTCCCCGCTCTCGTCGTCCCCCATCGCTTTGATGTAGCTGCCGCTTCGCATCCTCCTGCAGGGTATCTCCTCGTCCTTGTTGATCCCCGGGTAACCCCCCCACTCGTCCTGGGGTACCTGCGTGCGAGAATATACAAGAACAAACCACCAGTAAGGTGCCTTAGCTTCAGTGGCAGCTGGTGAGCTCAAAACAGGGGAGGAACAAACTTTACCTTTAAAACTATCATCACTTTAAACCTGTTCCCATTTATCCCCCTTGATTAACGACAAGTCAATTTATTCACGGAGTAATCAACACCCTCTGATGTAAATAGAGTAAAAGGTTACCAATTTCATTTGTAATAGAACTGAAAACTAGTGTTACCTTGTTATATCCATGGATGTTTTTAATCCATGGAATGATTGTGAATTACTTGTTTTATTGTTAATCAAGGAGGGTAAATGGGAGCAGGTTGGACATAATGATAGGTATAAAGGGAAAATTTGTTCCTCCCCTCTTTTGAGTTCACCAGGTGCCACTGCTAAGCTTAACCTGGACTAGTTGGGCAATCAGAAGAGCCTAAAAGTATCCCCATCAAAATCATCGAGGAGCATGAGTGTAAGTGTGGAGCAATACGCCATCAGTAACCCCACACCCCTGGGGTACCTGTACATGGAAGAGAATAATCTGTCATACATTTGCATCAAGCCTTTGCTTAGACTATATGCACAAGTGTCTTCCCAGTCCCTTCAAGTATGATGCAACAACAGGCTAAGCTGCCAGTCTAAACCAATTACATCTGTGCAGCACTTATCGTGCAACATCACATGATATTAAACAATCTGCTTCTTTCTCTCTTCTCCAGAGTAGTCTGTTAGTTCAGACTCTCTACAATAACCATAAACACCCTCTCAATTTACTTATTGAAATAGTGCATGGCTGGTTTCTGGCGCTATGTTATGGTTTTGAAAACCATATTCAGTTGTACAGACAACAAGGCTGTATTTAAAATTAGCTTATTGATGAGGGATGTAGTACAGAATGAACTTGGGCTTGGAGTCTAAAGGGGGAGAGGTTGATCTGGTCTCGAGGTGATGGAATCTCCCCCTTTTTTAACTGAAAGAAATTGGGAGAACAGTTCATCTTAGCTACCAGTCTGGAAAAGAGAAGGACAGGGTGATGGTAGAGATGGGGAGGAGGAGGGATGCTGGAAATGCTAAGCATGATGGGAAAAG
The DNA here is from genome assembly GCA_019788955.1 of Albula glossodonta. Classification (NCBI taxonomy): domain Eukaryota; kingdom Metazoa; phylum Chordata; class Actinopteri; order Albuliformes; family Albulidae; genus Albula; species Albula glossodonta. The sequence goes on along the minus strand of JAFBMS010000102.1, from coordinate 203,971 downwards.
AGGTACGTGGTTTTTATGTACCTGTATGAAACCAGAAGGGAGGTGTGGTTGTCTGAGAATTCTCCTCCCAAATCTCTGTTTTAACAAACTTCAGAACAAGACCAATTACAGAACATCCATTGTCGGTGGTATTGTCTTCGGATATCCCCTTCATGTACACTCATAACTCAGGGACGTCGGATAGGAGTATGTCAGCTTTAATGGTGAATTCAGAACATTCAATGTGAAAATACAAGCCTGAGCATCTGGTTAATCAATAGCAGGCATGGGCAGCTCCACCTGATTGCTTGTTTCGCTGTACCTCATTCTCACTCCCTCACACGGTGTATTGATCTTATTTGGTGTGTGAAATGCTTCGCAGGGCTTTTGGTACTTTTTCAAACAGCACAGATAAAGCACATAAAGCTGGTCGCTACTCTCTATGAAAACAATGTCAGTCTTTGGAGCATAAGCAGTGTTAGCTATGCTCTACAGTTTTCTTCATAAATTTGCCATGGTTCACTTGCTAGCTAACTTCTCCCATGAGCATTTCAAGTTTCAAATTTCAGGCTGCATTTCCACCCCTACTCCACCTACTGTTCAACCTCTGATATTTCAGTTTCACAAACCATACTCCACAGACTTCTAACAGCATAACTTGAGTAGCTTTTTTTAGTGTGACAACCCTGACCATGAGATGGCAGCAAAGACAACCTTGCATCTGAAGAGTAAAATGTAACACTTGATAAATATGGCAGTGATGATGAATGGAAATGGTTAATTTCTTGCCAGTCATGGCAATACATATCAACACTATTTAAACAGACGGTATTTAAATACATTTAATGGGTTGTGTTTTTATAGTGGAACATTTGATGAGATTCGTCACTTATCAAATATCTAAACAGCTTAAATGCCGCAATATTACAAGACCGCACAACTTACACGTACCCTGCAAGGCTGAAACAGATGAGCGTCTATAATCCCTTAATTTCCTTCTGCTCTTAATTTATTTGCCAATGGGTCGTTCCCGAGGTAATACGTCCAATTCCCCATAACATCTGCCAGCGAAGAATGGGTAAAACTGGAGTTTGTGGCAAAGTTTGGATTCCCTCACTCTGCTATCCCTATGGTTTAAGGGTTCCCCTCCTGGAGGGACGACTGCTAGGGAAAAAATGCCTAATTAATATAGCCATTATAAAGTCTGGATAAAACCTGCTGTATGTATTGGCTGGTAAGCAAACTGGATAGTTTATTTAAAGCGTTATCCATTGAACACTGCATTTATTTGTAATACTGCAGCTCTGTAAAATACCTTTCAGTGGAATGAATTTTCAGACAACATGAACGCGCCTAACAGTTTCTTATGATGTGGCAAGTTGTATAAAGGTACAGACATTTGATCTTGGGCTTGGTGTCCAAGGGGGCAGCGTCATACAAAACAGAAGAAAGGAAGTAGACATGAAGGTGGAGATGGGGAGGAGGAGGGATGCCGGAGGCAGGGTGTGTGATGGGGGATAAGGTATGTGGCAATGTAATACCTGCGGAAAAACCTGATTGGACAGACAGAGGTATTTGAGTGAGGGGTTGTCTGAACATACTTCTCCCGAATCTTTGATCTTTACAAACTCCATTTTAAGCAGCTGCAGTATTCAATGCCTAGCACATAAGCTGGTCTCTTTCCTCAGCAACGAAGCTCCTGTTTCTTCCCCTAGTGGCATAGCGCAATTAGCCAAAGCAAGGTTTAACTTAATCTGTATTGAAATGCAAAGATGGCACTCTGGTAGGTTTTTTGACTGTTTATTGCCAAACCACACCTTTTTTAAATTAAGCTCATTATTTGACACACCTGAGTTTTACGCATAGGACCTTCACCGTTATGCTAACGAAGTGGCTTTGTCATGCCCATGATTGCGCTCAAGACCATGTGATAAGGCATAATATGTAAGACTGTTGAAACAGAGCCCAAGGTTTAATCAATAATTCAGCATGCTAACAAATTTTAAAATCAATATATAAAATATATATGATCCAGAGGATTCAGGAAAGCTTGCTTGGCTTTCCGTTAATAAAATGAGAGATACAAAAAGAATCCACAAAGAATAAGCTGGTCAAAACACAATGTTCTGATGTAGCAAGCTATCTTAACTAAGTTTTTTTATAATGACACTAAATTCATAGCCAGCTACATACCATATTACACAATTTCTTACAGCACTGAATTTTATCTTTGATCAAACAAGTGTATGGTTAAGTGGCTAATTAAACAGTGAAATGAACTGAGACTGTGGTTTGCCATTAAGCTTTCTCAACTGTAGGCACTAGAGGAATCTGGATTTTGGTTTGCAAGGGGAATGAAATAATATTACCATTTGTCATTATCTTGCTGTGTGTCCATCTATCCCTATTGGTGTGCTTCAACGAGTGACCACTATTCCTCTTTGCCCATGCGATTTGTTCATGTTTGGCATGTTTTGTACATTTTTGTTCCCCTTGCCATGTTAAATAATTTAGTGGTTTTGTGGTTTATGCACCTGCAATTCACACAACAATTATTTCATCTCTCTGAGACCAGGTGAGACTAATCTGAAACTGCTAGTTGCCCTATATTGCTGTTGAGAACAAATATTAAATATCATCAGAGCTCTGTCATAGGTGACACACTGATAATAGGCATTGAACTTGCTTTGCCTCACTTTTGTAACTGTGATTCAGTTACATTTTACAAAACATTTGGATTTAAACATGTGGATCTAACAACATTTTAAATCCACATGTTATTTTATCCACTTACTGTAAATGCATTTTTTTTTCAGTTGTACAATTTCAAGGTGAATCAAATGGTACATAATGGATTTTTCTTTCCACAAAGCAATAGCAACAGCATTTAACAAGTTAATTCACAGTTAAGGTTTAGGAGTTGATGGAAAAAGTATCTTTCAGACATTATTTCTTAAAGGTAGGCACACACTTGAAACTGGTTTCACAGGAGCATTCATGATAATCTCCTCTATAAAAGTCCAAATACAGCCATATACATTAATTAAACAGTAAAGATATTAATACAGTAAAATATAATAGAAAAAAATGTCCAGAAAGTGTGAAAAAAGTCCCCTTACAATAATACAGGGGAACACAATTAAGTGGTTTCTTTCAGCTCCAGAAAAATGACCTCATTTTCAATTGTTCATTAATATATGGTATGTTCTCTCAGATATTCCAATAAAGTCTTATTATTGCCCATTATGCCCATTCCCAAAAATAGCCATCTGTCATTTACCATTTTTCAAGTCATGGTCAAAATTTATATAGTTGAAAAAGTATTATTGAAAAGTATAGTAAGCATAACCTCAGAAAATTGGGCATAGGACCAGATGGCTAGAAGGAGTCTTTGATAACGATTTCAATCTCCAGGTTTAGTTCTCGTGATGAAAACATACATTTTTGAAGTTTCCCATTGCTTCCATTCTTAGGAAAGCAAGATTTCAGAGGGTAAGAACTTTTGTTTGCATGCCTACCTTTAGTAAAACACTCCTGAACACTTTCCTCTAAAGCAAGTTTATACAGCGTAATTATTCCCCATTTACTCATTTGCAGTTGTGCTTAATGCTAATGTAACTAGGCTAATAGAGCTTTCTTGCTATTCAGGAGCTAACAACTGCGTAAAAAGGCTTTGATTTCCATAAGAATCTATGCCGCCCCTGCGGTGACACCTCTTGTTAAAAAATGTGTGGCCACAACTTACTCACACGTGGGAACAGGGTCCTAATGCAATGCTTGCCTACTATATTTCAGAGAACATTTTAGTCAGGGGTAGTGGTTTTTTCTTGTGTTTTCATGCACAGCACAGAATGTGAAGTTATTTGTTGTACTGTTTCCCATTGTTGGGGGAAACGGCTTAGTGATACATGGGAATGCGATCGGCATGTCATGGGAATGACTTAGTAACGCATGGGAACAAACGTCCTAATGCCGTGCATTAGGATCCCGTTCCCATGCGTTATGTTGTGGCCACGCATAACAAGAGATGTTGCCATAGGGACTCCGTAATAATCTGAGAGATTTTTCTACTATATGAAGAGAGAAACGGGTGTAAGCTGAGGGCTGGAATTGTGATCAGCCTAAAACTACGCGGAAAGCAGAGGCACCGGAGGCCAGAAAGGCAAGGTCATGTGACATGAGCAGAGAACACCTCCTGCTTCAGTCCCTGAATTCCTCACCCAACACCTTAAGGTGGAGGTGGGGTTAAACATGGGCTTCCCAAATTGAGTCCAGGGGAATTGTGGGTATGCTTTCTGTTGTTTTAGCTGGCATAGCCATATCCAGCATCTAATGAGCTGTTAAATTAGCTACATTCTACAGGGAGCCATAGTGCATATACCTAGTTGATTGATTGATTGATTGATTGACAGGCAAATTCTCTCTGGAGTCCTAAACACTGAGTGTGCACATATAGTTACTGAGGCCTAGAATGATACCGTTGGACACTAAAAGGATCTATTAACGTAACTAATTATGGAGTCGGAAGAGCAACATACTCAGGGCCTCCCTTACCATACTCAGGGTTTGGAAAGGCCTGAGGTGAGCACAGCTTCAGGGTCTGGGGGCATCACATGTCAGGGCCTCCCTTACCATACTCAGGGTTTGGAAAGGCCTGAGGTGAGCACAGCTTCAGGGTCTGGGGGTGTGTTCATGTATCTCCATCCCATGGGAAATGAACAAACCTCATTCCCTTTTTCAGCAGCACACCAATCACCTGGCCACTTTGCGTTACAATCTGCACAGGCCAGCCTCTCTCAAACACACGAATCACACTTATAAATTTAAATACCTTGCAGCGAACTGTCAGACATGCTCTTTCATTTATCGTTTTTCTCTTCTTTCAATGTATCAGATTGTTCTCTCCCACAAAGTCTTCACGATTCTAAATGACAAAATTCAGAACACAGTCGTAGCAGCTTTCTCTTTTAGTTTTCCCACACTCAAAAGCAATAGCTTCTCAGCAGAGTCTTTGAAAAACAAATCCTGTTCTGTTTTCACCCTTCACACATCAACAAGCCTTGAAGCTTTACAGAAGAAGAAGTCCAGAATTCAAAGGACCCCCTCCGCTTCTTCCTGAACTGTTGTTGGCGCCCACTAGAGAGCAAACTGTGTGGAGCTCACCTGCACATCATAAGCGCTTTTGGAGAACACCCTGGGGGCCCGAAGTAGCCAGCCTCCGGAAAAGGCCCCGACAAGGACGGGGACACACTTTGTCTTGCGTACGTCTGCATCACAACGGTCCAGATCGCTTTTAATTTGGTGGTTTCTAGTCTAAGTCATCCGCATTGACAATTCAGGGAGAACATTTTATTAGCTTGTTAATTTCCGATGGAATATGCAATCGGAATGACTATCATCACATAAGCCGTCCACTGCGGTGCCTGAACGGCAGTTACATAAGCCTGTCACCGGCCAAGTCATCAACGCCTCGTCAGAGACATCATAAAGCTCAGACACAGCAGACTTTTCAAACTAGAAAACGGCGGATTTATGGACAGCTGTCACATCAAATTTACCCACGCACCTTTGACAAGATAAAGGCCAAGGTGACACACACCTTACTCCATGGATAGTGTCATATTTTCACAACAACAAACCGAGGTAGAAAACCACATCTTGTCATTTCACTGCTCTAGAAGAAAAAGGCCAGGAAGTTAACACTGATAGTGCTTGAATGTAATAATCATGTATGCTTACTTCTGGGACAGTTTATGACATATTAAAAAAGCATCAATAAAAATTCTAAAAGCAGGGATGTAGTTTTCAATGTAGCTGTTTACAGCAGACTTCACAGTTATATTGATTTTGGTTTTGTCTCTAGGAACAGTAGTAAGATTAAGTTCTAAGTCCAGGTCGAGTTTACTTCCAGCTAACTAGGTCTAGCTACTTTCGTTTTTTAGAGTGTCTCTGCAGTGCTATTCCATATCAACCTCCAGTGAGAAAGGTTGACAGAGAAAGCGAGAAATCCAGGGAATCTTACCCAAGGGAAAGAACCCTCTTGGAGTATAAACACAGTGTGACGTGGGCTTTTTAACCCTCCGACATACAGTTATACTTTCTTGTATGGTCAAGAACCTTCACACACTCAAAGGGGAAAAATTTACTTCCAAATTTATTCTTGAACTTCAGCATACAAATAATTGCAAGGTCTTAAATTGAGAAGTTTTTGAAGTTCATCAATGACCTAAATTCACTAAAACTATTCTTGTGAACAATACATTAAACATTTACATTTATGTGTAACACAAACTCTGAGAAAAAGGGAGATTGATTACACCACAGCACACAGTACACACACACACATATGTGTGTGTAGGTGTGTGTGTATCCCTTTGTCTAATTGTAATAAAAGTTGTGTCAGACTGACATTTTCTGTGTACTTTTCTTTCATTTCACGTTTATGTAGCAGCTCATTTCATGTTGTAGTGTCTGCAGTGCAATTCATGTCTCTTGCTGGATCGTGGAAGTTTTTGCTGTTGTCTGTTGAAGAAACAAGGTCACAGCTACACAAAACCTACTCCCACATAAAACAAAAAGCAATGTGCTCTTAGGCAGCAATATAACCAGGCCTGGAGAAAGACGGGGGTCAACACTGTGGTGTCATTTCCATGGTGGTTAAACCTGCTACATCTTCTGCTAGGCTAGATCGATAATAAGAATAAGTTGTCTATGTTATCAGATGGTCATTCTCTTCAAGTAGAAAGACAACGCTATACTCCTCAGTTCACCAAAGAAGAGCAACAACCTACAGCAAACAGATACAACTGAATAAGTAAATGCAGTAAATATCCCACCAACAGTAGTTTGAGAATAAACTTACAGCACAGCGCTGCTTCACTAGCTCGATATCTAGAGAATTACCCAATGGCCGTTTGGGGCAGCTATTGTATTAGATTTACAAAAGATTTCCTGAAAAACCAGGTGACTATTCCTTTAATGTGACCATATCAAGATGTTTGGATCATTAAAATCTTGAAATAAGATCTTTGAAGACCCATTACAATAATTCCCTGGGTCCTGGAATGATCTATTTTTCATATATTATTATTATTATTATTTGTAGTAGTGGTAATGGTTGTAGTAGTATCATTCTTCATATGCAAACAGCTTAAAAAATGTAATAACATACAACATGATCTGTACATTCAAGCAATTTATAAGCAGGGTTTATTCTCCATGGAAAATTTACCTGTTATCGATGCTTGTTATAGAAGATGTTAGCAAGTTTGTAAGTTGCTGCTGTTCCACACAATGTTGGTACTCTGTAGGTGCAGCAAGTAAGTGAGGTCTGTACTATTTGCAGATACAAGAAAATCAAAATATGAATGTTTGATCTTTAAACTGTATGCTGATTAATATAAACATTGTATGAATCGATTGGAATCTCCTTTTTGAATAACTTTTTTGTTAAAAAGCAACAGCGCAAGCTATTTTCGCTGTTCCACTTTTAGGGAGTCCTGTCACTTGTTTCTGGAAGCTTCTCCAGTGTCATTTGTCCTTCCGCATGCATCACTGTCAGTGGGGGATTGATAATGTTGACTAAAATACCCCAGTGACTGAGAGCTCTCTATTTTTAGAAGCAAGTGTTTACCTCGGCCCAGAACATAATTCTTCTCGGAAAACGTCTGAGGCCCAGACGCTGCCGGCGTCTCTGAAAGTTTTGGTTGCTGTAGTGCTCCAGGATCTGTGTGCACCCTGAATGTCATTGTATTTTTTTGCTACATGTTTCACAGGGAATATGCTATTTAGCAATGTCATTCTGTTTATTGAATGGTGGTCACATCTTATAAAGCAATGAAGGTACAATGTCTGCTAGTAGTCATGGAGATATGGAGAGAGTAGAAGGTTTTTTGGAGCACCTTAGCTGTACAAGTTGACTTGATATTCAATATTCACCTATTATTCTTATTAATACTCAAACATAAAATATCAATGAGCTGTGAAGTCTTCCTGATCTATGTTAAATTCTACATACAATCAGTGGCTTGGAAGCAATACCAAACTATATTTTATTAACAAATGCTTAAGATTGATAGATGAAAAAACATGACTCAGAACATATCTAATGAAACAGAATTCTGAATAAAACATTGCAAACCTTTCTGTATATCTGGCCAATAGTTTATCATTTTTGAAATAAAAATCCCACCACAATTCGAAGGACAAATGAATGGGTTAGCATTACATAGCACTGTGGTATGTTTCAGGTGCTTCTAGCATATTTACATCACTGAAGCATTGATAGGGGTTAGGGTTAGGGTTAGGGTTAGGGGGGTTAGAGATAGGGTTAGGGTTAGGGGTTAGGGTTAGGGTTAGGGGGGTTAGAGATAGGGTTAGGGTTATTGTCATGTTAAAAACCCATTTATTTTAGCTCCAAAAGTGTTTTTAACTTCATTGCAGTTAAGGTGGTTAGGGTTAGGGTTAGGGGTTAGGTTTAGGGGTTAGGGTTAGGGTTAGGGGTTAGGGTTAGGGTTAGGGTTGGGGGGGTTAGAGATAGGGTTAGGGTTAGGGTTATTGTCATGTTAAAAACCCATTTAGTGTTTTTAACATTCATTGCAGTTAAGGTGGTAAGGGACATACTTTGCTTTGAGTTTTGAAATTGCTAACATTGTGAAATGTATGTCTAAATGCATTTTCCTCAGGTCTTGGATATTTCACAACTGTCACATGTTTATTTCTGTATGAGTTTTTGAGTCCGGTATATATGGCCCCTGTGACAAAATCCATTCATTAGATGTTCAGTTTGACGGCGCTCTCATTTTGAAACTCTACATCGAGATAGCAGTCGTCAAGTACGGTGCCACATAAAATGTGCAATAAAATGTGATTTTGAGTGCACTTCCAAAAATTCATATTCAAGGACTACACTATATTGCCTTTCAGGTAAAACCGAGCTGTTAGGCTTTGTGAAATACTGAAACAGAATTTCATGTCATAAATGTCAGATTTATGTCTGAATTTAATGTTCAGCTCAAAATATAGGCAGTGACTCTCAGTCAAGTTTGAAAGGAAATGATGTACTTTACAGATTGAGGGGGGTGAGTCTACAATGGATTTTACCATTTTATCTCTCTCAAATCCTACTAAACTCCATGTAAATTCAACATTTACTGTGCTGTTGAAAATGTAGACAAGATAACTGATGACTGAGTAATTCAGTGTCAATAATAAGTCGATGTCTATTCACCATGGCACATCTGGATACTTAGGGTTCATTTCTAGGGTACGTGATTTTTATGTTTTGAATACTTAATTGGTAAAGGTGATCCTACAGAACCAGACCAATCTGGAGTGTCCAATATGGTATTTGCTTTTTTTAACCTATGTTGAAGGTAGTTAGCCACATGGCAACAACAAAAGACTTGACCATCTTGAAAAAAATAAACTTTAATTAGCAAACTAGCTAATCAACTTCTTGTTTGTTTTTAAATTTGTGAGCAGCATGAAGAGGAATTTCTGTCTTCCTGTGAGTTTGCAGGGCCTGAAGAAACTTGCAGCAGGGCCATTTGTAGTGCTGGGGCTGCTAGCTTGTTAGCTTTTAAAGAATACAGTGAGAACATGCCTTAAGAAAACAGAGGGGTCTTGGAAATTGGAAATTGCATTGGTTCTAAGTTCAGTTCTGATTCAGATTTGTTGTCATGTGTATTAAAAATACTATGTCCATAAATGTGTCAGTAGAAAATGAAACCAGGTCTAATACCACAGTAGGTTATCACATTATTGACCCAAAAACACATTTTCACAGTGGTGTTTCCTGCAAGCACTCAGACTCCTAACTGACTGCTACAACTCCAACTACTACTATTTTCTGTGAAATATTCAGCAACATTGTTTTCAAATAAATCTATAAAAAACAGCTGCGCATATCATTAATTGCATCCTCCCATGGGAAAGAGATAAATTGTGTTTGAGGACCAAACCAGTCCATCAGTTCCTAAAAAGCTATTCTGGATGGAATTTGAGTGGTTTTGCAAAATGCCATGCGCCCATTGATTCTTCCTGCTGAGCTGCTTGTTTCCAGTCATTGCACACAAAGTTATGACATACTTCCTGTTACCCAGAATTCTCTCACACTTGAGTGAACAAAGATTTCACAGCAATCACACACAGGTCCGCCATGATCTCTTCTACATTGACTACTAAAGCCATTTCTAGAAAATGCTGAAAAAAGCATGGAGTGCTGTCCCTTATAAATCACCTTGAAAATGAAGTAAACAATGCCTTCAAAATGAATCGCAAATGCGATTCAATGTCATTTCACTCCAAAAAAGAAAGGGTTGAAGCGAATACTGAGATGGAGGTCAAAGTTAAGAACTGAAATAATAAGCTAAACCTAGCACAGACATTGTCTGGACAGTTAGCCTACGCTCAGGTTTAGTTTCAAGGTTTCATCGAGTCAATGTTGGTGATGGCTAACAGTGTTTGCGAGATGAATGTTGATGGAGTCCGGGCTTAAAACTAGGTTTAACTTAAAGTTGATTGAGGGGAGTGACCGCAGCCGACTCACCTGTAAGTAATGACATGGCCGCAGTGAATGCTTCAGGTCCTGGTGCATCACAGGCTTCTCCAGGTTTAGGGAAGATTTGCGGTAGGCCTCCTTAGCCTGGCTGACGGTGAGCGTGGACCAAGAGCTTCTCTTCATGAACTTCCCCTCCGGAGCCACTGACGACAGGCCCTCGCAAGCCGAGCACTTGACGTCGTTGTTGCTCTTGGAGGTCTTGAGGGTGAGGTCACCGAACTGGCTCTGCAGGGAGTCGGGGTAACAGTGGCCAATGACGTGGTCGCCGTGGTGCCGGCTCATGACACTGGGGGGGCGGTACGTGCTGTCGCTGTCCAGGTTGTCGTCTGAGCTCCACCAGCCGGTGGCCGGTCGGTGCTTGCCATCGGCTTTGCGCTCTTTGCTCTTGCTCCTCTTGCTGTGCTTGTGGTGGCCGTGGTGGTGATGGCTGTGGTGGTGCCCACCGTCACCCTTCACGCCGTTCATGTTGGTCTTGGACGAGCCTTCCAGCGAGTGGGACTTGGTGAAGAGCTTCTGGACGGAGTGGACCAGGTGCCGGATCCGGCCCGGGCTCTCGCTCCTCTGCTCGGTGGTAGAGGTCCGCTGGTACTGCAGGGTGTGGAAGCCGTCCCGGTGGAGGGGCAGCTGCTTCTCGAACTGGTCCAGCAGGTTGGCGGGGATCCGGTTGATCTTGCCGCCTCCCCCGCTCGACGCGTGCGAGACGGAGCAGTCGTCCCGCGTCCCGTCGTAGTGGGAGCTGTAGTGCATCCTGGGGAAGGTGCTGCTGGAGATGCTGTGGTCCGTCGCCACGGTGACGGGCAGCATCATGCACTCGGAGTGGATGGAGCTGCGAGGGGAGCAACGGTGATGCTCCACTGGGCAGCTCTCAGTGGGGCTCAGCAGGTAGGATGGCCGGGGGTCGGGGCCGTGCCCATAGTCGTGGGGGTGGTCACACTCGACCAGGCCACAGGTGTGTCCAGCTGTGATCTGGGGCTGCGCACGGCTGCTGGATAGACCCTTCATGTTCCTAGGCGGCGGGGGGGAGTATCTGTCTTCATCGAAGTGCTGAGAAGAGCACCATGAATACTGCTGGTCTGCCAGAAATAGAAAAGAGAGACAGAAAAAAACCTCAGGTTTTTTCAATAAAGGTCATGTAGTAATTAGCACATTTGTGGAAGGAAAACAAAAGTAATTCTTCAGATTGTATATTCAAAGGCAAAAAAGGCACATTTACATGTCAGAGCGAGTCTCAAATCTCTCACTTGCCATTTTTATGTGTCATATCTCAGTGCTGGTGGTTTTAAAGGTTGTAAAACAAAACAGTAACAATAAAAGGGCAACACAATAATTTGATAAGTTTTTCATATTTATGCTAACTAAATAAGCACTTTTTATAAAAGAATTATTTTAAAGATTACAATTCATTGTAATTATATCAGAGTCTTAGGTCTACCTGATTATGCTTTTTTAATGTTACAAAGATGAAAAATAAGTATTTAATTAATCATATCACACCAGAGGAGGCTGTTCTTGTTTTTAGAGAGGAAAGAGGAAGATTATAAATGAAAAAAATGTATTTTAAATGCAGACCTGCCAAACCAGGACACATTTTATGAATACCACATCCGCAAGTGCCACATACATTAACCATGACCCTATACACAGCACACAGGGAACAGGCAATGGTCTGTCAGTCAGAAAACAATACATACACACATTTAATATAAATGACTCATCGATTCAGAAATATCGATCTGTCTGGGACAGACCTTGACTTTGTGTGCACCTACCTGACAATAAAAAGACAACCAGCTCTCTCATATTTACAGTAGCTCTCAGCATAACCTGACAGTTAAAGTAAAACATATCTCAATTTCAAGTGCAACTTAGATTCTTTATGACCACTGTAAAAAGTGAACAAGGAGAACAAAGAGGGCTGGGTAAAATAAACTAAACAGATGATGTACTGTATTTTATGCTAAAAATGATGTGAAGTAATGTAAGTAATATTAAATAATAATACAGACTGTGGGGAAAATATAGAGCCATAAATCCATCTAACAATCTGGGATTGAGATCTTGGGAAAATGGTGTAACAATACTGTCATTTATACATGTCTAAATTTTGGACCATTAAATTAGCGAAATGTTGGCTACACATGTAGCTGTCGGGAGATGTACTAGCATGTCATTGAAAATTGTGCATATTAGCATATCACAAGGCAACAATGGTGTTATTAATCATATCTTGATAATGGACAGTATTTTGAAATCACACTTCGCTGTCATATGAGGGTATGGATCTAACAATTGTTTTTAGCCGTATACTCGTGACTACTAAAAATGTCACTTTATGGAATCTCTGGAACCATGTTACGCTTAATTGACTTGGGAAAAAGGTTTTCGTAGCTAACATAAGCTTTGTGTGCCTTCACCAGTATTGGGCAGTCAACTAGCTGGTTATAAATCTTGTCATACTGTACTTCACACTTAAATATTTTTTGCATTAGAGTTATGCAATGCATATATGGTAGCCTATGCATATAGGTTTGCTGGTGTGGAAATGTAATATTGGAGGACCTTACTGTCATTAATAAAAATCACTTTTATTTCCCCTTGGGTACTGTATACTACATAACCTTTTTACTCTGACAACTCAAAACTCAAAACTTAGATAGCGAATCCATGTCCTTCAAATGAAGAGCATCATTGCTCTTCCTCAATTGAAACAGGAGCAGTCATATTAACAGCGGAATATTTTTTCTCTTTCAAACAGCGATTGGCTGGGAAATGTAATTTAACGCTCTGAAGGAGGTTGTCTCCTTTTGCGGTTGACGATGGGTACGTCCATCCATCGGCAAAGCATTTCTGAGAAGAGTGCTGACTTACAATCAGACTTTCCATTTCAAATCACCTGCTTAGCCTAACGTTTCTGAGCATGAATCAAAAAACTAAACATATCCTAGGTCACTGTTTTACACTGCTACATGGTGCTTTGACAAGGTGTGGAAGACAGTACTTGGTATTTTGTCGAATCAGGAAATAAAAAAAGAAAGCTTCACAAAGAAAACCGACATTGGCGTTTGATAAAAACGTGTATTGCTTGATGCAGTTAATCATTTTTCCATTATTTCTTTACAAGTTAGTTGCACTTACTTACAGTAGCACAATTAATTAGAGCTAGTTTGGCTAGTTTGGTTATGTGGTTAGTGGTGTTACTTTTGCGAGTAGTAGAAGAGGAATGGACATGCAAGTGACTGAACATGAATTTGATAACAGCTTAAACTCTACTGAGGAGGAATGGCAGGATGTGTATTTTATTTTAATATTTAAAGGTGTTCATATAGGCTATTTAGCAAACTAAAATGCACATTAATAGCATTGGAAGAGCCCCTAGCTAACATATAAAAAGCAATAACAAAAGCTAAAAATTATTTTCATTGCATAGTTATGTAAACATGAATTTTATGATGAAATTCTACTTAGTTCATATTATGATTATGGTATTGGTATTACAAATACAGTCCAAGTGATGAAGGGAAATAACATTTTACTGGTACTTACAAATAACTGTTTTTGTTATTTGTAAGTTCTTGCAGATAATTACCTTACTATCTGAAGATCTAACAGCAATGCATTAATGATCCTATTCCTGAATCAAAATTTTTAGCAATTCTAGGGTAGCAATCCAGATGCCGTTCAAAAACCATTTCATCACATTTTTTTCGTTCCTCTTTTAAATTGTTGCTGTTTCATAAATGTTACTCATCTCTGATGCTTTGCTTTTCAGCCCTCCTCCTCCCAGTTATCCTCCACAATGTTCTGAGTCACCAGCCGCTATTACATCACGCCAGAAACTTTATATTCAACAAATATCAAGCATTTCCTGTTTAGACAACAAAGAGATTTGCAGCCATCCAAGGATGCACTGAAAGGCTTTATCTCGCGCGTGTTTTTAATAGACTGAATTCTGGAAACATAAAGACACAGCTGAGGCCTCCCCTACCTCTTTTCCCCGCTTCCCGATGTTTGGTGACGAGCCGCGCTCTTGGGTACGGCTTTCGTTTATTCAATGCAAAGCAAAATAATAGGCTATCATTTCGGAGCCGGGGTGCCATCCATCAAAAGGTGGCTGAGGGGATCCGTCTGAAGGTGGATCAGCGCTCGTCCTTGGGAAGCATCCGCTTCGCGTTCTCCCCCTTCGCCTCTTCGACTTGATGAGATTAAAAAGCGCACGGCTTGTAATCTTTTATCACAGGCCCACTACGGAACCTTAATTATCCTGCATTTAACTTAGTCGAGAGAAGGCCGTACCTTGTTTGGACCCTTAAAAACTTTAAGACAAATAAGAGAGTGTAGCGGAATAACGATGAAGGGGTTCCAATGGAGGTCCATGTCTATTGGACAGCTGTGGCTCAGCTTTTAAAGAAAGAAGAAGAAGAAGAAGATTTATTTTATTTGTACTTTATGGCTGCATACAGTCGTACGGATTTGATCCTGGCATCGTTTCAAGATTTTATGTTGTGCCTGTATGAGTTTGACTCTGAAAAAATGTTAACCCATTAATGTATAATTCACCTTGTATATCTCATTACAGTATGAAATAACTTTCTACAAAAGTAATATGGTAACTAAAACCCAGAAAACTATAAAAACATAAACCAAGTCAATGGACCATAGGATGATTTTAGAATTCTTCACACATCTAACCATAAAGCCTCTAGGTATTTTTATTTTTATCCTACTTTATACTATTTTAACATCTCAGCTACACAAATTTAACAAAACTGTCAGCTGAACCGATTACTCTGAGGGACAAACTGTGTTTTCCGTATGTAATTCGGTAAGCGCTGGCATCGGAACAGAGAAATTCAGAAAAGTGAAGCTACAGGTATAGCAGCCTTTGATAACTGTGTAGCAAAGACCAAAAGACTGTTTCAAGGATTAACTTATACACATACAACGAGAACGAGAACATATGAAACAGCCCTGCTCCTATAAAATAATGTAATAATTTCACATTTTTAATGATTGATTGATTGAACTTGATATAGGTCTGGAAGAATCCCCTGCCCAGCTGATCAAAACCAAAAAAAACATAACTAGACAATTTTACATTAAAAAGGAGATTATTGCACATTGTTTATCATAAAATTCTCAAACATTCACCTGGAACATCAGAGACACAAACGGAACACAATGATATTCCTATGTTATAACTGGTCATCTCCAATGATAATTCACCCTGCAGAGATTGATATAGATGTATGGTAACGGCCTAAGAGAGGGTTTTCTTAATGCATGACCCTTTCCGCATCACCAACCAATCTTTGAGCATCTCAGCTGAGAATGAATGAATAACCCAACAGCTAAATTTGACATTTCCCACAAATACACCGAAAAGACCAACTACATCTGTCACTGTCATTGACTTTGCCCATATAGAATATGTTTCCATTACAACAGAAAAGGACAGCGAGACTGAATGCATAAATGCCTTTTAATATTCAATATTCATTGCTCAGTAGGCGATTTGTAAGATCTACAGTGTATATAGAGGGAAGAGCGTGGATGAGGAGCAGAAGAGCTGCAGATGAGTGAGAGACCACAGCAAAGACAGTGTTAGAGCACATTCCCTCTGCACACGCGTGTCAGAATAGAAATGAGCGCGGGAAGGCTGGGGCGAGGGAGCACTTTGGTCCGTAATGAAACGAAAAAGGCACACTCCGCTTCAAAGAGCTCTCCACCCGCAGCAATCGACTAGCTGAGGGTGGTAGAAGAGGGTGGTATGGACGCACGGTGATACATCACTGAGAGGAGGGGGGGGGGGGGGGGGGGGGGGGGGGGGAGGGTGAGAACGCTGTCTCTCTCTGACCATTCCTGTTCTGAAGCGCTGCTTCCTTTTTTGGTTTTTTCCCCCTTGCGTTGTGTTTTGAAGCCTCCCACCAAGTCTTTGCATCAGAGCAACTTCTCGCCCACAGAAACCTGGTAACGCCACCTGCTTGGCCGCATAATACAGAGGAATGTGCTGTGCTTGAAGAGGGCAGTGCAGCCCCACACTCCTGAATGCCAGATAGACAGTACTGTTTTAAATCATGTGCGTGTGTGTGTGTATACTGCGCACAAACACACACGCATGCGCATATTACGCACTTAAGCTCCCCCACTTTGCAAATGTACCTACGTCTCCTATTTGAAAATGTAACTATGACAGTGCTTGTAGAGTAAAATATGATATCCTTACATGGCTACTCGCAAGCACAGCCGCAGTTATGCTTTATCTCAGCTGAAGGACATCATTTAGAAACACTGCTAAATCTGTTAGCCGCTCCACACTGGACCAGCAGGACCCTCAAGACTGTCTGACCAAGAATAATGATCTCAAATCATGAAGGGCTTGAGGGTTGAATACAACTTCAGTGACATACTTATTCTTTTTTTTAATAATTATTTTGTAGATTATTTGTGAGCAAATGTTTTATATCACTTATTATAGTACCTATGTTTTTAAAAAGTGGCCTTACTGAACTTGCTGTCAAGGCTCACCCACTGGACACAACAATTGCCAATTTCAATGAGATATGCCGACTCTTGCACATTATTTATAAAATCCTGGCACCATGTTATTTACTTTTAAAGGAAATGAAAATATGCTATATACTTGAATGAACTAGCCACTGTTCTGGCTATTTACATTTATTAAATGTGACATACATTTAACTAAATGGTTCATACATTTAAGAAAAAAGACGTTTAGTAAATATATAAAATATTTACATAAACAGATGACACATTTACTAAATGTTTGAAACATTTAAAGAAAAAAAAAACATTTAGCTAAATGTATGAACCTTTTTAAGTAGAAGCTTTACATTTAGCCGTCTCCTTTGACTGCTCACCAGCATTCTGAGCTGTATAACAGAACCAGATTGAATAAAGAAGAGTAAAGTTTGATCTCGGTTCTGAGGCTGATCTTTTCAAGCAACAGAACAGATTGAAAAGGTAAGCAGAGTCTCCCAGGGTTTCACTGTGTACTGAGATGGGGGTTCGACAGGTAGATTTGACACGCATCACTTGGGTTTCTTAGGCACTAATTTTGACAACTGCTCGCTTAGCATACTTAGCATTAACCTGTCAGTCTTCACCAGTAGTTGTTGTCTTCTTGATGATAAGGCTAGAAGGTCATCAGCAAGGTGAAGATTTTTGAGTTGACAGGGAGGGTTCCTGGATTCCCCTGGGCATGCCAGCAGTTATTTGGTGCGTGATCCAGTCGACAGTAATTAGCCGTGTCGCACATCAGACTTAAAAAGGAACCTCTCAGAATTTTGCGATCAGCTGGCTGATCCTTGTTGATTTAAAATAAACTCCTGTGTTCTTCCATGGTATCTCGAAATGCACGATGTCCAGTTCCTTCTTGAAAACGATGTAGGTGATGTATACAGGCGAATTCCACTCCAGACATTGCTCAATAATACTACATAGAGCAAAGATATGATCTAGACATCCTCTACCCTTTCTGAATCCAGCTTGTTCTCGTCTGGGCTTGCTGAGAGAAAACCTTGCTGGGGATAGAAAGGAGTATGTCTCCCTTCCAGTTGTCACGGTTTTTTAAGCTGCCTTTCTGTGGTCTCAACGACCAGACCTTTGGACCAGTCACCAGGTATCTTGTTATGTCACTATATACACTGGAAGAGATCGATCAGTATCTTTGTGCCGTTGTGATTAGCCTTTAACATTTCACCATGTATACAATCAATGTAATCTGCTTTGGTGGTTTTTAGGGGCATGTATGTCCTTCCTTACCCCTTCTGTCATAGATGGAGTGATGTTTATGGTGGAAAATTATGATGACAGTCTGGGGGATGGCCGGTTTGTGGGGTCAGGATATTTTTAGTTGATTCAATTGTGGCTATATGTGAACAATGCTCATGTCCATTAGAAACATTTTATAAAACCATCAATCAAGATTGTAAACTGGCAAACAGTCAGACTAAAAGGAACATAGCTGTGGCAGAATGTGGTGATGTCACCATTTGGCTGGCCATGGCTGTCCCCTCCCCACGGTTCAATTCTCTGAAGTGCTTTTATGCACCCATGGATCGTACTGAAGGGCTGCGATAGGCTGACAGACAGAATGAAGGCTGAACCTGGGGTGTGCTGTTTTGGCATGGCGTGCGCTCGCACAATCTGTTCGCCGCCCCGCTGCGTAGCCAGGCGGGGGGATCGGGGAAGGTTAGATTAGAAAGGAGGAATTAAACTGTCATTGTCACTGTCAGACCGCTTCTGTCTAACTCATTACCTGCGTGTGCGTGTGTGTGTGGGTGGTTGAGCGCGTGTGTGCGTGTGTCTGTCTGTGTGTGTGGGTGAGAGAGAGAGAGAGAGAGAGAGAGTGGGAGGAAAATGGACAGGGAGAGAAAGAGAGAGAGGGAAGACTCTAGCCATGAGCAAAAGCTCTTGTGTGTGAAATATACTCCCACAGCTCCAACATTCTCTCATACTGAAAAAAGAACACACAATAGTGAAATACCCTTGAATGATTCATTCTAGAGTTCTGAACGTCCAAGGTGAACCTATAGTATAACCGTATAATGCACTGCCTCTATGTAAAACATGCACATTCTACACACACACTCCCACACGCACATCTGTGCCTCAAAGTCTCAGGTAAACTTACAACAAAGCCGACCAATTCAACAAAAACTCACGCAAACGTGCACTCACACACCTGTTCCCACACACGCTCTTATAAGCAGTGAGTACAAAACCCCATCTAGCACAAAAGAACGTACAAAGAGTTCTTTTAACAAAGTCTTCCTGCCACAGTGGTAACGGAGTGGTGAAAAGCCGCGATTTTGCAGCCTGGTACAAACAGTCCTGTCGTTGGCTTTCTCAGCGGTGAGGTATTATTTAAGGTATTCCCTTGCCTTTAACAGCCTCTCATAGGGGCTCAGGAGGGAAGTAAAGGTCACTTTCCAGTGTACTGACGGTAACCTTATGATCCAACGGAAAGCTAATGCTCCACAGGGCGTCGGCCATGTTTTTCTTTCAAACAAACTGATTCTGTCTGTGGGTTGAGGGAGTCATCTAAGCGTCGTCTTGCATTCTTTGTCCCCTCCCCCCGATATGACCTACAGCTGAGTCTTCCAAAATTTATCATAAGATACTGGTTATTACAGTTTGTCATTCACTGTTAAACTCAGTTCGCTATGATACAGAGAGTGGACATGAAGATAACAACGCAAAAGCTTTGCAAAAATCAGCATTGTATTTTATATTTTTGTGTTATACTGTATGAAGTCTACCATTTCCATTCTGATCAGTGTGAAGACAAAATCATTAGTGATTAAAATGCATCGAATGGTCAGAAATAATCAGTAAACAACAAGCTTTTAACTTTTCTTTGTTTACCCCAAACCACGTTTCCGACTATGTACAACTTTTACCAGATATATCTGTGACAACAATCTAAAATAGCATATATATGTGTCTACATTTTCCATTACTCTGTTATGTCACATTTTTAAGATTTCATAGATGAGATTGTCATTCATTGTCATTGGGCATGGTTTAATGGTTAGGAACTTTAAATCTGAAGTTCTGATGTAGTCATTCTCAACCTCTAGTTTGGACACATAACTGTGTCCAAAACTACTATAACGTTTTCCATAACTGTGAAAACTACTTTACCATTTACTGAAATACATATTAGTTATCTGAGGTAACAGGCCATGCAAGATTACCAAAACCTAATTATTTGCTTTTTTCAATTCTCTAAAAATACATTTCAAAACCTTTAACCTATTGAAATGCATTTTTTTTTGCATAGTTTAATTTGTGATTAGATATAGTAATATTATTGTATTAGTAAATTAATATTATATACTATTTAAAATTGGTTGTCAAAATTATTGGCACCATTTACTGTAATGGGATATAATATTTAGAAAATTAGTTTGTGGTCAAAAAACACCTGTTGTAAGAATCACTCTTCTAGATGAATAGACTTATGATTTCCACTTAGCAGAGGCTTTTCAAGTCTAACGTGCAACATTTAAATGCACGCCTGTGTATTTTTAGCTGATAATGGATTTTTGGACAGTGTCGAGCCAAAATGGCTCCATACCCTGCTTAAGGCTGTAGGGCTTTTAATGAGGATCATGCAGCATGGATAGCCAAGGCACACACAGAGCTGTATACCAAAGCTCTGCCAGAGGTATCCCCCGGAGATACATTTATACTTGAGGATGGATGAAGGTTCTATGGTTACACAATTGCATAACTGGGTGTGAGTAAACGTACGTATTCATGAAGGTCGGTGCCTTAGCAGAGCTTCAGCAAGATAAACCATATGGGCCTGACATTGGAAACATGTCAAACGCTGTATCCTTTCTAGAAATCGCTATCGGTTTGGACCTGGTCCAAGGATTTGACCTGTACTGACCCTAGAGGAATGCCCAACTCTCAAAGTAGCCCAAGAATTTAAATATACCAAGAAATCTGACACAGATAAGGTTCTACTGCAACTGATCCCAGATCAGGTTCCACAATCAACTTAACTATCACTTTGTCATCCAAAGGCATGAGATGGTACATCTAAACAAAAGATAAAAAAGCACACTGGGCATGAAGCTTCCGCATATTGTGAGCTATGTATCTGTACAAATTAGTGGTTGGTATTTAAACTCTGAGAGGGAAAAGCAGCGTAAAACCATCATCCTAGTATCGCTGTGCATCTCCATGGACAAAATGAACGTATGTCACAAAGAAAAGAAATCTTACAAAGGCCAGAACTACAGTGTGGTGTCAATGGTCTCAATCAATCAAAATTCACTGTCCACAGGAAACACTATCTTTCGACTAACGACTCCATATAGGCAGTTTTCTTTTACCATCAACTTATTTTCACTCGTCACATCCTGTGTTTAGGGGCAACCGTGAACCTGTTTACTGCATAGAATCATTTATTCTGAGCTTGCGTCAGCAGATTTGAAGAAGGCTGAAAATTAGCTTTTGTATTTTATAGGAAAAACCAAGATGTTAGTGGTGTCCTGCTGCCTTTTTAGGCCAAGTAGCCAATGATACAACATGAATGTGAAAAAATGGAGGCCTAGATATCAATGAGCAGATCTGTCAGTGTTGCCACATCGTCGGTGCTGAAGTCAAATGCGCTCCCGGGAGAGAGACGAGCGGGAACATCACACTGTGAAGTTTAATTAGAATAAGTGGAAGTCACTGGCTGCTTTAGTGGCTTGCGAGATCTGAAAGGACTGCTGAAGAATTCTCAAAGTGCATCACACATGAAATCTTTTTACTACAGCTAAAAGTCAAAACTGAAAATAGCCCCTAGTGAAGCTCCACTGAGAGCCTAGCCTTGTGGTACAACAAAGGGCTCATGTCAGTCCAGAACAATACATTAGGATAGGCTGGCGTCTGTTCAGTTTAGGTGAATCAGACAATATACATGGTCTGCATGGAAACATGCTTTAATCCTCTTGTAGTTTGGGATCCAATTGTTAAAGACAAAGGAACAAATTGACAAATTGTCAAAGGAACATTGACACTGGACTATAACAGAATTTTTACACAACAAGAGAAGTTGTTTGAGGCTTTTCAGATATGAACATTACCAAGGTACGACTGGCCACAAATGTTGGTTTTTACCAATTTTGCTAAAGCAAAGTGGCAATTTCTCTCAAGATTCTATGGTGATAAGGACACACCATAGAATAACGAAATATTGAGGTGTTGTCAGTCTCTATTCTTGTCACACACATTCTGTGCAACTCAAAACATATCCAGCAAGCTAAATTTCCCATTGCCACACAGCTGAGGGTTCATAGAGTGCTCATACATAAACCGCATGAAAGGAGTTGAAGCTAATTCCAGAAAATGCAGATCTCTGCTAATGGACTTTGTTAGCACCTTAGAGGCCTGTTAAAGTGAAAAGAAGAGTGTACGAGCAATCTGACTCTTCATACCAGAAAAAAGCAAACCACAACCTAACCCTACTGTAAATGCTTAAGGATATTAATGTGCCTGTTCTTTCTGTACAGTTTGCAGTGATTAATATATATTAGATTAGTACGATGTAATATATTTTAGATGCCAGTATCCAACATGGTGGTAATAGTAAAATATCTGATGTTGGCATTGTAATGCCTCCAGTCTCTAAGGCTAAGGGCAGCAATGTATTAGCAGAAGGATTTCATTGGTTCAGCCACATTACTCAAATGTTCTCACTCAGTAAATAGAAGTGGACCTGTACGCTTTGAACCTGGTAAGCAGGAGCCCCAAAATCCATCCATATTCCCGTTGCCACAGGGGTGTAGGTGTTGAGCTGTGGGAGGCCCATTGGGTCGTACCGTTTCGTCTGCCAAGCTCGATATGCCTTCGCTCACTTTCCAAGGAACAGCGTGACAGCTGACACCTCACGATTTTTTCCTAGCAATTTTTTTCTAATCCTTCTCTCTCTCTCTCTCTCTCTGACACTCACTTTTCCAGTTTTTCAGCAATTCCTTATTTTCATCCATTATCTCTCTCTACTTTTCATCTGTTGTTCCAGTTTTTCCAGGAACAGGTCATGGTGGAGGGCCATATTAACCTGGTTGATGGAGTAGGTGAAGAGGACCCTGTTTGTCACTGTGGAAAACAGCCTCAAACAGGAAACTTAAATGTCAGATCGGGCGAACTTGTCTTTACTAACTCCTAAACATCAGCCAATATGTTTCAGTGCGTAGATCTTTCAACAAACCATATCCTGGATTCATGTTAAACTGTGTTGATTTTCAGAATGCCAGATCGTAGCTCTTCTATAACATGCACTGCATAAAGTCTTCATGTTAATCATGGTATATAACTTGTTAATCATGTTAATCATGGTAATTAACTTGTTAATCATGGTAATTAACTTGGCAGCTCTTAATGAATGACCCTCATAATCAATTACAATTCAATCAAAGATGGATTACACACATACAACATAAAATTACATCGATATATGTGTGCGTTAAATAAGTGGTGTCTGATTTGTAATTGCATACCAATAAAGGGGGCATGGTGAATGCATTATTTCTGTTCTTTTTCGTTTCCATATTTTAATCTATAAAAATCTGAAAAGTTAAAAATGCCGAGAAAACATTTTGATTTCTGAAACTGACCTATTTACTTTGAATGACAGTTTCATTCTTTATAAGGACATTATAATGTTGAATTTAACAGTGCAGTGGTGGCAGTCTCAAATGGTTTTTGTATCAAATGTCAGCCAAGGGGTTCACTGCACTTTTTGGATGACATAGGACCAAGGACAGAAAACCACTTAATGATTATGTTTCTTTGTCATTTATTGACAGTATATGCAAATTCTGGTGACGCTGCATACATTAAAACGACATCAGTGGGCATCCAATAAGATAACATCTGTTCATCCTTGTCTGCAGGCCAATTAAAATCCATGTTGTATCGCTGTCATAACCCTTTTACTTTCTACCACAAGGTGCCCAGTGTTATTGATCGTCTCACATCAAAGTCTGTCTTTAATACTTGTCCTTGGGACTAAAAAGCTATTTTGAAAAAAACAATAAGCCATTTTTGATAAATGCTGAAAAGCAAGCTTCGCAAGACAATAATTACTGAACATGACATACTGTCTCTTTCAGATTTCAGACAGTCACCCTCAGCACAGAACCGAATATATATACGGGGTTATGGCCATAACATTACCAGCTGTGGTCAGAGACCCACACTGCCATGCCATTACCAGCTATGGCCAGTGGCTCACACTGGCAAGGCAACACTGTCTCTCTGTACCAGCCTCGCTGGAGAGCGACAGGGGTCGAGCCAGGTAAGATAGCCGGATTCATCCCTCTGTAGTCACGACAGCCACTTCAGTACACAACGTCAAAACAAGTCTGCTGCAAATCCTCCACTCAGTTTGTTGATTCGTACGTTTAATTCAATGAAATTCCACATTTAATGACACAAATTGTCACAAAGCAGGTTTACACAGATCCAAGGCCTCATCTGGGCCCAGTCACAGGATTGTTGTTCCAAAAGAAGACTGTAATCTCCCTTTTTCATTTCTATGGCTAATAATATAAAACTAACACCTTTTAAGTTAGATGGGAAAGGTTGAGACTGTAAAACAGCTGTTTTGTTTATGTTAATGATGGATATATCAAACTTTCCATAAATCAGTTTTACTTAATCATCAGCACATCAAAGTAATTCCTAATTATGTTTTTCCTGTTACTGTTCTCACCAGTGGAGTTTTAACAATGAGAGACAAAAAAATTTAAGTGTTGCCCTTTTACTGATACTTTTAAAATTTTAGCACTGCTACTAGTGGTCTCTGGTACATGGTTATATAAAAATATTGATTAATTCAGTATTTATAGCTCACTTAAATGACGTTGTATTAAAAACCAGCTAGAAAGGCATTCTCAAATTTTGCTTGTGGGCCCCCAAGTTGCTCAGCCAGTGAAATCGCTCACCATGCTCACAGGCTTGGCCTATTACATCAGTCATTTATCCAAAGCGACTTACAGTTGATTAGGCTAACCAAGGGCCAAACCCCCTTGGGAGCAATGTGGGGTTAAGGGCCTTGCTCAAGGGCCCAACAGCAATGGTGTTCTTGCTGGGCCTAGACTGGGGCTTGAACCACCTGGATTTAAACACTGGCTCCACCAAGAACCACTTCAGTTGTTGTCAGTGTGTGGCACACCACTTCCTGGTCCTGGATCAGTTCTAGTGTCCCTGTAGTACTTTGTGGCCTGTAGGGTGTAACAGTAATAAGGGGGTTGTGAGTCACCCCATCACAGTCGTGGACTTTATAGTTGCAGTGCTGGTGGTGGAGGTAACGTAGGACGATTACGAAGACAAAAATATTTACTCCAATATAGGTGGAAAAGATTCATGACTGAGAGCTTAGGAAGCAGTCTGTTACAAAGATAACAAAATCGATCAGTACATTTCTGTACACATTCCCGATATCCTGTGTCTTTGGAGCAGTGGGTATTTATGGATTTCTGTATGTTCGCCAACGCAACTCAACTGAAGACGTCCTGACCAGCCCACCTGTAGCTCACGCACCACTCCCTCTGTACTGTATGTACATAACAAACTTTTACAAATTGTACATAAAAGCATCAGAAGGGCATTCATGTGGTTTGCTTTAAATAATTTCTTTCAGAAATATGTTGGCGTGACCCTGTTCTGTGGCTGTCTTGCAGCACAATAGTTTCTCTGCACTGAGAGCAGGACAGGGTGCAGGCTGTTGGCAGGAGCCAAAGCAATCTGTCAGAGTGTACGTTCACCCCAGCATGCTGTGTGGAGCCGTACCAAACGCAGCAATGTGCCGTACCACGCAGGTCCTTAATACCCCAATACCTCAAATACCTGCCCGACGTTTGCCCATTTGGCTGTGGGGAAGAGGGTTTGATGAAAATCAATGAGTCAAAATTATTTTATATGTGATATGATAGTCATATGACATAAAAATACAGTATGTTTAAAATAACATTTTGTCTATAAAAAATTTTGCTACAACACATTTTGACAGAAGCAAAACGGTACTCGGCTTAACCGTGCCGCAGCACCGCACTGGCAACTTTCGTTGGGTCTGTGAGATATCTGGAGATGGTTACGTAACTTGGCATCGATTGGGCCTTCCACTCCCAGCTCGGCGTGCCAAGTGGCGCCCGGCAGGGGAGTGAAAAGGCGGGCCTCGGGACCGAGTGAGTCACATGATCAACACCCGAAGCGATGGTTCAAACTGATCATTCCCCCGAGCCTGCTGGGAGATAGAGGAAGAGCGTTCTCCCTCCCTCCAGTGCTGGCAGCTGGCTGACTGCTGGGCTGATTGCCGTTGCCAAGAATACGACGTGTGCCCAATCCCGCGGCCTTTCAAACACAGAATGCTTTATTTACACGTTACTTCTCCTGTAATGTTAAACCGCCGATTTCACCCATCGGTTCATCATCGTACGATCGATACCCACTCAAGAAGTGCTGCAGGTGAAGCCCATGTATTCCTCCGATGCGCTCGCCCACTAGCCAATGACTGTTTCGCACCCCACGCCATACGCTGTGTTTCTGGAGAGCGGCTCTGATTGGAGGAGAGGCAGACCTCCTCATAACCGGCAGCCTGTGGGAGGCTGGAGCATCAGGAGGAGAAACTACTGCAGCGGTAACACGGAGAACCCCAGTCAGCTTCCACCCACCCCGGCTTTGATAAGGCCAGCTGCGTCCCAGCACTGGCAATGATGCAGCCCAGGTTTAAACCTCCAATGTCACGGCTACGGTCCCCAACCTGCAACCTTTACTGACTCAGCCACTCGAAGGCCTCTTCTCTGTAGGAGCTGAAGACATACAGCTGAAGATAAGCAACCGAAAGGGATAAAATCCCAGAAGTCTACTTCAGCACTTTGTAATATTTGAAAACCGTTGGGGATAGACTGTAATTATAACTCAATCCAATACATGTTGGATAAAATTCTCTGGTGCAAGACCCAGAGAAGCAACTCTACCGCTGAGAGATACTACACCTACTGTACTGTTGTTTCATTACTGAGAGATACTAAACCGTCTGTGCTGCAGTTTCATTACAGAGAGATACTGCACCTGTTTGAAGTTGCTTCATTACTGAAAGATACTACACCTGCTGTGCTGCTGTTTCATAACTGAGAGATACGACAATATACAATCATTTGTCTTATTTAGTTACACTGGTCTCTCCAGGACTCAGCTTTTACAGATACACATACACTCTAAATACTTTGTATGGTTTGTGTATGTGTATATATCTCAAATATCTTTTGTCATGTAAACTGGGTTCAGGCGGAATACTCCGTGACTGTTTTAAATACAAACGGAATTATAAATCGTCTTTGCCAATAAATGTGTTCACCTTTGATTTCCCTTCCCACACCCTCCCACGGCTGTTCTTCCTCTCTTCAGACACAATGATGCCACCGTCAAGTCTATGTGCACTTTCTTTGTCCTCCTTGTTCTATCTTTCTCTTTCCTTCCTAGTTTCTTTTTCCCTCCCTCCACCACTTCCATTCCCTTTATCTCTCCTCCCTCTCTGCTTGATTATCCGTCTTGCTAAAACAAGACCCCTCTTACTTTCTCTTCCCTCGTAGACGTCTTCATTTTTCTTTGTTTCCCCTCCTTTATCTTCCTCTCTGCTTGTCTCTTTATCCTTCTCTCTGTCTCTCTCTCCTTTAAATCAGAATGCTAATAAGGGTTGGGCTGTAGTCATTAATGAAACAACATCTTCAACCTTGGTTACAAAGGCAAATCTGATCATCTAATCAGGTAACTAATTCAATTTAATTACGCGAAACTGGACCTGCAACGGCAGACGTTTCTTATTCAAGGGTTCGGTACGTCTCTCTGATTTATTCTCCAAAGGGTATTTGGCTTACTCTTAGAAAATGAGGATCTCAATTTACATACAGGAGTCGGTTCTCAAAAGATTGAAGTTACACAACGGAAGTTACACAAGCATAACCAAAGTGTGTGCGCTCTACTTTTATTCACATGTGAATTTTCTAAAGGTCTTAAGTACTTCCTGAATGTGTGTGCATCGTTCCTTCTTCCAACACCATGCCAAGGGGTACATCCAAGGAATTTATGGTTTAATGTGATTCTTGTAACTGCCCTAAATTGTTTTCAACTTTCCGGTTACAACCGACAGTACTTGAAGCGTTAATATTTCCGCAGTTTTCTTTGGTGTTCTAGACAGGCAACATTCCCAAAGGCGGTGGGGGAGGTGGGGGCAGTTTTGAAGTCACATTCTCCTCTGACCCTAGCTCCAAGTTATCACACTGTAAAGTCTAGGTCATGTCTTTTCATGCCCACTGTGATGTAACATATGTCACAAACTGGATTGGATTCAGCTAAAGTCTATTCTTATGTTGAACCTAAAATCAAATGCAAAAGGGTTGTTTTGTCTGTTTTTCAGCAGTGACCAAAATTATTTTAAAGTTCTGTTTACACTGGAGGAAAATAGGGCTTGCATTCATATGCAAAGTTAAGGACAATTACTGTCGGTTGTGTCCGGGTAAATTCACTGCTTTGATTTACTGCTTCCTCCATGACATCCAAAACAAGGATATTGTGGAAAGGTACTGTCATGAATTACTGTACACATTTGCATTGGAGAAACACGAGTACTTTCTTCAGAAGAAGTATGGTGAGTTAATTTTGGTGATTGCCAAGTTAACCCACATATTTATAAGTCAAAGTTACACTCATATTTAAATTTTTATTAAGACTCAAGGATGACTGCTGATTTAAGCAAGGCCAAACCAAAATTATGTGTGGACACTCACTTTGGGGCAAGGGCCGATGGCACCCTCAGTCCTCTCACTAAGAAGCAAAATTTACCACCTTGCATCTACCCTCAGACTGAATCCTTTCCATTGTCTCCTCTTCCCGGCGGCCCTTGCCAAATGAAAATTAAAAACCCTTGTGATTTTAGTAGGCAGACGTTTTATGTACCTGCCACACTGATGCCAAAACTGTCAAACAAAATATATGTCCGTGTTTCCTAAGTAGAGCACCGCATTGCATGGTGCGTCATCAAATGGACAAATCTGATTTGATGTTAGGGGAGTCTGTGGTACGAAATCCCTCATATGAGTTTGAGCACAGCTTCATGCAAAATTCACTGGTGTGATTGATATACGAGGGTACGGTCATGGTCCATATACATGCTGCAGCACCAAAGGTTACGAAATACAATGTGTGCTTTGTCCCGTAACATAATTTCTTTAAAAGCAAAGAGGACAGCTATGGGCGCACTTCACCTGTTCCCATGACTGAGAGGTAGGTGGCTGTTGGCGATGCTGTCCGTGGTCCTGAAACCATACAGCTATTTGGAATATTGAGATGTTTAAATATGACACACCCACAGAAATAAATGCAATCAAATCTAATGAATCCACAATTACACTATTCCGTGTTGAAGTTTTTTTTTGGTGAAGTCGTCTTAAGGTGTGACTCATTATGTTGGTCGATACATTCTGCATTTCTAAGTTTCTCCACTGCACAATCGAATGTGCGGACCAATCCAAAGTGAAACTGTGGCACAGACAGTCGAAATCTGTCAACAGACAAAAGGTGCAGGGCCCAAAAGTCTAGCCTAATGTGAGTTTAGCGTGTTATCGTCATCGATTTGTCTTATGTTCTTTGTACTAAGATACAATGAGTAACCTAGATCAGCTAGATCAGCCTGTTCTCATCATTATGCGTTCTTATGGCATCATGACCCACTGGTAGAAGCGTCACATGGAGAGGCTGCACGATGGAAATGTGATTGCGTTCTTCAAGTTCGGCTGCACTCCAGAGCAGCACTCAGACAAAATTGCTGCTACCCCCTCACCCGCTCGCCCCCTTGACTTCGCCCCACGTCATCGATCAAGAGCCTGCTGGTGCTCAAGGGTCAAGCGGGGGGTGGTGGGGTCGGGTCGAGCCCGAGACCAGTCTTCCGTTCGACGGCCGTGATCCTGCTCTGATGACTGTTGATTGTGATTATCGCCTCATAGACACCATTCGGAGCACTGTGCACACTGACAGAAATATTCAAGGACTTCATTACAGAGTGTAAGGCAGGCAGCACATAGCACTAGAGAGAACAGACCTTCCTCTGCTCTGAGCTAACAGCTATCTTTATTATGTTTTCATTTAAATATACTCTATCCACGAAGAGTGTACGCAGCTTACATTTTACTTACTTTCCATTGATATATCTGATGTTTTAATGGAAGCAATTTGGGCAATGTAAAGTTTCCTTCATGCACCCTAGTCTACTATAAAACAATAATGATCACATGCAAATACCATGTAAAACAAACATAAAATGAAACAGACTAGATAGATAGATAGCTAGACAGACAGACAGACAGACAGACAGACAGACAGACAGACAGATAGATAGATAGATAGATAGATGTTTCACCCTCTGCTCCTGTGTAGAAAATATCATTGTATAGCCCACCATGGATTGTATGTGTATGTCTCAAACTTCTGCGTTACACTTTATCATCTTTAAAGACTTCATGAACACTCATTATTAGGGATATGTAAAATGTTTGGCTGTTGCCAGCTAAGTTGATTAAATAGTTTTAATTGTGCTTTACTGGTGATTATGATAATCGAATGGAATCATACTTCAGGCCACATAAACGTGCAATTACAATAAGTGGTTGAAAACAAAGTTCAAATAAGCATCAACGCCCTACTGAATTCCCTGTGAGGGTTTCTCATGCCTAAGGATTTTATATCTAAAAAGCCTGAGTGCCTCCCCAGAGAAAAAAATGCAATAAATAAAAAAATATAAAATGCATGTGGGAAGCGCAAGCTATTTATAGCTACAATAAAGTATCTGTCTCTGACGGTGGGGCCATATTTCAGAGGCGTGCCTGGCTCACAGTTCTGAATTTGAATGAATTACAGCAGAGCTTGTTGCACATAAGTGCGGCAGTGTGGCTCTTTAACAGATAGCGATGCAGTCTAGGTCAAATGCTTTCTGTTCAAACTGAATGATTCATGTCCAAAAGCAGTATACACATAAATTCTTAAGGTGGTATCATTACTGTTGCCTGGAACATTAAGATACTTGTTGTGTGGCACACCTGCAGGTTACTAATAGGTATGGCACACCTGTAGGCTATTAGTGGGTGTGGCACACCTGTAGGTTATTGGTGGGCGTGGCAAAACTGTAGGTTATTAGTGGGTGTGGCATACCTGTAGGTTATTATTGGTAGGTGTGGCACACCTGCAGGTTACTAATGGGTGTGGCACACCTGTAGGTTATTGGTGGCTGTGGCAAAACTGTAGGTTATTGGTTGGTGCAGAACAGTTGTAGGCTATTGGTTGATGTGGCACACCTGTAGGTTATTGGTGGGTGTGGCACACCTGCAGGTTATTGGTTGGTGTGGCACACCTGTAGGTTATTGGTTGGTGTGGCACACCTGTAGGTTATTGGTTGGTGCAGCACACTTGTAGGCTATTGGTTGATGTGGCACACCTGTAGGTTATTGGTGGGTGTGGCACACCTGAAGGTTATTGGTTGGTGTGGCACACCTGTAGGTTATTGGTTGGTGTGGCACACCTGTAGGTTATTGGTTGGTATGGCACACCTGTAGGTTATTGGTTGGTGTGGCACACCTGCAGGTTATTGGTGGTGCTTCGCCAGGGTGCAGCACTCAGCATCCCATGCATAGACCTACTTGCAAAAAGTCCACAAAGCCAGGGGCAATATGAGCTGAGGGGAATCTCACCGGGTCTCTGTGTGTCCTCCCTTATTTACCTCTGTTACCCCAGGTTAACAGACTGTGGGGCTGTGGCAGTTCGCCAGCATTAACCAGATGTGGCATGGCGAGTCAACCTTCACCAGTGAAATGAAAATAAAACGTAACGTTTTAATGGGATTTCAAATTAGCTGCTGGCCTCGGCTGGTGGAAAAGAGACAGATGAGAAACCCTCGCCTATGCTGCAGTTTAACATGTGTTTTCCAGAGACTCCTACTTATTTAAATCCAGTGCGTTTTTTGCATCGATATTAAACTGCAATTACTGCATTCCTGCAGCCTTCTAAGAATGTGAAGTGTTACAGTTGAATATTAATGTCTGAGTGACATAACTTTTTACACTGTGAAGAAAATAAAAGGCACTGGTGGTTCTGGTGAGTGGTTTGTCAAAATTGGAGATGGGACTTTAACATTTTGTGTACTGTCCTGTGGCCACAGTTCATTGATGTAAACTGACCCTGTTCAGAGTAGCCTATAGCGGCGGCTAGAATATGCCATGTACATATCCATATTTATACCATTTAGCAACATGCTGTTACATTCAAAATTAGCTAGCCATTGCTAATTTTTTAATGGATGCTGCCAAGGTTGTTTATGGGTTGAAGTGTATAGTTTGCAGCATGCTTTGCTTAGCGAGCAAAGTTAAGTTCAGAATCTTTGAATAGAAATAAAGAAATGTTTCTTATGTGTAAGTCAGAGAATGCGCCAGCTCTGCCTTGTAATTGCATCTGCTTCTACCCACTTCTACTGCTTCTACTTAAGTGCACAAAATGCTACAGCACCTACTGCAAAATTCCCAACTCCTCTGAATCAGAACGTCTCGAGAATATGATGCCATGTTTCCCAGGAAACGGCCTCAAAGAGAGACGCTAAGATTGCAAGATGGCTGTTAAGTCGCTTAAACAAGGCAAAAAAATCTTTTGTTAAACAAATAGGGATTTAAATGAAGTGAAGTGCTGTCTCTCTTATCTCTCGACAGAACCCCTGAATCTTCCTGTAAGAAATGACTCACTCGGAGGAATATGCTGTCGTTTAATCTGAGGACACACTTCACTGCTTTCACATTAGCATAAACTCCATTTTCCCCCAGAAGTGGGGGTGAAGGATGTAATGGAAAGCATAAGGCCCGTTTTTGGTTTCGGTAGGTGGAAAGCTTACTGGAAAAGGGTTCTGGAATCATTCTCTCAAGGAACAGAGTTTCTCACCTGGACCTTATAATCAGTCTTATGGTCCACCTGTCCATAACCCACATTGTCTTCTTAAATGCATGGTGTGAGGAGTGAGGATGCCGTACTTAAATAGTTAGGACTGCAGGTTGCGTACCATTCAGCTTCAGGGTGGCTGACAGGAGACCAGCTAGCGCTATGCAGCACCATCCAGCAGCTAGCCAGAACTGGTGCAGTGATGTCACAATGACATCACAATGATGGGGCTTGTCTGGTGCACAGGAGACTGAAACTACACGACACACAAACTCCAAACTAATGTTTACTGGCTAATCTCTTTTTTTACTTCTGGTTTCCTAAAGTGATAACCAGTAATAAAAGCCAATTAAAGTTCAAATGAACATACACTCACACACCTCCATACATACATTCACAGACATAAAAAACTCAGATGAATCCAGGCTTTCAATACCCAACATGTAAAATGAAATTGTATTTGATAGGAAGTGATGTCCCTAGCTACAATCTGCATTCACTCACTTGTCTCAGACTGCTAAACACCTGGGAAAATAAATGAATTGTGAAACATGGACTGAGAAAAACCACAAGATCCGCAATGCTCAGGCAGATACAAGGTTATCCATCAAAGTGTAGATTTCAATACAGAATGATAAAAGGTGCAATCTAATGCATAATCTTTCATTTGGTATTGAAAACCATACCCAAAACTGTACAATCTGTAGAAGGAGTGCTGCAGGTCCATTTCATTGAATGCATGGACACTTAAGCACAACTGTTACAACATTAGAAGAAAGACGAAAATGAATCTAAACTCCAGTCGCACATACAAATGCCTGGAAAAATCACATTACTAAACAACAAACTTACATTATAATAAATACACACATAGACACACTCACTCAGACACACAAGCAGATGCTCAAGCTCTTTCTCACACTCACACTCACACACACACGGAGGACTGCTTTCCTCTCCATCAGCTATCAGAATTCCACATACCTTGCATTGGCAGCTGTCACTTCCCCACAGTACTGAGAGGAGTGAGTTTAGAATCTGTGCAGGTAGAGCACCTGGGATGGATTTAAGGCAAAAGAACGCTCAGCTGTCACAACGGGGTAAAATGCAAAGACGCACTGAATTTTTATTCATATACTGCCACCACCATTTCCTTTCTGCTCCCAGTACTGATGTTTGTATTTGCATGAATTTATGCAATGGTATACAAACATTGTCATATATATGTCATTTTGGGTTTTTTTGTGTAAATAAAAAATGGAAGCATGTGCATAAAAATGAGATATTAAAACTGCTAGAAAACTTGATTAACACAAAAAGACACGAAAAACAAGTTAGTAATATAAATGTGTATTAATGAACTTATGCAACATGTGGGGCATGCTGACATCACAGCTGCAATTTAACAGCAACAGCAGCTACACAGAAACATCCGTGTTGGAAACAAGTAAAACCCAATGTTGTAGTGTCCCGAAGTGAATTCTCTGTGACATTCTAATCAATTTGTTTGTAATGACAGATGGGTATCGACTGTGGGCTTCTTTCGGTTAAGCATTGTTCTCACTTTTAACATCAGTTTCAGCCGAGAAACATCCTGCCACTGTCACTGGTCAGGAGTGGGCTTCCCAAAGCATTCATAGGGATAAGAACCTCGTAAAATCGTTTGTGGAGTGGTTCGTGGATCCTTAAGGTACATCGTTATTCGGGGAACCCACCCCGGAGTGGTGATGAAGAAACAAAATGTCACCTCTACTCCGGCAACTCTGATTTTGAAAAAAAAAAAAAAAAAAAAAAACTTTTCAGTAAATTCAATACCAGCCAAAAACATTAATCCTTCATACCACATACTATACTACTATTAGTATTAATTGTGTTATTAGAAAAACAACCACTCAAAAACTGCACAATCACATTGTATAGTACATTACACTACAGAATCACATTGACTCCAGATTTCAACGGGCTTGTTATGTAAGAGAAGGCTCATATCATAGTCTTTTAAGGCATTATCTGCATTTGCACTTTGCAGCAATTATATTTTTAGGCAGCATGCGACGGTTTCCCTGCAAGAGAAGCAAAGTGCTTCAATGCGGAATCTGCAGGGCAGAAAGTGACTATTTGATTTAGAAGTAAATTCTGTTAAACGAGAAAGAATATACTCCAATATGCAAGGTTATTTTGTTAAATAACAGGTGCATGGGTAGCTAGCAAAGTAGTCAGCTGGTTAAACCCGTGTATGTATGTATACATACATAACATACAAACATACATACATACACAAACACACACAAGCAGTAATAATGAAGGCCAGGCACTCCTAGTCACTGAACTGAGCCAATTAACAACTCCTCAATCTATTACACTACAATGTTCCGAAAGTTGGATCTTTTTTC
Organism: Albula glossodonta; assembly: GCA_019788955.1. Lineage (NCBI taxonomy): Eukaryota > Metazoa > Chordata > Actinopteri > Albuliformes > Albulidae > Albula > Albula glossodonta. Next base: position 168,544 of record JAFBMS010000102.1, on the reverse strand, counting down.
ATGTGGAGATTTTCATATTTTTATACTGCACACTTATTCAGGGTTGTAGTGTTGACACATACCACAGCACACTCCCTGTTTTATCATTTTCTGGAAAACATTTTTTATATTTTATAATAGGTTTCTTCCAAGAAATTCAAAATGTTAGAAAATCCATTCAGTGCACTCATGGGTCCTTGAGGCAAATGTGTTCTGGGTAAGGAGGGAGACATAGTGCCATTAGTTTCAGGTCCCAAAGCGAAACAGGGCAGAAGTTGTGATTGTTTACCATGTGGCCAGTCGACACTAAATTTGTTGGTGGTGAAATATGCACTGATTTTTTGTGGGCTTTGTCTTTACATTTTTAACTCCATGGCACCACAATGCATTTTGATTTGTACTATACTAATTTTCCACTATGGCAGTCTTGCTAGAAATCTGTATTTTTCTCTCTTGAAAATACTCCTACCAAATTCCATCACTTTAACTCAAACCATATGAGTATTACTCACATTTGTTAGGCATGTCACACCCATATGCATGTTTACTGCAAAAAGCAGTATAATTTCCTTAATATGACTTGCAGATATTTGTATGAAAAAGCTGTGCACCAGACATTTCACTGACTGGCTTTTCCTCAAATTATACTATGAAGAAATAAAATTTTGGGTTTGACATATGCTTTAGCTATTTACTGGACTGCAATACAAACAACTCGTCCTTTGCACAGGTAGATTTCCATCCGACCGCAAAGCCGTGAAGGGATAAGGCCAGGCTGGTATGAAAGATCCAGCAAAAATACAGAACATACAGAGCCTGCCTGCCTTCTGCCTTCCACCCGTCTCTAGAACTCAGCAGTTCTTATTGTCCAGCTTGGGTCAAACAGCACACCAGTACAGGCCCGGCTTATCTAAACCCAATGATTAATGGCTAAGAAACCCATTAGACATAAACAATTAATCAAAGTACGCTGCACGGTAGAGGCACAACAAACAAGAGATAAAAAGAGAATTCATGTTATTAACGGGATTTCATTTGTTTCACTCAAATATTCATGTGCTGTAGAGGGGAGTCTTGACAACTTGTCTTTAAGGGAACTAAAGGATCACACCCTCCCTGCTTACTGGTTTCACTCATACATGTAGTACATTCCTTGAACCGAAAAAATCTTTGGGGAAATTCACATAAAGAGTTATCAAAAGAAGAAGAGAGAGCGAGAGGGACTGGAAGATTTGAAAATGATGTATAGTGTAGCAAATGACGTAAATGATGTATAGGTTTTTAGTTTTTTTTATTGTGCATATATCAGTTTGTACTTTAGGTGAATGAATGCATGTTTGGTCTGATAGTTACAGAAATGATTAAGATCGGTGAAAAAGTGTAGCTAATTATAGTTATATAATTAAAATAAGTAACATTTGTTCAACCAGCTTCTTAAACAAATGTTACTTATTTTAATTATTACAATATAATTCATTACAGTAGAACTTCACCAGCGGGAGCAGATTTGCAGGATGTTTTATTTTTAATTTGTTTAATTTAATTTCAAGTCAGGGTTTTGCTTTTTTGCTGCGTAAAACTTTTGGCCAGCACTCTCTTGAAAGATACATCCATAATAACAACAACAATAATAATAATAATAATAATCATAATAATCATAATAATCATCATCATTCCCTGGGGAATGTCAGGAAATTTGAAGGTATGATATCAAATGCTACCTTATCATTAGCAGTCACTATTTCTAAGTGATAATAAGTGAAGGCATGCCTAATTCAAAGATACTGACCAATGGCTCTACTCAAAGATGCACACAATATTTGATAAAATGTGTACTTGATTGTCACACAATATTTGATAAAATGTGTACTTCATTGTAATCACAGGGAAACAACTGGTAAACACAAGATGTAAACAGAAAACATGGATCCAATATGACTATGTGTTATTTGAGATCAGTTACGGCAATTATTTATGACAGACCTCTATGTTTATGCGGGATCCAGAGATCTTATATTGATTAACAATGCTACCAAGAGGTAGCTCTGATTTGAAACATTTGACATTTTTATGACTTGCTCCACTCGTCTGATACTACCATTACCACAAGACATATCCTTATGAGGGATTGTAGTGGGAATGACTTTGAGCATGAAATCGTTCCATTTAATCGAACCAAGAGATTAACTGATGGTTTATAATCCGTCATTAAAACAGAGGTGAACCGTTGGAAACACTAGCATGCATCTTTAGGTATACAGCTGTATGCGTCTTTGCTTATTGAAAAGCTAAATGTCAGTGAAAGCTAATGCTAATGTCACTTTGCATTTAGCCACACAACCATACTGTATGTCATACATCCCACCAATATGGCAGGCCCCACTAAATCCAAATCCAAATCACAGAACTTAAAAAAAATACACCAGAAAATGTTTCTACCACTCTAATGTTTGTAATTACAGTCCAATAAGTAAAAATAGTAACATCTGAGCAAGAACGTTGGTGAAATTTCAGCAATCAGATGTTCTTGGCAAGATATGGTACGCCATCAAAGTAGGTGCTGCCATTTCTCAACAATATTAACCTTCAAGACCTTAATTTAATATACAAGCAAAACTTGAAACACAGAGGAGGAACTTCACTGAACAGATTTAACATAGTTTCACTAATGTACTACGCACTGTACATTTCACAGTCTGCTACATAACGTTATGCACAATACATGAGTCACCATAAATTCCTCCTGTTTATCTGACAAAATGTCAAAGTATAGAGTGGGAGACGATGATCAAGATGGAGAACAAACACCAGAAGGAATGAATGAAAAGTCTATGGATGAGACGCTAACAGATAAAGGTCAGCTCTAAAATGGTGATGACATACCAAAAATGATAAAAACAAATGTCATCGTTTGCAACAATGAATCATTCAGGGGCCGTGTTTGCAAATAACATAATTTAACTTGTTTTCATGAGAAACTTGCCAGCAAGCCAAAGGAACTATCCACTTTCCGCTAGCTGAATCTGCTACTGGCCTCAGCAAAGAGCTGTTGTTGTCAAATCACACAATACTTAATCAACGAATGAATGAATAACCTTCATTTGTAGGGAGTACTGTCACTGTACTACAATAGATAGCATTTTATGATATCGCATAACAAAGGGTATTGCTTGCCAAAGAGGAACTTGATGTCACACGTTTTGATTTAGCGGTGAAACGTATTGGCTTACATGTTTAACAATCAGCAGTTCTCCTCAGTTGGTTAATTTTCTCATATGTCTGACAAACTTGTTATTCGAATCACTGCTAGTGGTATGTTTTATTGACAAGTTTATCATTATATTTCCATTTGAAAACATTCAGAGTTCGCATATGCATCCAGGTGAAAAATATATGTCGTCATTAGGCAGAACTATGGGAAGGAAGCTTTGCTGATTCCACAGAAGTCCTGAAAACACAATCAGCTTGATTTATATGTTAGCACTGCACCGTTTTCTTTTATCCAGCATAAGTTTGACTGGGATGAAGATTCAGTTTTGGATATCAATCAGCTATAGTCTCTGTTGACTGTATCAAAAAGCTTATAAAGTTTGTCTTATGGCTGGAATGTCATTGTTGTTTCAGATACAATTATTCAATTTTGATGAGTCTCTCTTGTGGTCCAACACTGGCACACACATTAAAACACATTTTAAATTCTCAAGCAAATGTCCGGGAGGTTTGTTAGTCATAGCCTCCCTCCCCGCGAAACCCATGGAGGCCATCATTTAAGGTATCACTGATTTAAAAGAGCTCCAACTAGTCCTTTAAAGTGCCATAATATCAGAGGGTGCATGTGAAACTTAATCATTGGGCACTATGATGAAAGGATAAATTAAGGAGGTATTTCATCCAAAGCGACTTACAGTTGATTGGGCTAGCCAGGGGCCAATCCCCCATGGGTTAAGGGCCTTGCTCAGGGGCCCAAAAGCAATAGTGCTCTTGCTGTGGGGCTGGAACCACCAACCTCAGAGGTCCCAATCATGTACCTTGAATCATGTACCTTGACGACACTTGACTGCAGACTGTCCCCAGACCATGAAACCTCATACTCCATGACAGGGTTTCATTTTTTATCTTCAAAAACTGTCTTCTTCTGTCCTGCCTCTTTGATTGCCCAAGCAGCCTATTACAGGGGACAGGAGAGAGTACCTGAAACAAGTTCACAAAGATGCCAGGGTCAAGGGGGCCTGGCCCATACCAGGGCAGAAACTATCGCTCATCTCGCTCCACTGGCCCACTGCACAGTAACTAAAGGTGGAGGGATTGATTGTTTCGAGGAGGGATCCATACTCCGTGAGGAAGTGGGCTCTCTGACTGATGGAGAATGAGCTCCACTTTATACATCTTTATATAACGTTCGATACTTATCCTCCACGCATTCATCACGACGGTTCGATACCGCACTGCGCGGGGGGTAGGAGGGAACGAAGGCCCTGTTGTAAAAAATTGCAGGTTGTACCCTTGTTCGATAGAAATTTAGAGAAGGTTTTTATCACATTTTGGAGCCACTTGTTTCGACTCTGAACTAAAACAATGGAGCTACAGGGTTTCTGTGCTTGAGGATCGCCGGGGACTGGACAGCTAGATCAAAACCACAGCCACATGGCTTTCTTGCTATTTTATTGAGCTGATGCCGTTATACAGAATGGCTTAAGAGGAAATAAAGGCATTGGAACTGCAAGGTCATATCTGCATTCGAGCAACTGGAAAATTACTGAAAGAGAGAACAGGATAGTCCAACATCAAGTGGGAGGCGTTCGTTGGTAGGGTGTCCTGGGAATCGATAAGTTAACTTTGCCACAGCAAAAAAAGTTCCCTTGCTAAGTATACCACACACTGTTTACTGCTTTGTTAATTTCTTCTTAACAATACGTCTTTTCTTGAAGTACACTACAACATGGAATCTTGACTAAATCTGACTGAAGGGAGAAAACCTCCCTTTATCTGAAGGGCTTTATCTGATAAATAAATACTTGCTGTTGTTACGGTTCACACTGGACAGTGGGTCCCATATCTCATAATCCTACTGTAATTTTTATTTTGGATTGGTCAAGTGAAGTACCAGTTGTGATTAGCCAAGGGATGGGGGGGGGGCTATGAATATCATTAGGCAGGGCAGGATGGAAGCTATAACATAGCTGAAAATATAAAGTATAGTGCTTATAGCCCTTATTGTTTGAAAATTAAAGAGCATACTTTTTAGTTACAGGATGTTTGTCAACGGTTCCATTATAGGTTAACAGATCAGTGATACCTGCCTTTTTATTTTATTTTTAGATGAACGGTCAGCTTTTTAATGACAGTGCTGAAGCATGCCAAGTGGATTATTCAGCCATTTGCCGTATGGACTCCAACGTTGTGGGTGCTATTCAAAAACAGCACCGTGAGGATTATAACTGCAGCAGCAAGGGTGGGTAACATGTTCATCAGCTATTTACATTTTCATAATCATACTTTACTGTTCTCTATATGCCAGTACCTTAGTTTTCACTTTTAAGGGCCTTCCTCGGCTTTGGGAAATTCGTCATTATAGCAAAAATATTGAACATACAACAAGCATGTGCAATGTAAGCACAAAGAGAGAAGTCATTTCACACTGTAGATCATGTGTGATTGTCACATAATTTTTTAAGATCCTCTCAAAATACATTTGAAGTGATGCTGCTACAAAAGGAACATAAGCATTGAGAAACGCTCTCTTTCGGTCAGTTCTTGCCCACACACTGGTACTTTGTGTTCTGTGGTGGAAAACAGTCACAGGTTTGCACAGGAGTGTGGGCTTTTGTGTCTGCAATGGTCCTGTGAGTTTTGGTGACACAAAGGAGACTGGAGAGGGGAAAAATTAGATCCAAATTTGGGGACGAAAAAGTGGATATCTGTTCAAAATAAAGCATGCAACGATAACTTGATGAAACGTAATCTGGGTCATAAACATTGTGTTTCAGAGTGTATTTTCATCTATGTACACTTCATTTTTATGCATGGCAAAAAATAGACTTGAGGCATTAAAATGAAAAGCTTTTACTTTTGTCTTGTGCTGTGCTGTGTATGATCTAGAAGATGAATTAGTCCTCCAGAATTAGGGCATTATTCATTTTGGTTACATATCTCTGACGTCCATCGTACGCATGTATTGCGCAGGCATAGTGCACACCTTCAGTGCGAAATGGCCATAGGGAAATCTGGGATTAGCTAATGTAGTTAAATCTACGGAGTTTCCGAGATGGAATTTCAGCAAAGAAATGAAGTCTCTTCTCCCAGTACTGTAACCCACTTAAAACAAGAGAATAGTGTTCAAGAGAGTGTAAGAGGTTCAGTTTCTTTTGGAAATTTGTCTTAACTTGAACTACATATGCTCTTTTGTAGCCCAGAATGTAGACACTAGTTTACAGATGTTATCGGTTGTCCTGTGGTGTGCATGTGGCCTTTTTCTGTTTCATTTCTTTGGGGGAGCAATTTTTTTGTAACTTCGCTTCAGATCTGGGTCTGGTTTTGGTCTTAAAATCTTCCTTTGGAGACTGGTGGAATGTGACTTTCAGGACTGGAGCAGTATTTCAACATGCAAATACAACAGTAAAGTAAAATGAAACGAAATGAAAGAAGTGAGACCTCTTGAGTGTTATGAGAGACATGGTAAATTACTAGCCTAAAGAGAGGTGGATAACTGTGGGACTGATAGCGCTGTACGCATTCTGTGGTATTACTACCACTGGAGGCAGGGATATTACTGTAGCACTACACTCACTTAAACAGTCATCTCTCTACAGTGTTCAATATTTGAATGTGAAAGCTCCTTATTGACCTTCTTTGAGGAAAAGGCTGAGAGCTCCACTGTATGGGAAATAACAGGCCCATAAATTGATTGACAGGTGAAGGCATATCACAATTTCCATGTTAACACCGGTCTGTAAAGATTTACCTTAAGGTTTGCTGGGTGTTGGTATTGTGTGGCTTTTCCATATTTATGGGGACTTCAGTGTTTTTTTGTTCGTTTGTTTTGCTTCAGTGTAGCTAATAATTCCTATCACTTTACAGTAAAATTAAACAGCTAATTTACCATGTCAGTTGCTGGCTATGGCATGTAGATAATTAAAGTCGAATTAGGGTTTAGTCTGGCATGTCTCTTGACAGCTTTATTTACTGTTACTGTGTATATAATATTTAAATTATTATATTTTTAATAGTTATGTATTTAATACCTCCGTCTGTATATTATCCAGACTCTATATCTATAAATAATATCTATTTCAATGAAAATCTACCAAAACATTTTATCAGCAAATAAGAGTGGAACCGTTTGTATTATAAAAAATAAATACATAAAGTTTACCCACCTGGGGAAAAAAAAACAGATAAATCTGTTAGATTACAGGTTCTGTCAGGCATTGACCTCAATGGCACACTGGCTTATGGCCCATCTGTCTAGCCACTCAGCCATGTAAATGGATTATTGAAATTAAAAATCCATGCTGCCGAATTCAATATGTAGACTGATTCCAGCCACAATGCGGAAGCATAAAACAATTTGATCACTGATAGCAGCAGAGCATCCGCAATGCCCCACGGTACCACAGTAAATTAGATAAATGCTGTAATACATCATACTAGACCATGGGGCACCACAGAGGGTTACATATTCAACCTGGTTCTGTGCCCGTGGTACCACTGTGGTCAGACGGCAACGTATGGGAGCACAAAGGGAATGAGACTGGGTCGGTTTTCGCAGTTCCGATGATCTTCCAACTGACTAAATTTACATTCTTCAAGGCTGGGAAGAATATATCAAGCTGCACTCTTAGGATAATTGGTCCTTTAAATGTCAGCTTTGACACAAAACTGACACTTTTGAAGTTTAATGGTTGGTCACATGACCGGCCCTTGTATAACGGATCAGTAAGTTACAATTGGACCACGGTGTCATGAAGGGATGAAGTGAAACTGGAACAGTTCATCCAGGAGTAAAATTGGATCATGGCACCAGCAAAAGTCGCAGTGGATAAGAGTGGGGATCGCAGGGGCAAGCTTGCAAAATATAGTTCATATTCACAGCTTCACATGAAAAAAATCTCCTTTTTTCGTTTTGTCAAAAAAGCATGTGTGTGGAAATTTTACATGTGAAAACAAAAATGCCACATGGGAGGTCAGCTGTTCACGTGAAATATTCAACTGATTTTAAATTCAGGTTTCATTTGTTCCAAACACGTTTCCACATGTCCGAAAACCACAAGTCTCTTGGAAAAAAAAAATCAATAATTTTTTCACTTTTTAATACCAGGAGTAATACAGCTGCGCTACTGACAAGAGGCCATATGGGCATTTTGACATCCATAATTACTGTAATACAGGCTAATTGTATTCTCATGAGAATATTCTCTTCTTGTTGCCTCATTTTCTTTGTTGTCCTGACCATTAGGACTGCAGAGATGCCTGCAAGCTGGCCTCCTTGTCTGCACAGCTTCACTTCAAGATCCGAACCCAGTAAAGAGACACACGGAGAGGCTAAATGACATCAGCATATCGGTACAGGCAGAGCAAAAGCCCAACAGGAGCACAGTCAGTTCCTCGGCTAGCACGTTGTTTTGCTGTTTTTTGCAGTAAGGATGTCTGTGAATGACAATGATGTAGTAGAGTTTTAACACCCAAATCCCCTGTTTGGAAATAGGTCTAGATCACAAGTATACAGCACACAGGAGCTGTCAATAAATTAATAAATTAACTAATTAATTGCCTGATTTGCTATAAGTGTGATTAATCACACTTTTATACTATGTAAGAAAATTTATTTTAAAATGAAACATTTAAATTTTCATTTTCAAATAACATTTTCATTAATATCACAATAAGTTATACACATGTGAGCATGTACAGTCATATTTCAAAGGCTTTGCAAACTGTACAGATTAAATTTTTTGTCAAAAGAGCCATCAGACTACTTTTGGAAATTAGGTCTGTCTTTCTTCATTCTCCATTCCATCTTCTCAATCTCAGCAGTCAAAGTGTGCCTGTGCTTTTGTCAGTGCATCAAACTGTTCTCTCCTAAATCCCAGCTTGCTAAATATACTTTTCCATTTTCAAACTCGGATTACAACTACACCGTCTCAGCTTCCACAAAAATAAAAAATATAATCAAAATTAGCTAATGGGACTCCCAGTTCCCCCTAAACTTGTACAACTCTTTCCTACACCAGGTCTGTAGCCATGTGTTAAACCTCCATATACATTTTGCTTCCCTTTGCTAGCATGGGGTATCAGCAGAATTCCAGAGAAGACCATAATCAAGGTTCTGCTCCCAGTGTCATCTGCTCACTCTGTCAAACTGTTCTGCAGAACCCCTCACCCACCCCCCGCATGTGTCACTGGCCCAAATATGGATCATGACTACTGGATCCTCTCCCGCTCTGGGCAGAAGCTTGACTGAACACTCCAGAAGGTCAATTACTTGGGCACCAGGTAGGCAACAGGCCATTCGAGACTGTCTGTAAATGCACTATGCATTGTACCGCTCTAATGATTGACTTCCCCATAACCATTAACTTCCATTTCCTGGACAATGAGGCCACCTGTGTGCCGCGGGGCTCGCGGCTTCTCCCTCCCTATCAGAATTGCGGGCCAGGTCCTTTTCCTGCAAAATGATTGGTCATTTCTGTAATTTCTGCAGATGCTTCCACTTAAGGAATTATGCAGCCCTTTCCTTGTGTATGCCCCACAGCAGCACAGCCTGCTCTCCCTGTCTGATCGGGAAGCAGTGAGTGTACCGTCTCTTTAAATTACTTATTAATTCATGGAACTCTCACAACACCAGGTTTCCATGGAGTCCTGGATGTTGAGCCTCGAGATTGAGGATCTTGATCTCTGAAAGTTCAGTGGCAAACAAAATCATCCTGTAGGTCTCCCTGCAGAAGTCAAATCCTCTAATGACTCTCACGCTGTTTTGGCCATATTTTTACCCCTTAATTAATGACCCCTTTCCCTAAATCACCAGTTACTCTTGCTGACACAGAAAACTCACGGCTGCTAGGGTATATGCTACATTTCTTAGCTAACAAAGCTAGCAGTAGCTTGCTAGCTGCTGCTTCACAGGAAAAAACGGTGAAAAATTCCCTCTCTTCCTTTATCAGTTTATGACAGGATCAGTCCTACCTTCATTATAATTTGGTTAAAAAAATATATATATAGGCCAAATGATCACAGACGGTGGTCCAACTTACGATTTTTAAACTTTACGATGGAGGGACAGCATCACTTTCTCTACAGTATTCAAAACATAACATGAGATATTCAACACTTTATTTTAAAATAGGCTGTGTGTTAATGATTTTGCCCAACTGAAGGCTTATGTAAGTGTTCTAATCACAAATAGGGTAGGCTTAGCGAGGCTACGATGTTCGGTAGGTTAGGTGTATTAGGTGCATGTAACGGACTTACGATATTTTCCACTTAACCCCATTGTAAGTCGGGGACTGTGTGAATTAGTTTATATGATGGAATGAACACAGAGAAAACCTCAAATACTTATCCACCTCCAAACAGTGGAACATCCTCTCTTTTTTATACTTCCACTTACTGCTTAAATGTAATCTCCCCTTGAACAGGTGTCTAAGTCTCAATGGTCCTCCATTGTAAATAGCTGAGCTGTATGAAAACTGTCCTTTATTCAATAATATTTTATGCTTTTTCAGTTAAAAAACAGGATAAAATTTAGGTTTACTATTTTTGGAAAATGTTACTTTTTCCCAGAAGTCCATTGAGGAAATTCTCCACAGAACAATGGAAAAGAGACGGCATGCAAACCATTTTCAGCATGCTTTCACAATGCTTAATGATGCAGTTTCACGATAATATGCATGGAACAGGACCTTCGTGGCAATTAAGAACGCTCCGCTGAATGGCACAAAAGACCTTGAAGTTTTCAATAGCCTGTTGTTATAGCAACAATGTGGACAAATCTGACAGCGCGTCAAATGTGATTCCTGACATTACCCATTACGCTCACAATGAAACACACGCCGGAAAATGTCTGACTAACCCAGTGACACATTGGGTGTTAGTATTGTGTCACATCTCGGATTATTTTTAAGCAGTCTGAATAACTGTTAAAATACCCTCTTATTCATAATTTCACAAAAACGAGCCAGCGCAAGAGGATGATCAGTATAAATTTTGACAGCCTGGTTAGGAGTCCGGAAAAAAAATAAATAAAAAAGCGACTTAGACAATGGAATAAAATGTATGAGTCTAAGTACTAGTGAGAATAAACACCATTTGGCAGGAGATCTCTACTGTGCCAAATGCCTCTGGCTCCTATGAAAAGACATTAATGCTTTTCAAATCACATGGCATGGAGCAATAACAAATGACTAAAACTGTAACCCCTTTGCTTTGGGAAATTCAATTATGAAACTGAACAGAACAGATTAAGCATGTCTGTACAATGTCTGTGCGAATAAGGTTAAACAACATCCTGCGTGCGCGCAGTACGCTCATGATTTGTGTATTTGGTTAGGCCCGTGTGCGGTCACGGTCTTCTGCTTTCGGGTTTTTGCCGCTCGTGGATTATTAAGGTGGATGATGGTGAATCTGCTGCTGAACCAAAGTGTTGAAAAGTAAACATGATTAATGGTACAGTTGAAAATAAAAGAAAATACATATGAAGTATGAAATTTAAATATACTAAACAGAAAGAGTTCAGATAAAAAATAACGGACATAAAGGAAAGCTTTTTCTCCCATCTGGACTTGTATCAGGTAGTCCAGTGGGCAGGGGAGAGGGAAAACACGTTTACTCATGTCTTTGTATATGCAAATTATTTATACTGGTAAAGCTCTGGTCAGGCTGCACTGATGGATTTAAATGGATAATTGGACCACAAGTGCAATCCCATTTTTATGACACTTCAGGGCCCAAAATCATGTTATTTCCTTTTCAAGTACTCAAGGATTTGTTGAAATCGTGGCCATCACATTCACCGAGCAGCCATATAGTGCTTTCAGTGAACGCCCAGAAGCTAAAGAAACAAGCACTATGCATGCCTGTTAATATGAGCTTCTAAACTGAGACCAGTGGAAAATGAAGGTACATTTATGCTAAGACAATGTCACCAAAACCATAGCAACAGATGCAGTGATCGTCACTTTGCTAGCCTTGCATGTTTCCTCCAAAAAAAGGTTATCATATTATTAATTCTGAATGTGATATAACCATCTGCGGTGGAAATTCGCATGCTTAATCATGCTTCTGACTTGAACTGCTTTTAAATGAATCTTCCGTTAGAATCATGGTGCCAATGTATGCTCGTTTGTTAATTCAAATTAAATTTGAATAACTTTTGAATAAAATATGAAGAATCTTTCCTCATATTTCCTCATCTGCTTCCTTTATGAAGCAAATGGTAACATGTTCGCAATCACAATAGCACAGAGAAAGTCAAGACAATAACATAAACCTGGTGCAGTATACGTTAAGCTTAAAAGTATGCAGATACATACACAATGAGTTAATAGTCTATTTCAATGGTAAAAATTATATTTTGGTGGCGAGATCATAGTCACCATCTACTAAATAAACCAATAGTTTCAGTGCTGGTAAAGAGTGACCTGTTACACTCTATGTCTGACATTCAAATGTATGACTTTTTGTGCATGCCCTAATCTGTGTAAAAGAGCCATGCAGTTTATTGTTTGTTCATTTGATTAGCGCCTTGGTTGTAAGCAGGATGGTGATGCGAATATTTGCGAAGTTTGTGTTCATGAACTAGGATAACCTTCAGGAAATAGGGGCCTTGTATCTCTCCACAACCAAATCCCCCCCTCCCTCTTTCCTTCCTTCTCCCTGAGTTATATTACAAGTCTAGTCACTGTGCACACAACCAACCTTTTTTGATCTTTTTAGCTCTCAAAGCATAAGTTCAATGACAGGTAAAAACAACTATTTTTGGCTAAAAATAACAAAGAGCCAACCCTATTTGCAAACAGCCTGTCCATTTGGGGCCCTCTCCCTCTATATAGCATAGGGAAGGTCACAGACGCCCTTATCAGAGCGAATTTGATTATTCTTTAATCCAATAAGCAACCATGGAGTGCTCTATTGATTTTTGAACATGAATAATTTTTTCGAAAGGCTTGGAACCTATGAGGCTAAAACCTGCAGAGAAGAAGAGGGTTGGCATTTTCTCATTATAACACTCTAAAAACAAACAATTACCTTTCATGGAATATAATGAGTTTCTTTCCAAGGAGTTATTGTAACAATTATAATACTACCCATGGTAAAACCTTGAGATAGTTGAACCGCTAATTCTTCCACAAAGTTCAAACCATCAACAAAAAAAGTTCTAATTCATCTAACAAAATGAGACAACTGTATGTATGTTCAATACCCATCAATAGGTACATTTTTCATTCTGGTGCTCCGATTGTGCCATTGTAAAGAATAAAACAAAATAAAGGAGTATAATCACAATAAGTGTCTCTCTGAAGGATTCACAAGAACAGCATACCAACAGCTGGAAGCAGAAGTAAAAAAAAAAAAACCCAGCTTCAGAAACGAAACATGCTACTATGCACAATGGTGCTAGTTACCGTTCTGAATCTGGGATCTTCCACCTCTGGCTAGAACATACCCATGCATGGAACATACAAAGTAGCACAGCGATTATGTGATAGACAGAGGCACCAACTATAAAAGTTTTGGAGGGTAATCATAAGTGAACTAAGTTTTTCCACCTTTTTAAATGCAGTAGTGTTCACCCATCATTTTTTGTAAACATTTTGCAAAATTTTCATTTCGGTAATATGATTGAAGGAAGCATTGTGTGTATGCACATCAAGGGCTGAAGTTTTCAATTTATTGTCTGATTGTTAATCAAGCAAAACAGTCCATGCTAACCCCTCCTGGCACTTGAGACTTTCACCCCCTCTTGCACTTTAACACCCTCGTTCCGCAAGAAATGCACTTTGTGTAGCAAGTCACTCTGGGTAAGAGTGTCCGCTAAATGCCTATAATGAAATGTAATGTAAAGCAGCATAATGAGAAACCATAAGTTTGGATTGAATGCTCTATCTCTATTTTGAGCTTTTCATAGAATCCATCTGTGTACTGTGGTAGGCAGGATGTCACTCAGTTGATTGACATATGGGCTTTTAATGGTCAAAAAACAATGATGGCAAGACAAATTCCAGAGAAATGCCAGAGAAATGCCCACCACTGTTGTCAAGACCACCTCAGTCGAGACCAGGACAGTTCCTGGTCGAGTCCAAGACAAAACCAAGACCAAGACCAAAGGGTCGAAAACCAAGACCAAGCAAGCCCAAGACTGGAATAGTCTTTCGATCTTTCAAAACAGCCAAAATAATGATGTATTATAACACATATTATTGCAGACCTGCCATCCTTAGACATTTTTTTTCCACTACCGCATCAGTACAACCTAAATGTAGCAACCATTACCATAACCTTAGTGTGGAGGGAACATTCAGCAAATGATCTGCCAATCTGAACACAATACAAAATATACCATATTTTATATAAACTGCAATGTTTAGATTATTATAATTTATTGAAACATTACTATAGATATAAATTAGTCTCATATTGCATTAACTATCATTTAAATCATATGAGTGACACAGGTCATGCATCTAATTGTCATTCAGTATGATTTGAATACACAGACATCTTTCACTCATACTGTCCACAGCCTGGATTTCAGATTCATGTACAACATATGAACACATGACTGAATCCTTGGGGCAAAACTGCTTATAACATTGATGAAGGTAACTTTTAGCTTTTGAAATTCTCTGTCTTTTTGTAATACAATAGCTGTGCTTGGGACGTCTAGTCATTATTTCTACATTACTTTTTTCATTCCAACTAATTCATGTTGTTAGTAATAACTATTTACAAGATGTGAGGGCCTATCTCCAGTTACTTTGCAATAAACAAATTAGTTGTTGTGAAAGGCAAAAAAGCAAGTTCAGCTGAAATATTCTCCAAGTGAACTCAGGAAAACAGTATAACAATCGTAACAAAGTTCAAACTTTTGAAACTACATCCATTATTGAGAATTCCAGCATTAATATTAGTATCGATGAACAACATATGTTGTATCAACGAATGTATTTACTGATTCATCAACATTGGGCAATTAGCTAGCTGGCTACAAACCTTATTATGAGACTGGTGAACAACAACGTTTAGCTGATGTTAGCTCTCTACATTTATCAACCCTTATAGCTGATTATAAATGTTTATTACAATGCTTTATTACACATGTATGTATTTTAAACACACTGTCAAATTTCAACTTTTCGCTCTCTCTTCCACTAAGAGGAGAATCAACCAAAAACTGTTGCTAACTCGAGCAGTGAAGGATGAAGACCGAGAGGGAGGAAGACCTTACTGAGGAACGTTGATGGGAAAATGTCAATCACCCATATTTGTGTCTGGATTAGCTCCACTCAAATTTTTATCAACTGAAATAAAAAAGAACTCTAATGTGTGCGATGACTGGCATCTTTCAATGCAGTTCTTATCAACATACTTTGATGTCAAAATGCGTACATGATACACAAAATGCATACAGGTTGGCAGGTCTGGTAAGTCATCAAATAAAGATGTTAGAGAGCAAAACAAAAGCAAAAAACAAATAGGGTCCAATATTGAGACACAGGTCTTTTGGTCTTGAGGGAAGTTTCCAGATCAACACCAATCGGAAGACACAACAGCACTCTTATAATCCCTTCTGATAACTTTTCTACAAAGCTGGGAGTTTTCACAATTCATTACCCAGCCAGGCTGTCTGATACTCCCCTCTGATCCACAATGCCATCAGCCCAATCTGTCTCGAAGGAAACACCATATGACAAAGTACCCTTGTCTTTTGAGATTTACGAACTTTGAACTTAAGGCATTTTTAACTAGAACAGTCAACAAGGAGTTAATCCATAAAACTATAACCAACTAACAACCAACCAGAGACACATTGTCTCTTACATTTTAAAAATCAGCCTTGGAAAAATAGGGGAAATGCTCAATGACAGTTCAACAATAGGCCCGCTGCAAAGCATTTGACTGACAGGGCAGCACAGAGACGATACGTCAGCCGCATGCTTAGCGTCTGCAAATAGATGACTGGACCGCCACGCCAAATGCCGTCTCACCCTGTGGGAAAGATGCGGGGTGAGAAAACGGTCCTGGACATGTGATGAAGAAGCCTTTGCGCTTTAGCAGACAGCGTGATTACATTTTGCAGAGCGGACTGGCACAGCTTGACACATGCAGATCATTCGCAGCCAGCCGTGGGATGAGGGTGTTAGCCACTGCTGGATTAGCAACTTTCTCCTATTCTGGGATGAGCCAGGACGGAGGCAAGGGGGGGGCTCCACATTCGACTGGATCGATGAGCCCCCATCCCCACATGACATGAATGGATGACAGGAAATGAAAAGCCGTCAGCACCTCCCCCCCCCCCCCCCCCCCCCCCCCACACAAACCCACAAACAAGAACCAGAGGAGACAAGAACAGTTACTGTCTGCATCCCTCAACAAATAGTGACACAGGAAATTTGGAGGGCAGAATTAACCATTCAGAGGGATCTGTCCATTGTGCAAGCGTCAGACAAGAAGCAAAAAGCACATAATTTAATGACAAAGTGAAAAAAATAAAATGTTGCTGTGTTCCAAGCATTCTACAGTATGAAAAATAAAAAAAATTAATAAACATGTTCTCTTGTATAATATGGTTTTCTGTCCTTGGACACAAACTAACAATAAAATTCTCTTGTAGTTTTGTACAAAATCTATCACCATCATTCTGATCACCATAATTACCAAAATGATTCTACAAATACAGTCTTTAAATTATTGCCTATTACAAAATAAAAATGGTAAAATGTTCAAAACCCAGCAGTAGGTTAATAATACTATGTTACGTAAAACAAATGCATGAAAATTGTAGGTTAGTAAGAATAAAAAAGATAAAACAATTATGCCATAAATACAAGAATTGAGAGTTAAATCCACAGAGAACAGAGGACAGTCGACAATAATTAATAAATGATTTCACTTCAAAGGAACATGAATCACCAGATGAATGGAATTCCATATTGATAGCTCAACTTTTACATCCCAACAGCAAACAGAGTAGTAGGCACTGAATGGCTAAAAGTTGTTTGGAATGAAGTGAGCGTTTAAAACACATATTTTGGTGCTAACCCTATTTTAGCCTCAGCAAGCATAATAACCTTAACATCCATTTTTAACACACAGGATATTCTGGAAAGGGGGTGGCATTTTTCACAAGCTGCATCTACCCTGATATAACAAAAGAGGCCAGAAAACAGAGCCGCAGAAATCTAGTCTCAATGAGACGAAGGCATGTACTATTCTCTCAGCTGCCTACATTCCCAGAAATCCTCCTGATCTCGTTGTTCTCGTGGCATGACAGAAGGAGGATTTGTTAAGATATTTACATGCAATGCAAAGCTTAAAACAGAATCCGAAACTGCTACATTTCTTACCTTGAGTTTATAGTTAGGAATCTAGGTCAAGTCCAGGCAGACTAAGTTTCTGTCTTTGAAATAAACCCCATTTTTACATTTGTGATACATTATTGACATTTATGACATTTTTGTTTCAGTAAAGCAACAAAACTATAGTGGTATTTTTGTTAAACTGTTATAACTGTGTACCATCAGCAGTGTAAACTAGAGCTATGAGCAATGTTAGCTTCAGCAAGCATTTGAGAAGAGAACAACAGAGGACGTAAATGGCCAGCACAGTCTGTATACACTGTAGAATGAAGTCTACCTGCATCTAAAATGTTGCAGCAGGAACATGGCCTCACGCCTCCATAAGAAAGTCGTTACTCATACTTAGCTGATGGAAGTGGAAAATTCCGTCTCAGCTGTCTTCCAAAATTTTACATAAATTCCCAATTGGGTTCAAATCTGGTGACGGTGAGGGCCATTATATATGGATAATGTCAATGCCATACTTCACGATCCATTGGGCAGCTACATTTTTGTTATGGACAGGCATGTTATCATCTTGAAAGATACCCCTCTTTCCGGAAAATAAATGCTTTGCCATTTGGTGAAGGTGCTCGCTCAGTGACTTTAAGCAATGCTTGTAAGTGGAAATTGCCTTGACCTCTGCAAAAGAATACCTCAGGAACTATGCAAGGGAAAAATCACACCACACTTGGAATTTCACTACCTGTCGTATGTCCTTGCTATCAATACATTTTAATTATATCTCATTACGTAAATATTTAGCCTTAATTATTGCACTGTAATGCAGTTTTTGGGCAGTAGTTTTCACAGAAATTTTACTACAGCAAATGCTAGTCATTATGTCATTGTGCCAGTCAGTATATGAACAAATAATGATGAATCATCTCAAATCTGATACATGTTACCAAAAGCAGAACGATATAAGCACTTAGCTATTTCACAGTCAAATGTACCAAACCTATCAGTAATACATCTATAGTGATCTGTTGTATAATTGGTGGGAAGATTCACAAAATATGCTTACTATTTATGTTCACGACACACATACTTAAGTATTATATTTCTTGCAGAAGTCAGAAATATTTTGTATTAATTACTGAATTCTGCAACAATGAACAAAAACAAATTTCACATATTTTGTCTTAGTTCCATAAAGTAGTTGGATAATACCTTTAAAATAAGCCTCTCTAAGCCTCTCTTTTTTTTTTTTTTTTTTACCAGCGCCAGAGGGTATCTGGGTTTCATTAAACCAGATTCGTTATTTACCTAATTTAATCAATTAGCTGCTTGATTAAATAAGCAGAACCCATTTCCCTTCCTGTTGAAAAGTTGGATGTGAAACAGACCTTTGAAATCCACCTACATGGACCACCGCTATCCTGCCATCAAACCCAGAGAAACCTGCAGATATCCATCTTAAAATATTTATTCCAAAACCTGACTTTGACACACACAGCCCTTTGCCCTCAATTTTGCCGTACACCTCGCCTCGCCCCAACCTCATCCGGCGCCGATGACAGCGTTTGGCAGCGGTGCCATGTTGGCACGACGTTGCTGTTTAAAAGCCTTGTTTGAAGGTGGCGAAAAGCGAAAGAAAGGTTTGAACTCTGAATGATTTAATATGAGGAGTCACGTCCTCTGCTTTGTCATGTGACCACCTCTGTTGGCAGAGCTTCCGTTTTATTGGGCGTGGGAACTCACCTTGAATGATTGTCAAATGGCACGGTCATTAGGACAAGCAGTACTTCTCAAAATCGAGCAATGTCAGACCCCTGTGTGACGGGCGAATAAAAACCTTGCATTTTTGCACCTCCTTGATTTTTATTTATTAAGGTTAGAGATTGGTGTGTTGCCTATTGCAACATATAACAGTAGATATCTGCAAGTCTACCACCATGTGACCACACTCTCAACATTTAGGACTCCAGTATGTTTTACTCGGTCAATAAAGCTTTCAAAAAATCTAAAAACAAATCCTGCTAGCTAATGTCTGAAGGATCTGTTTACAGTCTTCTGTCTTGCTTCAAAGCTTCTAGGTATCTGCAAAACTTTTCCCACATATTTTCCAGGTTGTCATTCCCAGCCTACTCACTTTTGCACACCCACCCCTGCTCCATTTTGATTGGCTTCCTGAGTGAACCTATCACAATAGATTCTACCCTCAGAAGCTGTTTCAAGGGGTAAAACTAATGGAGGTCAAATATGAACATGTAACTGTGGCTGTGTTAATTATTTGCGTGTACATGAAATGTATAATTTGTTATCCCTCCAGTGAAAAAAAATAACTATTCAATAAAAATGGAGGGAGCATCATAACTATAACAAACATTTAAGAAAACACCAAAAAAGAATCAAATATCACTATGACCAATGACTTAGGTACACTTCCACACAAAATGTGCAAGCAAGAGTGTGTGTCATAGCTCTCAGGTATTTATTTGCCACATATTAACAGATTACATTATTGGCAAACATAAGCTACTGTATCATAATACATTTAATAATGTTATATTGTGCTGTACCACTTTAAATGTATCAACATTATGACTGAATCACCAGTCTATACACTGAGATACATATTCCATCATTGTTTAACCAAAGATACATGCCCCTAGAGGCAAAGTTATCGTACATGATTGAGCAGCAAGTGGTAAGTTTGTCACTTAAACAGTCCCCTCAGGCGAATATGCAACAGTGTAGACTTCAAGCTGACTTGTCTCTTTTTTGCACGCATTGCACCTGCTTACAAACATAGCTGATGTAAGTTCTGCCATAGCAACACTGCCAGAGTATAAGCAGGCTTCTCCTTTGATTCAATATGTGAGCGTGTGCTATTAGCTTGTTTTCAAAGCTAATACTGCTAAATTCTAGCTGCTAAATACTTTGTTCTAAATTGCATTAAACACCAGTGAAATGTCATATAGGGTGTCTGGCCATGTTGGGGTAAGGGAAATGGGTAGTGCCCATAAACCAGTGGGTATGCACAGCTGAGGAAGACTAAAAATCAACCCTCTTCTTTGTTCGGGTAAATTTAAAGGGTGTAATCTGCTGCTCCTTTTGGGACAAGCCCTCAGACACCCATGTACTTTATTTTTTGAGTCTCCGATAAACTCCCAGTTTGACTGCCTAAAGCTACCTCCCCCTTTCCTCATGAGTGCTTAGACCAGAGTCTCTGCCCTTTTCCCCCCACAGAACCAACCTGTCCCTGACTGCCAGCCAGCCACTCTCAGCCTAAATATGCAGCAGTTCACGGGTGGTCCACCACTTGGCACAACTTATGCCATTTTAAACAGTGTCAGCTGTGCTGCTGGTTACCCACTGGCGAGCAATCACTGTTTGTTGGCTGGGATTGGAACCCTATATCCTACACTTCCCTCCCTACACTTTTCAGGTTTCACTCAATCATCAATTCCAACTGACCTTATCTTGTAGTTATTTTTTTAACGCACTGTGTTTATGTTTTGACATACAATAAACCTGAAATCATGATCTTAAATATTTCCATTGACCTTTGTTTCCATGAAAGGAGAGGCTAGGAGTCAGTTTTTTTACCCCAGACGTTAAAAATATAAAAGGAAAATAAGAACAATTGTCTTTGCCACAAGATAATACACACACACTCACACACAGATGTGTGTCACTTGGTTAGGAAGAACAAGTCAAATAGGACCTTGCAATGTATGCATTAATATATTTCATTAATATTCCCGCTACATAGTGCACTGTCAGACTTAGTGCTTGCATTAATCTACCTTTTAAATAGATGGGGCTTTCTACTTTTTTTGAATCCTTGTCTAACCTCGTTTTTTAGGCAATAAAGTCTGACAGATTAAATTACAGCACCTCAGTAAAATAAGAAAACTCATTAACAAATCATGTCTTTTTCAAAACTCAGCTGCAGGCTGAAACTCAAAGCAGCGGCACATTTCTTTACGATAACCGCGCGGTACGCTCGTGCACTACGCTGATGGCCGCATTTGCGAGAGACGCTTTATGAGGCGACCGTGTTTAAACGCACGATCGAGTCAGAGACGGGGAAACAGCAAAAGGGGGGCCCATTCAATAAACAAGTTCAATATTTTGTAGGTCCTTCATTAGCGATGCAGTAACTTTCGCAGTGCCCAGTGATAACGGAGTAATGTCTCTCTAGGGAAATCACTGTCCCCTTAGCGAGATGAGCTTCCTGCTGCTCACTGAGCATTCACAATGATAGATCCCCAAGGTCTGGACACAGATCCATAACATCTCAGAGGAGCTCTATAGGGTTCACCTCAGGTGAATTAGGTAACCAATAAGTGCATTCGCAGAGGATCCACACTCAGCATCTTTCGGTAATAATGAGGCGAGTGATTCACACAGTCTGGCTTACTGCCTTGATCATTGTTGGTACAGCGTATGCTAATAGTTATCTTAAGTACCTTACTGTAAAACATCAACATATGTGTACAGGATAATTGGAAAGAGGAATCTGTGGATAGAAATTGCCAATCAGAGCCTTGTTTTCCTTTCTTTTTTTCTTTTTTTGAATCTGCAGCCTCATCTTTCATGGAAATAAACTGTGAGTGTGGCTGTTTTGTAACTGTGAATGTTTTTGATCTATGTCCCTTTGGTTTAAACTTAAGTGGTGAGGGCCACTGAAATATAAACAACTTTTTGAATATTTTGAATATGCTGCTATAATATTCTATATAATATAAAACTCGTTATTAGCCTACCTAAAAATGGGGGCTGATTTGCACTGCCCTAAATAACAGGTACACCTGTGGTGATGTTAAATGTTTAGCATGTAAGATTACAATGCTTGTTGCCCTCATCTTTACTGCAAAACAGAACGTGGGACCACATTTCAGGTCGATCCTTCACTGGGACAGTGATAGATGTCGATCCTTCCCTGGGACGGTGATAGAGGTCAGTCCTTTGTCGGTATGGTAAAAGAAGCTGATCCTTCCCTGGGATGGTCATAGAGGTCAGTCCTCACTGGGACAGTGATAGAGGTTGATCCTTCACTTGGACGGTGATACAGTTTGCCCTGAGAGTCATTGATCACAGTCTGTATCGCTCAGCCAACAAATGCCGGAATCATGACACTGCCTGCCAGCCCTGGGATATATTTCTTGTCTTCAGTGTCCAAATGGCCTCAACCCCTTCTACTTTGCTGCATTTTCAACACTTTGTCTCAGCTGTAAATACTTTTTAAATCGTTCACAGGCTCATAATAAGGTGAAAATCTTGACAGTCGAATCCAGAGATACATCAACATGTGCAAACCATATGTGCCACGTTCAAAAGACAAAAATTACTCAAGTTTTTTGACTGATTTATTGTGAGGCTTGGGAACTAATGTTAATGCATTTGTTTTCCTGATAATTTGTGAATAAAGAAAGGAGAAAACATGGGTCTGTACCTGCATCTATAGAAAATGAAACTCAAAAAACAATTCCTGTGAATGGCAAGGAGTATAAATGAGGTTTTACAATTGTTTGTGTACCATTGTACAATTGCTCTCATGAATGCACATTCACACATACAGTACTGTGAAAATTCCCCCCATGTGGTTTTATGTATTTTGCATATTTTTCCTCCAAAACCTAACATTAGTTGAAAAGGATCCTGAGTGAACAAATCTGGTAATAACATGCTCATGGCACCTTTAGCAGAAACGACTAATCAAATGCTTTCTGTAGTTATAGGTCTGTCTCTGACAATGCCATGGAGTTTTTGACTGACTCCGGCAAACACATTTGCCTCGACTCAGTGAGGTTAGTGGGTTTTGAAGCATACATTTTCCCAGTTTAGGTCCTGCCATAACATCTCAGTGGAGATAAGGTCTCACTAGGCCTTCACAAAACTTTTCACTTTAAAACTTCCTAAATGTCCTGTTCTTCAACCATTCTCTTGCATACTTGCTTGTGTATCAAGCTTGGCATTCTCCTGCTGAATTTGAAGAAGTCATGGTGATTTGATGGCATAGCTGACATAGGATGGCATCACCAACCCATGTGACTACCACCACCATCCTTGACAATTGATATGAGAGTCTTCCTCTGGAAGACTTTTTTCTTTTCTTTTTTTTTTGCACTGTTTTATTTTCACTTGACATTAGAGGGCCTGTATTGCCCAAAAAGTCCCCCTTTCGACCCATCTGTATATAGCAAATTCTTCCAGAATTCTTATCATCCAGATGCCTTTTTGGCAAACCTGAGATGAGCAGTCATGTTCTTCATATCGAGGATTGCACTCCTTGATGTTCTGCCACAAATCTAAGTGAGAGGCCCACAGATCCCCGCTGTAAAGTTGCCGACGATTTTATGGCTTGCTCTTAGAGAGACTTTTGGCTTAACTGTCATTCCTGGCATGAATTTATGTTCTCCCTAAACTTTCTCCATTTAGACAATATGGCTCTAACAGTGGGTCATTGAAGACCTAGGGTCTTTGAAATCGCCCTTTAATCCTTTCAGACTGATAGGCATGAACAACTGTTTCCAGAGGTCTTCAGGAATTTCTTTCGATTGCAGCATGATGTGCCTCTACAAACTGTGTACTGACAACTTCTCTCTAATGGTAAGGACCAAAGACAGATATACATTTAGCAGGACTAGCTAAAATTAGGCCTAATTGCTTATCAAAGAATTCAAACAGCTGGCCCTAATTATACCTTGATCAGGTAGAGTCAATGTTTCTAGTAAAAGTGGCAGAGGTGCTAGGCATTGGGGATATAGGCAATTTTCTAGAGTAGCTATTTGCTAAGGGTGGCACAGTGTGTATCAAATCAGCTATTATATCCACTCTTTGATTTTGTTCTATCACTTATTTATACCAAACTGTTGGCTTTTTCCATAATTTATTTTAGCAACAGTGCTAATAAAGCCCCCTTTGTCTAACTAAACTAGTATAAACTATGTTTACGCTCACATTTTTGAATCAGGTGATAATAGCTTAGTGAGACATAATCATATGCTTAAATTATACACTTTAAAAGGGTTTGACTGTTTCAGAATGTACATCCTCCTCAGTGCTCAAAGCAATAGATGGCTCTTTCAACTATGCAGTCCACCAGCTGAGCTGTGCAATTCATGTGCCAGGAGACAGCAGAACTTACTTTATGTTACATCACAGTACCTTACATTACATTTTAGCATTTAGCTGACAGTTATCTAGGACAGAATACAAAGCTAACATATTTTATACGGCTGGGCATTTATTGCTGTCCTTTGCCCAAGTGCTCAATGGTAGTGTCCACTGAGAGTGGCAGTGGGAAATAAACCTCGAACCTCAGCCCTGCTCCCTAACCATTATACAACACCGCTGCCCTCCACTTAGCCCTGCTCCCTAACCACTGTGCTACACTGCTTCCCTCCACTTAGCCCTGCTCCCTAACCATTGTGCTACACTGCTGCCCTCCACTTAGCCCTGCTCCCTAACCATTATACTACACTGCTGCCCTCCACTTAGCCCTGCTCCCTAACCATTATACTACACTGCTGCCCTCCACTTAGCCCTGCTCCCTAACCATTATACTACACTGCTGCCCTCCACTTAGCCCTGCTCCCTAACCATTATACTACACTGCTGCCCTCCACTTAGCCCTGCTCCCTAACCACTGTGCTACACTGCTTCCCTCCACTTAGCCCTGCTCCCTAACCATTGTGCTACACTGCTGCCCTCCACTTAGCCCTGCTCCCTAACCATTATACTACACTGCTGCCCTCCACTTAGCCCTGCTCCCTAACCATTATACTACACTGCTGCCCTCCACTTAGCCCTGCTCCCTAACCATTATACTACACTGCTGCCCTCCACTTAGCCCTGCTCCCTAACCATTGTGCTACACTGCTGCCCTCCACTTAGCCCTGCTCCCTAACCATTATACTACACTGCTGCTCTCCACTTAGCCCTGCTCCCTAACCATTATACTACACTGCTGCCCTCCACTTAGCCCTGCTCCCTAACCATTGTGCTACACTGCTGCCCTCCACTTAGCCCTGCTCCCTAACCATTGTGCTACACTGCTGCCCTC
Organism: Albula glossodonta; assembly: GCA_019788955.1. Lineage (NCBI taxonomy): Eukaryota > Metazoa > Chordata > Actinopteri > Albuliformes > Albulidae > Albula > Albula glossodonta. The sequence goes on along the minus strand of JAFBMS010000102.1, from coordinate 142,993 downwards.
CACTTAGCCCTGCTCCCTAACCATTACACTACACTGCTGCCCTCCACTTAGCCCTGCTCCCTAACCATTATACTACACTGCTGCTCTCCACTTAGCCCTAGCTCCCTAACCATTATACTACACTGCTGCTCTCCACTTAGCCCTGCTCCCTAACCATTATACTACACTGCTGCCCTCCACTTAGCCCTAGCTCCCTAACCATTATACTACACTGCTGCTCTCCACTTAGCCCTGCTCCCTAACCATTACACTACACTGCTGCTCTCCACTTAGCCCTGCTCCCAAACCATTATACTACACTGCTGCCCTCCACTTAGCCCTGCTCCCTAACCATTACACTACACTGCTGCTCTCCACTTAGCCCTGCTCCCTAACCATTACACTACATTGCTGCCCTCCTCTTATACTAGAGCTACATGGTTGGTGCAGATAAGATTGCAGATGAACTCTTGAATAGAGTTCAGCTGAGGGATGATAACACTCTGGCTGGTAAAATCGTCCTTCCAGTAGGAGAGGGAATATGGGGCTTCTCAATGCATTGAAAACAACTGCCTGACAAGAACAGGAAAACCCTTCCACTCCAAGTCATTCCCAAGCTAAGGACAGATATTGACTGAATCCTGGCCACAGTCATTCATACATTTTTTGCTTCGTCTAGTTGTAATGACCAAGAGAAATAAGCAATATTCTTGTAGCTTTGTCGATTTAACTTCACTGGTCTGGGGAATACCAAAGAACTGTGATTCTGTGTTTTAACATGTTGTCTTGGGGTTATAAAAGAATTGGGAGACACTGGGAGCACCACCGACAATCAAAAAGACCCTGTGAGAAGCAGCACAATGAGGGCCAAACACTTTTGAGACTGCGGAATGCAGCTATGTTAGGTATTACAGGAAACAGTCATGCTAACTCTGACAAGAGTAGACACATTTACAGGAGGTAAAAGTACATGGTAGACTCAATCAGTAAAGTAACTTGCCATAAGTGCTGCAGACATTTCTGTGACAGCAGCAAAAGACTGGCCTGGTGATTCCAGGAGTAGGGTTACATTATTTGCATTAATTCCACCCAATCACAAGCCTGACAGCAAGGTGGTGCACGGTGACAGACAGGCCCCTCCTCCAATGAGAGGTGGCCTCCTTATTTACAACAGTGTAGGGTCTAAAACAGTCGCTGACATCTGGGAAAGTGCAACAATATGCAGGGCAATGGCGAACACAATTACTCGACAATATTAGAGGATCACATAAAATTTTCATTTGAGGGTCACGGCACCAAAACTGAAATGTTGCCTGTTTTCGACCTAATCTGCCACAGCAGGTTTTGAATTTCTCCGTACCACATAATCTCTTTCTGATTTACAACTGTAGAAACATCAGGTCTGCACCGCTGTTGGATCGCCTCACTTCAGAAGGGTGACAGAAAACGCACCTGAAGACTTTGTGGCCAGATTTCTCAGCCAAAAGAAGTACGCACCACCTTTATGTCACCCGTCGGTTATAGTAATGTAATGAAAATGTGAAAATATATCACTGGGTTTGATTTGTCTGTAGCATCCTCTGAGGAACCTTTAATGTACGACAGTAACCCACTCTGAAATACAGAATCCGGGATCTAAGCACAAATCAGATTATTGTGCTGGAGTGCCCAGCTAAACTGCTGATACACTCAATACTGAAACAGTGTAGAACAAACAAACCTACAGCATGTTATCTTTCAGAAGCAAACAATAACCCAAGTGAAAGGCTGAGCAAATAAGACGGTCTCAAAGGCACTATAACTGCAGGAAACGTTATAGGCAGTGACATGACGTGTGTGTGTGTGTGTGTGTGTGTGTGGGGTTGTGTGTGTGTGGACGAGTGTGCATCAACGCAAGGAAATATGAGCCTGATCAAATTCATTCATCCATATGTATATTCCTCTGTATTTGTGTCTGTGTGCATGTACATGTCATTGAGTATTTATGTGTTTGTACTTGTGTGCGTAAGTATATGTGCCATTGTGTGCCTGATCGCGAGTAGGCTTCACGGGGATCACAAGTCATGCATGCTGACACTCCGAGTGTCCGATACATCACGCACGACTTCCTTAAAACAGCCCCCCTCCTTACGCGTTTACAAGCCCCTCCCCCAGAAACCGCACACACTGAGGGTTCATAAAGTCTTATATCTATTTCCCATCAACCTCCAGGGCCTCTACCAGATTTATGAGGCTCCTCGATGGTCGTGTCCGTCACCTCAAGGGGAACGGTGCGCACAGACCGAATGTGTCGGAGAGAATATTGAGCCCATTCACAAGTTAGCTTCAGAGGAGGGACTGTAGACAGAGATGTTATTCATAACCTCCTTTAATAACCTCCTTCACGCCCTGATGCTCTCACGTCTTATTGGAACATCTATCAGTATGCAGGACTGTTGCCTCGCTCTCTCACACACACATACACACACACACACACGGACACCTTACGTCCACACACATACATGGACTTCCCTCTCCCTCACACATATGCGTGCATATGTGCACAATTTGCGTGTACCCACATCCACATGCACATGCACACACGCATCTGTGCGCTGACTCTCTGTATAAAGTGGCTCTATAAATAGATTTTATAGCGGTTATCGAGGCATAATCACGGCTCTCGACTTCCGCAGGACCGCCAGCGGTTTGACCTCTAACGCCAGGCCACACAGTGAACTATGAAACAGATAAACACACTGCAGCCTCGCAGTCAAGCAACTTACTCTAATGCACAGATAATGATTTCCACTTCACCCCAGGATGCTAAGCACCTCACCAACATACTCAACATTCAGGCTTCTGGGCCTGGCTCAGTGTTCAGGGACCTGACCGATCTCACTGTACCCCATCGCTGGCTGAACACAGGCCATGCAGGTTCACGCATATTCTCAATACTGCAAATCTCAGCCGGAGAGTTGGACGGTCCATGTGTAAAGCAACCTTGCGGCATTCAAACAAGCCTGTCAAACCCAATGGCAGCAGTAAGCCAATCGAATGACCAACTCGCAATCAGGGTGGATTTTGTTCTATTCATAAAACCAATGAAAGATTAGGCTCTAAATTTCACACTGATATTGCATGCAAAAAAGCATAGCTGCCACAAGCCATTGGATTTCAGTGATTATTTATAATCGCTAACAGTGTTTATGCATGAAACATAAACTACATCTCATGAACTGCGCAATATCGTTGTATGAGCTTTTACTACAAGTTATTACAATCTACTACATTAAATATTGTTTCACATGAACCAAACAAATGCTAGACTCATAGTTCTCATTACGGTCATCTTTATATGGGCTACCAGCCACCATGTAGTGATAAATCAGACATTCTAGGCAAAATTTACAAGGGAATAGTTGCAGCGCAAAAATATTTGCTATATAGCAACTCATTTGCAGTCACAAATACCAAAATATTGACAACTGATTTACCAAAACTAGCTGTAATTATGCAATTGAAAAAAATAATCGCCCTCATTTTGTGATTATTATTATTGTCATTATTATTATTTTTTTTTTGCAGACAGGTGTGATAAGTGATTTAGTGGATATTCACATCCTATATACAATGATGTCACATAAGTGTTTCTTCTTAATGCTCAAGCTGTGACGGATTGACCTTATAAACTTCTTTTAAATGACCTTCACTGTGCCCGTACCTGCTAGGAACACCTCAGTCATGACCTGTCCATTGTTGAGTTACACAGCTAAGGCCTCCTACCTTGTGTATAACACTCTGAGATTACTGCACGATAATTAAAACAGGACTAATTTAGTTTAAAACAAAAGCGCCTCTCATTTGCAGTCCTGTCAGATTGAACAGGCCAGGGTAGCGGGCACCGTTCCAAGCCTATTTGATTCACCCGATGAGCAGTTAACAAATCGGTACGTTCTTGTTTTGGATTGAGCCTCTCTTTTCCATTCGCATCAGTGGGTCCCCCTGTGATCAGCCTCGTCCTCTTGATGTTGACACCATTATCGACACCTGCTTCTGCTTCACTTTGGCTGACAGACAGACAAGCAGTTGGAAGACAAGCATTGTTAAAGTGGCAGGTTTGTGTGGGGCATGGCGGTGTGGGGTCGGGGGGGGGGGGGGGGGGGAGGAACTCCTTGTAGAATCATTTTAATGTTCTAGAATTTTGCCACATACAAGCATTTGGGATGCATTCTGGGTGTTCCTTGCCAAATGCTATAAAGGTAAACTAATAGGCAGCAGTGTCATGTCCACTGATTTAAACAACTGCCAGCAAGTTGAATGGTCTCCCAGGTCTGAACTGGGTTTTGGCTATTTTAGACAGAGAAGCCAAGATTCGATTAATATTTATCCCTAACTTTAATGCTCACCTTTGGATGGTTCATGATCTAAAGGCACTTGTTTTGGACACAGCCGTCAGCCCTTCGGCTGGGGATTTGAGTCCTAGCTGTGCCATTACTGGCTATGGCTGGAGGTCCACTTTGGAGAGGTAACAGCTGATTCAGTCTGATCAGGGAATGATGGAGAGCAAGCTGGTTAAGTTTGTTTAGTCTTGTTGACTCCCTAGCAGCCCCTGCTGGTCACCTGAGTGCCTGTCGATGCACAAACCGAGGACATACATGACTTTGTCATCCTCCAATGACATAAGCAGCATGTAATTGGTGGTGCATCTGCAGGGAAGTAAGAAGTGTGCGCCAGGCCAGTCACATGCAACAAGTTCTACAGCTAGAGAAAAAGAGTAGTCTATTTGTCTATATAAGGCACTACCATTGACACCATAGGTAAGGTTCTTAAAACTGCTAAACCACCTCAGAAAATATCCAGCTGTATATGTGTATAAAAATGATAAGCTCAGTGAGACGTTCTGGATAAGAGCATCTGCTGAAGTCAACATTGAGCATAAACCACGATTAAACCCAGGCCAGGAAATGGGCCCATATTAGTTGAATTATTGATGTAAGAAATAACATGTCAGTAATAATCATAACATTTTACAGTGCTCTGTGAAAGATACTCAAACTACTGCCATGTAGTTAGGAATAATATAAATTCATACACAACATGGGTTTAAGACAAAATATTTCCTAAGCTAACACAGCAAACCTACTTCAAAAAGGCACAGTAAAAGGGCCTGTGTTAGTTGAATTATTGATGTGAGTGATAATACCATACTGTAATATAGTATTATTGATGCAAGTAATCATAATATTGTATGCAAAGGTAAAATATTTCAAATTATTTACTGTGAAAGATACTGAAAACTACTGCCATGTAGTAAGGAATAATATAATTGCATACGCAGCATGGGTTTAAGGCAAATACATCCTAGGCTAATACAGCAAACCCCTGCAGATTCCAGTGCTCAAATCCACATCGTAGACAGCTGCTGTTCCAACGCAGAACAAGTTGTTCACTGTCAGCACTCCTACAAACGCATACAAACACAGATAAACCTCGATACAGAGTTGAGTTGACTGCGCTCGCATGGTGACAGAGAGTATTCCGGGGCTCTCTCTGATGGTTAATAACGTACCGCTGAACACAACGGAGAGAATCTAGGGAGATGGCTCCTTCTCCCAGTAACTTAGCAACCATCTGCAGAGCAGCTCAGTTTGGGCTGCAGAGCACAGATTAGGCGAGCACTTCAGTCAGTAGTGAGGCACAGAGAAAAGAAGCTTAACAAACTGTTGAAGAGCCAAGGAATGCGCTGAAATGACAGGAAACAGCAGCTGAATATGTAGCTAACCGCAGAGAAAAGCACACCGGGGAGACAGGCTGCAGAAGGTACACATTACACAGGTGGAAATCACAGATGTGGTTGTGTGGAAAACGTGCCAAACAGAAGGTTTCAAGGGTCGGCGCAATCTACCTCCTGCAAGTCAACAAATGTTTTGAATTAATTCCTAATTTCCTATATGGTTGGAGATGTATGATAATGCGGCCCCCAGTTACATTACACTGTAGTTTTTAACCCTGAAGCCCAGTATGATGATGATGATGATGATGATGATGATACAGACAATAACCCACCACCCTCTGAGTTCGGAGCTCTGTTAGTCATACCTGAGATCTTTTTGGCCCCCATCTCAGCAGTCAAAGACCTCCACAGACAAAGACAACCACAGGTCAGGGCAAAACTGATTTAACACCGCCACTACCGCTCAATGTCCCAGAATGCATCAAACACCTTGCGCTGCTTGGGAATCGGTTGCTGTTACACCTCTCCTCTGCAGTTACGCCAAATGCCATACAGAGCACTTTGCGAAAGATTGGTGCTCCGGTGCAGGATAAAAGTCTTTCTCTAGCTCCAATCTCTTTCTCCTACTGTTTAACTGGAGGCCAGGGATCACTAAATTCTTTATCACTAACATTTTTACACCAGAAGCTATGTAGCAATCTTCAAAGACACGTTCCCATATTTGTTGCGGTCACATATTTCCTTAATACACTGTCCTCCACTGCAGAAAGCTTTCTGGATGGCTCTGAAACAGCTTGCTCGTCACTCACCATTGTTGCTTGACGATGCCTTCAGACACTTCTTAGCACATGGTATTTTAAATATTCACTCCACAGTTGGAATAACACTGACTTGTCACTGTCATACTGTCACTGACTAAATCACCACACTAATATAATACAGCGCTAGTGGTAGATTATTTTATTAATAAGCATCGAAAACTTCACCACACGGTGAGCTATCAACAACTTTTAGAAAAATAACCCTTATTGTTTTCCACTCTTCCCAACACGTTTACAGTTTTTGGTTTTGGAGATTCATAATTTTAGTCAAAATGGTACTGAATGTATGATTTGATTGGTATTTTGTGCATAACCACATGACTTCCACATGGGAAATAACCATAAAATAACACCATAGAGGTGACCTTGCATCGAAAGTGTTCTCAGTAATGAGAGCTCATTAACACCCGTGACAAGCACGTGTCTCGCTGTCTGTGCAGCCAAGATGCAGTGCGAAGAAGGCATCCGCCATCTCGCAAATTATGAATTATGTCTCATATTTCTCAGCTACGCACTGGAGCATCAGAGCAGTGCAATGATGAGGAACGGCAATACATTCTAACAGTACATTATTACTATAATTAGTATTACTGTTTGTTATTGTTATTATTATTAGGAGTAGTATTGTTATGTTATTACTGTAAACACGGCTTGTATGTCAGAAGCTTCATGCCAATTTTGTAGAAAAGCTATCAGTCATGTCCAGTCTTACCCCACCCTTTCGTCAGTGGTCAACTGAAGGAGACCGGGACTGAGATTGAATAGAAATGGCTGACTGTCTCAGGTCGTACCCACAGGACAAAAAAGTGATGGACGGTTGGCGGCACGGAACAGACAATGCCCATGAGCGTTTGGGTCATTGTGAACCCCGCTCTGCTTTTGCTGAGGTCTGGGGAGAGGACGGCAAAGTATAAGCATACGGAGAAACAATCAATAATACATGACTTTATATTTTGGGTGCATAAGAATAATCTACAAGCCACTGCCAGCCAGCTTCACCTTACACCAGGAATGGCTACAATAAGACTTCCGTCTGGTTCAATTCAAACTTTCTCCATTATTGTTTAGTCAGAAATTTAAATTTTTTTGGATCCAACTTAAAATCTTCACAGATAAAATAATAAAATAGCTTCATTTAATAAGAAATAGGTAACAATATCACAATTGATTTATGAAGTATGTTTAGGGTGAAGCAATCAACTAACATTTTCTACTTTTTCCTCAAATTTCTGGGAATGATATGTAGAAAATATATTGTGTCATAATAAATAGTGGGCAACAAGCACTGACTAGAAAAAGTTTTAATAACAGAATTTACCATTTAAAATATTGTGGGACACAGCATTCCACAGCATAAAAATTATTTTAGGTATTTTGTGTTATCTATATTCTGACATGTTTATATTCGGATGAATACAAAAAATTCCTATCCTGAGAACACAACCCTCTGGCCACTCAGTCATTTTATCTTACAAAATATGAAATAAATAACAGTAACAAACAAATGAATAATTAATGACTTATTGTAAAAGGTTTGTCAGCCCAAGTCAGTATAATGATCAAGTTATAGGGGTGTGTCCATGAAATACATCAAGTCCACGTCATATCCACGGACAAGGAAAAATATTGGTTCACCAATATCCATATACCCTGCACAGTTGTCATTTTAAGTCCTCTCAATAGCAATAGTGTTGTGCCCATCTGGGCATGTTGGTCTTCAGGTGTGATGTGGTGCAATCAATGTTATCTTGCATGCAACTGAAAGTGATTGTGCTAAGACCAACAAAAACCATGGCTTAAATGATATCGCTGTTGTTACTGCTGTACTGAGATCTCAATGTCTATAGACAGAGATGCGCACCTACATGCGTACAGGGGCATGCACAAACATGAATAGAAACAAAGATCAGAATGTAAAACATTAAGCATCTCAAGACATGTAAAACATGTATACTGTGTAAATCAAGATATGTTAAACATAATGGCTACTCACAATGGTTATTGTTCAAATGAAATCGCTAGGGCCTCCCTTTTGTATTTATGCACTTCCTATTTCTTTTATTATCATCAAACTAAGTGTTGTTAATATATTCAACGCCTTACTTCAGCAAAAGGATCTTGCTCTGGTTGCTTGTCTTGCTCTACCTCATTCTCCCTCCCTCTAATGGTGCATTGATCATCCCTACGCTGTCTTTGAGGCCGTCGCTGCAAGGAATACCTGCCGCATAACAAGGCGTTTTTCTTTGCTGAGTGAAATGTATTGTGGGGCTTTTGGGACTTACAAATGTAGCAACATAAGTTCGCGTAAGGTTAATCACTATCTTCTGTGTGTTAAACGGCATTCCTTTCGGCATCAACAGCGGTGGCTATCCTCTACGCTCTCTGTTTGCAGAATTAGCCACAGCAAGGCTAGCTAGCTAAGTTCCTCCTCAAGAACTTCCGAAAGGTAAAGCCGCTGCCATTTTCGGAATGAAATGTGAGATTCCAGGATAAATTTCCACCCTTCTCATTTATTTTTCCTTAATGCTTCCATACATAAGCCACTGTTCCACCTCTGATGTTTCGGTTGCTTATGACACCGTATATCATGCCTACAGAACAACAGTCACCAAAATGTCACGTGACATGCATTGTAGTAGAGACGATGTAATGAAAAGAGAAAGGAAAATTAGCTTCAAGTGTTTGCTAAGCCCAAACCATACCCATGATTAATTAAGTCCATCCTTTATTGACTATGTGCCTAAGTTTTGCATGCAAGACATCCGCCGTCAAACTAATGAAGTGGCTTTTCCATGTCCACAATTAGAATTTTCCTGGAAGCACACTCTTGAGGGTATTTTATTATATTTTCTCCACTGGAAGGACACTATAGAGGGCGCTTCATGTTTTCTCACCCGTATAGGCACCCAGGAGGGCACTTTCGTTCTGTGTTTTTTTTTTTTAACCAAAGGGCACTGGGGTGGGGTGGTGAGATGTAACAAGTGAGATGTAACATACGCAAGATGTAACAAACCATACAGTAAGTGCCTGGCTTAAAAACATACTTATCAATGAGTAAGAGTACTAAGCACACACCAAAGTAATGTGATCATGCAAAACTACCCTTCAGCAAATCATGCAATTATAATTTGCATGTGGATTTATTGTACAGTATATTAACCCTGATCTGCTACATCAAAATAATTGTATCACAAAGCAGAAAGACATTATGACCCTGAGGAGGAATGAAATATCATTTTCTCTCCATTTTAATCTAATGCATTGTTTATGAACACAATTGAGCGCAATAGTAAATGGTAAAGAGTTTTCCTCCCATTCACTTCTGAGTCAGTCCAAACGCTTAGAGGCTTCATATATTGTAACGGCACAACTAAACTGAGTTTACTGTATTGCAATGGTCTGAGGGTTTAACAAGCGGCTTTAAAACAGAATACAACCTTAAACTAAAAATCAAAGAGGAAAGTAGTACTGGACATAAAACAGTTAAGAAATTTGATTAATCGCAGCAATAAAGACGATCTGCATTTTTAACAGACGCCACGCAAGCAGGTAGCGTGACACTTCAGATGGTTTGGATTATGCTAATTCTGCAGCAGAAAGTGTTGCATGCCACCAAGGTACAGCACATTCTGCCATGTCTGGCACTGTAATTATAAACAGACTGCATCTCCTAATACGGGTCATTCACCTCATTTCTGTACAGCATTACAGGAAGTTAATCACTAAGGACCAGCTATCCCTAGAATGCTGATGCAGAACAAAGTTTTTTCTATAACACTACAATTACAGGACCCGAACAGAGATTTTTCAGCAAAGATAACATTCATTCAATACATTAATAGAGATAAAACAATAAAAGATAAAAAAACATCAACCTCACTAATGGGGTCACAGAGGGGTCATAGGTCATCATAGGTCATAAGTGAGCGATATGACTCAGAGGACATTGGCCAGGTAAATCTGGCTGCCCTCAGCAGGTGGCTGTGTGTAATATCCACTAATGGTGACACGGCAGAGAGGGACACAAAAAAACACAATTAGCTACAGCATGCCAAGGTCCGCTCAGTACATCCAGATGAAGGAGTCTGACCCCTGCCACCACCTAAAAAAAACCAAACAGATCAGCAGTGGGTGCTAAGGGAGAAATGGTGGTTAAGGCCTTCTGTTTTCTGGGTGAGGATATTTCAGTAAATGGGCTGGGTCATCCCTTATAGCCACATTGTACTGCAAAATTAGCTTCACAAAGACAGTACAAATCAAAGTGACTGTGTTTCTTTAATGTATTGTTTTAATGGGACAGCAGGGACATTGGAAACTAAGCCATCTCACCTGAAAGGACCTTGTGTAATCGCCCTACACTGGGTTAAGAAGCTAATTTATATAAAATAAACAAATCATAGCATTAAATAGTTCATCTTCAACCAAAAATATCTTTTTGCGAGACTCAACGTTGCTGAAGTTTGATGTTAGACTTAGCATACCTGCTTTCTCTCTTACGTTTTTTCTTTGATTAAAGTTTAGCTTCTAGTATTGGTTGATAGACAGATGAGCCTAGCCAAGCTAAAAAGCTAATTCCACCTATAGTGCTGTGGATACTGGTTAACTTTGGTATAACCTCAGGGTTAAACCGCAGTTGATTTTTCCTGATTATACATGAAACATCTCTTGACCATGTACTATCAAGTGTTTAGGTTCATTTAACATCAGACTGTAAAAAAAAATACTGTTTAGGCAAACCTTTTTTGGTTAATGAGACAAATATTCAATGGTCATAACAAAAATTTACAATGAGAGTCTATGTGGATATGTTGGTTAGCACACAGTACTATTATCAATACATTTTGGGGTTAGGTCCCAAAAAATATCACGTAACACATCTCTACAGTCTATATGTACTCTACTACCTCTCTACTATGTACTCTATTATCAGTCACTCAGTAAGAAACCCTCAGTTAAGTGCTTCACATTATGTATGGGAAAACATCAAAAACTGAGAGCTACAGCATAAAAATGCTATCCAATTAACCTTTGGCTCTCTGCTACCATCACTCTCCCACTACTCACAATGCTGGATGTCTAATTTGATCCTGAGGGACCACTATGTATGGATTTGTGTTATCGTCAGTTCGCTGATCAATCAAAGTTGTCAAACACGGGCTTAAGTTTGACCATAATTTCTTCCTTTCGCTCATTTTAACATCATGAAACTGCGGCCCATTTCCATTGGCTTTCTTTTAAATTCTTCATTATCTAACAAATGATGTAGTTTCAGTGACCTGGGCTGGTATTTACAAAGTGTCCCAAATTACATATGAGAATCATGCTGACAATGCCTTTTTGGCTAAGAATACTTGCAGATAAAAGCAGAATATACAAGCAGCTAAAAGCAGGTGTTCCACAATTTCTCTTTGATCAGATGAGGATCTGCAATTACAAGCAAATTATCACTTTAATTCACAGCAACAGAAGTTCTGTGAAGTAACCAATATTTGTCTGTGGTATTTTGGTGGAAGAGATCTATTGGATGTACTATGCCTTCAGTAAAACAAACATATTTTGAACAAATTATGTATATTGACCTCACAACATAGTACATTCAATTTGGAAACGAATGAAGTAAGGATCAAAGTCATGGATGATGCTCTCGAACCTCAGCACAGAGAAGAGCCAGAGTATGGCAGCCATTGAGAGGATGAGAAGCTTCAGCAGGGTGTGCTGCGTCTAGCTGCTTCTTTAGCATTTCACAATAATTTGTAATTCAAGTTTGTATGTCAGCTTGGCATTTATTGCCTAACAGAAGGCAAACAAGTGCATGATAGTCAGGGTAGTAGTTATTTTAAAAATGCAAATTTTTCAATGCAATTTTTTTTTTAATTGAAAAAAATCTCCCAAATTTAGCAGCAATATGTGCGCAGTATTGAAGGACACAGAAGACGAAACTGATTTATTGCTCGATGACATGTGGTGACGTTAGAGGCAGTCTTGTCGGATTTATCATCATGCTGATGGTTGGTTGCGACACACCCAAATCGCTGCCACTGCATGCTGCGTTTTCCCCGTTGCTAAACAACACAATGTTGCGACCGCTGACGACCAGCCGATGGTCTTGAAGCTGATAGTGTTACACCGCTCACATGGTCCATCTCAAACTAAATTCCTTGCCCATCCAAACAATGTCGCTTCAACAGCTTGGTTTTGTCATATTCTGGGAACATATTTTCTCCCATGAACTGTGAAAGCATGTCTCGGTCAAACCGTTTTCCAGGCACTATCATGTGTGGAGCACTGGTGCAAAATGGTTGCCATGCATTACCCAGGTGGGTGTTTCAAACTGAAGTGAATTTCCCCCTTCACTGTAAGCAGTTTGGGAATCAAGACAATTAATATTATCATTATCATTATTAAAAAGGTTATGAAATTGTCACTTCACTGAACCTTCTGACTTTCAAAAAACTTTTAAGGAACAGTTTCAAAATGTTTTCTTCTCATGCAGAAGAGCCTTTTCCTGTTCAAGAAGAACACTTTCAGAACACTTATTTCTGAGAGTACAGGGCATGGACAGCACATATGTCAAATCCTGCCAGCATTCTGTCCATAGATTTACAAGTGCTGAGGCAGGTTTGGAGGACCCTTTCAGACCACAGCCAGAAAGCCAGAGTCTTGAGCCAACCTAATCATACACTGAAATGTGCTGAAATCTGAAGCTGCTATTCAAACAGTTGCAAAGCATTGCCTGGTTTACACAGCACTAGTAATAGTCTTTGTAAATGTTGCATGCTTATTGGAAAGTAGCTACTGTATTGTAACCTGTGTTTGACGGTGCAAATTACAAAAGTGTCAAACTTTTATTGACCGAGACACTATTCTTTAAACCTTTGACCTTAAGCAATACTAGTGTACAGATGGTCCCCGAGTTATGATGGTCAGACTTTACAATGGTGCAATAGCATCATTTCCAGTACAGTATTCAATAAATTACAAGAAATATTCAAAACTTTAGAATAAAATTTGCGTTATATGTGTTAATGATTTTGCCCATCTGTAGGCTAATGTAAGCGTTCTACGCACGTTTAAGATAGGCTAGGCGAGGCTATGATGTTCAGTAGGTTAGGAGTATTAAATGCATTTTCAACTTTGATATTTTCCACTTACTGTGGGATTATCGGTACGTAACCCCATCGTAAGTCAGGGACCATCTGTATTGTTTTTTAATGCTCTCATGACTTTCACCTCACACAGAAGAAAAGGGTACTCCTTTGCCTGCATTCAGTTACAGTTATAGGCAATAGCAGACTGTACAGACACAGACAGGCTGCTCAGTGGGTTCCCCCTTTCCCACCTGGCTTAATAGCTCTCCCTTTTATTTCCCAGCATGCAGCTGGCAACTGCCACAGAAGACCCAGGGCATGCCGATTCCAGGTGAAAGGGGTGGGGGGTTGGCTAAGTTCATACGAAATAATCAAAAGAAGACTTAAGACTCTGAGAAGATTAAATGAAAATTGAAAAAAAAATGACAGAAACACATGGGCAGTTTTGACCTTGAAAATGGTTCTCCAGAACTATATTAGCCAGGGGTAGCAGGGGGAAAACATTCCATTAAAGCTTTGGTACACCACCTTCTGTAAATTTTTCAGGCTGAACAGTTGATCTTTGAAGCTGTAAGCAGACCCTTAAGCACATACCCAAAGCTATACTGAAACCCCAGTAATATATCATTTGGTGAAAATTGGGTGAACGATGTGTAGTGAAATGGAAATGGAGTCGATTTTTTAACTCAAAGATTGCAGGGCCGGTTTCCATTCGGGGTATAACTGCAATCTGAGTAAGTTACTATTTATACACACAACTTAAATTTTGCTTGACTGTATTTAATATTCTGCTCTGTTCCAGTTTACCCAGTTCACAGTTTAACCCATACAGAAACTGATCCAGTCGTCTAAGATCAGTTCACGTATCATTCCAAACATTTGTACTGATTGTAAACAACTATGGGATGCTCAATATGGAAACCCTACCCTATGCTTAGTACCATATTCAGAATATGAAGTAATGTTTGTCAAAAACATATACAATGTACTTTCAATAAATGTAGTTCAGTAATTAATGGTTTATTGAGCAGTAATAACAACATCATATTCTAAATTGTTACCCATGCATTCATAATGTTTTGAAGGTCCTTAATTGACTGTCTATGTGTATATAATGTACATACGTAATAAATGAATTATCATTTAATATTGCAGGACTTAAAAAAGGACTTAAAATAGTGGCATTAGCAAAATATAATGAACGTATTACATAAAATTGTCCCATAAATGTTTTTTTATTCAAATTGATGTTCTACTAGGTCAACCATCATTTACCATGTCTTGAATTTGCAGGCAGTGGGATTGTTATTTTAATGATTTTCAACAGACCGGAGATAATTACGAGATAAAGATAAGGGGCAGGCTGAGATAAATAATTACTAAGGTACTGATAAGCAGGGGAAAGGTGAAGCTAAGCTTATTGACAGGAGTGTGTCACTCTTCCTTCAGTGCCCAATGACCAATTTGTCTAATCAGCCTCTTAGGAGGTATTCTGCATGGGGCACACAATGTACGAAAGGAAAAGAATCAAACCCTACACTGACTATTAAGTCTGCTTCGTCCTTACAGCTTACTCTGCCGACATTAACTCTGCTGCGGATTCACAGCCAGCTCGAAGAATGCTAGGCCTGCTTCGGTCTTGCAGTCTCCTCTATTGATATAAACTCAGTCTTTCATATACATTTGCATGTATTCAATCAATCAAGGCTCTGCCTTTAACTTCTTATGCATGCCCTGGTTTTCTCCTAGTATAGAATGATTTATCAGACTGTAGGTTCTGGCCTCCTACAAAACATCAGATCAAAATTTATTAACAGAAAAATCGTGCTGCTCAGCTGATTCCCCTTCACATGTAATATCTGTACAAGTCAGTATAAGTTATAAGTCATAGCCAGGCTAGGCTAATAGGAACCACAAGCGGCTGCCATCTTTAGACGCCGTCTGCTTGCATGGCCTGAGGAAACACTGCATGTAGACCGTGGAGATGACCTTCACTATCCGCAAGATAGAGGCTTATTGTCATGCACTTCACTACTTATATCAATGCATAGTCTAGTTCAGCAGAGTTTACAATTTCAGTGCAACTTTTTTTTGCCTCTGCATTCGCAACCCCCTGCAGTTGCTATGGAATATCTGCTTGCTGATGTGCATATGCAAATTCCATTGACTAAAGTAAGACGTATCAAGCAGAATAAAAGAAAATTATATTATTGTTATGCTAGACATCAGAGGTAGTGCCGAGCAATGTGTCAAAGACTCTGCGCAAATCATGTCTGATATTATTGCGCCCTTTGGCTTTGAAATAAATAGGCCATGCACTGCACAATGCCTGATTTTGAAAGGAACTTTCAGAACCAACCGGCAAATTTGTTAAGATGCGTGTGTAATGGTGGCTGGGTTGGGGAGGGGGTGCAGTCCGGTCCATTTTGGCCCAAAAGGTATTTGCTCTGTGAGAAATTGCTCCAAATTGCACAAGGACAGAAGGGAGCACTGGATGGCCCCACAGCTGGTGCCAGCACAGCGCCTCAGGTGGCTTCAGTGACATGGCTCACCTAGCTGTGCGAAGAACACACCAGAAGGACACAGCCACAGCCATATGTTTCTTTGGTCACGATGGCTGCCATTTTGGCTCTTTTCTCTCACCTTTGCAAAGCATTTACCCTGAATAGCTACAAGGAAGGACATGCTGTCCTGATGCAAAAACATGCAGACAGCAAGAATGTCTCCAACATTATAGGAGTAATTTTCATCAGTTTGTCATGGTGGGGCACACAACTAATTCTGCAGTAATATAGTGCGCAGTTGAGAGCTCCTCCTTAGTGATCTGAAAGCTTGGTCAGCTTGAAGCCACTGAGGTGTTATGCTGGTGGAAGGAAGCTCATATAACCTGATTCAACCCAACAGTAGAAAAAATGGAAACATGTAGATCACAACTCCGGTAAACGGACATGCAAGCAGACCAGCAGAATGCTTTCCGTTCTACGGTTTCTAATAAAGTGTTTTGAAAATATAACCCTCCGGTTAAAAATGCAGTCCTCCAACAAATTCCATTGGTCCAGGTCTTCACCTGGAGAGGTCAGCACCTGATGTTTGTGGTAGTTTAAGTGCCACAGAGGGCTGGGACCTGCTACAGCTGGTAAAACCATGTATATATTAGAAAATTTAGATTTCAGTCACAACATATTTAATTTGCATTCATGGAAACCAGATTAAATACATTTTTTTCCAAGTTTAAACTGGTAATCCATTTTCACCATATTGCAATGAAGCAAAAACTAACTGACTCATTGAATGATTCAGTTGCTTTTTCCGCTCCTACCCAGAGAGACTTTATGAACAATATAACTGTACGTCTTTGAGTGGCGAAGCCAAAAATCTCTGCAACATTTTTTATATGATCTTTCCAACACAGACACAGTTGCTGCTCAACTACCTCCAGATATGAGGTAGCAAATATTTGATTGTCTTGGCTGCAAAACAGCCAGATGTTTGTCAGTGGGAACAAAAACGGAAAGTCTTAAAACAACAATTTCATCACTGAGATATACCTCAACTCATCCATGTGTACATTCTCTCTCTATACATTCTAATACACACACCCTCTTACGCCCACGGACAGACGCAGAGATCTGGCGAGAAGTGACAGCGTTTGGAGCGTTATGCAGCGGGAGAATGCAATAGATAGAGGCTACGGCTCCTGTGTCTCCATGGAAACAGGCTGAGAGGGCGGCCCACGATGCATTGTAAAAGAGCAAAGGAATTTAAACCTCAACAGAATGCCTAAGGATAACAATGAAACGCAACCAGAGGTATTTTTTTTTTGTCCTTTTTATTTTAGTTCTTACATGTGAAGGGGACTTTCGACTACAAGAGCATCCATCTATCCAGTCATTTCTTCTCTTCCTCCAACAACTGTTGGGTCACTGCACTCCACAACCCGCCCCCCACCCCTCCAAGCATCAACATCTACACTAAGGCGAAAACAGTCCTTTCCCTCATATATCCAAAACCACCCCCAGCCCCCTATTTGCAGAGCAAAAACACAATGCAGTATAAATTGTGCATAACTATGTGTAACTATGAATTACACATTTTACTACAATTCCTTTCCTTTGGTTTTAGAGTATATTTTCCATCAACACTACCTTCTGCTCAGAGATGCCCTAAGTAATGTTCACATCATACTTTGTCAAGACACAGGATTTAATATGGCATTTTCAAAAGTGAGCTTTGGATCATTTAGGTATAGCCATTAAATGAGACACTGCTGCCGGTATTGTGTCCGTTTTTTCCAGTTTGTTCGGTCAGTAAGCGAGGTCAATGTCAAAGGTCAACTTCTCAGGTCTGCTGCATCCCTACATGAGGTGAGAAGCCAAAAAAAAAATAATGTCGGCACGATAAAAGATGAAAATGTATGCTATGGATAATTCCCTTTATTGGCTCTGATCAGCGTTTGGCGCATGAAGTGATCGGTCTGGACAGAATCAGACGCCGTAAATGCCCTGCCAAGGCTGTGAGGGTTTTAGCTCTGCCGCTCAACGAGTGGACCGACATGACCCTCAGTTCAGAGCACCATCAATCCACTGCGCTTTATAATAATAATATATAATAATGAATAATATAATCTCTCTGAGTCACCTCATACTCCCTATTCATTAGAGTGAATTTTCAGACAACATGAATGCGCTTAGGAGTTTATTGGGATGTGGCAAGTTGTATAAAGGTACAGATATTTGATCTTGGGCTTGGTGTCCAAGGGGGCAGCGTCATACCTCACAGTTTTGAGTGAGGGGAACCCCCACCGGATGACGAGAAGAGAAGGAGAAATGCAGAAGAAAGGGAAGTAGAGATGAAGGTTTAGATAGGGAGGCGGAGGGATGCCGGAAGCAGGGTGTGTGATGGAAGATAAGGTACGTGGCAATTTGATACCTCAGGAGAAAACCGAATCGGACGGATTGAGGTATTTGAATGAAGGGTTGTCTCAAAGTCTTCCAAACTTTTGTTATATCAACCTCCATTTTTCATTATGTAGCACTGTGGCTTTTCAAACATTAATCAGATTGCATGTGCGTGTGTTTATATGGTTAAGTGCACTGAATGCTTGTGTGTTTTGCTGCTACTGTACAAGTTCCCTGCAGCTCATTTTGCCATCAAGTTCAGTGATGTGACTTGGCAGATAGTCACCGTGTATGCATTTCAGTTAGCATAATGTATGGATTTAAAACCTGTTTCCCCGCTACCTTCAGCTGCAGTCACAGTCACACACACACCCCCTGTTTTAATCCTGACTGTGGTATTTGTTGAACTCTCTCAGCTAGCTTGTCATCTCTGACATGATCGGTGAGGGTTTTGCATAATTCGCCAATGCTAAAACGCTGTCAGCTTTCCGTGACAAGTGCTCTCTCCCACAGCGCTAGTTAAAGCTGCTCCGATTTTGTCGACCTCTAAAAAGCTGGTCCTGTGTGTGTTGCACTAGAAGTCAAAGGAACTGCTTGCAATAGGCCTTGGGGTCTTTTTGCTTTTGTAAAGACAATTTGTTATTTTGACACATTTCGCTCAGAGACGTGTCAGCCACGGCAGCTATTTAGTGTCCGTGATGGTGGCACTGGGTAAAAAAAAAAATAATAAACTGCCTCAAGTACCAACTGCTGTGTGTGCGTGTTGGCATTGGTGAGTATGTCTGTGCACATGTGACCATATGTATGCGTGTGTGAGTGTATGTGAGTGTGTTAAGGGGAGAGAAAAAATGTGTGTGTGAGCGTACATCTGTGTGCGTGTTGACTTTGTGCTTTGTAATGAGGGGTTCCTGGTTGATTGGAAAAATTGGTTTTGAATAAATTGGTTTCAGGAACGTCTGGAACTGGAGCTCCGCCCACACAGGGCAAGTCACATGACCACCTCCAGGAAAGCCTGTCCCGCTCAAGGGCATAGACAGGTTATCATTATCCACAGAGACATCATATCACCTTCCATACCGTCAACACGCAGCGCACTGAGGCAAGTATAAACTGTCAAATTCATATGGGCTCATATTTTACAATAAAGGACCAGCCCAATATTTTAACAAGACATGTAGGAGAACAACAGCTAGAATTCTAATATAGGCATGCACATTTTTGACTGCCCTATCTATAATGTTATATTGTTCACCTCTGAAATATTCATGCCCGAAGTGCAAGTCTTCCCTAGATTACAGCTACAGACAAGGTGACAGCATAAACGGATCTGTGATTGATCTCCCTGTGAAATGAGCTCAAATTTACGATCATTCGTTTCAGCCTCCATGCCAGTTCATCCGGAGATGCGCCGGGTTCAGAGCGAAATGACGATGGAAATTCTCCTCCCGGATAAACACTGTTCTCGACATGAGGGGTGGGCAGGGGAGGCTAACGACTCTTAGTCATATTCAGGTCCGTGCTCTGAGAGCTAAACTTTGGAGGATTACTCACACTCGACAATACAAAAGCACAGGCCGGCAGGGAAGCGGGTGGATAGGTCTAAAAAGCATGCTTGTCCATGTGTTAGCTGGCAGAAAATAATGGCCGACGTGAACACATTGAGTCATTGTACAGAGAGCTGAGGATTAAAACATATTCATGTTCATTTTTTATTATCCTCGGACTGTATCCATGTTTATTATCCTCAGAACGAACCTGAGGAAGAATTTTCGAAACGCGCGTTGTTCGTTCTCTGATGTTTATTTTAATATGGAAAAATAAAAAAGACATACTTGCATCTAAAGTCAAGTCATACTCATATAGTTTGGGTGTGTGGCTTGAATTGTAGAACCAGTCCAAGATATGCTGCCCCTAGTTTATTTTTCGTGGTTATTTAGTATCTTGCTGCTCCTCAGCACCTCATGGACAGAGTAACATGTCTATGCGCAAGGCTTTTTTTCCTAACTTATTTTATTTATATTCATGTTTATGGTCACATATTTAAATGATTATTGGATGAGTGGGGTTTATGATGCTGTGATACAGTTTAACCAATCTGGTGCCTAGATTCAAAGCATTTTGTCATGAACTTTACCGTTCAAATAAATTCCAGCGTTCAGTTTTTATTTACTGACAAAGTTTGGTGAGGATGTTGTGGTTACAAGTGAACTCACTAAAGATGAAAAAATAAAACCATGCCTCAATGCAAGATTAGTCAAGGGCACAGAAGGTAGTCTGATGATTAGATAATAATGTCTTTACCAATTTTAAAGATGTATTTAAACAAAGCTCTGCTGTGACACATAGAGATAAACAGAGGCTTGTGTACAAGCTGTTTAGACAGAATGAATCAAGTGAGACTGTCACTTACAGTGCATGGTAGCAGCGCTTATGTAAACAGTCCTTCCTTATGCTTATTAAGAAACACCAACACATCAACCACGCTCTGCAGGCCCAGATAAAGATACAATGACTTTTACTCTCAAACAGTGATTTATCAGAGGTGGGAATGCAATTTAAGGCGCCTCGGATAAACATAGAATGGTGTGACTTTCGTTGTTAGGGTTTGTTGCCGTTTTATGACTTGATGCTGAAGAAACAGGAGTTTCCATTTTACCTCTCACAATCCCTCTTCATTTTACTAAGTGAAGGGGTGAATTCCATGCCATTTTTGACCAAAAAAACATACAAGAAAAGGGAGCAACAGGTCAATGGTTTCTCCCTTGTCTGCCTGAACATTACCCTTTCTGCCTTGATGTCTATAACTTCCTACTCTTGAAGTTGAATTATGTACTGTAGACAAATGATACTTATTGTACACTTTATGTTATGTACATAATTATGACTATTCAGCAAATTCACCCATTAAAAATGAGGGAATTAGAGAATTTAATACATTTTATAAATCGATGTGGTTGAACATAAATATACATGATCACAAGTGGCCATCCAGCTGGGATTATTTATACAATTTAAAGTTTACTTTTTGAAGGTTTAACATCCAAGCTGAACTGGATATTTGAAATTCAAATATATCAGTCGTCAGGTTCATCATGAATGTTATAACATTATAACCTGCATCAAATCTAATCATTTCATTTATGTCACAAAAAGCTATTTTCTTTACCCTGCAACTGTTTTTCATGTTTCATTTTGCAGTTTTGTGTGTTTTATTAGGGTGACATATAAAACTTTTTGTGTATATTTCTTTTTTATTAAGCCTTTTTTCACTAATTTTTTAATATAAAGTATGGTGACATTACCATAAAAAAAACAAAACAAACAAAAAAAAAAAACAGCACTGCATTACACCATGTAACATAAAAGTATTTAAAAACAGCCGTGGATTAAACAAATACAGGTCTGGATTTGCTAGTTCTGTGTTTTAATATGTTGCTAGCCTCATTTTACCTGAGTCAATGTGGTTCTTAAACAAAAGAAAATGGAAAATAGGAGCTATTTGTCCTTGAGATTTTAAGTTGACCTTTTGATAGCTGCAGGTGTAATATCATCATGATGTAAAAAAATCAAGAAAATTTTGGGGGAAAAAAAATGAAAATTGTGCACCACAAGCATAACAGAGTTGGAATGGGGAAGCCTGGATGATGTAGTCACTGTGCTATTGATATAAAACTACAATACATTTTAACATTATGTGAATACCATCAATACACCCTAGGGTCAATCAAGGATTGTGACAATATGTACATATGTCTGCAATGATGCAATTTGTTGAACATGTTGATTGGTTGTGTGATGTGTTTCAGTCCGTCTCTAAATGTTCTGAATGAAAAAAAACAAAGCATGTTAAACTGATCCAGCCTACTCCCATCGAGTCAATAAGGGAATTCCGAGGATGTGAATGATTTTCCATGGAAACATGCAGCAGACTCGGTTGCAGTTCTTTGGACCTAATTCCTGAAAACAGATAACTCAAAGGCTGCCAGCCAGGCAAGTAATGTCATGATATTTTTTTATCCTTATTATTTATTTTATAACTCGAATAGAAGCCTAATTATAACAGTGGATGTCTACTTATATGCAATTATATACATTATATAGTTATATCAGTTTGAATTCCAATAATTTATCATTTGAAGTTTTCAAAAGTTTTGGTTTAGTCTAAATTTTTTCAAGCAGGTTTAAAAAAAGCCTTCGTTGACCTTTGAGACTGTATCTCTTTATTAGTCTGTTGTCAGATTGATTTTATTTTATTTTATTTGACAGTATCATGGTTAAGCAGCTTTTAAATCCACATTCAACGACACATACATATTTCTACCATGCATAGTATTAATAAGACACAATTATTTCCTCAAGGCTGTACATATCGATCCACCATCATGTTTAACAGTTGGAAACAGGCACTGTGTGTTCTACGGCTTTCTTTGGCTTTTTCCAAACGTTAACCCATCCAGATGTAGGAAAAAGAGTAAGAGGGAATGACTCATCAGACCATATTACTTTCCTGCACAACTCAGAGGTCCAGATTTAGTGCTCATTAAATCAGATTATGTATTGTTGCACAATGGTCTTAGTTACAGCAATTTCCAACAATTTGTGACCACTGTTCTTTCCTGTTAAATTTATTCCTCCGTGGGCATGTGCCATTATGATTTTTAACACTGTTCCCCTTGACATGTTAACTATTTGTGTTGCTTCTGTGGCGGTCACCAATATTTGACCTCTTCCAAAATGTAAAAGGTCTGCCATGTGGCTTTAGAAACTCAAAATAACGTGCTGATTTTATCATATCTTCAGTGGCAGGAATATATTTAATATAAATAATTGTATTTACATTAAAATGAAACACCTATGTAGACTCCTTTGTAGTTACTTCAAAATACAGCTTGTTTTGAAATTTGTCTTTTATTTACTTGGACTATCCCATCTTTAGTTTAACATAATTCCACATTTTAGGAATGGGTTTTCTTTTACACTACAATGGAGTTTTGAATACACACTGAACACAACTGCTTTTGAACTCTGTCAGTGTTGAAAACAAAACTCCCTTGCTAGTTTAGATTTATAACGTGCTTCACAAATCTCACTTTAAAAAAGTGGTTATTTCAACATTCAGCAAGTGCTGCTCTTCTTAATATGGAACACAATGTTAAAAGTTGTCATGTTAATAGGACTTCATAGAAGACTCTCACTGCACTGCTTCTTGTTTCCATATCTGGATTCCATTAACATTGTCCTTACAATTAGTTTTTATTTCCTTTTCTTCAATTTGCCAAGTTAATGTGAGGATCTCTGATCTCATCAGACTTTGATATGATGGAAAAAAGTAACAATTGTTTTTATTTGTAAGTCAAGCTCCTGAAAAATATGGAATGATTTAAGCCAATAACTGGTGCACATGGAAATTGGAGATAAACCCTGAGCTGGATTGAGGAGTGGAGGGTCTATGAGAAAGCTCACAACAGCAGTTTGCACACTAAAGATAAAATAAAAGTAATGAATTTTTGAAACAGACTACGGTGCAAAAATGTATACAAGTTCAGTCGGAACACACATGCACACACTCCACCATGCATGCATGCAAACACACACACACACACACACACACACACACACACACACATGCATCCAAGCACACACATGTACACACACAAACACACATATGCACACAAGCACATGCATGCATGCACACACACACACAACCCAATGCCAGTCCAAAGAATTTCACTGGTTGCTGCAGTGTTTGCATTTACAACATAGGTGCCGTGCTTCTGTACTTCAGCCTTAGTGTACGGAGGCGTGAGGGGCACGGGGGGATACCCAGAAAGAAAATGTCGGTGAGTGACATCAACCACCATCACCTCATGCCTGAACACACACATAAGTACAGCAGGGATACAGGGCCCAGCATGTTTTTAAAAAATCCGTTTAAAAATATACATTTAGAGTTTGCAAGTTTCAGATGTGTGCAAGGCCTATCCCCTCAGTATACCCATACACACACACAGACTACAGGACACATATTTCACACTTTGTGAAGTACACTGGACCACTGCAGTCTGCACTCTGTCAAGGAGGCTCCACTGTTTGCCACTCAAATGGGAGAGTCCATTCTCTCCGTTAGTTCAGGGGACCTTGAATGTGAACGGTGCCTTAGAACATTTCCATAACTGCTTCATTCTACATTCACAAAAATGTTGATCGCTTCATCATGGGAAAAATGGACAGTTTTTTTGAGGTTTACTGTTGGTAATATTGTACCCAGAGACTCTACTAGTTTTTCTAGCATGCAGATCCCACTTAAAGCACTTAAAGTTGAGGCTGTCATTTTGATCCCTCTTAAATCTCTCTGAACACAGAGGTTGATACCTTTTTTCAGCCTGAGCTTCTGGGAGCCTCAAAGTAGCTGCAATATCTACTGAGCTGTCCCAGCCTTAGACTCGGCTAGATTTTCACACGGATACAGACATTCTGTGATGATAATGCCAGGTGTAGTTTCTGTGGCTCAGTAACTGCAACTTCAAAAACACCTTACCGGCCAGTCACGATTCCGGCCACAATCTTGCAGCACAAGCAATAAGTGACGGTTTTACTTAGAGGGAGGATTTTTTTGGCTCTTTCTGCTTGAGAAATGGAAAGCAAAAAAAAAAAACCTGGCCATTCACCTATCAAAACTGGGTAGTGAGGGTAGGAAGGCAAGTAATCCACCATGCACTTACCTGGCAGGGTGTCTGTATGACAGGAGCATCTGATTACATAGGATACTTCTTCCTCGTGCGGTCACAGAAAAGCACAAAATAATCATCAGAGAGGTGTCTTGCTTCCCGTCTTGCTTGTCAATACGAATTAGGTTTGTCTGATAATTCTTCCTTTTACTTTTTTCTGTTTTTTTTTTTTATCCAAGCCCTCAGAAGGAGGAAAGAAAAAAAGAAAGAAATGAAGAGGGGGGGGAAAGCCCAGGATGCTGTGGGGTTTTTCACCGGCACCACTTTTCAGGAGAGCGTTAGATTCTCCACTGCTGCAGTGAGGAGAGAAGCGGTGCGCTGCCGATGCTAGCTCCACAGTGCTCGGTGCCCTGGAAAATGTGGAGCCGGAGTTCGGCGCAGGATCTGCTGCTCTCACTCACTCACTCACACACAATCCCCCCCCCAACCCCCGCCCCGCCCCCCCCCACACACACACACACACACACACACACACACAGAGGGGACTCTTCTCATCCTGTCCTCCCACTGCAGAGGCACTTCATCCGTCTCTCTTTCGTTTCCCTATCCCTCTCTCCGCGCCTCAGCGGATCGCCTCGTAACGGAACATCAAAGCCCTTTAAAAAACTGAAATGCCCTCTCCTGGTGACATCACTCTCTACTGTTTCACCAAACATGGACAACTTCCTCGCACATTATCAGCGGCACCCACAACAGACATCTTTGTCCTTACCAAAGAGGATCCTCCGGCTCTAACTGCTGGTTGGTTTGTATCCCCCTGGTCTGGTGGTATAAACCTCATTTACTGTCCAGATATCTAATGTTACTCTGCAGCACTCTACTAAATACAGGCAAGTCTTATAATCATAGAGTTTTCACTTGTTCTATTGTTCTCTAGCTTTTTTAATTATTAGATACCTCCTAGGACACACACTGGAAAAAGAAGTGCTGACAGACTAACTCACTAAGACTGATTTAAACACCACCTTCAAACTTCTATACTGTGTTTTTCACATTTATAAATACGGTAAATGCCAGTCGATAACCTTGCAAATACATTGGCTCACATTTATTATGAATTTATATTGTATATATGTAATGCCATTCACAAAACCAATGTCGTTTTGAAAATGTTGCCGGAGTGCGTACGGATCCAAGCCATCCAAATCTTCCCTCACCCTCATGAGGTAATAAAGAAAAAGAACATATAACGGGTTGTTTAGTGCCGCTTTTTATTGGTGCGCTGCATTATTCATTGGGGAGTATTTTTCGCAAGGTGAACCACCAGGACCATAAACTGGCTTCTTGCAAGCATTATTTGCTGTCCCACCATGGCCACCCAAGGTCTGTCTGCAGACGCAGCACAGAGGCATTCTGGGATTAACAGTGACAGAGTGGATGGAACACCTGTCAATCCAAATATAGTGCCTACTCTAAGGCCTTTCTGTCTCCATTGCATGCTAACAACTGAGAGGATTTACGTTTATAAAATTACAGCATTTTTAAAGCATTCATGAAACAAAAAGTTAACGACAAAAAATTAAGGTTTTTGAAACAGTTATTGTAATACACCAATTACTGCATAAAATAATCAATGACAATGGAATTACTGTATTGTAAACTGTAATGAATATTACATTTTTGTACATGTAATTGCCAAATTTTCAAACTGCAAAAATATTCAGATTAAAATATGTACTGTGAATTATGTAATTTAAAGATCTCTTTTTATGTAAAATATTTTGCTCTATGCTGGTGTAACATTGTTCTATGTTTTGTAAGGTGTTGTTATAATTATATTTCTGTAAATTTATATAAAAAAAAAAAAAACTTAAACAAAACTCCGATAGTCAGATCACTCAATATCATATTTACGCACAAACGTTTGATTTGCATGTGTGCCGAATAAGAGTGTCTGAAGTGTTTACATCTGCATCATTAGAAGTTCCTTCTCAGCGTGTCAGCTGATGGCAATTACACTACCACAGAGAGGTTCTGCTGTGACGAACGTAACATCTCCTGGACATATAAAATCACCTCCCATTTCAGCCAAGCCTACCAGCTATCTCTTTCCATTGCCTCCGCTCCCACTGTTCCTTGTAATAGGCTTCTGTGAAACCGTAATGTTTCCTGTAACGGCTCAATAAGCTCAACATATGCGTTTGTTCAATGTGTGGGCAGACCTTCTAAAATCTCTTATTGAACTCCTAGAAGACTGAGGAACAGAAATAAGGTGCTCTTGAATCCTGTGTGTACCACATGAAACACCTCCCAGCTTTGAAGAGAGGAGAGAGGACACCTTTCCTTGTGCCTCAATCAAAATCAGAAGACAGGACTTTGTACAAGAAGAGAAGCAATATGCACCACCCTTTGGCCAGACAAAATGTCAGTTATCTTTTTTTTTTTTTTTAGCCCAGAGCAAACAAATTCCTTTATGATTTTACTTGAGGTCTTCTTGATGTCAGCTGTATTTGAATTTTTGTCAACTCTTTATGCACAGCATTTTGAAAAAAAGAGGAAGAAACATATCCAAGAATGGCTTCAGAAAAAATTTGAACTTGAGCCTTAAATATGACTTTTTGCCTGTGTCGTTCAAAAAGAAGCCATAGCAATCGGTAGATATGTTCATACAACTACCTAGATACTGTGCTTTAGTCTTATATACGGTTGTTTCACCTCTCTGGTTCTACTAACCCTCTGTGACCGAGACGGTCTCCAAGCAACCTTGCACAATGCTTAATGCTTTGTTGACCATATAAGGACTTCCTGTTCAAGGAAGGACGGTAAAACAGCATAGACAGGCTTTTGCCATGAATTCCCCAGTGGGCTGAAGCTTGTCAATTGGGGTTGGGACCTACCAATAAACCTACCTAAGGAGAATCAATCCACTCTGTGTGTGTTCATTTGTGTCATGCCCTGCATTATTTAATAACAACTGCACAGCATATTTGATTTACCTGATACAAGTCGCTTGCCTCTTTTGTGTAGTTAGCATGCTAACCATTGAATATCTGATACATATGAATGCTGTAATTTTAATGCATCTCATGCTGAAAACAAACTGATGAGAGGAGATGTTAGACTTGCACGCAAACCAGGTACAACCCCCGACAAGGTCAACTTAACCCTTCCCTCCCAAGACAATGTTCCAGCCAATAATAGCAGCAGGTTGACAGCACAGGCATGACCAGGTTGCATTGCACAGCCATACCAGTCTGTTGCGTATATCTTCGCACACTGGAGTGGTGTAAGTCAATGTACCATATGTTTTCCTCCTTATTTAATGTATTATACATGTGAGGAGAATTTTAAGCAAATGAACAGCAAATCCCCCGACGGCTATTCCTCCAGTAACCACAAAATCGGTTGGTCAATACCTCTTAGTTAGCACCAATAGCCAAATGGCCATTGGAGAATTTTCCGTTCATGTTAGCTTCAGTTGCTGAAAAAGGGTGGTTTTGCAATGAGAAACTGTTCAGCTTTCAATGCAAACATTACCTCTCAGTAACTTACAACGAAGTTACTCAGCTATGTTCTCATGCCAAAACTATGTGCTTCAATCTGAAAAAATACTAGCAACTCAGACAGCAGTGCAACATGTTCAACATCTAAATTCAATGTTTGGTAGAAGTTACTTAGAGGTTACCTGGACTGGAATTCGGTTTAGAGGAAGTTACTTGTGAGTATGTAGACTTGCACTGTTTTTTTGGCATCATTCCCAACACTGATAACCACTGATAGACGTTCATGTCAATGTTTTGCTAAAAACAGCTCTTCGGATGTGCTGTCCACGTTTTGAGAAAACTATTGTTACATAAACTTTAAACGACTTGTCACTGTAACTGGATGAGCCATCCAGCACCCATGTAACTAAATAATTCATAAAAGAAAAGCCATGAAATCGGTAGGCCAAAACCTCTTAGTGCACAAGTAAATTGGATGGTTTAATTACGCTGTAAAAAAAAGTGTAGTAATCAAACTTTACATAGATGCTTTGTCCGCAGATTGAGTCTAACCAATCAACCTACATTTACTCAGATTTGTTCAAATGTCGTTGCTGCTTTCATTGTTTTTGGTAGGTGGAAGAAATTTGACATTGCGAGATTTTTTTCCCCTTCTTCCTAGACGACATCTGTAAGCGGCTTATTCGCCGTTATACTGTTGACATTACAGGACATTAGACATTTTCAATTACGTTTCATTGCCCCTCCAGGCTCTGTCTCACTAGTGGCCCACTTAAAACACAGTCAGTCATCAGCCCTCGAGCCCAGCGTTTTAAATCCTCCCTGTTCTGCCTTGGTGCTCTTTTCAATATTCACGCTTCAAAAGAAGAAGAAAAAAAAACTGAAAGATGGCACCACCAGGCAGCACTGCAACAAGAAAGCGCTTGAGTGCACTCAAGCGAGTCCGAAGAGCCCACATGCCTGGGCTAAATGCTACCACATTCACTCTCATCTTACTGCATTATGCAAGCCATGTCCTTAGCATGAAGCAACAAGGGATAATTGCTGCGATCAAATTAAGGTTGTTGATTTATCATCCCGTTTTGATGATACCTCCGAGTACAACATGTCATGAAACTAATCGGATGTAACTACATGAATAAAAACACAAGCGGCTCCAGATATCAATAAAACACAAGCGGTTTCAGATAGCTAGGTCTTGTTTTTTGAGATATGCTAAACCGACTTAGACAAGTTGAAAATGTTAATAAAAGTTATCGGGGGAAATGGAGTAGAGTTGTTCTGAAAAAAGGCAAAGAAAAGAGGCACTGGTGTCACGAGGCTGATGGAAAAAGGCTCTTTAAAGTCACTTTCCAATTAAAGTTGCTATTAATATTTTAGTTAACAATACAGACTTCATAAAATCTACTGGCGTCAATAGGTCTTTATAGGAAAAAGTCTGAGCGTCAAGTGGAGACAAATGTATGTCAGTCAGTCTTGGCAAGTCCCCTTACCATTCACCTGTACCTGACATGAAATTACCAGCAAAGGCACCACAACACCTGGCCACCCTAATTTTGTTATCCCAGTTCCTGCTCATAATACTGTTTTTGGTTGCTACAGCAACAACGTTGGTCCGCAGACAAATGTTTACGATCTTCTCAGGCAACACTCATTTTACGCCGACATTTAGTCACTCAGAAAAACATACCGTTCAGAGATAATGACTTGCCAACAGCACTTTGGTACCAGCAAACATTTCTTCTTGAGAATGAATGTATTCAGCCAGTCTACTGAATTCAGTTCAATCTGCAAGCCACTTTAGTCTTTGTTCAGGGAAGGCGACTGAGATGTTTCCTTCATCCTTAAATCTCAGCTCAACTGCAAGGCGTGAATAACTGTCATTTGCCTTTTTTGGCAGTAATGCGAAAAGACATCAAAACATCATTCGATTTATTGGAAACAAAACGTTGTTTTGACCAAACATCCTTTTATTCAAAAGATTTGACTATACAGGTAGGAGGAGATTTGTCACATAGGCAATTACCGGCCATAGCAGAGGGACACCATGTTACACGCAGAGTGTTTTTGTCGTGTGGATTTTCTTGTGAAGTAAAGTGTAAAGACACCTGGCTGGATATAAACTGGATCTGATTGGATCTAGGGTATTGATGATCTTAATTTCACAGCTCCTAGTCACATTTATGTATATTATGAAAAAAAAATGTAAGAGAAGTACCACACAACTCAACCAAAAATTTGTGAACATGCTGAGCACAGTTTGACAATAAACAGTGATAAATAACTTTGTTCTGATGTAGGGAAGTCCCAATAAGTGACACATCTAAATCTCAATTAACATATTTTCAGAGTACAAATGGTTGATGTGAGGTGTGATAGTTCTCCATGTAAATTAGTTTGTATTTTATCACCCAATCCATAACAGAAAAATAGTGGAAAATTGGGCGCTTTAAAACTCTCTATTAAAACTCTCTGATGTTTTTCCTTTAAACCACAAATGTAAATATTTTTTTATTAAAATATGACTCTGCATTATACAATGAGAAATGTATTACACAGAGATGGCAGGCAGTGCTTTTGAGGAAAATGTTCAATTCAGGCTGACAGGGTTACAAACAATGGTACTGCCGGGGGTGGGGGTGGGGGGCACCCTGATACAATCGCTGGCCCCCCCACTAATTTACAACTAGCCTATATTACTACAAAAGCATAATAGAATTCCTGAACTCAGTTATGGCTTTTGGTTTTGGTGTGCTATCTCAAGAGTTCCAGTGGCCCCACCTGGCCACCCCTATGAAAAATTTCTGGGGGCGCCACTGGTTACAAATTGAGTCGCTTATTCTAAGGCCCTGTTCTAGGGGATGGGTGACCCTCAATCTGGTAGAATGCATGTTTGGCTCTTGAGTCCCCTGAGGACGGAGGGATGCTGTGTCTCATGACTCATTATTACCCCCTGCTGGTCATAACAGCACTGTCCTACACCAGCCACTAGGTGGCAGTAGGTCTAATGAGAGCTGCTTTGCTAGTTTTGGTCTGTAACATTTGTCGTTTTCCCTTCTGTGCCTATCGTCTAAACTAAAACTGCACATGAAGTTGCGTCGATTTGGGCAGGTTTGTCCTGTGACCTGTGTGAAATGTGGCTAGGCGTATTGCTGGCAGTAGCTATTTTGATTCAGAGCAAAGCTATTTAGCTAAACCCAACACAAAATCATGTCTAGGGTCACCACAGCTGTTTTATTGTTGAAGGCACTACAAAAAACATACACCTACTCAGTGTGTGCACATGGCATGCACACACTCAAAACAAGAACGTTGCCTTTTGAAACTATAGTATAGTAGGAGATAAAGAACAACATGTTATTGTCAGATGTTACAATATCAGTCAAAGTGGGATCATTCCAGTATCCTCATTTAAAATAGCCATGGGAAGATGTAAGAAGAGGTGCAGTTTAAATTACTACACTGTCAGAACCGCACTTATACAATTTTAAAAGGGGAAATGTTATATATTCTGTCTGTGATGAAACCTATGTCAAAATAAAGCAATTTAAAGAATTCAGAACATTTATTGGTTTTGTCCTCACCTCACTTTGTCCTCATATGGCATGAGTGCTGCCATATGTTAAAATTGGCCTGTCTTGTTTTATTGGTGAGATTAAAGCTGTGAAACTTTGCCTCCTTTAATTATGCTCTGCTTCTATATTGCAGATTTCTGAAGTGAAACATACAATCTGCCAAATTCCAAATGGAAGCGGATTGGGAAGGGGATGTGAGCCAAAACTCTGATCAGTTTATGAGTTTAGGAGACGCACCAATATGTAACATTTGTGCCTTAGTCGCACTTTCAACTTATCATCATGCAACTAGTAAAAATGGATGTGGACACACCCTGTATACACTTTACGGTACGTGTCACAGACTGCTAAAGGTAAACTTTACATGTTTTGGGGGAGAGCTCCTTCTTGTTTACACTCTGCCAAGCTGACAGCAGATGGTGCAAAATTGAATACAGTTTGTGTATATCTGGGCATTGAAAATAAGGAGAGAAACTAGGAAACTAAGATGAAGCTAGGGATTCAATTGTTTTGCCATTTTGCTCTCTTCCGCAAATGTGTTACTCTGTAGACAATCTGTGCTGAGTTTTATTATACATTTTCCTCAGAAGAGCTGGAGTGAAGAATAATAACCTACCAGAAGTGTCTCGATTCTTTGTGTAGGCTTTTAAAATAATTTCTTTTTATGCTCATGGCAGCGAATCCAAAATAAGATCAATATCTTTTTAAATGTCTTTCCTCTTATTTTAACCCTGAGAGATAGAAATATGGGTGAATTTACAGAACTCTGTTCAGAGAATGCAGCTGCAAAGGACCTCTGTTTCTAGTTGTGTCATTAGTTACAAATTGGAGTGTCATTGTGTACCAAATGAAAACATCTGTAAATTCATTTATAAACATAAAATCAGCCCAGATCTCTAAAAAACTTGATCTGAACTCACTTCAAAGAGAGAGAGAGACACAGCTGCAAGACTGAAGAATCATTAGCAAAGCTTTTCTTTCCCTACTTTCATCAGGCGCTCGCGGAAAGATATCCAGGGAACAATGAACCCCACTTTCATTCTGCATTCACGAGGCGCGGGACCCATCAACATCAAAACAAAAAAAGTGGCCAATTAGTACCGTGATCAGAAAGGGTGTCTGGAAGGAGATGACATGCAGGTTTAAAAACAGAAAACCTCGTTAAGAGCGAATCATTTGCATTGGCATCGGTTGGCATCTGCGGTGTGCGTGTCGGCTCTGCCGCCTTCTAGAAACGGCCTGCTGGGTTTTGTGTCTGCGTTCACCGGCACAGATGTCGCACTCATGTGGACACTGTAGAATAGTGGTGTAATGGACCGTAGCTGATCCGTGATCCATACGAATCCCCCCAACACGGTTCGGCACGCAAGCAAACCACGGATTAATCGCAAACTTTAACCGTAATAGTGTGAAACAGTTTTACTGCCACTGTTACTTTTTAAAGCAATAATTCCCTAAATCTCAATGTAGAGTGTAGTGTTATGAACACAAATAAACATCCGTCATAATTGTCGTTTAAAGAATTTGACTACCCGGATTATATGCGGGAGCATCCAACTGAAAATGGCATGTTAGTCTCATAACGCACCAGAACGAAAAAAGATCTGATCTGTGACTCAAAAACGATGACACCATCTGAACCGTGAGTTTGTAAATCTCGGAGTTTGTTGTTTGGGGAAAAAATAACACTTTTCACATATGTTACCGTTTAAACTAGCGAACTATACATATACACTTAACAGGTTCACGTGTTATCTGTCTTGTTTGTAAGCTGTGTTCACATTACTCTCATCATTCATCACTCAAACTTTCAGTAATACAGAAATCCCAGTTCCATCACTTGTGCGCCTATGTCTGTATGGCGGGGGTGTCAAATGAGCACACGGGGGAAAACGTAGTGGCTATAAGGATTGTGGGTAGCGTAGTTCATTTTTGGTTTGGAACGTAAGGGAATAGTTTCAATGGTTTGTGTAATGTTATTGTATTGGTGATAGTATGAATGTATTTGTTGAATATATTATTTGTATATTATTTTGTTGTATATATTATGTAGGTAATTGATTGGTTATTGTTTCTGTGAGAAATAATTGATTTTCTTTATGGGAGGGTATGGTCGGGAGGGGTAACTTTATTTAAGGCCCTCCTGCCCTGTCTTGTGGGTGAGGTAGGACCCCGATAGAAGAGGAGACATTTGGGGACTGATTGCCTCATATGTAATTTAGTTGTAAATATTTAGTTATTCATTATTACTTTATTTTGTTTACTGTTTTTGATTTCTCACTTAAATAAATGTATCACCATTCACCCTATTTTTCTGTGTTGGCCTCTTGTTGACTGCTCACCATCCTCACAAAGACATAATTGTACTAACACATCATATCTCTTCTGACCTTTACGAGAAACTTGTCCGGTAAGGGCTAGGCTAGCTGAAATTGTACAACTGCAGCCTGACTCCTTCCTTTACTACAACTACAGCTGAACAAACTGTTCTATCTCAATATCTTACCATTTGCAGTTTATGTATCCTCTAATTTTTTGGTGTATGCAGTTTATCCATTTTGCTTCTATTCTATTCTCTCAACTTTTTCCTCATGTACAGAAGAAAGGAGTTGTTTCAGACTGAATAAATATTTGAGTGATAGCGGTATGGTTTAAATGTGAATTAAATTATTCAAAAAAATTTCATTCATGAAAAAGCAGGGGAAGTGGTAGGTCTGGACTGTACCAATAGGACAGCCAGGCCACAACCTTCAGAGACAGTAGCGATACTGACCATCAGTGGACCCCTTCTTGTGACCTTTTCACCCTTTGTGCAGCATGGGAAACTGAAGCACCATCCAACGCAAGGACCCAATATGGCCCCAAGTCAAAATGAGCATCGGAT
Source organism: Albula glossodonta (assembly GCA_019788955.1). Classification (NCBI taxonomy): domain Eukaryota; kingdom Metazoa; phylum Chordata; class Actinopteri; order Albuliformes; family Albulidae; genus Albula; species Albula glossodonta. The sequence continues at coordinate 107,861 of JAFBMS010000102.1, read as the reverse complement.
GTTACAAAATTAGCATTTCACCCGCGGAGGGTTCAATGAGACACAGAGATGAGTCATCTACCACTAAAACCTAGAGTAATAAACACCAGCGTTGTCGGTCGTGACCTTCCAGAATATTCAAATTCCTGGCATGGTTTCCAACGGCAATGCTCAAGGGAGCAAAGCGCTAAGAAAAGGCCTCTAAGCCTTCCCTCCCAAGGACTGCATCACCCCCATTCAGGCGTAAAAATCGTACAAATGTTAAGGGTGAGCGCATGTTACATCATCGCACAAAAATCATATTCTCATACACAACAAAAGCCTGAAAAAAACCATGAAGTTATGAAAGCAAGACAATCAAAGACTAAAAAAATAATACAGTATTTAACATTTAGCCTAAATGGGGGGGGGTTAAAGTTCAGTTGACATAAAGCAATAGCAATGCACATGTTGTTAAAATCAATTTAACCTTACAATAATATTATAATAATATAATATTGACAATAATATTGTGTATAAGGACAGTTTCAAATAATCAAAGGCTAATTAAGGAAGTACCAGAATTCAGTGTTCAACATTCATCATCAATGAAAAAATATTTTGTTCACTAGTGTATCTTATCAGTCCATGGCAGGGTTCTCTGGACCCCAGGGGCCGGATTCTAAGTCTAATTAGAATTTGCTCATTTAAACAATCATGTTTAAACATGTTGTAGTCCACACAACTGACAGACTTTCAAGAGGGAAAAGGGTCACTTGAAATAGTCCGGTAGGTGGAAAGGCAATATAAGTAAAATTGTAATATGCACTTTTGTGAAGTAGCAGTAGCATGAAGGAACATGATTTATAACAAATTGCAATGCTGGCTGACAAATTTGAGCTGAACACAATCCCTGCTCATTTTTAATTTCTCAAATTTAGCAGTAGTCAGCCTCTCAGTCCTTCCAGTCAGTCTATACCAACATCCAATAAACAAACAGTTAGTCGTGCTGAAAGATTATATTCATTAATTCATTCATTTGATTCGAACCAGCGTATTGTGTATGTACTCTGTCGTGCTGAGAACACCTGGGTCATTTTCCTTGGCGAATCAGAGCATGGCAAAAGAGAACTTGGGTTAAGTAAAGAGACACGGATGGCAGCGTAACGCCCACCACATCTCCTGACAATCTTTATGATTGGTCAAGGCGGAAAGAGAATGGTTATGTTTTCACATGAAACTGTCAGTCTTGTAATTTGATAAATACACGGTAAACCATGTTTATCTTACTGAACGCCTGCTGCTGGAGATCGCAGTTTCACCAGAAGCACCTGTGTTTTAACTGAACAACTTAACCCCGTTGCCTTTCTGTTTTGTGTCACCTTCCTTGATTAAATTGAGCGTCATCTCAGCTTCTTATTTTAGGTTACCATAATGTTTCATTCGATTTAAGGTGAATGAAGTAAGTAAAACCACTGAGGTATGATAAACAATGAAGGTTTAATGAACTGACAACATTTTTACAGTGTGATTTATCATGGAATGATAAACACTGCTTGATATCATATTTTATAATGTATTGAGTATGTACTGTGAATAATAAATTTGCTCTAGAGCTAGTTTATTTGACCTGATGATTGTATCTATATGCAGACTAGGCACCCTTTGGTTCATGACAATTTGAAAATAAATTAATACTACAACTACTACTACTACAGTATTGGCATATAGTAAGTCTTGAGGTCTGTGAGTTATTGTCCGTGGGTTCATAGAGATAAAAAAAAAAGCACAGCACTCCAAAAGCATAGAGTCTGTATTTATTTAAGACTGAGGAAATCAGAACGAAGCACAGCCCTGCATTCCGAATTCAACAGCTCAATTGTTGGTGATGGTATGGCAAAACTTTTACATGCACCTGTTATCCAGAAATAATTTAAACGATTTCAAGAGTTATGCTACTTCACGCGATACAGTAACACTGAAAAAATTCTGATCGATAGGAGTTCATGACCTAACACTCGGTTGCCGTGCGCGTAGGATACGCACCCCAAGTAAAGGTCAAAGCACAATCTATCTTCAGAAGTAATCAGCGCTTTGTGGGAACTTTTTGTTAATCACAGCTTGTCATACATTACGGCCCAGCTACATCTTTACCAAACGTTTACTGCCATGACAGTATGAGCGATTGGGGGTTATTCCAGGGAGAGAGTTCTTTTTTTCGTTTTAATTTTTAAATATATCAAAACATTGCATTATTTTGTACACATTGTGCGGTCTGACCATAAGCATGTGGTAGCGATGGAATATCGTTTAGCCACAACACAACTGGGAGGAGCTTATTGACTGATAGGTCAATGCAACTCCACCTATTAAAAGGGTTCATGTATTGTCATTCTAACATCAACAGTTAGCATTGCAGCTATGCCTATTCTTCATCTGATATCATTTCTGAATTTTACGACTGATTGAGCATCTTGGTATCTTTTGGCTATTTGTCTTTTGTACTGCCGCTTATTTTTTATGAGAAACGTTTATTACTAACATCACATTTTGTATCAATACAATACAGCAGGATTCCAAATCAGCGTGCTTTATGAGGTGGACGGTAATGATATAAAGAAAAAGACCACAATTCCTTGTCTAACCTTGTCATCGGCCTCCCCGGAGCTAAAACATTCATAACGTAATAAAATGGATTTCCGATTTATGGCGGGCTTCACTCGGCTAGTTCAGGATTAATTCCGCAGAGGTCAATAATTCCTCAGACATTTCATGTATGGAAAAAGTAACTGCTAAAATCAAGCACAGGCAAGCAAGATAATCTCCACAACGAACGGACTGCTTTTCAAACAGGCACAGACTGGTTCCAAATCCCATCTTTAAGAATTGGAGAGCCTCCGATTCCATTTGGCATGAATACATGTATGCATCGTAAGTGCCTATTTTAATAACCCTGCACAGGATTCCAGACACTAAAAGACTTAAATGAGCATGTCTTCAATAAATCTGAGCAGACTGTAGTCTAGTGGCTAAGGTACATGACTGGAACCCCTTAGGTTGTTGGTTCAAGCCCCAGTCACACATTGCTGCTGGGCCCTTGAGCCCACATTACTCACAGGAGGGACTGGCCCTTGGTTAGCCTAATAAACTGCAAGTCACTTTGGATAAAAGCATCAGCTAAATGACTGTAATGTAAATTCTGGCACTTGTGGAGGGGTCCCTCTGTAACTTCTAGAATCACTGTAGTGGTTACAAACACAATATAGCCTGGCAATAATTTAAAATGTTACCTCTGAGCATATGGAAATGAACGGACCAGATCAGTTTCTCTTTGTTTATGTCTCATTTTGTGGTATTTGCAACATTTGTTTACATTAACACACTGTCACATTTTCTGCTGAGAGACCTACTGTCTACCTTGGGCTCAAGAGTTCAAGGGAGGCCAAGAGTGGGTCTTAGCTTGCCTGTGAAGTGCAACAAACAAGTAGGTGAACCATTACCTCTAGTTCCTCTGGATTTGTGTTATGGCCATGGGCTGCACTGCATTAAGGTCTGTGCAAGGCCAGGAGTGGGTCGAAAAGGCAGAGATGGAGGAAAAGAAAAGCTTTCGTCTAACTTAATCGACAGCCAAATCAAAGCAGGGTAGAGACGTGGCTGGGGTATGGTCCCACCCATTTTGCGTATGGCTTGGATATAGCCAGCAAATTTAGTTCAAACTGAATCTCTTATTTCACTCAAGGTTTACCTGAAACTGATTTCAAAGTCTGCATGACATTACACAAATCAAACAAAAAGTAAATACACCTAACCAGAAATTACATAAACAAAGCAGCACAGGATGGCTTTTTTATCCTCAAACAAGTCACTGTGGGAACAGAAAATGTGATCATTTCTTCAGAGGAACAACTAATCTAAGATGATAAAAGGAAAAAAGCCAAAATGCAACAGTCTTTAGGCTGTACAGTCTTTACTCCATATGTCAGTGTGTGAAATCAGAGACTTTTCACATTAAGTGGAAAAAAACAAAGCTGGCAGCTCTATTTCACACTACTATACCCAGGACTGATCAAGTGTGGAGGTATAAGTACCCAGTGTTCATTTATGTATTGCCACTTTATCCTACGGAAACAACTAGTCAACATATTGCAATCACATAAATAAATAGCCTTGGAAAACGTCAGAGCCAAATATGAATTATAAATGAATGAGTGAATAAATTAAATTTACCCAAGGAAAATGAGTGCTGTCTTTTGCATCATTTTAAGTGTTTCAGGAAAGGGTTAGTTAGTTGATTATAGTTATTTAGCTGACACTCCAAAGTGACTTACGGTTGATTAGGCTAGCCAAGAGCCAATCCCCCCTGGGAGCAATGTGGGGTTAAGTGCCTTGCTCAAGGGCCCAACAGCAATGGTGTTCTTGCTGTGGCTGGACTGGGGCTTGAGCCACCAACCTCAAGGGTCCCAGTCATGTACCTTAGCCACCATACTACAGGCTGCCCCTGAAGGGTGCATCCAACATCAGAAACATGAGGTTGAATGCTGTGTCCATCATCAAAGCCCAGAAGTGAAATACGCTAAGGAAGGGCATCATCCAAATGAACAACACCACTCACGCGATCATCATAAATCAGTGACCCCGCCCATGTACCACTCAACAATCAATGTCCCCGCCCATGCGCCCCCTCACAAATCAATGACCGCACCCATCCATCCCTCACAAATCAATAACCCTCCCACAAACTCCTCACAAATCAGTGACCCCGCCCACACACCCCTCACAAATCAATGACCGCACCCATGCACCCCTCACAAATCAATGACCGCACCCATACACCATTCACAAATCAGTGAACCCACCCACATGACCCTCACAGATAATTTGGGGAGTGGCTTCCCCTCATTCTGGCATATCTAACAGAATCAGTGAGCGGACTCGATAGTGGCGCACAGTGGAGTATGACTGGGGCATCATGTTTATTCGCCATATATAGACTGTCATCTGGTTTGAGGGGCGTACCTCTATATGGCGCTCATTACCACGTCTGTACCTCTTCCAGGTTCCTTCATTATTTATAGCAAATTCACACAAGAGAGGGCCGCTCATGCCTAAAATTCTTTTCAAGTTTCCCCCATTTCTTTAGCTGACCTGATTTCATCTGCCAAAACGCAGCATGACGAATCCTCTCGCTCCTCTATGAAGGGTGAAAGAATAGCATGTGAGACAGTGAGAGAGAGAGAGAGAGGGGGAAAGACAGAGAGAGAGGGAGAGAGACGGAGAGAGAGAGGGAGAGAGAGGGACAGAGAGGGAGAGAGAGAGGGAGAGGGAAAGACTGAGAGAGAGGGAGAGAGACGGAGAGAGAGAGGGAGAGACGGAAAGCGGGGGGGGGGGGGGGCTTTAAAGTCTCAAATGTCTCGCCTGATTTCCATTTCTCACTTCATTTGCATGCCTCTGATATGGGCATACCTTCAGAACCAGGATGGTGGTGCTCCCGTTGAATTGGGAACATCAGGGGGGATTTAACATCTATTTGGGATCTGGAGGCAACTACATAATTCCTGGCAAACACCCTCCACATGTAAAACTTCTCTGGAAATAAAAGTTAATCACTTTATTAAAAAAAAAAATTCTGTTGAAGTCTTTTATACTTTAAATGCTTTAAACTTTAGCATTATGTAATTGTACAGGGAGCTTGTTTAGTCTTGACTCATTCTGTTGAGCCATTCTGTTTTCTGTCTTTTTATATGTTTATTTACATCTTTAGTTTGTGGAGTTGCAGAAAAATACTGGAGCTCAACCCACAAACTTATGAATAATTTATCATTTTGATGAGCAGATTGCTGTGGAATTATTTGGGAAAAGCTTCTCTGATGTTATATTTTGCAGTTAATGGCACTAAAACTATTTTAAAATAAAACATTTGAAAATATCTTCAAATAGGCCACTTTAGTCATAGCATCCAATACAGCAGCTAGATGGCGATTCCATTATATCTTGCCTCTCATTTACGATTGTAGGATTGTAGGATAGTAGGATAGTATCATTGCAGGATGACCAGGTGAGTACCAAAGAGTTCTGGTTTCCCTTTTTGGAATTGTCAGCTATCATTGTCATCTCTTAAAGCTAAGAAGCCCTTCAGAACCATGGACAGCAGTAGAGCATAACCTACATGCATACACAATTAAGGCTGACAGCGAGCCTACGGCCCACAAAACATCTCCGGACTCAAAGTATAAGCGCTGATCTGGAGTCAGTTTTTGCCTTTCCACTTATAATGGGGCAACATTAGGACATAGATGGGGAAAACTTTAGGCCCATCATTATATTACATCATCATTATGGCACATTGTTAACTTTTTCTTGGTGCCCAGCTCAGAGAGGCAGTTCTGATCTAGGATCAGATCCTCACTGTGAAACGCTTTATGGATATGGGCAATGGTCTCCTGCAGAGTGCCATTATGTGCGCGGCTAGACCGTTTAGAGCCAGCAGTGGCATACAGAAAATAATGGCATATAGACACACAGTGCCATTACAAAGCATTCACTGTCTGGTTGTCCCCACTTTGCATATTTCGACATTGAATGTTTCAGATATGAAGCCAAAACTTATTAGATAAAAGGACCACTGCATGGAAAAAAACTGATTAGTACTTTATCAAAGGAAGTTAAGTAACACCCAATGCCTCCTTATGAAAGAGCAATTTCCCCCTCAGACTCGATAATTGGTTGCACCACCTTCAGCATTATTGACTGCCACCAAACCCTTTCTGTGGTTATTGATTACGCTCAGTCTGTCAGCACTGTGGTAGAATTGTGTCCCACTCCTCTATAAAGAACTGCTTCAAGTGGGTTTTCAGATATCAACAGTTTATTTCATGTCCTGCCACAAGATCCCAACCGGTTTTGTATCTGGACATTAACTTGGTCATTCAATGACTTACTAAAACATTCATTTTTGTTTAACAATTATGTGTTGGACTGTGTTTTTGGATAATTTCCTTGGTACATGAGCCAGCTATGCAGCAGCCGTCTGGATAGCCTGGCATTATCTTGTAGAATTCTGATTCAGATCAGAAATTCATGGTTCCTTTATGGATGGCTATTTGTCCAGCCTCTGATGCAGCACTTGATTTTTGCCAGAGACAACAGGGTCTATGTCACCGAAAAAGTTCCCCTTTTGACTCATCTATCCATAGAACAATGTTCCATAGCTGTTGAGGACCATCGAGGTGCTTTTTGGCAAACTTGAGATGAGCATTCATATTCTGGTTTTAGCCTTGCTAAAATGCTATGAATCACATTTTTCATAGTGGACTCAATCATTGGACCTTTGATAAAGGTAATAGAGGCCTACAGACCTGGGGAGGTTGTGAGATGACTTCATGGATGAATTTTGTCTCGCTCTTGTAGAGTTTTTTGCAGGTCAGTCACTCCTGGGAACATGCTGTGTGAGTCTAGATCTTTCTCCATTTGGATAATGTGGCTCTAACTGTAGTTCAGTATACCTTTAGATATTGCTTGGTAACCTCTTTCAGACAACACCTATTTTTCCCAGAGGTATTCTTGAATTTCATTTGATGACAGCATGATGTGTCTCCAGAACCTGTATGCTGACAACTAAGCTTCTAATGGCAAGGGCTAGGGTAAGTCAGATTTTCACTCCGCATGGCTGGTCTAAATCGGGCCTGATTGTTTATAGTGATCAAAGAGCTGACAAATTATCCCTTATTTTACTTGAGTTAACCGAGGGGGTAATAACTTTTTCACACCTTAAGACTGCTTGTTTGATCACCTTGGATATCAAACAAATGAAAGAGTTACCAAACTTTGGTATGTATATATATTTGTAATGTAGACTCCAATGTAGCACAACGACCCACCAAAAATCTGACTGTGAAGTGAAAATTTGCAGAAATTCAGAAGAATAAGACAAGGGGCACACACAAGCATGGTCTCCACAGCACTGTATATTGTGCGGATATAGAAAACAAAGAATTTAATAGAGAATAAATAAAGGATCTGACTGAAATATTTTCAAACAAATTTAGCCCTTTTATTGCTATTCACAATTAACCTTTGCTTAGTGTGTTTTTACCGGATAGGGCTGCAGGTGTAAGTACAAACAAAGATTATCCTATCACAGAAATAACATAAAACTGCATAGCGTTTCATCACTTTTATTTTTACTTACATCTTACTGAACTGCCATCATTGAATCATATTCTAGCAAACTGCATCAGCTACCATGGTACCTTGCTACATGAATAGATACAATGTATTATGAAATACTACATACTACATTATGGATAAGAGCATTGGAAAAGTAAATGTAATTATTGCTACATGATAGCACTCCAAGTACAAAAAGAACTGTCACTCTCATCTGTCAATGTCAGGTGCCTTTTGCATGTGAACAGTCGCACTGCCAATCACTGTCTCAGACCCTTACATATTTCCCATCATGCCTTGTTGCATAACTGAGAATCACATTCAAGTCCTTACTGTCTGTTAGGCTCAAGCCAGAAATGACACCTAACCTGCAGAGTCAGTCATTTTCAAAAACAACATCAATTTTCCAGCTCTCCATCAGAGAGGGATAAATCACAAAAACACCTGGAGCAAACAAGAACCCCCAGCTAGGTCAAACGAGTCTTTCGACAACATGAAGACAGCAAATTTGTTTGCACTCCGTTTCAGTCCACAGAAGATCAAAATTAATCCAAGAAGCATACATTATCATACACTGTTCCCCCCGTCATCTATTTGAATAAGATTAACTCAATTTCTACTAATTTTGGCAAGATTTTTTCTAGACGTGAATCCAAAGCAAACACAATTAATGTCAATCAATTTGATGAAGGATGAGAATAGATAATTGGGGAACAAGAATAATTTATGTATGCGTATTAATGAAGGCGATGGCTGCTTTTTAGAGTTGATTCAGGCGTTAGGAAGAACCGCTTCAAGTGAAGTGTTACATTTTGATTTAATGACTGACATGTCTCATAGAAACAAATATATGTGTAAACCATGTGTAAACAACACCAAATTCAAATCAAACCTTCACCCACATTTTTACTATATAAAAGTCTATGGAAATTACATACCAATGTTTCAAATTCAGATATCACCGCAACCTGAATTCGCTTTTGTAGAATTGTGGTAAACTGTGTCATCGGTCATGTTCCCAGGTTTTCCCTCCAACATCTTCATTGATGTCCACTGCACTAACTCCATTAGAAACTGACCACTGTTTGGCAAATTAACGCCAACTCCATCAGGTTTTAAAAATACCACAATAGACAAGATATGCACAACCAGGCCATAATCCTAAACAAAGGCCATCTCCCATAATTCCTCCCACCCAGGACAACGCATCAGTTTGACAGGAAATGAACAGTTGGTGCCCTGAACATTCTGTGCTTAATATTTTGAACATAACTAGGCAACTATACCGCCATGAAACGGTTCTAATGTTTGATCCGGGTAACATCTCACTGTATACGTTCCAAATGGCTAAACGCTAGTGCTTCACGAGACAAAATGGCTGGGGCTATCAGTACCAATTCATTTGAACCAATGCTTGTGTTTCGTTTGGAGGGTTACATCTTTTGATTTGTTCAGAAATGGGCAGGTCATTTTAGTTCGACTCATTATGGAGGTCATGAAACCTTAGACGTGCAAACACACTCAGACGCACTAACTCAATCCCAAACGCCAAATTAGTGGATTTAGTACCTCTTACTGTCTGCATAGGCTTACTATTACAAAGTCCTTTCAGATTAGTTAGACATAATGGATGTTTTTCTTCAGGGCTGGAGAGGAGGACCTGGTTGAATTGTATCAGCAGCGGAAAGGGAAGTGGAAACAGCAGCCACTTCACCCCTCTTCAGTGATTTTTATTATCCTCTTTGAGGAAAATGGTTTCTACTGAAGGAAATAACCTCTTTTCACAAGACAATTTCATCTCCGCCTCGAAGGTCCCATTCGCATGTCGTTTCACGACATGCAATACGCACATCTGAAAGACAGCTCTTCTGCTTGGCGAGAGAGGAGAGCATAAATGTAAAAAATATCCCACACAAAGTAGAGGGACAATATTAAATAAACCTGTGTACTTAACGGTGACTCACAAACAAACAACTTTGTTCAATTCCTCTTCATAAAAACAGTTCAGTTAGTTGAACAATACAATTACCTTACCAAAGACATTGTAAATGGAAAAAAGCACTTTACCTTAAGCAAAAAAATTAAGGATTAATGCTACATTTATAGCGCAGCTTGGCTAGCCACATAGGTCTTTGTCGGGTATGATTCACTCATTCATGCACTTACACATTCATGCACTGAGCAAATGGGCGATGAGCCCATGTTTCGAGTTCTGCGTTCCAGGCTAGAATTACACAGGGCATCAAGCAGGAAAGACACTCAACATAAACCCAGCGAGATACCCAGCTCTCATCTCAAAGGGCGTAAGCCGCTCCGTGAGAAAACAGGGCCATAATCCACCAGTTAGAGTAGCTTTAGGAATCCCCATTAATAGTCCCGTGTTCTATTTAAAGAGCTGACCGTCTTCTAATACCTGTGCCTGGAGGTATGCGAGAAAAACCTTATTAAACATTGAGGCGTCCTCAGTACAACAAGCTTCCTGCTATATTCACACGGGTCATCGCTGCCGCTCTCCTCTAATAAAGAGCATCCTTACAGTGATTAATTGCTGTAATCTGAGTGCATCGGGGGTAGCGAAATCAAAGATGCACGGCGTACAGCATCTGCATAAATAGATGACTTATGAAAGAAAGAGGCCCCGTTTAATATGATAAGCTTTTACTGAGAAAGTGCTTAATAATTATCAGTTACCCTTCCTCATAACATTATAAAGGACGAATAAAACATTGCAATTAACAGGGTTAGTTTTACTACAAAAATGATTACTCCCCGTCCAAATGTGACCTCCCAAATACACATTTTATTTCTAATTTTAGAATGTAGATGAATTAAAAAGAACCAACAAACACAATATTTCTGAAATGACTATACAGTGAAAGGTGGGGGCATGGAGGTTGTAGGTGTATTGTAGGGGCTTGACTGATCAGGAGTTGTTTGCTGATTCATAATGAGATGCAAGAAATTCAGCCAATGAGGCCCTTCTGCCCCCTGGCTGGTGTTACTACAGCCAATTATGTTCTTCCCAGCAGGGGTGCTGGCCACAGTCTGCTCTGGACTCAATACCAGACTGTAGGGAACACTGACACACTCAAACAATGTCTTACGTACTAATCCCTTAATTAATTAATCCACTATTCATGCACAAAATGTGAGAGAAATGAAAGACTAATGTCATAGCGGCTGACAGGGGAAATACATACGATGGCTATATTTAGATGGTACTCATCATCTACATTCTACGAGGGAAAAAAAAAAAAAAAAAAAAAAGTGCTTCATGGATTTTCTTTGGGCAGGCTCTGAGGGTCCCGTGTGGGACCCTTTTGTGGTTGAAGAAACTGTGATTGAAGTCAAGGGGTCTTAAAGTGACAAAAAGCCTCTTTGGTCATTAAAGCACTCGGAGAGGTACTGATGTGTGAACTAGCGGCCAACCCCATATGTAAGCTGGTCACCTAGAATTCTGGTTAGTATGAATGTTTCTCATACAGATGGCCTGGGTTTTATTCTGGACTCTTGCTTGTGGTTTTATGTTTGTGCAGGTATAATATACAGGGGGTCCTCGACTTACGAATGAGTTCCGTTCCTACGACTTGTCGTAAGTCGATTTTCGACGTAAGTCGGAATTTATACCTAAATTAACACCTTAAGTCACTCACACTGTACACACAACACATAAAGGACATATTAAATACAGTAATTAAATGAAACAGTAATTTAAAAAAAAAGAGAGAACAATTTCTTATCTTTATTTCTGTGGTCGTATTTACGAACCAAACCACTTAGGTCAAAACTAAGTTTTTTAAACAATTTATGGGAGTGCGTCGTAACCACGAAATGACGTAACTCGAGACTGTCATAGCCCGAGGACCCCGTGTATATATATCCATCACACTAACTAAGTATTTAACTTATAGGTAAATAATAGACTACGTATACAAAATAAATGATAGCAGAATGAAAAAGAAATGTACAACGAAAGCAATGCAATCAGGACATTGAAGCACATATGGTTTAATAGGGAGTATATGCACTTTTGATGGGCTAGTAGTAAATTAAATTTACCTTTCCACTCACTAGCCTGGGTGCAATGCTTGCTACCACCATTAGAATATTTTTCCAGATAAGGGACAAATTGGCAGACAAAGGGGTTTTTACATGACTTAGTTACATTCTAGTGAAGTAATCACAGAATCTAAGTCATTATGCCTACAGCCACACAGCAGTCTGATAAGCTTGCTTGTAAGTCATTTCACTTGTTTTCTGGTTGGACCTCTACAGTCTAAAGAAAGACCGTTGTCAAAGGCTCCTGTTTTGGCTCTGTAGTTCCAGGTGTAACGTTTTCCAAACCAAAGATATTTAAAACCCCCAGACAGAGCGTTACGTAGATTTGGTGAGACCAACTGAACAGTGCCATGTTCAGCAGTCACGTAGGTGTCCTCATACGACATGCAGATAGACTGGCCTTAGGCACAGACCTGTTTTGTTCTTCATAATCCAGGCTGGGGACCGAATGTGATTAAACTGAAGGTAGGATGTTGCTCTCTGTGCATATACTCTGAAAAATACCTCAGGGAAATACATTTTCACAACAGGTGGTGGTAATTGACTAATAGAAGCTTGACACGGGTTTATTACATCAAAGAGGATGAAGCCTGAGTGAGTCGGACCAGGTAGGAAGCTGGTCATGACAGCCGGTTGAGTTGTGTGGAGGATCACTGGTCTTCTCCCCTGCCTATTATGTACCATGTACACTTATTGGCTTTGAGGGAATCCAGTCTGGACTTTCTTTCCTCTGTCTTGACTTAAAACCTGGTTTGCCTACCGCATCACTCCAAAAATGACTGCTGGTGCCAAGTTGTACTTTTTTTTTAAGGGTGTAAGAGAAATGATTAGCATTTAATGCTACAAATAACAAATGCACCAAATTAGGTCAGATCGTGCTGCGGAAACTCACAAGAACAGAGCGAGTAGTGCTATATTCCCACGAGCCAGAGCCATTGACAGACAGTTTGCAAACATACAAAATTTAGCCTGACATGAATCCGCTATGACTTAGATGTATAAGCTTTTATGCAGTGCTATCAACTGTGATTAATGCATGTGCTAAATTCGTACATAGTGGTTTACATAAGGAACATAAACAAGACATAAAAAAAAGGAATAAGAAAAGTGAACAGGAGAGCAACAATACGAGTTAAGCTGCTCTGTACTGATTACCTATGAGGGCTTGAAGAATAAAACGAAACCCGTTGTGAACGGGCCTGTCTCGATGATGTAGAATCACTGTTATGCGTCAATATAGCGATGGTGGTTGCAATGTCAGACTCCGTTCCCGGGGTGACCTTCAGGTTTCCCGGTAAGTGGTCTGGCTTGCGCTGGGCAGCCGTCCTTAATTTGAGGCCGCAGTCTGGGATGGGGCAGCGCGGGCCGCTTGCCGCTCCGATCGGGCGGGCTGACGGAGTGCTTTATGGCTTCTGAGGCAGGACTTTTCATTCGCTTTGAGATCTAATATATCGGTAACTGCTGTAAATCTAAACACCGGCCCCCCGTTCCTTAGAGTGAGATTCCCGCTGTGTCAGCAGATCTCTGACAAAGAAGAAAGACCAGGGGCTGAATACATAATGAGGCCCATTTATAACATTAAAGCAACCCCCCCCCCCCCCCCCAACAAACACACACATACACACACACACACACACACGGGGGTATAATCCCGATCCGACTGGTGCAATAACAATCTGCCATGACAACAACATTCTGTTTGAACAATGCCATACTACATTTCAATATGTTTAACAGCGTAAAACTGCCTGCATGAACAACTGAATGAAACCCATTCACAGACTGATGTATTGTAAAATTATGTACAGAACTGTCAACTTAAATGTTCAGTATTTACATATATATTTATAGTACATCCAAAAAAATGAAAACGATTTTCATTTTAAGAATATTTTGTTTGTACTTTCATATTCCATAAACATTATGGACTACTTTAGAATAAAAGGAACCTGTTGAATTTTTTACAAATACGTGCTGAAATAAATGAATGTTTTATGTTTATACTGAATGAAGTACAATTTACAGCCTGCCTCAATATCCTACATTGTTATTGCAAGACCCTGTTTTGGTAGTTCAACCACAGGTTAGTCATTTTAGGGAGTCATGAGAAGAAAATATTTCAAAACATCCGATATAAGCCAACCTCACACGACACATTCTTATTCCAATCACTGGCAAATTCTCAACCATCATTGGCTTTCAGATGTTTTAAATTTACCCCTTTCATGTTTACATTTACATTGCTTATGGAAACGGAAACATGCTTGCCTTTTTGCATGCTCCATGGAAAAAGCTTGCAAACTGGTTGCAAAAAGCTACACAGGTTGCGACACTGAGTATGAAGTTTCTTACTGGGCATACAGCGCCATCTTATGGTGCGATATGGAAATTCAAGTGTTGATTAAGCCTTTCAGACGAACACAATCCAAAGAGGAAGTGAATGGGTTGAGGGAGGCTCATTTTTAACATTTTTAACGGTTCTGTACAGTATGAAATATTTTCTGGTTACAAAACGTATAGAGCACAGTATTTATGTTAAAAAAGAAATTCAATTATGAATTGATCTGTTTTTGATTTTCTTCAAAGAGACGTACAAGGCCATTGTGGAGAAAACTAAGTGCAAATAACAAACGTAACCTCAAACACTTGAACATGACAGGTTATAAAACAAAAATACTTTTATACTGATGTAATGTCTTACGTCAAAACATTACTTAAGGACACCGCACAGATAAGGATCAAGAAGATTGTACCCAATGACTAAAACCCATAACAATAATATAAACATCATAAATATCAAAGCACACATAGCCGGCAAAACATTACAATAAATAAATGAAGCACTTTGAGCTGAAAGTCACTCTGGATAAGAGTGTCTGCAAAATGCCTTTAATGTAATGTAATAGGTAATTGAATAATCTCCTGGTAACCCACTCTCTGTTACTTAACTTGGAATGCCCAGTCATGTCATAGCCTTGTTCCTCTGCTATAATGAGTGTGACTCACGTTCAAAAATTAAATCTTAATCATTCCAGCCCTGGGAAGTATACAATAATCGACCACAAATAGGCCTATATTATGCTTATTACGCCTTATTGATTCCAAGCACAAAGCAACAGAGAAGAGCATTAAACCAAAACGATTGTCAAAGTTGGCATGGTTAAAAAACATGAAATACATTCATAATTAGGCTGTATTTCTATAGAATTAAAGTCACATGCTGAGACGCTCCTGCTGGAAAATATTATGGGGAATTAACAAGCTGGCTAGCGGGAGCTGATTTACCAAGTGGTTACACAAATATGTTTTATGAGGCAAATGGTTGGCTAGCCAACCAAGGTGCAAAGCTGCAAGGTGCAAAATTGCTTGATGCAATTAAAAATAATAGCACATGAATCTAAATGACTTGAGGTTCATGCAAGAATGAGCCACAATTACTAGCTTCTTGTCTTTCTACAATCAATACAAAAGGGTGAAAATTAAACTGAGGTTAATCATACTTTCTATTGATAGTAAAAGAAAGAAATTGACCTCTTTTGCTTTACTTTGCATAAACCAATGTTTATATAATGACCCAGGCAGAATTTGCATAGCATGATCATGTATATATATTGATATAAAATAATGAAATGTATTTAATACTGAGTACCTGAAGTAAACATATCAGGCATGTATTTGTGTTATGGAGAGGAAAACTGGATAGAACTGCAGGCCTAATGATTTAGGATAAATGCATGTTTGGCTAGCTGCCATTCTTTGTGAAGGCTATAAGACATTTTGCCTTTCCCTTGACTTCACACTCTGGTCTTGCAACTATTACATTAGCTAAGAAATATTAACATTATGTGGTGTTTTACAGAAATATATCAATTGCCTTGCATTTTTAGTGTCCTTCATGAATATCATCCAAAACTGCCAGGTCACTTGTAGTTCAATGGTTGCCTGATGTTAACTAGAAAAAAAGCCATACAACCATAAAAATGCAAGCATAAGAGCATTTTATTTTCATTTGTTTCTCGGTTTTGTCAATTAACCAAGTTAACCTGTTATTGATCATCTAACACTGTGCAGTACACTAACTGTCTCAAACTGTTTGGATAGATAATTACTAGTGAATAAACAGCTTTATAAACTCAATAGTGAATAAAGCTTAATCAGAATTCTGCCTCTGGATCTTTTTGTTGGTTGTCTCTGATCAGCGTCAGAAAATTCAAGCTAGCTTTTGAGGTTCAGGGCTCCATAAGCTATGCAAGGGATGGCTAGAGGCCCTCATATCAATGTTTCAGAGTATTTACAGTATCATACGATGTGGCAGTACGGATTCCTGAAGCTTCAACTGATCAGGAAGAAGTTTGAGAACCAGTTCCCAACCACAAAAAATAAAAAAAAATAAAAATAATTTATAAGGGAGATAAAGTTGACTTTGATTGTCAGATAAGTTCCCAATAATAATGGAAAAATGCCTCTTCAATACATAACAAATTCATCTTTGATGTAAGGAAACAGAATTAGGAATATGTGAAAATAAAACAAACAATAGCAAATAAAGTATGCAGGCGTAAGCCAAGGTAAGGCAAACCGAGAGCTCTTGAACGAGTGGCTCTAAGTGCCCTAGTGCAGGTGAGCAAAACAAAATGAAATTCCCTCACAAAACAAGGTTTTGAGATTCTTCAAAAATAAGCCTAAATCAGCCAAACAAATGACAGCAAAGAATACTCAGTATGAGCCCTAAGGCTAGAGTTTCATGCTGAAGAGATTTGCTACAAGGCAGACTGCTGTGAGCAGAAGTAAGATCAGAATGACCTGGGCGTGTGATTTCCTACCTCTTTAAAGCCCAAAAGAAAGGGCATCGTCACACCCTGATTGGTCAAGAGGGGAAATGCACTAAGCTGGTCCTAATTATCAATTAGGAGCCAGTCTCCCCACCCTGAGCAACAGGTGCTCCGAATAACCCTCCAATCAACTGAGGGAAAGTAATTTCGACATGCTGCACAATGAAATCAAGGAAAAACCCCAAACCAAGCATATATAAAAATAACACTAAAGAGAATTGCCAGCAAACACCAGAGAATAGGTGACTGCTACAACAGTATATTTGTAGATATCAGCTACAGATAAGTATTACTTGTTGTGCCTATTTTAGCTGTTTGCTTATTAAATAAAGATACATACCTACAAAGCAGAAGTTTATTAAGGCATTAATTTAATGAGTAAATCACAATGGAACTCTTTAAACTGGTGTATTTTGACAACAAAATCAAAATGTTCCATATAAGTTGACGCTTCCATTCACAGTTCATGCATGCCGCTGAAATTATTCTACAATAAAACAAGTTGTTCATTGATTTTCTCATCTCTTCTTTCTGTTACGTTGGTTCATGGTGTGAACCTGCTTTTTAAATATTTTATAATTCTGACAAGTTGGTTTTGGCCTGAATAGCCTAAGAAACAAGCTCCACACAATACAATGAACTGAATTCCTCATTATCCATGTTCAGGGCCACATTGGTCCTTCTCAGGAAATGAACCTCATATATTTTCGTGGCTGTCTTTTTTATTGTCTTAGGACAGCCCAGGTCAATAGCCCTCTTCATGAAAAAGGCAGCACACTCCGTTTTCAGCGCCAGCGTGGGTTGGAGCAGAGTGGCGTAACTTGGCTGGCCCGGACAGGTAAAATTCTTTGTGTCAGCCAACAATGGCTTTTATAATTGAATTTTGTTAAAGATAAGTGTAACCGTGCGAACAACTTGCAGGCTGCCAGCTCACAGCAACCAGTTTCGCTGTGGACACCAGAAAACTGATAAGCCCGCAATTAGACTGTGACGACAGTAGTCCTGCCATGGGGGTTTTGAACCACACTGGATCCAATCTGTCTGTATGGCAAAAGACTCGGGAATGATTTGTCGAGCTGAAGGTCCTAGGTCCCCAATTAATTACGTTCCCATCTAGGTTCTAAGACGTGATTCCGGCTTACACAGAATGTTTCAGGAACGTTGAAGAATGTTCCGGTGTGATTCACATTCAGTTTTTTAGAATGAAACGGTTCTCCCAAATAGGCACCAAACCTATTGATATACACAAAATATGTAAAACAATTACCAGTGACCCTCCCACATCGCGGCTTTGAGTTTTCACAGGTCAGCAACAAACAATTAAGTTATGGGATAACTCCCTTTTAAAATGTAATTGTCCCTTGAAACTGACTAACCATTTGAGCACTAGACAGCGCAGAACTCCAGTCTGGTTTAAAATGCTCACAGCGCCCCCGCAAACCCCTCCAGCAGCTACAGCACTGCTAAATTTCAATGCCAAATTGCGATTCCAATAAAAAAGGTTGGGGGGGCTTCTTTATCACTATAATATTTGAATGGCTTGCTTCATCAATAATTATGTCAAATTTGACAATGGAGAAGCAGAAACTACTGGCTGCCCAAATTCTCTTCACTTATTGTTTCCTGCTCTCCTTCACACATCTCCATCCTTTGCTTCCCTTTTTCTGGGTTGTATATGAGAAGTGAAAAGGGCTAGAATACACTCCAGATTCAGACCTGAGTGATTTTACAACTTTTTACCCGTGGGGTACATAAATCTCCACAACTATGCTCTGTTGAGTTCCTCAAAGGGTACTTAAATGTTACGAAAATAATGTTCAGGGCACATCCATGATTTCGGCAAATTTAATGAACTGGGAAAGTAACCAAAAGTTGTTAGCTAGGATGTCACTTTCCTTAGCTCTGTAATGTATTCAACCGCTCCTCTGAACTCTATTTAATCAACCCTCCTCCCCTCATCTCTCTACTGTAGTTATCTCATTTCAAACTGGATTTTTTTTGGCTGGCTCTCCAAATAAAAGAGCATTGCATTTAATCGATTCCAAAAAATCAATATAATTTGAAAAATCCTGCCAGTATGACAGTAGACAGCCACCAACCAGCACAGCCAAAAGTGTCCTCAGTCAAGCATGTCGTCATTCAGGAAATGTGAAAACAGTTAAAACATTAAAATGTTGTTAGCCCTAAAAAATACATGTTTAACACTCCATGGTTGTGACACCATTTTTTATCATCTCTAACAAACAGTCAATTTATGTGTCTGCCTAATGGCGTGTATGACTGTTGGGTGAATGAGGTACTGTATCAAAGCACAGAAAAATGGGTGGAGCTACAATTAGCTGTCATGACTTGTTTCAATCACTCAACAGGTTCTTCTCTTTACGGAGGGGTGTCTGTACTAAGCAAGCAGCAACAGTTGTAGTAGTGACAAGCAGTGCTCTCAACATGGTGTCTTCCATTTTGTTCTTATGTCTGTTTTGGTGGGTAACAACATTTCAGGTATATTCAGTTACTCTCATGTATTTTTACCTTAGTGCAGGTGACTCGGTTATATATTTCAATGCTTAACAG
The DNA here is from genome assembly GCA_019788955.1 of Albula glossodonta. Classification (NCBI taxonomy): domain Eukaryota; kingdom Metazoa; phylum Chordata; class Actinopteri; order Albuliformes; family Albulidae; genus Albula; species Albula glossodonta. Next base: position 88,275 of record JAFBMS010000102.1, on the reverse strand, counting down.
CAGTCCCCTTAGTTGGAACATCCATGGCAGTAACGCAACCCTGAATGTGGTTTAATACTTGGATTGTCACACTTTAAGGGTATTGATATTGGTTTGCTTCAGCAGGCCCATATGGTGCAAACAGATGTAAAGAGGTGTCAAACAAGCAGTATATAAAATGACTGTTTGTTCTTATGCATTGACTGTAACTGGTGGGAGGTGGGTGGGGTGGGGTGGGTTGGGGGTGATTGTGATCAACAGGAAGCTTAAAGAAAGAGAGCATACATTTGTGAGTCCCTCAGATAGCAGGTTTTGTTTTGTACTTTTGGCAGAATAACAGCAATTTTTGGCTTTCTTCTGAATCTGCGCCATATTTTTTCATCCCTCACCATACTAAGTTGAAACTGTTAAAAATAAATACAAGCACCCGAGGGTAGCTGCTTCGTAATCTATACTGCTTGCTTATATATTGCTTTCCACCCTTTCATTCATATTGCGGACACATCCAAACACACGTAGCATTGATATCAATGTAAAAATAGTCATCAGTACGGTTGAGTCGGTAGCCTTGTTCGTGCATGCTCTACTCAGGCACCACCCCTGGCCTAAACCAAACGGATTATTTCCAGTATATGAGAACGCGTCTGACACCAAAAATCACCCCAACTTTTGCTCAATTTTTTGTTCAGTCTATTTATGTAGTTGTTGTCATGTTTCCCCCCTGATAAAAAACACTTGAAATAGAAGACTTTTAGAATCAGTTACTGGAAACACATGGTAACACACCCATTGAGTGTCACGATACCTCCAATCAGTAATCTACACCTCCTTATCTAAAGTGTGTAATTTACATTTTGTTTTCTTTTGGTAAACTATGAGTGACTGACTAAAAATCACTGCCATTTTTTGCAATGTATTACAAAGTATTACAGTAAACTGAAAAGCTGTTTGCTTTTTTCATGATGTTTTATGCAACCCTTAAAATCGCTGTTATAGAGAGGTGTTTGCAACCTGACGAAATCAGGAGAAACCCCTGGTTCATTCATTTAAGACGCCTGCAATATAGAATTAGATCACATTCGGGGGAAAGAGCACATGTATCTTGCATAGTCTTTCCTCTTACAGGAACAGAATGGCAATTAGTTCCAAGGAATGGCTAGACCTGTCTCATCGGGGGATCGTCAGGATGGGGTATGGAGACGCTAACATTCATTCCCCTGCAGCAGAGCATACTCTGCCAAGCTAATAACGTTAGTGATGATGAGGTCATCTCCCCAAATGGGGCCTTGGCAGGTGTGGAGTATAATTGATGTAATGGCACTGGGTGAACAAGAGGTAGGTACAAGGCAGATCATTGGTGAAACCAAGAGGTGATTGGCGACCATGAGGCAGGGGTGGGTGCTTATTGATCTGACAGTCAAAGGAACACGAGGCAGGGGTGGGTCATTATTGGTGCGACAGTCACTGAGGAATATTGGTGATTATTGGTGTGACACAGCAGAGGAACATGAGGCAGGGGTTGGTAATTATCGGTGTGATGCGGCAAAGGAACATGAGGCAGGGGTGGGTGATTATTGGTGTGACAGTCGCAGAGGAACATGAGATAGAAGTGGGTGATTATTGCTGTGACAGTTGCAGAGGAACATGAGACAGAGGTAGGTGATTATTGGTGTGACACAGCAGAGGAACATGAGGCAGGGATTGGTGATTATTGGTGTGATGTAGCGAAGGAACATGAGACAGGTGTTGGTAATTACTAGTGTGACAGTCGCAGAGGAACATGAGGCAGGGGTGGGTCATTATTGGTGTGACACGGCAGAGGAAAATGATGCAGGGATTGATGATTATTGGTGTGACACGGCGGAGGAATACGAGACAGGGGTGGATGATTATTTGTGTGACAGTCGCAGAGGAACATGAGGCAGGGGTGGGTGATTATTGGTGTGACAGTCGCAGAGGAACACAAGGCAGGGGTGGGTGATTATGGGTGTGACAGTCGCAGAGGAACATGAGATTGGGGGGTTCATAATTGGTGTGACAGTCAAAGAGGAAGAAGGGATAGGAGTGGGTGATTGTTGGTGTGACAGTCACAGAGGAACATGAGATAGAAGTGGGTGATTATTGGTGTGACAGTCACAGAGGAACATGAGACAGGGGTTGGTGATTATTTGTGTGACAGTCACAGAGGAACACAAGGCAGGGGTGGTTGATAATTGGTGTGACACTCACAGAGGAACATGAGGCAGGGGTGGGTGATTATTGGTGTGACAGTCGCAGAGGAACAAGAGGCAAGAGTTGGTGATTATTGGTGTGACAGTCGCAGAGGAACACAAGGCAGGGGTGGTTGATAATTGGTGTGACACTCACAGAGGAGCATGAGGCAGGGGTGGGTGATTATTGGTGTGACAGTTGCAGAGGAACAAGAGGCAGGAGTTGGTGATTACTGGTGTGACAGTCGCAGAGGAACACAAGGCAGGGGTGGGTGATTATTGGTGTCACAGTTGCAGAGAAACAAGAAGCAGGAGTGGGTGATTATTGGTGTGACAGTCGCAGAGGAACATGAGACAGGGGTGGTTGATAATTGGTGTGACACTCACAGAGGAACAAAGGCAGGAGTGAGCGATTATTGGTGTGACAGTCGCAAAGAAACAAGAAGCAGGAGTGGGTGATTATTGGTGTGACAGTCGCAGAGGAACATGAGGCAAGGGTGGGTGATTATTGGTGTGACAGTCGCAGAGGAACATGAGGCAGGGGTGGTTGATAATTGGTGTGACACTCACAGAGGAACAAAGGCAGGAGTGAGCGATTATTGGTGTGACAGTCGCAAAGAAACAAGAAGCAGGAGTGGGTGATTATTGGTGTGACAGTCGCAGAGGAACATGAGGCAAGGGTGGGTGATTATTGGTGTGACAGTCGCAGAGGAACACAAGGCAGGGGTGGGTGATTATTGGTGTGACAGTTGCAGAGGAACATGAGATAGGAGTGGGTGATTATTGGTGTGACACTCACAGAGGAACATGAGGCAGGGGTGGGTGATTATTGGTGTCACAGTTGCAGAGGAACAAGAGGCAGGGGTGGGTGATTATTGGTGTCACAGCTGCAGAGGAACAAGAGGCAGGGGTGGGTGATTATTGGTGTCACAGTTGCAGAGGAACAAGAGGCAGGGGTGGGTGATTATTGGTGTCACAGTTGCAGAGGAACAAGAGGCAGGGGTGGGTGATTATTGGTGTGAAGGAGGCGGATAACCATGTCATCTAGCTGCAGCACACCTCAGCAAGCTATCTGACAAGATTCTCTGTCTTATTGTTTTTTTGGCTTTTTTTGGTCTGAGCTTTTATCTTCGGCAGGGTAACCTAATCTTTTCATCAGTGCATGTTTCTTTTTTTTTTTAAAAAAACCCTATTGAATAATTGATTTCATGCTGAAAAAAGCAACTTGCTAAGAAAAATACTGTAAACTCTACACAATTCTGTGCAGACTTGCAAAATCTCTGATGTAGAACATGATTTTGCTGGAAGGGAAATGCACTCCCGAAACAAAATGCACTTGAAAAGCCCAATCAGATTAGCATCTGCATACATCCAGTGTTTGTGTGTTTCACTATTATCCATTTATTCAGCAAAAATCTCTAAAACATGTAATGATCAGGAAAAGTTCCATTTTCTGTCTATTGAAAAAATATGGGTTTTGAGTACCCCTCGAAGTAGTCGGTAAATACTTAATGATCCAACACACACGTGCACATAGACACCCAATAAGGACTTCAAAATGAAGAAAAATTACTATAGGTTGTCACACCGCACTGATGGTACTCAGTTATAAAGCCCTTAAAAGAATTCACGCTAATGCATACAGAATGCCTTTTCATATTATATTTATATTTGCCTGTATAATTAAATGTGTGCAGTAGTACTACAAGCATGTTTATTATGAAAACACTAAGCTGTAGGTAAGCTGGCTCATCCCCGCGTATCATGTAGCTTTTGTTGCTTGCTCCTGTCTGACTTTGATGTTGGCTATCTGTTATTTGTACCGCGAAACTGGTGAAGGATCACACATTTCTCATCTCTTCAAACACAGTCAGCAACGAATGTCCCGCCAGCGCATTCATCTTGATTAAAACGAGAGTAAGCCCTCATCTGCAAGGCCTGAAAAAAAAAAAAAAAAAACTTGTGAATAAATTTGTTCTGCCTGAGAAAAAAAAAACTGTAAAAATTGGAATATATTTACTCTTTAAGGATGCTTGCACACCGTTTTGCACACCCAACATCCCTCTGACAAACAGCCACGTTGGGCCAATGTGCTTTGCTTGTCAGTTTTTCTTGGCTTGTGTCTGCAGCCATTTCATCGACATGTACAGCTGGCTACAACTAGCGCTGCATAAGACTGCTGTGGTTTGCGTTCCAACAAATTATAGCAACTGAATAAATGTTTAGTTCTGATATCATTGCATCCAGCTTTGCCAAGTGAGCTGCTATCGGCTCCAATAACGGGGAATGTTAAGTACACAAAGCAATGCCCTTTTTTTGAGAAGCACAGTCTAACTTTGATGGCTTTTTTGTCTTCACTGATATTCTACCTGCTAAGGTTTCACCTAAAAGTGACATACAGTTCACAGATATGTTTTTTTTACAATTCTTCTTTTTAGTGAATTTTATCATTCAATTCTCCACCACAAGAGACTCAACTTTTCACAATTCAGTGGCAGCAAGACAGATAAGCAAGGCAATCGTGTTCTCTAAAGCAGTCAGTTGAAAAACGCCCTAGTATCAGGTTTCATCAGTATCATTTTCAACCTCAGAACAGCCACTGTGCTGTCATATTTATACCACATAGCGATATTAAATTAGGCACACATATTTTTGCCCACAATTATTTCTTAAATATAAATGTTTTTGTTGGCAATATAATTTGTTTGGATAACACAATCTCACTTCTCAAGTAACATAGTACCATATCAGCTCAGAGTTCCCCAAAACACAAATTGTTCTGTGAGTAGACACAAGATACCAAGCACTCAAGTTGTCGAAATTTAAGCAACTCCAAACTGAACCCTTCTCTTTTGGAGTAGGGTTTGTACTTAGATGTTATGCTGGCATCCTCTTATCTAGTTTGAACATCAACAACTGAAATAAAAAAAAATACTTTTTTGATTTACCTTATGATTATATAAATAATTTATGCCAGTCATTTGAGTTTATGCTTTATTGTGTCTATGGGCATATTGTGAGAGTATAAGTTCGCCCATAAGTTCAGAGGGATAGAGCACAAAAGATGTTAATGGTAGAACCAACACATTTTGCATGGTTTCATCACATAACCACACAAAACATGCACAAAATACATAAGAATTGTTTTCTTAAACTAGCATATGCATTTAACAAGCATTTTTGAATAATAATACGAATTATTTTTGTCCCAGGAACCAAATGTGCATTTATAATAAAAAATATTGCAACACAACAGACATTCGCCCCACTGGTAAGGTCTGATGACCTTAAATCTGGTGTTTACAAAGGGATCGGTTTACATTACAAGAATATTAACGGATCCATTTTGAACATTAAAACTTGTGGCATCATGATAAAAAGACTATTATATTGAATGACTGATTAATCATTCATTCAAGAACCCGTGTAGTGAAAGCTGCGTCAGTGTATAGTTGAACTGAACGCTTCAGCCACATCATTCTGACAGCGTATTGAATTAATGTCATGCAGTTCGGAAATAAACACGATAGCAATCACTCACAGTGACCATTTTCCCATGAACAATTAAAACACAGTCCAAACTCAGTATATACACAGGGATGCAGTCATTTATTTCAATTTACTTTTTTAGTTTCTTCTAAAAATCTTCTGTTTTTTTTTTTTTTAAACCTTTTGGTTGCTATGGCATTCCTGAATTCGCCTTTTTTGTAAGCTTGTTGGCAACTTCACAGTGCCTCTCCACAGGGGTCTTCAACCTTAGAGAGGACAAGTGTGGGTGCAGGTTTTTTGTTTTATGTCAGCACACAGACCCCTTATTCAACTCATCAAAGACTGCAATGCAATCTGGAAAAATGTTTTGCCTTTGAAAACTCAGCTTGCAACTGGGATCTAACACAGCTCAAAAAACCAGTGTGAATGTACTAGCCCATGGTAATAGTTGTAATAGTAATATTATTAATAGCTTATTAACAATTCAAATAATTACTACCAAATAATATATTAACCTTGCCAACTAGTTAATACACTGTTAGCTGGCTATTTTACTTATATGTTTGTGATTAATTTATTACTAATGATACAAAATACCATTGATAGTGTTATTTGTTTTTGTAACAGATTGATCTACCTTTTATACAGTCGATGCACAACTTCCGCTTTCTAAAAGGATTCCCCCCAGTGGAAGCGCATTAGGGTGTGATGTTCAGCAGACTGGACCCCAGCCAAGGCCCAAACAGAGGACCTGCCTTTGTGGGACAAGACTAGTATTTCGCACTAAAATAAATTACTCTCGTTGCGCCCTGTTGTATTGGAATGTACTGCTCCTTTTGTCCGGAGGAGCGAGAAAAGATTTATATATCCGGATCAAAATTTGTCCCAAAATTAAGCATGCATCTGGCTCGGTAAGAAAGACCACAGAGGGTCAATATTGAAGTGCGTCAAGCCCTGCTATGAAATGGTAATGAGTTACAGGAGAAAGGTGAAGTTGGTCAGCTAATCAATGCTCAACCTGACAAATGAGGTTCTGCCAACCAAACACGGTGATAGATTGCAGAGTAGACAGCACTATTATTATCTCACTTTGGACACCACATAAAAAATATCAGAAACCCTTCCCATGCATTTTTAAATGCATTTAATGCAAAAATCGATAACTTTTGTTTATTCTCCCACTGAATACGCCGGTTTATTAAAAATAAGCAGCCCGACTGGGGCCACCCGGATCTTCTGAGGAGTTCCCGAAAAAGATCATTTCGAATTTTGGGCCGTCTCGGGCGCGGAAATTTATGATCAGATAGATCTCGGAGCGGGGATGATTTTCGTATCCTGGAGGATAAACATAGGAGATGATTCAGTTATGGGAAATGCTGATGTTATGAACTGCACCGAGCCCCGGTCTGCGTCGCTATGCTACGTGCCATGGACGCTGGATCCCTTCCCAGGAAAAAAAAAAAAAAAAAAAAAAAACCCGTACATTTTGGAGAAAGGAGGAGGGAGGCTGCTGTCGGAGCGGCCATGAATCCATGAATGCTCCCGGCCCTTGAGTTTGGAGCGATCCCCAAACACAAACACAACCCATCGGTGGAGGGGAGGGGGCGTATAGGGAGAACATCAAAGCCTCACACATGTAAATCAGAGACAGATGATTCTGTGTTTTGTGTATTCGGAGTGCATCCTTACAAGATGCATACATCAGCATTCAAGACTTCTGTACTAAAGAGAACGATGCTTGTGCTTGTATATTCCTGGGATGACTGAAGAATTCCCTCAATAAACTACAGGGGGCCTCAAGTCTGCAGTAAATGCTCAGTCTTTATTCACACACGAGAATTATGGGTAGCTTGCATTACATTACGGTGATTTGTTCTTGGTTGATGGTTTTCACAAGAGTCTTCTCTTGTTATAGTTTTGCAGTTAAAAATTTCCTAGAGCAATTGGATGTTTTTTGATGGAAACTTTCACTAACCGCTGTGAATTATCTTGCCGTGGAGCATATTGTTCAGTTGTTCAAAAGCAGTGTGTATGAAATGCAGTTATTTTATTTACCTAACTATTACCGTCACAAGTGACAGGTCCTATTGCACTGCAGCTTTCCATGAACAGCATGGAATCCCGGACACTGTGGCTGCATCCGAAATCGCATACTATGGCCTATATAGTAAGCAAAAATCAGTACGTGTAGTATGTGGTGCGTCCGAAAGCTCAAACCGACAATCAGTATGCGAGCGTTACCCGGAAGGCTTACTGCTTCCGGTAAAATTGGACTGCACACTGCGCTATACCACAAGGCCGTTGGTGGATGCAGCTTCTGACTGCACAGTTAAGTGGAGAGAAGCTGGTGGACTGTAGCAGCATGCACTTTGGAAGGGTGTGAGAACCTGTCTTTATTCTCCAATACTAATGAGGCAAGTATAGTCAAGTTAATGCCCCAAAGATGATTTGATCCCTTCATTTGCTGTAGAATTATTTTCAGACGAGGGCCTCCTGGTGTCTCACGTGGTAAGACAGTCGTTGGGGAAGCAGGCATGAGCCCGGAGGCCAGGTGTTTAATTCTCAGCTACGTTTAATTCCCTATCTAGCTAAGGCTAGAGGTCTGCACTAGCGAGGCAACATTTGCCCCAACATCGCCAGGGAATGATGGAAATTAGATGAGTTAGTCTCACTCCTCTTTAGCGACCAATCCTGGTTGGCCAGGGGCCTGCAGGTGCACAAGCCAAGTATATGCTGACTTCATCATCCTCATAGGCAGTATGTAATTAGTGGTGCATTTGCAGTATGGAACGAAGCACAGGACAATCTTCATGTGAATGACAGGAGTCACATGTTCATGGCCTGCCTCGGCGGGAGAACGTTCCTGACGTAGGCTACAAGTTTGGCTCAGTTCAGGGAGAAAGTTAGGTATAAAAAGTGAGAAAAATTTAAAAATGAAAAGTATTTCAAGACACTTTACATTCACATCAAACTCTGTTGGCAATAACAAGGTGGCTGGAGACCACTGACTTCCTATGGGAGGAGAGTTGGCAGTGAAGGCAAGGGATAATGGGTAGGATAAGAGCAGCAGAAGGAATTGAGAAAAGCTAAGAATGTGTAAACATTATGCGGAAAGACAGCGAGATCTCAAAGCTCAGCTTGAATGAGTATTAATCAGGGAACACGACTGTGTGACTGTCCAATTACATGCTGAGGTACTTTTTGCAAGGGCTATGTCCTTTCCAGTTTTGACTGATTGAATGAATTACTGACTGCAATGTAATAAACGCGTTGGCATGAATATGCATACAGCCTATACGTAGCGCAGTGGTGAATTTTACAAAAACGTGAAGAAAACAGGGACTATTGGTGTGAGTGCATTTGCGGCAGTCCTGTCTCTCATATCCATGGGCCACAATTCAAGAGAAATGAGAATAAAAAGTGTGAGGGTGTGAGGATATTAATGGCTGCATAAGCAAAAGAAAGCTACCTTGTAAATGCACATATTAGGAACATACCACAGGTTAAAGTTCAAATGTGATAAACGGAATATGTCTACACAAAATATTCAGTGGTTCAAGCCCCAGTCAAGAACACCATTGCCGTCGGGCCTTGGGCAAGGTCCTTAACTCCATATTGCTCCCAGCTGTTTATTGGTTAACCTATTCAATAGTAAGTCGCTTTGAATAAAATCATCTGTAATGACTGGAATGTACTGACTGTCATGTACCAACAAGCGAGACAGCATTTCAAACTTCTACACACCAACACGTTTCATGTCACTGGCCTCGATCTACATTACATCTCAAAACTGGATTCATTTGGGTCTTTCAGCTACAGGTTTGGTGAAAAACATGGACCTATCCCCTCATTACCGATAGTTTGACCACTCCATCACATGCTTGCATGTAGGTCAGCCGCTTCAAATGGTACACAATGACGTCTCTGAGAAATCATGACGCAACGATTTCCACTGCACTGCAGTTTGGGCGGCCCCCTGCCATGACGGGCAGCGCATATGCAAATTAATGCAAGGTTGGCTTTAACATTATCGATTTCATAAACAGGCTCTCACCCTGCGGGATTTCAAAGGGCCTGCGTGCTCTGAATGTAGAAGTTTGTTTTGACCTTTTTAATTTATTTGTATTTTTTTATGGTCAATTCAGTTGCTCAAAAACAGATATTCCCCCACTGGTTTGGCATTTAAGGAAAACAATATCTTAATTAAAGCAATTTTATTTTCACAATGACACTTTTGTCATTGTCAATTGTAATTGTCAGTGTCAATTGTGTCATTATCAATTTTCATATCTACATTGGTGTTCACTACATTGCACTACACTCTGTGTTTATCTACACTACATTAGTTAATTGGATAAGAGCAACTGCCTCATAAATAAATGTAATTTAATTTTGGAGGGTAAATGTGAATAAATTAACTTCTGACCTAACCAGCCCAATGTTATGTGGCTCAAATGGGACCATTATGAAATCATTATGAATTATTATGTATAATATGTAATTCATGACATATTGACCAATGACACGTTTTAAAACAGTGAATATTATTTTACGATTGGTCTCTTGGGACTCTTTAGAGGGGTACAGGGATCCCAGTTTTGGACCCCATGGTATGGACAACAGTGATTCCGGAGAGAAACATAAGATGCTCTGCTTTCCCTCCAGTCGGTTTTAACATTACAAACATGCACAGGAGCCTTTGAGAACGGCTGCAGTACGGCTGGAACAGCGATCTCCTCCTATTTCATTCTGCTGCAGATTGCAATCAGAGCGGTCCCGCGACCTAATATAGCAGCCGCTGATTATTGCCTGTCAATCTGATTGGCTCTGAAGCATGGCGGTGCTAAGAAGGAATCACCTCTGCAATGAGACCCTCTGTGAAAGGAGGATGTTGCTATGGGCAATCTTCTCTGCACAAGGCTGAGAAAAGCCATTTGTGATTTAGCACAAGATGCAAAGTGAATGTGCCGTACATACTGAATTTCCACAGGGTTGTCATCATTGGTATGGTGATAGCTTCATCATGACAACTCTTCGGTATGGGGCACAAGGGATAAGGTAATGACCAGGACAGCGGGGGTTGGAGCAGGAGATGAAAAACAAAGCATGCACATGGCACCTCCCCCCCAAGAATATAGTTCTACTGCCCGTGCAACAGACATAAAGCAAAAACCCTTTCTCTGTTTTTAATCCCACTGCAGAGCTGGATTGTGGGTAAATGGGTGCTGTGTAAGTAGTTATGGGGAGTTTGTGCCTGCTAGCTTTCCTCCATGTTTCGGTCCCAGTCAGGGGTATGTGAGGACAGCAAGGCTGGGTTGTGGGAAGAGAGCCGTCTCTCTGTGCCAAGGACAACAATATTTGCTGAAAGAAATTACTATTAGAAAAGAAAAGTTATGGCTGTCTTTGATGAATGCCAAAAGGTGAATCCCCTTAAGATTTTTTTTGTGTGTGTGTTTGTATAAACTTGATAAAAATGATCACTCGTAATTTATTTTCAATTATTCCTAAACATATTAAACTATGAAATTGCATAATTCCCTTTTAGTCCCACTGGGTCTGAACTGCACTGCTTTTTTTCAGCACAAACAGCATGAACTCAGTCTAGCACTTTCTCTCGTGTAGGAGGGAAAATGGAAGGTAGTCCAGCATTTCGTGGCGTAGTTGTGAATACGCTATCTTCACCATTGCACTGGCACACTAACATAAGCAAAATTCATTCCATAAAGAAGAACTGGGCCAATCACTGTCACTGCAAAACTTTTTTGTCTGATCGGCACCACTCACTAAGCTACAATCAATCAAAAAGACTATCATGGTAAGATGGCCTGTACTGACAGCTTGTTGGAAGTCATTAAAAAACTAATCTCATAAATCGTTTCATGAAAGTACAGTACAGTGCCTTCCTTTGTATCGTACCTCACTGTGGCAGAAGGGAAGTTTGCCAAACCACATTGGTATGCTGCAGTGGCGTAGTGGTAACTGAGAACGTGAGTGTGCTGTCTGTGGGTACACCGCGGTGCCGTCTGTGACAAGTTTATGCAATGAGAATGACTGAGCCAAGTTTAGGTCACGGGTCAGTTTTGGTCACTGAAATGCAGGGCCCTAAAAGGACTTCAGTACCAGGAGTGAAAGTTCAGTACCAGCTAGCAGCTTTGGGCCCACCCTTGAAAGCTTTTACCAGGTCCCCTTCAACACTAACATGCACATACAGGGCCCCACTGGCCCCTAAGCACCTGCTTTATTGCCCTGCTACAGAGAAAGTGCTCATTTTGTGGAGTGTCCCCTCAATGCACCCAAGATACCAGAAAAAGACACGCAAGCTTCGAAGTTTAATTTCCCTGAGAACTATGGGAGTTCTATCCTGCTGCTGCGCTATGTGTAAACTCAAAAAACTCACACACCAAAAAGTAGTTAGCATTTAGCAACAGAAATCCTCATAGCTAGGCACTTGCTATAGCAGCAAATCAATGATTTCTTGCCCATGCAGCTATACCTTTTTGGGCGTAACTTTTGGGTCTTTACTCTGATAGAACACATATATGAACACAAATGCTAGTAAGACAAAAACTAAGCTGTTCTGTTCCTTCCTCCTGAATACAAATGTATATATTTGTCATACTCAGGGTCTGTATGGACACTCTCAGAAAGACAGGGAATCTTTGTGTCCTTATGGACTCTCAGCTCAAACGTAAAATGTAACCATTTTGAAAAGTGTCACACTGTCATCACCTTCTGCATTTTACCTGTCAGATCAATGCTTAGCTCTCTTCCAGTTGTTTTGTCATGTGTCTATTCGTGTAACTCCATACATGGTTGCTCACAAAAATCTCCCATCAGCAATTTATAGCTGATAAAAAATTTGGAAACCATAATCATCATTAAGACAAGGTCATGAGTCCATGTCACCTGTATACAATGCCGTTCGTGCCTGTTTCATTTAAAATTGCTTACAAGATCCTTCTCTTAACGTCCGTTAAGTCTACGTGATCGAGCCGCTGCCTTTTCCCACCAGGAAGTGTCTGAAATTGGCTAGCAGAGTCTTTCAGTGCCAGGCCCCACCTTTCTGAAACTCTACCAAGGTCATCCCAAGACTCAACACAGAATCTTTAAGGTCCAACGCAACACGTACCTCTTCAGACCGGCATTTGATGCCCCTTCACCCTTGATAAACTGCCAAGACAAAAAGGTGCTATACAAATCTATTAGTGCTGTTACTATTGAGATTTTATAGCCAGCTCATGCTGATTTGGTATGCTGGACAATGAAGTACACTCTCAAACTGTCTCCACAATCTGAGCTAAAAACGGCTGCGCACCTTTGACCAGGACTTTTGCCAGTTCACAGTGATGCTGTCCCGATTTGGCAGTGCACCTGGCAAATCTGCACATATTTTGGCCCCTGTTGCTCAGATCATTTGCATAGATTATCAAGGCCACCTGCTGGTGGCCATTGTCTTTGCTGCAATAACCTAACAGGAGTTCACTTTATGTTGTCCTTCCTGGGAGAACTTCTTGCTGCTCCAGACTTTGTGAGATGAGCTGCTTCCATCTGGATAACATTTTATTTGAAACCTGAACTTGACACTTATACTCTCAACGAGGGAAAAAACTTTCTTTTTAAGGTGGCAAAATAAAATGGTGGAAAATCATGTGCGAAGCATTAATTCACGCCCCCTCAATCTTAATTAGTTTCCTAAGTTTCTAATTCACTTTGCTGACTTGAAGGCTAAAGCTGGCAATTTAACAGACTGTGGGTGCTTGCAATCCTATGACAAACTTACCCAGGAGTTTTCTGTCTATCCACAGAGGGGCACAAGAACAAAAAATGAGGGGAGAGGAAGGCCGCATGAAGCTAAATGTCAGCGTGTGCTTTTTATGCTCCGATTACTTTAATTTCACAAGAGCGTATGTTTGGGTAATAACCATAATGTTGCCGAGGAGCATCGTATTTGGGAAAGGGGAACCATACTGATTTGGAGCGTAAATGATTTTTTTATTAGTTTGAAAAAGTGAGCCACCCTCTACAGATACAATAGCCACAGAACCTCGGATCACACCCACGCAGCTCCAGCGGTCCTGCGGCGGAGCTCCCGAGAGACCTGACTGAACGCTCGTTGTGTTTATGCACCGCGGCCTAATTTATCCTCTTTGAGTTCTGCCTCAATCAGCAGATCAGAGCTGAAGACAAAGTGATTTCTTTCTGGGGAGGAAAGGGGGGTGGGGGGGGGGGGTGATTCCAGGGGTGAAAAAGCGCTGCTGCGGGGCTTGTCCCCGAATGAACGGTGAAGTTCCCAGACAGATTGCGCCTCTCCTGCCTGCTCGATATCTGAGATGAGATCATTTACTTCTCTGTGTTCCCACGTCACTGAAGACTACCGCGCCCCGCGCTTCAGTTTGAGATGACAGTTAATTATTCAGACCAAGAAGCAGGTGATTTCTGTTTGCTTTTCTGCAGCAATCCCCCGGCTTTTTATAGCACTACTAGATACGCCTCGCCTTGTTACAACCTAAGTTGGAAAATGTAATCTGATAGCATGACATTATCTTCTTCAGTTGCTTTACAGAGGACATTAACTACTAGTCTATTCATTTTATCACTCAGGTTAAGTACCTTTTGCAGACTTACAACTACAGAGTTTCAGCTGAGAAACTTTCTGGTTGGACTGCTTGTCTTTCACTTAAGTTCTCCACTAAATGAAGCACACATGCATCTTTTAAATGTCACAATTTACACAATGTGGAATTCAAGAATACGATGGCATTAGTTTTGGTCCCACCCATTTTATGGAGACAATCTCAACCTGCTCCAGTGCGATGTAGATTAACTATAGTACCACACGCCAACCTTGCTAACGGCCTGGAAGCAAGAACAGGAACGAGAACATTTGGAAGCAAAAACTCCCAAGTCTTACTCAGGATTCTCAAAAGTGAGACCATTTGACAAACTGACACAGCAGTAATTCAGCTGAGAGCTACTAACACAGCTCTCAGCTGTCCTCAGCTGCAGTCTCCTACACTGGGATTCAAAGCATCTGTCACAGTAAATGTTAAAAGAAGACCAGCTATATTTTCCAGACCATGACAAAATCTTTTCCAAATCAATGTTTCTTTCTGTCTGAGCAGAATGCTCTTTTATCGTGAGGCAGTATAACACTCTGTGTCATTATTACAAAGAGATGAAGACCACTTTCAAAATGTATTAAGCCTTTGCAGTGCCAGCTTCAGATCAAATGGGTATATAGTCATTTTATACCACAAGTCTGTTTAGTGAGAATATGTAGATTGTATAACTATTATTTTACATATAAATGTATTTACAGATTTAAATATCATTTATACACCAAGGGCCAAATTATGACCTACACTGTGTTTTTCATTTTCCATTATTCAGACCTGAGTGAGTTTTCCATGTAAGTCTTTCACTCTTTCAACGATGAGTTTCAGTAAATGCTATTAAGTGCAGGTCTGAATTTGGCCCCAAATTAATACCAAAATTGGGAATGCTTTCCAGGCAGACTGATAAATACTTGATAAGTTATCAAGTATTACACATACAGATTTTTTTTTATGAATGGGATATGAGTGTTCTTTACAGTTTATCTGTAAGTGAAGCACTGGACCCAAAGATATTCAGGCTAATACAAACGCACAAGCAGCATATGCATAAAATAAAAACGGATTTCTTTACTTAACTTTATCTAGTTGTTGTGCTGAAACTACATTTTTATGTTGGCCAGAAACTACAGTGAAATTAATGGATTCAGTGTCTAATTTTTGCATATGGTCCCATATAAATCTTGGTGAGTATTAATGCTAATTCTGTTTTTTTTTTGTATTCCTCACAGAAAACACACTTTGTCCTCAATTCAACTGTTAAAAATAAGCTAAATAAATACATTTTGATTGGTAAAGAATATAAATATGATTGAAAATAGGTAGATAGATTGATTTCCTTTTTTGTGAGAAAATCTTCCCTACCTCTTATGTGGAATGATAAAGGACAGCTCCTCTCTTCTTTCTCTCTCTCTCTCTCTCTCTCTCTCCCCAGAGGAGATATTGGGGGGCTGCATGCCGTGGGGTTAAAGGGGGCGTGCAGTTAGCAGCCGTGCGCCTCGCTGCCTTCCCAGCAGCCCCCTCTCCCATATCGGGACTGACAGAATGCCTGCTCGGCCCTGCGCGATTCGGTTGAGCTGCTGGCCGAGGCCGCAGAGCTGATGGGCAGCTAACAGGCGCAGGGGAAGCTGAGGGAGATGGAGGAGGGGCACAGATGAGGGCAGGGAGGAGAGAACATCAATAACGCTTCGCATGTGGAATTTAAAACAAAAAATTGTTTGGCAAACTTTCCCCGCCGGTCACCACCAATTTACCCAGACTAACAAAAGGCCCTTGTTTTGTTTGCTATGCTAATTAGCCGACGAAGACCAAGTATTAATGAAAATGGCGAAGCTACAGTGGATGAGCGGCTTATAATTAAAAGACCCTGCCCACAGCACCAAGTAAAAGCCCTGACGCAAGGCTGGAGGAGGCTAATGGAGTCTCCATAAATTACGCATTCATTAAACTGAAAAATGAAGATACAACGCTGAAATATTAACATGCTAATTATTGGCTAAAATTAGACATGGCTTTGAGTATATGCTATACATGCTCACCCATTTATCAGAAAAAACTCTTTAGACCTTAGCTCTAAGCAAGAAAGTGAGCTGAGGACAGGTGTGCGTTTGAGTTTTTACTACAAGTCATCGTATCATATGGCATACCAAAAATGCCATTTTCCATGGCCTAAATTCAGTCTTGAGAATATCAGATCGTTTTGAATATGGCCCTTTGTTTTCAGCGTCAACATCAAAAGCTTTATCATAATGCAAAAATGTTTCATTAAAAATGAAATCCAGTAATAACTACATAAAAAAAAACGAATTCAGCACACTGAACAGAAATTATGAAAGCAATAAATACACACTTCACCCTAAAGTATACATAGGAACAATGGAAATGAAGGCATAAGATTTCTGGTGACACTTTAAAGCAAAGATATTGGGATAAAGGAAATAATAGTTCTGGGATAAAGGCAAGTTATTTCCATCAGAATAGCAACCATTGTCCTCAGGCCCTTTCTCCATGATTTAAAGTTTCAAGGAAAAGTAGAAGGAACAAGACCTGGGGGGAAAAAATGAAATGTCCCGTTTCCTTAGAATAAACTGTTACGACCACAAGATCTCATTTTTATCAGAGCATGTTTGGGAAAAGAGGACAATTCTTCTTAGAACCAACCACTGAGCAACAATCTTTTTTTGTATTGATTGCTTTGCTGTTCCCTTAGAAATGGGTTACCTAATGAAGCAAGCGCTGTTGTGGGCAGCAACTAATAAATTCTACGGGGGGGGGAAGAAATTCTCTACCAGCGTTTTTGAAGATGGGGCACAACCATTGGATTGCTTGCCGTAGCTCCACACTTTAAATCTGTTTGCCTTGATTAAAAGGAAGTACATTCACTCAAAACCAGATAGGCCATTGGCTGATGTCAGAAGACACTTGTAAGACATCGTTTACTTTGTGTAAAAAGTATCTTTGTATCTGGATTTACACCTTTTTATGTCTCCGATTGCAACCGTTGCCACTGTGTTTTAATTGTTTCTATTGCTATGGGTGTAAGGAGGTAGAGACCACGCTTAACAAGTCAGGACTTGTTCTTGAACATTATCTCTGGTAGTTAAATAACTGATAAAACGATATTTACATTTGTATTGTTATATGTCACTCCCTTTTCATGAAGCAAGTTTTCCCTGTATAGATGTGCCATTGAGACATCAATGCCCCCCCCCCCCCCCCCCACCCCCCAATCAACATCCTGCCTACACAAATTGGTTGCCATGACCACTATTGCTACTCTACCAGTACATTATATATAGCCAGACGCATTGGTGCTTGCTTCCAAGCAGGAGCGATGTGGCAGTCACATGTGAGAGTGCGCCCGGTGAGGCGATGGAGCCGGGCACAGTGTGGGCGATGAGTGACCCTGACCCCTCTGCCACCGAGTACGTCTCCACGTGCCCGGTCTGCGCCGAGCGCTATGACCAGCGCCACCGCCGACCGAAGCTCCTCGGGTGCGGCCACACCTTTTGCCTCAGCTGCCTGATGGAGATTTCGGGACGCGGGGGGCTGGACGCTGACGTCAGGGAGATACGATGCCCCCTGTGCAGACGGGCAACGGACCTCCCGGGCCAGGGCGTGACGGATCTGGCCGACAACTTCGCCGTCATTGGATTTGCGTGCAGCAGTCGGGAAGGGTCGGGAGGAGGGCCACGGGGCCATTGTGACAGGCATCCAGAGGAATATATAGGGCACTTCTGCATCTGCAGGTCTGAGCCCTCTCTTTCCACAGCCAATGAGCTGCTCACGTTTCCCCAGCTCCACTCATCAAGCACGGTGGTGTTTCGAAAAGCAGATGGGCACGGCCTTTTAACTGCAAGCTGCTTTGTAAAGCATTCCGCAACTTTGATTCATGAATCTCCTTTTGTTTCGGAATTTCAGAGCAATTCATATTCATTCAATCCTCTCGTTCTTTCTTTTACGATTTGAAAAGGAGAGTAAATGTTGACAATTGCCTGCGGAGAGCCATAAAGCGAGATGGCCTGTTTTATGGCTTTCAGTAAAATGAAGGATTTTGCTGAAATCAAAACACACAGCTGTGCTCTCTTCCAAAAATGTTTATTTACCATGAGATAGACAGAGTCTGTGCAAACTGCAAACAGTTTCATCATTCACTGCACGAAAACCTCTGCGAATTCACCCACTGCACGAAACCCACTGCACACTCCCTGCTTTAAACTCTCCTTTCATGTCGATCAGCTACGGTGTCCCTATCCCTTGAGGTAGGGCGGGAGAACCATAAAAATAAAAAATAAGCTATCCATATTTATAAGACGTTTTCGCTAAAGGTTCTCCATCATAAAAATCCCTCAGTAAACAGAAGTCCATACAGCGCAGCAGCTTATCTGTACGCACAAAGATGAGAGCAAATATTATAAATACTTCCCAAATATTAGATTATATCTGTTCCCGGCTTCCACTTGAGAGACTGTTTGCAGTGGCATAGTTTGCACGGAGAGGCAGTTCCGTCAGATGAACACATTGTGCTTTATGAGGCCGCTGTACATCATTTCAGAGAATTAATGTTTTTCTAATTATTTCTCTAAATATAGAGAACCCTCTGTTACTTTAATAAAGAATTATTATGGCCTACATTCCATTAGACGTATTACAAGAAAGTCGTATGAAGAACAATTACAGCTTAGTGACTTTTTGCTCTTTTTCTCTCTCTCACTCTCTCTCCCCCAACACTCCTTTTCTCTCTTTCTCCTATTCTTCAAGGTTATCGTGCCCCTGCTGTGCTCCTAAGCACAAATCACAGATTCCTCATCACAACATTGAGGGTGCTGAGTCAGTCGGAGAGAAGATTCGCTTTGCTTTAGATTATTGCAAAGAGAAGCAAATGCTGCTGGACAAGTTGTTGCAAGACTGGGCTTATGAGAGGAGGCAGGTGGATGTTCTCCGCTCGTCCCTGGAGCGCCGGGCGAATGCCGCGCGCGACACGGAGCTGCTGTCCCAGGTGTGGACACTCATGGGCCTTAGGGACGGCGTGCCACCAAAGTGCCCTCGACCAGTGCCGTCTGGTACAAGGGCGCCGGCGACGTGCTGGTCTTTCGCAAGCCCTTTACGGGCCGACCGTGAGAACAATGACAGTGAGCGTTCTGGGACCTTCTTGCTGTCAAAACCTGGCCCCGATGGTCCTTACCCCCCTGGACCTGTCAACTCTCACTGGCTCGGAAAAGACGGAGGAGAGAAAGGGGCGGTGTTGCCCGTCGGGGTGGCGGTCACTCCTGAAGGCATTGTGCTTGTCACTGACCATGGTGGCCTATGGGTGAGGGTCCTGGATCTCTATGGCAACCATAGGATGGCCCTCCACAGAGGATGGGTGGCTGAGGCAGGGGTGGGGCTATTGGCAGGGGCTTGCGCTGGAGTGGCTGTGTCCAGCCTGGGTTATCTGGTTGTCCTGGCGAGGCCTGGGAGCAGGTGCGTCTCGGCCCACATGCGCGACGGGAGGCGGCTCTTCTCTCTACAGCTGGGCTGGTGCTGTCCATTTGGTGTCGCCATCACCGCAAATCGTCGGCTGGTGGTCTCGGACTGCTGCGAGAGAGGAACCCTCTTCATCCTCACGGTGGATTGGACCAGCGGTGGCATCCTGCACCTTCAGCGCATCAGAGGACTGCGGTGTCCCAGTTTCCTGGCCTGCAGCCACTGCGACAATGCAATCGTCGTATCCACAAGCGGCTCTGTGCACCTGTATGACATCATGGGGACCCTTATCTGGAGGAGCGGCTCGGAACAGGGGATCGTTCACCCAACGGGTGTTGCCTTTGACAGTGAACACAATGTCATCGTGGCAGACCAGGGCTCTGGAAGAGTCGTACTTC
This sequence comes from Albula glossodonta, assembly GCA_019788955.1. Lineage (NCBI taxonomy): Eukaryota > Metazoa > Chordata > Actinopteri > Albuliformes > Albulidae > Albula > Albula glossodonta. The sequence continues at coordinate 68,121 of JAFBMS010000102.1, read as the reverse complement.
TCAGTCGAGACGGCAGACTGCTGAAGTGTGTCATTCACGGTTTGGCTGGACCTCAGGGACTGGCTTTGAGTCCACGCGGGATTTTATTGATCGCCGACCATGGGACCAGCAAACTGCTCACACACCCTTATCAACCTACACACACCCCTTCTCAGTTACCTTTCATTGACTGACTGCTTTTCTGCCTCACCCTTTATTTGTGCAAGAGTACAAATATTATTTCTGAACCCAATAAAAAGTTAGGAAGAGAGGACAGAAAAAAGAAGCTATACACTCAATATATATGAGTCTCGCAGGTATCTGTATATATGACCCATGATATTGAGACTCATTCTAGTTTACCTTCTTATGGAAATATATCTGATGTCTCAGGAAAGTAATATAAAAATTGATTGAATGAGAAAAATATTGCCGAACCTCAATGTATAATTTAACCAGCCCACAGCTGAAAAACTCATAATACAATCTTTTTGGTGAATGCAGATTTTGTTTATCCATGCAAATGACCTGCGGGAGGATAGCCTGGTGAAAAAAAGGTTATTGCACATCCAGTGGTTTTCAAAATGCAAAAACAAAAGAATGGAATGAAGCGGATAGCCCCTCTTTGGTCTTGGAATTAAAAAAAAATAATAAATGTCCTGCAACGAAATGAAAAGCTCATGAAAAAAAATGCTGCAGGTACCTGAGTATATCTCTCTGCTCTTCAATTTCACCAGCAACCTCTTCACACCTGAAATGACGTGAAGAAGCCATCAAACGCGGGGAAACATGCCACATGACGGGACACAGGCGGCCATGCCAAACGCTGCTCGGAGCCCCCAATTTAAAAAAAAACACCTCTTATTCGCAATATTTCTTGAGCTTACCCAATTGTAATCAAAAATTATAATTGGAGGCTTGTCCCGCCACTGCAATGTTGTCTGCCAGCTTGGGAGGGTGTGCAAAGTGAAAAACGCCTCAAGTTCAGTTTACTCATACTGTTCTTAAGAAACTGACTTGCCTTGTGCCATTTGAATTGGGAAACTTAATCAGTTCAAATTACCGGCAGTCTTTAACGGCGATAACTTAATCAGGTTAAGTTGCCCTTCTCAAATGGTTCAAGGAAACTGGTTTTTCGCAGTGTGTGTCTAGCCAGCCAGCATTTCTTTTTGCGGAGCTACGCGGATAACTCCGCGGGACTGCGCAGGTGGAGCAGCCGTCGCAGGCGGACTGCCAGAGATCCAGTCTCCCATGGTCGCCCCTATTCCCCAGCATTTCGCTATCCTCGCACCCCACCAATTGGACGGGAACACTGGGTACCCGCGGTGCCGCCTGGCTTTTTGCGATAGCTCCATGCTGTTCCGCACCTCATAAATTTACAACTTCCTCCCATCACACCTCCCCCCTATCTCCACACTATAAAAAGAGTAATCACATGCCTTTTTAAAGCATACACTGAGCACAACAGCTGGATGTTGGACAGGTTTTCGGTTCTAGCAGGGCTCATTGGTTGCAGTAAACTCCCAGAATTCTCAGCCCAGGTGATTGATCACAGCATATGACTCTCAATATGACAGCCATGCCACTCACATCACCTTGAGATCAGCAGTTCTGACGACCATACATATGTATGAGATCAATATATATGGACGATCAGTGTATATATTTCTGTGAAATATATTTCAAATGCCATTTACGTCATACAGAAACATTGTACATGCATCAGGTTTTGTTTGGTAAATATCTTAATTGGCTGTGTGTGTAGAATAAAGCTTAAAGCGTTCATGAGCTCCAATGCACATTTTTATTGTGTGAAACAGACAATATTTCAATGCTTGAGGTTCATCAGGTCTGACTTTGGGTGTTCTACACATATTGAAAGTTCTCATCCAGCCCTATGTATTGGAAATTAAACTGAATACAGCACCTGTAGGCGCAAACCCCTACATAAACCATAATGTAATATTAGGAAATGAAAAAGTAAAGGTGTTTGCTGTTGCTCTCGATTCTCTTTTCCATTTTTTCTTCAATACATGGCTTTTGTGTGAAAACGAAAAAGATGCCTTATATATAACCCTAAGATTTACTGAATTGTGGAGTCATAGAGGTTCAGGACATAAATATATAGGAAACAGCACTTTATGTCACTTGTATTTACAAGCCTTTTGTGTTGATTTGTTTTCCACCTGCACATACTACAGCTTAATTGGACTAGCTCATCGGTATACTGTTTCACATTACACCAGCAACTGTCACGGTGCATTTTGCCAGAAACACAGATTTCAGACAAAGCTTGTTTTTTGTGTGTGCGGGTAGGCGTACAATCTGTTATCACATAGACACCCATTCATAACAGCCTTAAACTCCATTAGCCCATACACTATTGATGTTTAGTACTACAGCAATAAATTCTATTAAAAGCGATGTATAATACCATGACTATCAAATTTTACAAGTTACAAGGAGCACTATTAGAATGGGAGAGTGTATTTTAGCAATGATACTTATTGTTACCAGGCCTGCAGTTTCTGATTCTGGAAGAACCTTCTTTGTTCATGGGCACTTTTGATAGCAGTATTCATTTCATCATTAATAATGCATGGTCAAAGCAGTTTAAAGCAGTCATCACAGCTGCATTGAGTATTCATAACTACCACATACTTTCTCATTGTCGCTGTGCTTTATGGAGTGTTTGGAGAGAGAGCAGTTACCTGTATTCCTGTCAGGCAAGATACAGCAATGCTTCTGCAGAATGCTTGGCAACACCTACGGAGGAGACAGTTACAGGAGTGTTAATTACGGGTGGAGGAGAGACCAGGGATCAAGGTAAAACACTGATCTAAAACAGTTACCTCTACATGTTTAACAATGAAAGCTGGGACCCTGTCACTGTTTAATCTTTAAATGTTCAGATTTTCTGGCTCTTCATGAATACTCATGAACCTCTTAGAATCACTATAATTACAATGGGGTTGAAACAGACATTGAATTCTTGAATGTTATTATTATTACATAATAATATTCCCTGAAGTTCTACTCTGTTAAGGCTTTCCCGGAACAAGGAGGTGCAGGACATGGAAAGAGCCCTGGAGCTGACATCTGGCCTGTATATAGAGCATATGTATATAGTGGGATATCTGGCCAGTGCATAGAGTATCTGTAATTTCAGCAGCGCATCTGGCCTGTATATAGAATATCTGTGATTATAGCAGGGCATTTGGCCTGTATATAGTGTATCTGTGATTACAGCAGTGCATCTGGCCTGTATATAGTGTATCTGTGATTACAGCGGTGCATCTGGCCTGTATATAGAATATCTGTGATTATAGCAGGGCATCTGGCCTGTATATACAGCATCTGTGATTATAGCAGAGCATCTGGCTTGTATATAGAGCATCTGTGATTACAGCAAAGCATCTGGCCTGTATATACAGCATCTGTGATTATAACAGGGCATTCAGTGCCCTGGAGCTAGCCATCTGGTGTGCATATATAGAGTATCTGTGATTATAGCTGGGCATTCATTGGCCCTATACAACAGAGAGGGGCCATTTTGCATGCTGTTCACATTCACAACTCCCCTGCGACCATTTGTTATGCGAAATACAGCATCTCACGGTTTATACCCATTCATCATCTGTGATATTTATTTGAGAGAGAAGGCCAATGCAGGTGAGTGGGTGAAAAAGAGAGAGAGACAGGCAAATTCTTCAAACAAAGCAAAAAGATACAGCCTCTTAATTGCATAGGCTGAACATTTAATATGGCACCAAGGAAAAGAGATCAAAACCACCCTATTGTGCTCTAATGCAGTAACAGAACACAAGTTGCCCAGCAGTGCCCTCACAGAGAGACAGTGCTTGAAACACATTTCAACAAAATTGGTGCTCCTGGGGCAGCGATGAGGGAGACTTTCGCTTACGATGCAGTTAAAAGGAGGAGGCACCCATGTATGAGGAAGCGAAGCGATAAAGGCTTTTCTCTGATTCAAGTGCGTGGCAAATGAATCCTAAAAATGTATTTATCCAACAGGAGTAAACACTGGCGCAGACAGATACATCAGCGCACATCAGCCATGTGAATCACTGTCTGTGACGGAGAAAATCAGGTCAGGCTTTACATTTAAGGATCTGGTTATGCTGCTGATCTAAATCCGCTACTACCCCTTCATTTTGTCTGACATATACTCTTGGTATTTTCTTTGGACATCAGCAAACAGAAATCAAAATATAATTCAGATTTTTTTTTTTAAATTCATGGCTTGTGTGTTCAAATATGTTGCTTTGGATTACAATTCAAGAGAAATGAGAAAAAAGAGAAACAGTAATAACCCACGCCGAAATCTTATCTATGGTTACCATGTTTGACCTTGGGCTGGGAGGGGGGTTTAGATTTGAGGCAAAATGTGTGTTTTGAGTTTTTAAGATGCTTTGTGTGTCAGGATAGGTTCAGTCACTAGCACATTTTGTTATATTTTCTTTCTTTGATTTCACAGGGACTGTGTGATTTACAATGAGCAACCGCCCCTTCCCCACTAATTTTTGGTTAGTAATTGTATTTATATTGCATGGATTGGTAAAGGAATGTTCTATTGCTGTGCGTGATCCCAAAGGCCGGTCTGGAGGCATTTTGAAGGCGTAGCTTCCCTGCAGTTTTGTTTGGGGATACTTTCTGTCTAAAGAACGTTTGGGTTGGTGAAGTTAAGGCACTTCACCACTGCATGCATTTTTATTGGTGTGTTCTTCTGTCATCATTATCATGTTCCACACATTGCCCCCCACACACCCGTCCCCCCCCCCCCCCCCCACACACACTTCCCACCCCCCCACACACACCCTTCATCAGTCATCTTCCTCACAACTGGCAAGAGGAAAGGCTGCCATGGTAACCCTGCCACATTGTGTTTTTCTAGTTTTAGTTTTGTTTTTGTTTACTCATCAGCACACACAACATACACTACAATCGGGCGCAAATTAAATTCAGCCTAAATCTAAGTCTAATGGCTAAGCTATTAAGTGTAATAGCTGCAGTGCCTTTCTCCGAAATACTTGTCAAAGTTAAGGTTATAACTGGATGGCTAGGTGGCAGGCCAGGCCAACACAGCACCAATAGGTTTGTGCTGGTAAAATGTATGTTTGACAATACTGTTGTAAATATAGGTATCATTGAATATGATGGCAACCCACAGCAAAATATTGGACATTTTTTTAAACGGATGTTTCCTTTTTAAAACGTGTTGACAACCTTTGTGGGACAGCACAACACCAATACATCGTAACGATCTATTTATTAATTGATCTGAGAACAAATGATTCTTGTATCACGTTTTCTAACACTGTAATATTAAGTCAAACAAAAGTACAGCATTAATGTAACAATTGTGGCAATGATTAAGTATTTGCGAACCTATATACTCCAGAATATTAGATTTCTATAAGGTTTAGACTTGAAGACAAAAACCTTTTCTTCAAGATATATCACGTATTGCTTGAAAGAATAATGCTATGCCGATATGGTGTTCTGAAAGAATATACTACTTCCCATTCCTTGCATTCTGCTGAACTTATCATTGGAAAAAAGCTGAAATACTTTGGTATCTTTTGAATGATAGAGCTTGAATGGTAATCTTTTAAGCCCAGAGCTGTGCTCTGTGTACCAGAACAGGCGACGCACTGTTTAAACACCCGAAACTCTTCAAAACTCTAGAGTAAAAGCAGACGGGGGATTTCATTTCTCTCCCTGTGAAGTGAGAGCCTCCTGTCTTCCCTAATGTACCCCGCTTTGAGCTCTTTGAGAGATCTGAGACACCTCAGCCTGCCTGCTGGTCCGAGCTCCACATTCTCAACCAAACAAGTTCTTCATCTCCACAAGCAGGCCTCTCTTTTTTTGTATTGAGCTAGCATCTTTAACTGGGTGAGACAGCATGTCCGTTTATAGGGGAAAAAAATAAAACTGTAAGCACGTAATGGCTGAAAAGACAGCCCCGCGGATATGTCCTCATGCATATCTGAATAAAATGAGCATTTTCAGTAATTCTGTGCGTGCAGCGCCTCTGTTTAGACAGGCAGAACGGTTATCGGCATTTAGGGATTTCGCTATGATACGGGCGCTTTGGGCATCAAAGTGGCACGTCTGAATAAAGCATAGCGATGCAGCAGGGGATATGGGTCTGATCCAGACTGTGCCAGTGTCAGTGCCAGTGCCAGCCAAGACTAACAGTCCTGGCGAGCTGGTGCCATGCCATGGTGTCAGACAGAGGCATGCCCAGACTCTCAGGAGGAGGGGCTTAATGATTACAAAAGGGTACCCAAAATATGTTACATTTACAGCTGATTGATTTGTGTTATGCCTCTTAATTAGCGCCGAGACTGATTATCATCATCAATCAAAAGACGACGTGACAGCACATTAGTCCGCTTTCCTATTTGCTGCTTTTTAAATAAAAACAGCACATTTTTGCCAAAAGTGACCCCAACGTTGTTCATTCGCATGCCTGTTACCCCGATGCCCCTTCACCCCTTTGTAAGTTGTCTCTTAAATTCGGAAGGGTGCTTTGCCAAACACGACCCCGATGCTGGTGCCCATTTCCCCTTGGGGTTATGCGAGGGGTAGTATTAAACCCAGAACAGAAAGGGCAGGGATAGTGATGATCAACTACCAAGAGGCATCAATGAAAAAACACCAGACTCCTCTTTATTATTGCCCGTCCTCAGGCCGGCTTTAATACAGTGTCCTAACTCATAGCTGGATAACAAAAGAAAAGTGACAATCTCATATTAATAAATCATCTTTTACAGTTAAGGATGAATAGGACAGCTGGGAATTTTTGAAAGCACCTGCAGCTATGAGATGACAAACACCTGTTCTGTCAGTGAGAGCAAAAAAAAAAAAAAACTCAAAAGCAATACAAGTGTGAAGCTCTGATACCATTTGACCTTGCTGTCTACACAGGGCGATGTCACTGACACCAACACAGTGGGAAAGAGAAGCAATGACAGGAAAGTAAAATGAATTCGGTGGAAAATATACCACCCTTTCAGCCGCAGTGTCACATATCTGGTGGGCTGGCACCCGTGATCCAGCGTTTTTATTTCTGTTGACTGGCCATGTGTGATTCGACCTTCGCCTGACTCTTTTGGACACTGAGTTGGTTTATATGTATGAATATTTAATTTTCGTCTGTCCGCTCTTCCCCGTACACCCCTTCTCTGCATCTATCCCACCCTTGTCTAATCCAGTCTTTTCAGCCTAATTCTTCTCAATTCCTATTGGTCAGCCATTAACCTATCAATGAAGGGGAGGGAGGAAAATTTGCGCACCACTTTGAAGGACGTTCGGACTGTAAAGGTCGGCTTTGACGTAAAGCCGTCACTTTTGACATCTAATGGCCGGTTGTGTTACCAACCTGGTCCAAAGCATTTCACATCAATAGGCTTTTGCCAGACCATAGCCACACAAAGGCAAGCCACCATAGCAGGCTGGCATATTAAGTGTTTGTTTGTTCCTCTTCGTGTTCTCCTGGGCATTCGGGAACTCCTAACTTTTTTTTCCTGTCACTTCCATTTTGTGAGGGTGCAAAATGACAAATCGACTCCCCCCTGCATGCCCTTTATAAATCAATTTGGATCCCTCTCGCCGAACACCGCTCTCGCACTAATTCAGAAATGGGACCTCGCAACACAGCGGAGCCTTAAGTGGATAAAAGAACGGCCGTGGCAGCCTTGATTACGCGGATTACATAAATGAATGATAAACTATTTGGCCTGGGCGGATCAGATGCAGCACAATGAGATAAGCGATGGTTTCCGTCTGGGGGAAGTGCTTTACGGAAAGACGTCGTCAGAATGTTTCAGTTCGCTCTCACAGAATCACTGTAAGACTCGCATTAGAAAAAAAACAAAATCCCTGAACAATACTCTGTCACAACATCATGTGTTTCCTTCTACGCTCATTTCAGCTGCTGACAATAAAAAAGGTTACAGATATGTGCTCATATGAAAGAGACATGCTTACACGATATACAAAATCTATTCAGTTGTTATAGAAAATAGCAGTGCTCTTAAAGTTGATACCTTTAGGACAGTTTTCTCCCATCATGCATCAGTTCAAGTATTGGAAAATAGTACGATGAAAGTATCAGTCTGAGAAAACATAAGACCATGTTATGAGAAGCCTTTACAGGTTGTTTAACCCAACTAAGCTGGCTATGTCAACTAAAGAACACCAAAGACTTGGTCTAGTCTGGCTTTGAACACAGCAAGGACCTCTGCCTCAACTACACGACCTGGAAATCTATTCTGTGTATTAATACCTTTTTGTGTAAAGCAATCCTTCCTTATATCGGTGCAGAACAGACAAAGCGATGTATCACTAGACACACGGTGCAAAACATTTATCCTGCATAGTGAAATTTTATTATCATGTTAGATGGAACGTAGAGTCTAATACTAATCTAATTCAACAACACTTTCCAATTCACTTCAAGAACATTGTTCGGTGATGAATGAAGTGATGCTATTGGGGCTTACAAAATGTCTCCACAACAAACCAAAATCTGAACATTTATAATTGTGCTTCATCCCATAGTACAGTCTGCGGAGAGTTTCACGATGCAGCTTCAATAGTTTGTATTTTTTTCCTGTCTCATCCTTTGGGTGTAGATATCAATGTGAAACATCAAGAGGGGAATATTGAAGAGATACTATCTCATACTTGTTTTGGCAAGGCACTCACCACTGTTTTATTATCCTTGATCGCTATGTGCTGTGTTCTTAAAGACATATTCATTTATTTGTTAAACACCCCTGTCCAAGACGACAAGACCTACAAATACAGATATTTACCTTTCAGCTAAGGTAGTTTGCTGTAGGGTACAAGAGCAGTGCTTCACCAAGGATTTAAACAAGCAACCAAGTACACCTCCGTAATCTCTATTCGACACAGGTTCCCATTCATTAGCATCAGTAAATCACTGCTCCTCCCAGTACACCATTCTTGCGGTCATATACTTTGTCATTTTGATGTTGTCATACACAGGTCAGCCAGCCATTTTAACCTGTAGCATCTGCCAATTCCCGTCCAAAGCAAAACTATGGTGAAGTTGCATCAGCCAATGAGAAGCATGCATTTGCAGGCTCCAATCAAATAAGCGATAAGCAATCAAAAGCCACAAAGGCACAGAGGATACAAGACGACACAAACTGGAGCGCAAATAATGTAAGAATGACATTTAAATATTGCTGAGGTTTTGTCTTTTCTTGATTAGGTGCTAACAGATAATTCCATTAAAACAAAGAGGATGGGAAGAGAGAAGACAATTTTACAAGGGGGGTGGTTGTGGTCAAGATTTTTTCCAAGGAGGATGGCATCCCCCTGAATCTCAAGCCCTGGTTACACACATTTAAAGCTCTCATTCAGCTCTAACCACATGCAATACCTAATAATGAATCTCTGCAACTAAATAAGTTGGTTCAAACCAAATTGTACCAAATTCCATAAATAGTACAGATTTCTCCCATCCTGGCAGACATGAAGCCAGGAAACCGCAGGTGACAGACGAGCTGTGTGTTTCCACAAGATGAGGAACGATCTCATATTTCTGCCTTGTAATATTTTTCTTCAATTATCAGACGTTCCACGGTAGCCCCGGAGAGATGCTGAGGGAAGCTAATCTGCTCTGATAAATACTTTACTGTGAGGCTTCATAACGTACTGCTACCTTTCAACACCGCCTTCAGCAGGGCAGGGATTAACACTTTTACCCTGAGCTTTGAAAATTAAGGGTGGAATCTCTCATCATAAATAAAGCTGTATCATTCCAAAGAAAAGCAACCTTCGGCATGTGGCATACGCACCGGAAAGGCACTCTGAATCACGAAAACATCCACTCATTCTTCGTATTCATTCAAGTGCGCTCCTTCTCTTTGCGCGGCCACATAATTGTAAAGTTGGCCGGCTGTGCGTCCCACTTCGTTCCTCGGTGCATGCACTACAGGAGAGATGAAGGCTGATGCCCAAACCCTTAAGACATTGTTTATCTGTGATGCCAAATCCACATTTAGCTGATTGTACAAAATGATTATTTGCATCTGTACTTAAAATAACACAATAGTTTATATAAAATGATGAGAATACTGACAATGATGAAAATTAGTTAGACTTTATTGACCCCAGGGGGGCAATTCTTTTTCATAGCACTGTATCATACCAATACCAAGCACATAGACAAAAACATACCATACAACCACAATGCACTTGATGCACACAACAACAACAAGCAAGTGTCATGTCCCCTACAGTTCCGTTGGCAAGGCACACTGCACTGTTCAGGGTTGATCTGGCCTCGAGTACCAGGCTTTTGCCGATGCAAGCACTTCTGCACCTCAGGGACCTGTATCTGCACCCAGAGTGCAGTAGGGTGGAGTGGTGATGGAGTGGATGTGTAACATCCAGCGCCATTCTTTTTGCAACGCGTGCGACGGCCTTACTGTTGAGATATTGGCCGAAGCTGAGTTTATTGTCTGGTGTTAGTCCAAGATATCTGAAGCTGTCAGCTATTTCAACGGTTTCATTACTGATGAAGATGGGTGCTGAAGCGATGGGGTGCCGATTATTATCCATTTCGTTTTACTGACATTGAAGTGAAGCCGATTGTCCTCACGCCACCGAGTTAAGCGTGCAACTTTAAGTGCGTCGTGATAGTCCAGAACAGAACGGTTATCTGTGAGTAAGGCAAGGACGGCGGTGTTGTCCGAGTATTTGAGGTACGTGGTGGTGGGTGAGGGGCTGATGCAGTCTTTGGTGTATAGCATATAGAGGAACGGGTTTAGCACAGAACCCCGTGGTGCTCCGGCGTTAGTGGTGAGTGCAGGTGATGTTTAAATACTTAAATGCTAGGATGAAAATAATGACTAAGATACACAGGTAAACAATGTGATGTCATTTTTCCATTGGCTTGCCATTCACAACACAGGGTAAAGGTGTCATTCAGTAATACTGTGGTAATTAGCCTCTTAAGCAAGATGGTTACCAAGTTTAAGGTGACTCATGGGGAGTTCTCATTTAATTCTCACTCAATTTTTACCACAGTCTGAGGCCAATTATGTTTTTTTTTTTATATAAAGCTGATATGCAACAGATCGCTACCATTTGTTGGCTACTTCTATTTCAGTCAGACTCCATCTTTCTGAGAACTAGTGAGTAAACAATGCTGGAAAAATTACTTACCAGCCACAAACAATAAATGTATATCTTGATAATCTTATGAAGTACCTCATGAACATTATCAGCCTGTGATATATTAAAGTAATGAGAACAGGGAAGGAAACCAGTTAGGCTACTGTCTCCATTGGTTACTTAATGTCTTCAATGGCTGGTTACCATGGAAATGGTACCTATTTCCTGCAAAACGATTCAACTGTGCCTTAGCTGTAACACAAGAAAACATTATCATTACAGAGCCGTGCCAATCAATAAAAAAAGAAAACATTTGTTTTTATTATTACTGATGTGATAAAACGTTACCTCAATCAGTTAAATGCTAATTACACAAAACTTTTTATTGAAGGCTCGTTTGAATGTGATGTGGATATTTCAAAGTTTATACCACAAGAGAACAGTATAGTTCACCAACAGCAAAGCTGTCCATTCAAGTGAAATATTTTAGTGGTATTGTTTGGCCTTAACCTCTTTCCAAAAAAAAATAATGAAGTGGACCATCTCTTTGGATAAAGTTTCTTTTTTAAAACATTCGAGTCAGAGATTGATGTCCCTATTGTGAAAATGACAAAAGCAATCACACTCAAGTTTAATCTTTTAGCTAGCACGGGGAATACGTTATTTTTACCTCTGCAGACGGCCACATTGTGCAGGTAATGCGGTTTCTTCTTGGGAATAAACTTCATCACATCTTTCCTGCAGTGTTAATATGGATTTCCTATGGATGAATAATCCTTTATTTAAATGATTTTTGTTTCAATTATTTTGAATCCCTCAGTCAAAAATTAATCTGACAAAGTTCAGCTGGAGTTCCCTCCAGCTCAAGACAGGCATGCAAAGAGAATCTTTAATAAATAAAGGTTAATAGCTTCATGACCACTAATGTCACCTTTATGACCCCATAAGCCACCAAACGCATTAAAAAAGAATATGAAATATTAAATAATATTAAAAAGTAAGTCCCTACCTCAGTTTCATTCCATAGAAAAGACCGTAATCAACTTGACATTTTGTCAGATTTTAGACTGATAAATGAGTAGAGTGGAATCAATGTTCTCACAAGTTAAATCTTTTAGTTAATTTTGCATTACATTGATGCAATATAGTTGATTTCTTTTCTATTCGTTTCTATGGATCTGTTCCATTAAGATAATAAATCTTATGAAAATATATTTAGCGGATATTTTTACCTAAAGTAACACAGTTGACTGACCAGCGGCCAATTCCCCTGAAAGAAATGGAGGGTTGGTCAAGGGCCCAACAGCTGCAGTTATCTTATAGTGGCTCAACTGGGGTACGTGCAACCCACCTTCCAGGTTGGAGTCAAGCAATTAGCCACACTGCTATAGGCTGCCTAACACATTTGACCATGAAATTTCCTTTTTACTGTCGATTATTTTAATACATCATATTGCATGACGTGTGTCGATAAGTTGCAATACTTTCATTTCATTCCCCTGAATCATTGCAGTGACTGCCCCCAAGCTACACAGATGTACATCCGACAAAAAAACAACACTCATCTGAAGTTTCCCACTCATTCTTGATTGAGTTTCAGATAACAGCACGCCAAAGACTTGTGTGCCCATATTATCAGTACCAGAATATGTTTACAGGAAGTCCTCGGGTTACGACGGTCAAGTTACGACGGTTTTGTGGTTACGACGCACTCCCATAAATTAAATCCAGTTTCGACCTTTGCCGTTTGGTTCGTAAATACGACCACAGAAATAAAGATAAGAAAATTTTCTCTCTTTTTTTTTCATTAATGTTTCATTTAATGACTGTATTTTATATGTCCTTCATGTTTTGTGTGTACAGTGTGAGTGACTTTAGGTATAATTTAGGTATAAATTCTGAGTTACATCGAAAATCGGCTTACGACAAGTCATAGGAACGGAACTCGTTCGTAAGTTGAGGACCCCCTGTATTCACAAAAGGGGTTTACACATGCAAGGAATTTAGCTTGGCTCTCTCATTAACACAAAAACATGGCAAGAAACTCAAAATTAAGTTAAATACTAGATATGGCAAATAGTAATGACTTTTTGGCATAATTTACACAAGACTGTGCTCTATTGCACGCTTCCCCTCCTGAATCCAAACTTCCTCCATACCACAGACAAATGACTGTTTCGGAATTAGGTCTTCCTCAGCAAATTATTACATTTCGACCACTTCAAACAACCTAATTCGATATTACGATATGGCAACTTCTTGTAAAAAATTATTGATTATACTGAATATATCTGATATATCACTGGGCCTGATATATGTAGATATGTACGATTCTTAATATATGTACAATTTTATGTAGTATAGTTTCAAACCCTAGGTGGTAGTCTACAGGGCAGAAAATGGAACAGCTCCACAATACCTTCAGTCAATTTTCAAAGCCTACACTCCAGCCAGGTCTCTCTGATCTGCGAACACAAAACTGCTCTTTCTCCCCTCCCAGCATACTCACTCCCTTCCAGTCTCAATGGCTTACGATGGGGTTACGTTCCGGTAAACCCAATGTAAGTGGAAAATATCGTAAGTCAAAAACGCATTAAATACACCTAACCTACCGAACATGATAGCATCGCTTAGCCTACCTTAAATGGGCTTAGAACACTTACATTAGCCTACAGTTGGGCAAAATCATTAACACAAAGCCTATTTTATAACAAAGTGTTGAATATCTCATGTAATTTATTGAATACTGTACTGAAAGTGACGCTATCGCACCATCGTAAAGTCGAAAAATTGTCAGTCGGACCATCGTAACTCAGGGACCGTCTGTGTACAGCTACATAATTTCCTCAAAACACAACCACAACACTAAACAATGAATAACTAATAAATAAGTTAATAAACTCACTATACTACAGAGATTACAGAGTAATTTATGATGCCAATTGGCAAACAGTCGGGCTTTAAGGGCTAAAGACCATTGGTTAATTACAGGCTAAATTCATAGATCGTTGGTCACCAAGGAGACACACTAGCGTGTTTAAGCACAGAATAGCCGTTACCAAGCATGACAGTGCAAGACTGGAGAACCGTCAGTCTGAACTGTAAAAGGCGCTTCATTTGTTTCATACTTAACCTATCACTGTTACACCGACAAGATAATCAGGTTTTTAAACCAAAGATCATATTTTTCTTTAACGTCAAATGTTAAAAGAAAGATAGATGAGGGATATGTGCTGTAGGGAACATAACAAGCAAATAAGCCCACATGAACTTCAGAATTCATAAGCACTTTACATACCAACAGAGAGACACCAAAATATCTGGTACTCCATATTCTTTGGAACTAATTAGCATTCTTTATGGACTGAGTTTCAGCAGTCCACAGCACTGTGTAGACGCTTTGTTGAATATGTGTTGATTATGCATGGGGAGAAAGAAATCAATCCCTATTTGAGGGGGTACCAGAAATCCTCTTCAAATTTACCTGCCATGAAGGTCCGCTTAATAATTGAAATATTGTTTAAATAATTTAAAATGCAGCCTTGACACATGTGCACCTGTTTGTATCTGTTCTGAGAATGATTTTCGTCTATTGAATTTTATGAGGATCGGGTTTGCTCCCTTCACATTGGTCGGGAAAAATGCAGCAAAAAGTACTGCCCATTCTTCCTCTGCTTCAGGATTTGCTTCATTGTAAATGTCAAAATAGTTCTCAAGTGCAATGACCAGGGGCTCTGATGTTCTTGCTTGTTACAGATTGCTTGCTGATGTAGAAACAAAGGAGTCGGCTAAGTCCATTCAGAACTACGACGCACATTGCAGATCATGATACGCGTTTTTAATCCTCATCCCAACAGAAGTGACAGAGCGGAAGCTCCAGTGTGGCACAGGCAGGGAATGACAGTGGACCTGTCATAAATGAACACCCCTCCACAGCACATGGATAAACTCTGCCATAAACCATGCTGACTTTTAAACAGTTCTACCTGCTCATGTGGCTTTCCTTTGATAAGTATAATGTATAATAAAAACATTTCCCTCATAACAATTCAACCCGAACCGATTTCCGGCAGGTATCTTTGATTGAAGTACTGCCACTAAATACATTTTTTTCTGTGATAAAATACATGCAATAGAACAATTAATTATTTTTACTGGACATAGCGTGTCCAATTCTGTCCACCGTCTGCAGTTATCTGGTTGCAACTTGGTGCGCTGGCTAATGGTTTACTCACGCTGGTCTGTTTGAGACCAAGTTGTAGTTACAAAGTGCAACACATCCCCAGCGAGGATGGTGTCTTCAAAACTGTGTGTGGGTAAGGCTCCAGGGATTATTTTTTGTGAACATCAATTCTGTAAATTCTCAACAGAGGAAGCCAAAAGGAGTTAAAAAACAGTTATTAATCAGGTCTAAATTTTTGGAAAAAAGGGAACCGCCTGCTCAAACAACATTCAAAAGTGTGTGTGTGTATGCATGTATTCCATATGATAAAACCAGGATGATGATGAAGATGGTGATGGTGATGATGATGAAGCTAAACGGTGCAGTAAAATAAACAGCACTCCCAGCTGTGTGTCAATATTGTCCAACATTGTGGCGAGACACACTCACACAAACACACACACACACATGCATGTGCGTCATACTGTTGCCATTCTACTCCCCTTCCTGCGAGTGCTACATACAGACACATTTTCCCTCATTAACACAGTCTCATTGAGAGACTTGCATGCTAGCCATTACTACTGTAGCAAGCCACTTTTATATGACTGCATAATATATGAGGATGGGCCTCTTTACAGAGACTTGGCACAAATGCACTCTCTCATGCTGGAAATGCAGTTTCTGTGTTCTAACTCCAGTGGACCTCTATCCTCCGTAGGCACATACATGGAAATGCGTTAATTCGTCTCCCATGCACTCTGCTGACAAAGTGGCATGTTGAATTTGCCTATACTGTATGTTTGGTTATATCCAAGATGTAGAAACAAAATATGAACTCACATCTCATTAATATAACCCTGGATTTTCAGTGAGTTCTACTTGCAGCTTGGCAAATAATACTGAAATGGTAAAGTACAAGCTATAAAATCTTTGAGAGAGTGTTGAAACCTTGACTCAACATTATGGAATTCATTCACCCGCAATGGATCAGGGGTAATTTAAAAATGACATCAACAGAGCTATGTCCTTAACACGGAGCAATTTGGTTGTTTGTGGCTACCGAACTGTAGAAATGTCCAACAACAACAGCCACAATGCATGCCCTCTTATATTCAAGAAACCATTTTTTTCCCTCCGATATCTGATTTAGAGTAAAAATACTTTTATACCATTGGGAAACGTATCATGACAAAATACATGTCAAGGTGCAACACGTTTATGTAAAATACCTCTTTCAACAACAGCAAAAAAAAAGTCCCACTTCTTCAATCTCATTGATTTGTAAAATTATGCATGTAGACAGATTTGTTGCCATGTCACATCCTTGATCTCCAAACCAGAATGGCAAACCTCATGTGAATTATATATTAAATACATTTTTCTCAAATTTGACATGACATCCAAGTATTATACTTCAAAGTGCTTAGTATTTAAGACTTCTCTTGTGTAGACTTTGGTCAGTTGTATTGCTGTTTCATTGTGAGGGCTGAGCGTTATGTAAGTCGTTTAATAAGGTTCTCTCAGGTCATATCTGCGGGGCTGTTTAATGGTGCCTGGGCATTGAACAGCGAAGCACACTGCAGCTTAAATTTTCTTCGATATAGGCTGACTGCTGGTCTTTCCATTCAGGACTGAAAGCAACCAAGAGAAACCTTACGCTGCTGTCGAGGCTGACTGCGTGTCTGCCTCAACCGTTAACTTGCAACTGAACCCGTTTGTTTCAGAGTTTACTAAACGCGTATAAAATGTGCAGCTGTATTCCCTAAACTGTGAAGTTACGTTCTCCACTGGCTAAGCCATAAAGTTGAGCGAAGCGGCCATTCAGAAAAATACCTGCAGATATGCATAAGGCATACAAACATGTACACTACAGTAATTCAAAATAAAACACCACATTTTGTCGGAACGAAATCCGTCATTACCAACATTATGGCATATTTATCAGATACTGCTTATCGCAATTTATGACAATAGCTGCCGTCCGGTTTGTTGTATTTTTTACCGACTTACTGCACACTGTACATGGAACAGAAGATGGGCGTAATTTAGCAACACTGACTCGTTCATCCGTTTATTTACACTACCTGCACGTACATCGCATGTCTCATGCGTGTTTTAAATTTATGGAATTAAATGCATATATCTTAATATCTTTTGTACTATTTTTGATGTACATACAAGATGTTGCCTAAAACAGTTACATTGTGTTTTTGTCACATTGGTTTGATAAAAATCATTAAAGCAACACTTTAAATGAATTGTGAAAAAATGTTGTTTTTTTAATGTATGAATTATAGCTGTAATGCTTTTGAAAACAACCAGTTCAAAACTAAATGCATCAATTTACTTCACGTACCAAAAGCCATTTTTAGCGCCGACTTTCTACAATGTATAGTATCCTGATATATTCAACCCCCCTGAGTTTCTCTACAGGTCACATAATCATGCATGGATAAAGTATAAAAATAAAAATTACCTTCTTCAGCGCTGACATTCTAGGTAATTCCTCTTTTTTAGATCCTTGTTACATGCTGAGGTCACCACGGAAGTTTTCAGGCGCAATGTTTAAATTGGTATGCGCTGGTACTGATGCTGAAACACTAGTGGGTATTTTGTATTCCCGTCGCGGTTTCCTTGCGCTGCTGTCAAACCCGCTCCTCACAGTTGGTTTGGCTGGACTGCGCATGTCTACCCGTCTTGTCAAAGTACCGGCAGGGAGCCTGTATTGCACATGCGCCATTCACATAAGGTCCCATCGTCAAGCTTTACTTTAAATAAGGGTCTTCCGAGCCGGATGATTTAATCAGGCATATAGTTAGCTAGATAAATCTTCTATGCCTGGGTTTAGACATGCAAAATGTATTACGGAAATTTATAAATTGAACAGAAACGTTAGTTGGCTAACGGTGTGGAACGAATGCATACTGACACTGAAGACAGGCTAGCCAGTTAGCCTGACACATTACAGTAAGGTAGTTTATTATGGGAAATAAAAGCAACAGATCCTGTGGCTAGCCACTATCACATATATACAATATGGCAAACAGAAAACAAGGTAAGAAACTTGGCTAATGCAATCCAGGATACAGCCTTTTAGTCAGCTGACAGCTGACTATCTTGTAGAGGTAACAGCTAACGTCCAGTAACTAGCTGTTTATCGCTAGCTTCTTATATAATTAATAGGCTACAACATACTAGCATTTAAATGTGTTTTAACAGTGTCTATAACCTTGTTCATCAAACGACAACCGTTCATAGTGTTACTTGTCAAGCTCTAAAACTTACTGGCGACAGTTTCTGTTGTTTGCTAAGATAGCCTGCTACTTCGCTATTGTAACTGGCTAGCTAAAGTTATAAATTAGCCATTATGCTACTTGTTAAATTTAACTCCATGTACCGCTATAACTAGCCCTGGGTGCGGGGTAGAATTTAATATTTCACTTCTTGTATTTGACATTAATTGTCGAATGTTCAGCTATGTTGCTAACGATTATGCATTAGCTTGCTATCCTAGACAATTTTCAGAAATAACTGATATAATGTGAAGCCAGTTAGTTCATTTAGTTTTGACCTGGTGAGGAAACCCATATTAATAAAGTTTAACTCCCAATTTACTGCAACTTTTCATGTCGCGTACTTGCCTGAGGTATTAGCACCCTGAATTAGGTACCTGAACTTGTCCACCTCACTTGACCCGTGGCCTTCGTCTTGTGAGGACATGGACATCATGGTGGTAGAGTGAGGTTTCATCAACGCTCAATTAGAGGAGCTGTAACGGTAACAAGCTGTCAATCACTGATTTGATTGATGTCAATTACTGAAATCAAAACAACTTAACCCAGGGGTGTCAAACTCCAATCCTGGAGGGCCGCAGTGGTAGCTGCTTTTTAGTGTGTTTTAGCACTTAATTGATTAATTGAAATCACTGGTTGGCTAAAGAGTCCACACACCTGGTTTCCAAGGCCTAAAATGGCTGCCAATCGAAAGAAAAGAACAAAAATCCGCAAACGCTGCGGCCCTCCAGGACTGGAGTTTGACACCCCTGACTTAAGCCATTACCCCAAACGTTGCCCTGTGTATCATCACCTCTCCACAGAAAAACATAAGGAATGGTTTATCTCAGAGCCAAAGATGAAGATGAACACATAATGAATAATAATATTCATGGGGTGGATTTTTTGGGCAGTGTTGCCGGCAACAAGCTATGGGGTTTGGTGGTGGGCAGATGGAGTACCCAGTAATGCATAAATCTGGACTTGAGAGTGTTTCTAGAACAAAAGTGAGACAATATAGCTCAAAAGCATCGCGTCTGAGAAAACACATAGCCTACAAAGACTGCAAACAACTACTGTCAAATTGATTTTTATAATAAATAAAAAAAGTGCCTTGTTTAAGTTAAATGACCATTCATTGTCTTCAAAATGTTTTGGCAGAGATTAATGTCCAGTTTTTGTCCTTGCATATAAAATTCATGACAAATAAAAATGCATTGTTTCTATAGTCTGCATCATAAAATTGTTCTATTTGGGCTAATGTCTATGAATATGTTTTCAATAAAGACACTCAGTGCAGTCTAGCATATTGTAGTATATTTAAATATATTGTGAAGATAATTGTGAGAGCCTGTTTAGAGTAGTGTATGCTGTTATGGAATGAAGATGAATTGATGTATACATTATTGTTTGTTGTAAGGTAATTGTTGACTGTCTTTTATTTCATAGCCTAGTAGGCTAAAAACAATTTTATACATAATTAAATGTGCTGTTACATCATAAACCAATGATAACTAATTGACTATATTGGTTCTTCATGAGCACAGGTTAGCCTATAACTTATCGGAAAAAGTCTGACCTCATTAAGCAATTACCAATTGGATGTGCTGTGACAAGGAATCTCTACACATTCGCTCTTCTGTGTCTTTGGTATGAGAAACAAGTAGCAATAAGACTGAATGTATCAAAGTCCTCCTGATATGTGGCAGGATAAAACGACAGCGTTTTTTTTTTTTTTTTGAAACGATGTAGCATGTGTTGCAATTTCAGTGGTTACAAATGTAACACTGAAATTAATAAACAGGGGGCCTGATAACCAAGTAAAGTAACAATGAAGACACAGCACAAAATATACTATATAATAACATAATATAATGTACCAAAATATTTGGTATAATATAGTTGGAGGTTGGCAGCTAGTTGTGTTTATGTTGCTTCATTTTTTCTAATTATCCACTGCCTGTGTGTTTTGTTTTTGTTTTTTTTTTTGCATGATAAAATTGTGTCAAAGAATTTTCAAAAATTAAATAGCAATGTAAATTTGCAAATAATTACCCTTAAGAAACAGAGGCTAACATACCATTAAATCTAAGTAATTGGAATACTTAAAAAATATATATATCTCCTCTGAGAATATTTGCATTTCAACATGCAACTTCCACCAATTTCTTCAAGCCAAAAATATGGCTGCAGTAAACCGATGAACAGTCGGTCACCATTTTCAACATAATTTTTTGGAACATGGTATTTAATTTCACAGCCACAAGAAAATTCCTAAAACTGATACCCAAGCAGTCAAATGTAATGTTACCTTCGAAAGGTGCATGTGAATACTCCATCCATTCAGACACTGGGTCATGCAGTTCATTTACTTTCACCGCACAGTGGTTACAGACTTACTTTGCCAATTCATAAAACGTCAAATTTTTGCTAGCTAACTAGTAGCATAGCATCAGTGTTTTATGAATAATATGTTATGAATATAAAAATATGTACATGTAAGTACAGTAATTACATATGAATAATTGTCAAATATTGTTTTGTGTTTGTACCAACATGGTCTGTTTAATACTTAAAAGTATGACATTTTCAGTATTTCAGGAGAAACTTATGAAAAGACTGTACCAGTCACCTGCTGAAACAGCAAAACCACAGACCTCAGTCCCGAGCCCGGGACCCCTCCCTCAACATCCTGGTGCCAAAGTGAACACCAGTAGTGACGTAGTAACAGGTAAAAATGCATCTCTTACTCTTAATTGGAATGTATATAACACTGAAGTGGATGATCGTGACGCACTGTTTTGCTCCACAAATTTTCCTGTGGACAAATTAATGGGTTCATTGTCATTAAACAATTTCTGTACAATGAAGTGTGATAATGGTATGGTATTACTCATGAGATTCTTAACTCTGCAATGATGCAGACAACATACTGATTAATGTCTAAGTGGGGAATGTAATAATCTTATTGTTTTTATTTGTTTCTTTTTTTCCCCTTCTTTGTCTGTCTTCTTGTAGCAAGCTTCAGACACAGTGCAGTAAGCAAAGTCAGAATCCGTTTGGTTTAATCTTTGAAGCTGCATCTTTTTTTGAAGATGCACTGCAGTAAACGGGATACAGTCACGCATAGGAAACGTCTCTGTGTTCCAAGAATTCAGGCCAATTTAACAGCCAAGAGGCTGAAAAGAGATACTTGTATCTCTGAATTTGACGTTTTCAGCATTGGAGTCTCTCTCCAAATTTCTTGGCAGCTGAATAATCATGCCTTACAGGAGTGACTTCCTCTGCCCTTGGGTCTTGTAAACCGTTCCTTTTTTTTTTTAAGGCATACACAACTTAGATTTGCAGGGGCAGACTGTAGTATAACGGCTAAGGTACATGACTGGGACCCCCTGAGGCTGTTGGTTCAAACCCCACTCCAGCCACAGCAAGAACACCATCGCTGTTGGGCCCTTGAGCAAGGCTATTAACCCCTAATTGCTCCCAGGGAGGATTGGCCCTTGGTTAGCCAAATAAACTAAGTCACTTTGGATTAAAGCATCAGCTAAATGACTGTAATGTAGATTTTCAAATTCCCAATTGTGATAGCTTTGATTTCTCTAAAAATTCATGCACTTGACCTGCACGTCACATATTTTTTCCACAGGAGATGAAGGGAAACCGCCGCACAGAAGACTGTATACCGTGCTTCCACCTCCCGATGGCTACAGAGCAGAGGAGCCTGCCACACTATCTGAGCCAGGAGTCATAAATACCAAAGGAGGCCCAGCTGGTAAGAATGTTACAATCTTACATTTATGGTCTGACTTTAGCGGTTAGTGCTACAGCATGAAGCACCAGATTTATTCGAAAACCTTCCATCCCGGGCTCTTCAGGGTTTAACTGCAACGCTTGAAATTCAGTGCCGCAATTATTATCCGTGGGTTTAGAGAGAGTTCAGGAAGAAGCTGTTCCGCAGATTGTTGTCCTTAGTAACAATGTTTCAGACGTCAGTGCACAGCCCCTCAGGATACCAGAGCACACCTGTCATTGCCTGGCAGCCAAACGAGTACAGGATCAAGCAATTTATGTCTGACATCATACATACTTATTCTGGCCAAACAGTTCATAAATGAATTAGCGTTTTGTGTGTTTGGCCTAAAGTGATTCCAAGCCCATATGGGCTAATAAGATGCTAAACTCAATATGGCATATATTGCTGTTGACAGTAGCCTTGTAGGTACAGGTGTTGCTGTACCTGCTTGGCTTGGCAGAGCACAATTCAAATACGGAATGTACCATATATGCTGGAATGTTTTATTCTTATTCAGGTGCTGTTAACAGAAAAAGCAAGTTATTTCTGAAGGTTCTGGAGAGTTCAGCTCGAGAAATAGGAGCAGTGGTGTGGAACTAGACTCTTTTCCGTGGGTCAATAGAGATGGAAATAGCATTCCTAATGGATTGCAGTTTAAGCAATTCTCTTGCTGTAAACAGGTTAGTGTAACATCAACAGGTGGTTTCTAGTCAGTGCACCACAGGCTTCCAGTAAGATCTGTTCTTGCATTTGGAATATTATTCCATTACAAAATGTATTTCCAGCTACAGCCCTGAGTTCGCAAGGTTTGAAACACAGTAGACACTTCTGTTGTGTCCTTCAGATAATTTAAGATATACTTGAGTTTAGTCAGACAATGGTATTTTAAATACCGTAGAGTCTTGATTCAAAGAATAAAGGCGCATGTCCTGTGTACCTACTGGAGTATGCACGGTACACATGTATATTATTACGTAATCTGCAGCCGTACCACTCCATTTTTAATTAGCACTCAAAGTGAGGAATAGAAATTCATTAATGTTTAATCTTTCCAAAGTCTCCAGACGGAAAAAAAATATGGCAGTACACACGCTGCAGCGATGGATGTTTCGCACTGAGAAGCTGCTTGAGTCTTAAACGGATCAGGGCTCCGATCCACTGTGGAGGAGGTCCAGGTGATTTACTATAAAGAAGTACCTTCTGATCTGGGATACTGAGGAGCTTTTGATTGATTGTTATGTGCTTTTGATTCAAGTACATCCAGCGCATACGTGTGTAGCGGTGTGTTGCTGCGCTCTGCTAAGCTCAGCCCTGCTCTGCCCCACTCTGCATTGTGCTGTAATGAAAATCAGTTCTCTGAGATTTCTTTGGCGGCTGCAGTTTACTGTTCGCACAAGCAGCCGCAGTGCCGGTCCTGATACGGTCAGGTGACTGTCAGAACTCTTGCAGTTACGGCGATGCGGGAAACGGCATGGATATGCTGGGATTGCATCAGAAGACTAGGGGCATTTTATATTAAAAGTACGGGACACAAACAGGCTCTCGCGGCTACAATAATTTGGGAATCACTGAGCAACGCTGATACTTAGCAACAGATTGTGATAGAAATCAAATTTATTGAAGGATAGCCCCTTGATGATATAATATCACCAGAGAGAGTTTTGGGCCTCCTACACAAGTCTGCATAGGGCAGCACAGCGTAAAGGAAGGTGGATGAATAGAGTCATGGCCAGTGGAATTATCATAGTCTTCACTATGGCACATAACAGGCGGCATATGGCCCGTACGCAGCGTTAAGCTATGCTCATTTAAATGAATGGCCAAGCTAATTCATCACTATATGTATATTTAAATGAAAATACCTGCCGTGAACCAATATGGCAATGCTTGGAAATGTGCGACATTCATTTAAAAAATCGTATTGGACAAAAAGGGCACACAATGGAAAAATAAGAATTTCTTTATTAAAATACTGCTGTACAGGGAAATTTGTAACAGTCTTCACCCCCAAATGAGTAATCAAGCCCATATTAAAGTCATTCCACTCTAGTACGAATGAATCCTACAAGAACACAGTAGGTCCTCTGTGGAAGAAGTCTTTATTTCAGTCCATCACAGCAATGTAGTGAAGAGATTATGGCATCATGACAGGTGTGTTTTTGTGAATCCACCTCGGAAATACATGATTGTTTAACTAAAATGTTTTTTTTTTGTTTCTAATTATTTATATTATAATTGTTTTGTGGTGGCATTTTATCCTTGAATTCCACATTAGAGACCAGACCACATCAGCCAAGTCAAATAACAGTGATTGATTTTTGGAAACAGTTGCACCCTTAGTAGATCCATGTCTTTTAATTGTGAGAATTGCAACAGATAGAAGATAGATGAGGTGTGATTCTGTGATTGTTAAATACTCTTTTTTTTTTTCTTGCTGCCTTCTGTTTAACCAGGGAGTGAGATAGAGGCTCTGACGATATAGCTAACCCAAGGGCCAGCATTTTCATAAAGATTGTATTTTAAAACCAAGAGGATCATAAGAGTAAATTCCCAAGTATTTCTATTGCGAGTATTTTGTTGGTAGATATTTTCAGTTTTCAGATTTAAAGTCTTTTAATGCTCATTTTAACTTAGAAATCGTGAATTCTTGTCTGAGATAAGTGTGTACCCTGGCTCACTGTGTGTGTAAAATTTATAACCCTGACACACCATGGGTGCCATCTGTATTAGGTGTCATTACAAACTGAACATTTTGTCATTTTCATTCATTTATAGTTTGTGTGACTTATGCCACATTATGAGGGTTCTTGTACACTGGTAGTTTTTGTAAATTAGTTTAATTGCGTAAATGTTTTATAGTGTGGTTGGTTCTTATGCCATACTTCAGTCTGCTGAGCACTTCACCGAGAGTGATCTGTCTATGTTTTATGGTGGTTTCAAAAGTAGAAGGATCATCTATCTACCCCAAGAGGGAACAAACTCTGTAGGCTCTGTCTTAAAACTGAAAAGAAGCCCCCAGATACCCCACCCCCCACCTCCCACCTCCCCGCTGAGTCCCAGGCCCAAAGCCAGGCCTGGCCATTAGTCATGACTGACCCACTGCCATAAAGAGCCTGGCTATCCGTCTCTTATCTCTGGGCTGCCTCTCGGCCACCAGGGAAGGGCAGTACCCGAGCCGTCTGCAAGGTCGTGCAAGGGGACGCGTCCAGAAACGGGAACCAGGACCCGCCAGTTACAATACAATTGGTTTGCATTATATCACTAAAGAAAATTGTAAATGTGACCAGTGTGCTGAGCATTTTCTGCTATAGGTTTCGATGTATAAGCTGAATCTGTATGTTTTCAATTCAGTCATGGTTGTTTTTTTGGCTCATGGACAAATGACTGGAACAAGACAGGGATAATGATAACACATTTTGTGCACTGTGGTTATTCTTTCCATTAGATAAAACTGTGAGCATAAATGGCTCTCTTTACATCGTAGTCTAATTAATAATCACAATCAGATAAGGGTCTAATAATTATTTTAAATAGTCCAACCCTTTAGACACCAGCGGAACTCCTGC
Organism: Albula glossodonta; assembly: GCA_019788955.1. Lineage (NCBI taxonomy): Eukaryota > Metazoa > Chordata > Actinopteri > Albuliformes > Albulidae > Albula > Albula glossodonta. Next base: position 42,171 of record JAFBMS010000102.1, on the reverse strand, counting down.
AGATTACTGACAATTTTCAAGAGAGATCTTGTGCGATTGTACATTTTGGCAATTAACATGCTTCTTTGAAAACTCTGTGCAATTTGCAGGAGCATTTTTCATCTAAAGAAAAGAGTTTAACCCAGTTCAGCCATCAATATTTGAGGTAATGAACGGATGCATAGAAGTATGTCACTCAATCTGTCTGCTTTGATATTTGTGCAGTCATATTTTCACCAATACGAAAAAAATTGTCATTGCTTTGCTTTCAGCAGACAGAGTGAGTTATTTCGCCCATGGAATTCATTAAGGGAAGCATAATCTTGGATATCTATTTCTGATTTAATTATACTTGTTTTGTGTTTTAGATGACATCCAAGGCAAGGATAGCAATGGAGGGCAACGGAGGAGGCGGAGGAGGAAGAGGAGGCTCCACGGAGCGGCAGGAGGAGAAGGCGCTGAAGAGGAGGGAGGAATGGGCAGCGCCACCGAGGGCGCGCCTGACGCGGCCGGGTCAGCTGACCACGCCGCGACTGCCAAGAACAAGAGGAGGAAAGAGAAGAAGAGGAGGCGCAAGGAGCGTCTCCTTGCTTTGGGACTGAAGCCCAGCGCTGCCGCAGTGGAGTTCACGTACCAGCCAGGAGGAGAGGAGGAGGAGGAGGAGAGCAGGCAGAAGAGCTTGGCAGAGCTGCTGGACTTCCTCCAGACCACCCAGCAGATATACCTCTCAGATAGTGAGTAACCCGCACAGCTGCATCTTATCCCATAGGGAAGCTGGAATGGAAACAGCCTCCCTCAAACAGGGTAGTCTGAACCCCTCGAGGTATTTCCAGCAGCAGGTTTTGTGCACCAAGCACATTCCACCAGCAGGTGGCCCTCTCCACTCCGCAGCTCAATATGAACCTGGCCTTTCAGTTTGAGAAATTGGATTGAACTGCAGCGGTTCGGGTTATTGATTTTTCTGAAGCAGTTAGCTGTCGAATCCCAGCGGGTTTGGACTGCTGTTAATGGTTTATGTACGGGGGGGTAGCGCCACCTCACAAGTTCAGAATCTAAACCGACTCACCGCCCCCCCCCTTGTGTCTGTATCCCCCAAACATCAGAGGAAGGTCGAAGGTATGAGACACAATTTGCATAATTCAGCAAGCAAGGTTGGAGTGAACAGTAGGCAGTATGGTACCGTCTTTGCCAAAAGTAATTCTCCAGAAATTGTGAAATGTTTTGGAAATAAGTGTAGCATCCATGTCCATTCCTCATACTTAAGTAATGCCAACAGAGCAGTTGTTCATCTACTAGTGCCACTCTTTACTTGTTGTGTTGTGCTGGTGTGGCCTAGGAGCGATTGAGTGATCCATTTTATTCACTCTACCTGAAAACGTGTAGAAATTTTTCTATAAAAATGAAGAGGTTGTCGTTAGCATTAGCCATGGTCACAACAGTAGCAGCTGCTGAAGTGTTTTGTCTGAAAACATGTCTTCGTAGCGCTGGAACACACCCCTTTCATTAGTCCTGCATGAAGCTGTTAATGTCCGTCACCCTCTGCCCTAACCCAAGGCTCATGTTCAGCAGGGAAGCGCCCGGCTCCTGATCCAGCGATGCAGGGCCTGTTAGCTCGCCTTGAGGCCGGGACAGCGCCCCCTGCGGTCCTGGCCCAGCTGCAGTGTCTGAAGGCTGTGGTGCTGCTCCAGGACGGGGACCGCCTGACGAGCGCTCTGGAGGAGTTCCAGCACGGCTCCTCCATGCCTTCTGGTGCGTCATCCCTTCATTAGTCTGAAACACTCTGGCTGTTGTTCCCCCTGTCTTTGTGCTCTGGCGGGCCCTGCGTCTGGGGCTGCCAGCAGGGCCGGCTGTGGGCAGGCTGCCACCGAGGAAATGCTCTGCCCAGGTAATGGGCCAGCACTCAACAGGTGTGTGTGTGTGTGAGTGTGTGAGAGAAAGAGGGAGTGTGCGAGAGGGTGTGTGTGCGAGAGGGAGTGTTTGTGTGTGAGTGTGTGTGTGCACAAATAGTGGTTGTGAACAAGGATGAGAGATAGTGTGTGTGTGAGAGAGAGAGAAAGAGAGTGTGACTAATTGAGAGAGATATTTTGCACAGGAGTGTGTGTCTGCATGCACGTGTGAATGAGTGTGAATTAGGACTGCAGCTAACAACTATTTTCATTATCGATTAATCTGCCAAGTATTTTGTTGATTAATTGTTTGGCGTATAAAACATCAGAAAACAGTGAAAAATGCCCGTTACAGTTTCCTATAGTTTCCTATATTGTTGTCTGACCAACAGTCCAGAACACCAAAATATTCAATTTACTGTAATGTAAGACCAAGAAAAGCAGCAAATTTTCACATTTGACAACACGAAACCAACACATTTTTGGCATTTTTGCTTCGGTTATCATTCGATTATCAAAATAGTCGGTGATTAATTCTTGCAATCGACTAATCGATTAATCGACTAATCATTGCAGCTTTAGTGTGAATGAGAGATTGTGTGTGTGTGTGCGCGCGTGTGCATGTCCATTCATGTCTGAATGTATGTGCTTGCTGACCCTCATTTACCCAGACTTGTCAGCTGAGTTCTCAGTTATCATTAGCAGTAACAGTGTGAGGAATATCAGTGGGTAGACTGCACTACACGTCTGTGCATGTGTGTCCACACGTGGAGCTGCCTGGCCTCTGCTGGACCAGCGGAGACAGCCTGTGCGTACGCTGCTTCCGTTTTTGGTCCGAAGGTTCAAGAAAATTCAGGTCATGATGCAGGCAGCCTCTCAGGACCGCTGTCTCCAAGACAACACAGAGGATTGCACATAGGATCTCAGCAGATTACCTCCCGCTTTAGCCCTGAGTTATTCCTGCACATCTTCTGCGTCTAAAGCCCTGTAACAGAGCCATGAGTCTTCATGAACATATCCGAAATGGTTTCCATTTACCAACATCAGCAAAATGGCTACATAAGGGAAGATTAGACTTGAATTCTGCCAGCTAACATTTCATTTTACTCCACAGTGTGATGTATGTCATGCTACATTACATTATAGGCATTTAGCAGGCGCTCTTACCCAGAGCGACTTGCAACACAAAGTGCATTTCTTTCGGGACGAGGGTGTTAAAGTGCTAGAGGGTGTAAAGCGTCTAAAGTGCCAGGAGGGTTAGCGTGGACTAAACCCCGTGGGTGACCTGTTGAAGAACAAAAAAAATGCTGTAGGGGTCATTTTGTTCACGCTCAGCCGGCGTGCTTTGAGGGGAGGACAGACCAACTTAAACTCTTCCCCCTTGTCACAACGCCGCTGCCCTGTGGGCCAGCCAGTCACCTTTACACAGTTACCGCGCAGCTGGGGTGTTGGGCTGCAGAGCGAGAAACGGCTGTCAGGTAGACGTGTTCCTAGGATGGGCCTACCATAACATACAGGCCATCGGAAAGGGGGAGAACCGGGAATTTTAAAAACAACGAGTGTGTAGAACGCTTCTGTCCATCTACAGCCGCTTCGGCCTGTCGCCGTGTTGCAGGTCCTCGTCACACCTCAGTGGACTCCCTTGCACAGGCTAAGAGGCAGAATCAATATGCCAAACACAGCGCTGCATTTCAATTACCCACATTCCTCTCCTTAGACAAGCCTCGTCATCCTGCCTCTCTTGCTCATTGTTCAACGAATTCAATTCGTTTTTTATGTCAACCTTTAATGTTTTTTAACTTTATGTAATCAATAGGTTTGTATGAGGTGATAAGTCATTTACAATGACATCTCAGTTTGGAATGGAAATGGTTTGAAGGCTGTAAATTCTGTATTCAGTCAGATTCTTGGGAGCAATTGGGGTGGGGGGGTTGGATTTGGAAAGGCCAAATAGGTGAAGTTTTGCCAGAACTACCTGGTCTGTCTTATGACCAGCCCTGAATTGCTAATGTCCGCACTTACCTGGCGTCTCAGTTTTTAAATCTCAAACATGGGCAGCCTCTTGCAGAACAGTGTCCCCATCGCTAAACATTGGTTAACACTCACACTAAGGGGTAGGGCTTGTGACAGTAGCTCTGGGGTGGGATCTGTCCTGTATAGTAGGTCCCTGCTTTGCTAGAGGGCTATAGTATGGCATAGTGCTCAGACATGAATTGCACACGTGGATAAGCTTCTCTTCAGTGGCACCACATGCCTTTATGTTTGTGTGTTTATTCAGTTACTGGCATGATCCACAGTAAGGGATGATTGCACCTAGAATACAACAGTTACTGTGGACTCCCTTGTATGAAAGTAACTTCCGTCTCTTGTTTCCACAGCTGAAACCTCTTCTATCTGCTCCCTATTTAACTACTGGCTGACAGACATCCTTCCCATGCGGACGAATAAGACGCCAGGCGGGCAAACCACTGCGACGGCAGTCACTTAACCACCCATGCTTTTACAGTGACATTTTATTTTTCAGAAAGAACATTTTGCCTTCTCTTTATTTTTTTTTTTACATTTATTTAAATCTCAGTTTATGAAATTTCAACCGCCAGTCATGTTTACTATAAGCAGCAACGCCTGTTAATATTAAAATGTTGTTTTGGGTAGTTTCGCCTCCCTCCCTTTGTCTCTTGCATTAGCGTTCTAAAGTGCGCCCGAACTCATCAGAGAGTTACAAACTCTCTGCAGTTAATCATCTCTGAACCCTTTGGGACTGACCTTGATGGCAGTCAGTGAAGACATCATTGTTTATCACTGCTTAATGTTGTTTTTCCAGAGCTAATGTCAAAGACCTAATTTTGTCTGGCTTTTCAGCGGGCTCTTTTCATGATCTTATTTCTGAATGATAAACGCTAAAGTCTCTGTTCTAATCCCTCTCATTGACATCAAGACATCTAAATCCCATTAGCAGTTAGACTGCAGTCTTATCCCTTATCATTCTTCCCACCAAACAACCACCCTCTATACCCAGACACAAAGAGAACATGGAACATTGGCTTAGATTCAGTCAGTATTACTTTAACATTAATTTTGATGAACAAATACATTTTTTTTTTTTACAGTTCGGTAAAGTCTGTGGACGTGAGAGTCCATTTAGGTGTGTACTGGGCACTGCTGTGCTTGTACCCTCAGAAGACCCTCAGCGCCTTTCCAAAACACGCAGATAGTGATGGGAGAATAATGGTTTATGACATCACGTGGGGGTGGGGCTACCATATGGAACTGGTAGCTGGGTATAAGAAATCATAGAGTGGAAAGCAAAGTTTTTGATTGGTTCAGAGAACTTAATGACCTACATCTTATTGCAGCTCCACCCCTTACGGTGTTCAGGAAACGTCATTCTGCCATCGCTACTCAAGGTTGCTTAATACTTGTCACATGATCAAACATGCAATAAATCACAATGAAATTGCATTAACTCCCCATTATCCTACCCTATACCTGTCCGCTGCATTACACCGTGACACAAAGCTCTTAATTCGATTTTGCAGGACATATAGCGAATTCTGATTAAGAGGCTCAGAGCTTAGCGTTTGACGCAAGGCAGTGGGCCATTTACCGACTGACCATGCCTGGGCAGTTTGGTGCCGAGAGAGAAAAACAGTAAAACATTCATTAATAGATGGTGAAAGTTGAAGGATTGAAAAGGAGGGAAGCTGGAGAGAGGAGATGGGAAAGAGATGTGGGAAATATGGCAGACCCCAGCAGACTAGCACTACAGCAGCATACACAAGGTATGAGAGGCAAGGGGCTAGCACAGTCATAAGGATGTGGGGTCATCACTATCAGTCAACACCAGACCATGGCTGAATCAGTTTAACACAGAGTCTCTATCCATGAATTAGTGACAGCAATGACCACTCTGTCCACCAGAGACTTTACGATCCAGCCAACACCAAGTGATATCCTCCAACTAAAAGATCTGCTACATAGATAAGTTTTCATCCTAGGAAGAGATGAAATCTACCCAAATTTCACTGGGTAGATCATTCCATAGGAGAGGGGCTCAATAAAACAAGCGTGAATTTACAACAGTTGCAACCAGGCCACTCCCACTGCCACGCCTCCTTTTAGCCAGTTGGCATGAACAGAAACACACACCTTCACACACTCGCCTCTGACCTCCATGCCAAATTTCAGCCTCCTTGGGCAAAAACTGAAAAGTAGGGGGAAATTTTTGTGGACCGACCGACCAACCAATCAACAGAGCAAGCTATAGAGCTGCTGGTCGCAGCTAAAAAGGCTCTATCACCTATGTTTACTCATTCCTGGAATGATAAGTAGCCCTACACTTTGAGAACAAAAAGTTAATGGAGGAATATAAGAGTGAAACGTTCAGACAGGGAAAGGCAAGTCCATTTATAGCCTTAACTGAGGAGAATTAAATCAATGCAAAAAAAATCAATGCAAAATTAAATGGGTGGCCAACAGAGAGAAGCTAGTACTGGGGTACTTTGCACAAAGTATTTTCTTGTAGTTAGCATAGCAGCAGCTGCATTTGTACCAGCTGGAGGGGCTTTTGGGAGACACTTTCACATCTTGACAAGGAGGTATTGCAATTGTCCAATCTAGATGTCACAAAAATGTCTGCAAATTTTTGTTATACGTATTAGTTATTTTTTATGTAAATGTGCACTTTTCATTACAACAAGGTAATTATTCAAGTTTTCAATACTGGATCCTATCTAAGAAAAAAAAAATCAAGGCAAGGTTATCCTTATGATTTGTTTTCCAGAAATCACATTTGGCAGATAAACATATTTTAAACAGTTGAGCCTTGAATTTGATGCAGATACACCTCGACAGCAGGCCAAATAAATACCAAAATGCATTCTCCTTCCCCTCTGTTGTGCATTCGTGTACGATATCACAGCGTCCCAAAAGGCTGTTAATGTGTGTTTTCAAGTGTTTGCATGGGAAAAGGTTTACGGTTATTGAGCTTTTATATCGGCGCTCGCTGTGCCTGCAGAGAGCTCCAGTCGTAACCCTGTTAATGCCTCCGGGATCTTTCATTTGTTTGACACAGCAGTACTGAAGGCCTTAAACTACCGAGAACAACAAGAGATCCCTGCCCTTTCAGTTCGTCATATTTTTTCATACTACATAGTCATGCTCAATACATTCAGTTATATACATGGGACAGACAAAATGATGAAAACATCAAGTAGAATATGAATATTTAATTATTAAGTACAGACGGTCCCAGCATTACGATGGTCAGACTTAACGATCTTTTGACTTAACGATGGTGTGATAGCGTCACTTTCAGTACAGTAGTCAATAAATTACATGAGATATTCAACACCATTATAAAATAGGCTTTGTGTTAATGATTTTGCCCAACTGCAGGCTAATGTAAGTGTTCTAAGCACATTTAAGGTAGGCTAGGCGAGGCTATGATGTTCAGTAGGTTAGGTGTATTTAATGCATTTTCGACTTTTGATATTTTCCACTGACGATGGGTTTATCGGAATGTAACCCCATTTTAAGTTGGGAACCATCTGTATTTGGGTCATCTGTCGCCTATGGAATGACTTCCGTCCCTCTTGGAACGCTGTCATACAGGTTTTGGACTGTTTCTGGGGGTGTATTGAACCGCTTTTAGAGAAAGACTGCCCCCAGTTCTTTGAAGGAGGTGGTCACCTACTTTTAACCATAAAGGGTCAATGATATTTAGATATGATAATTGGGGAGGCTAAGGAATGTGGTGGACTTCATCTTGTCATTCATGAAACTCTTCTTGATTCAATGGTGTGTATGGGTGTATTATCGTTTTGGAATATAGGAGGATCTTGAGGAAATAATTTTAGTTTCACTGGGTTAATCTCCCCCAATTTTTAGAACGCTCTGCTTTAACAGCCCGAAGCTAAACATTCATTCATCACAATGAAAAAAATATTACAGGAATCCTACAGTTTAAAAAATCAACATCTTTGCAGAAGATTTTCTGGGGTGTGGTCGGCACTCAGTTCAAAACAAACTATGGGTTGTGTGGCTGTGAGTAGGTGATCTGTAATGATCTGTTGGCCTCTACATTTTCTCTACTAAGCACAAAAAAATCTCTCCGAAGTCTTGAGTGCTGTGCCAAAAGCTTTGTGGCCTATTTTTCGGCTGATAAATAAGGTTCAGGGAAGGGTCACTGGCTGTTCCTTTAGTGGACTAGTCCCTGGCCCCCAGGGGACGAATCTAAAAATCACAAAATGCAGAAAATCTCCAAAATATCGGGAGGGGTCATCTGCTTGACGAGGGACTGGATGGCAAACAGTTATTTTTAAACTCCAGAGACCATGCTCTGCTCACAAAGGCAAGGACCCTGTGCATCTGCAAATGTGCGCTTAAATGCATACACACTTATACCCCTACTTACGAAGACTCAATTTACAGAAATCCAAAGATACGAAAATAATAATTTCCAGGGGTAAAAAAAAAAAAAACATAATTTACCGTTTCAAAATACATGCCAAGTACGTGGTACGCAACAGATGTGAACTGTAAAATTTAAACTAACCTCCCAAATTAGAGAAAAATTTAAAGAGCATGTTTTTCCTATACAGTACTGTACAGTATATGTAAATATATCACAATCTTTGAATTTCTGCTTGTTTATATTAAACGTACGCACATGAAAATAGGAGCTACTAAGACTGATAGTTGTTTGAGGGGAGGGGTTCATCTTGGTGAATGATATAAGGAGAAATGACGGACTTACAAAAAAAAAACAACTTGTAAAAGACATTCAGGAATGAATTATTTTTATAAGTTGGGAACTGTCCGTAGTGGGTTCCATACATAGACAGTGAGCTTCACATCAGAGAAACTAAAACAATGGCATGCATCCCTCTGTCAGTGAATGCATGTGTGCATCCGTTGTTATGTCTGTATGACCGTCAAATTGTTTGTTCCCAGAAATATTTGAAAGTGTCTTCATACATCCAACAATGTTGCAACAATGAATGAAACATCTTTTACCAGTCAGACACAGAACCTGTCTTTCCCAATGTGCTGATTGCAGAGGACCATTGATTTGTTTGTTTGCCCGTTTATTTCTATTTGTGGCGCCGAGACTGTCTGCCACCTGTTGGAAGTTTCCAGCCTAGTTTACGGTAAGGTGTCCAAACATTGTGACGGTCGCTGACCTCTTTGCGTGGATCAGTAGGCCCGTCGCCAGGGACCTGGCGTCCCCTTGCCAGAGTGCGCTAAGCTCAGAGCATTCCCAGCCACGTGGCGTCATAGTTGACGTGATTAAGGGAGGCTTCATAAGGCTCCTGCAGGGTATGCTCCATCTCAAAGGCACTTCAGTGGGGTCATATCTGAGGTACAGCTGTCTTAGCGCCACGACAGCGAGCAGGAACCAGGAACCTACCCCAACTCACACACAAAAGAAATCCTATTCTGGAAGCTGTGAAGATGTTGTCCCGGCTACCGAAGCTGACTCCGGGGTATATCCGATACCTGCAGGTGAGCGTGCCCCCGTACAGAGTCATTATAGCCTCTGAGGCAGCTATTGGAAATTTATGTTTTTTATATATCATTTTAACATACCAGACCTTATTTTCAAGTTAACATTCCGTAGTGCCATGACAAATATTAAAGGTGCTGAGTAACACTCTGAACTACAACAGGGGATAAATGATTGATTATGGCATTATCCAATGAGAATAGTCAACATGGATACGCCCAAGTAAATGTGTTTTCCAGTAGACCAGAGCTGCTTGAATCTTGATATTAGAATTCATGTATTACATTCACAATTGCTCATTCTAATGTGTGGAATTAGTCGCTGATTTTAAAATATTCCATTTGTACATATTTGTTAGGGTAGTGTTCTAAAAATCTTAAAACTGATTTAAAGTCTGCATAATTCATTCAATAATTTAAAATGGATTGTTTTGGCACTTCTCTTCAGTTTTTGTTGAAGCATTCTAAGACAACCTGAATACCTAAACCACTGGAGCAAACCTTTCATTAAACTTGAAAACATAAGTCAGTGTGTACTTCTTCTGCTTTAACGTTCAGCAACTTTAATCACTAGCGCCCTCTGCTGTACATTGCTGACCCAACAGGTTTCATGAAACTGATAAGGTCATCTGCAAAGTTCATAACAGAATTTTTTATATGCTTTTTTCATTTTTTCCATATTTACAATGTTTTAACCTGAAAGAAGTATAGTCATACTATTTTTTATTTGAGAACATGATTAACATGTACACTAAATATGTACTCGCTGTGAAGCAGGGTGAAGAATCTCGAAACAAAAAACTATTCAAATATAAGGCTCTGCACTGAACGTTCATGACCTTCAATGCAACGTTTTGCCATATCTTTTCAAACTTTTTGTCTTGTCCAAAAGATAACAGAAAGAAGTTTCACATTGTTTGTTGCGAGTCATTTGTTGATTCGTACATTTGAAGGAAAAGGGGTGTATCGAGTGGAACAGCTTATGAATCTGCAGTGCAATTTCGTTACAAGTGTTTCTCATTTTTATTTCCTCTGCATTGTTGTCTGGGGGCCTTTTTGATGAAATTGCTCTTCTTGTGAAAAAAAGATAAAGACTGCAATTTAGCCAATGAGAAAAAAATTGTGATTTTATCCTCTGGAAGTAGGGTGTTTTTCCACAGCTTATTCTGTTTTTTTTTTTTTTTCATTTCCTGGTAAGTGGAGAAAGCCTGTCCGTAAGGGACTAATTTGAATGTTCAAGTTTTTAATGAAGCTTTTACCCCACACACATCTTTTGAACATGTTCTGAAATGGTGATTTCTTAGCTTAACAGTGAAGTCATCTTTTTATTTTGATCTCCTAATAATTCAATACACCACTATTAAATAATGCTATCGCAAACATTTCCAGCACCAGATTCAGCACTGATAAAACTGTTGTGTAATTTCTCTTTGTTGCCCACAGCCACGCAGAGAAAATGTTTCAAATAAGCAATCCATTTTGATCTTTTACATTAAAAATTCAGGTACTGCCATTCAGATTTTCGGTGAGTCGCCTCTCGCAGAAACAGTTTAATAATGAATGATGATGTTTTTCAGTAAACGCAAAAGATAACTGTGTTACCACGAAAAGTGCTCATTTACATGGAGGCTTTCCACTGTGATGGCAAGCATCAAAAAATGACACTGGCAGTCCTGTTCAAACAATTATGGGCTTTTGTTTTTATTATATTTTTATAAGGAGAAACTAGAATCACAAGCTGTCCATAAAGAGGAATGGCAGCTGTCCAGATTTGCCTCAAGGCACAGTTTGTTCCCAAGCCATGACACAGAGAAAATGTCTTGTGTTATTAAAACATTACTATAGTTTTCATGAGTCAGGGATAAAGTGTATCACATCAGAGTCAAGGTATGCATATTAATACTTTTGTTGAGTTGAAGCTAGGTGTTTTCCTATGTAACGTTACTTATGAATCCCAGAGAATAAGACGTTGATGAACTGTGTTGGCTTATTTTATCTCTTACAGACAGCCAGCGTGCAGAAACCGCCGGATAGGATGGCGGACTTCGGCATGTCACGCCTGGCTGTACTGCTGGGGGTGTTGGGTGTCGTGGTTTCGGGGTACAGCTCGCGGCAGCTCACCCTTCATCACAAGCCCTCCGCCCGTATCCTGCACTGGGGGCAGACCGTTGCCGGGCACAACCGGGTGGAGAGAGGATCCCCAAAACCAAGCCCGGCGGTGCAGAGGCGCAATACATCGAGACACAATAGTCTGATCTACGACGCCCCCGCTCGTCTGGACCTCGGTTACAGATACGTCCCATTGGGTGGAATGAACAATTCCGGGATCTGACAGTGTCATGTGTCTAAACCATGCGTCCATGCCCTGTCCCTGGTCACAGCTATGACCAAAACTTTAAGGGGAAAAATTCACAGAAGACCACCGCAAAGGAATTTCCCAATATGACAATGTAAAGGCTATCAGTTTGATTACTCCATTTGAGTATGAACTTCATCCCTTTTCAAAGTACATTACAGTCATTTAGCTGATTCTTTTATCCAGAGAGACTTATGGTTGATTAGGCTAGCCAAGGGCCAGTCCCCCCTGGGAGCAATGTGGGGTTAAGGGCCTTGCTCAAGGGCCCAACAGCAATGTGGTTTTTGCTGTGGCTGGACTGGGGCTTGAACCACCAACCTTAGGGGTCTCAGTCATGTACTGTAGCTACTGGACTACAGGCTGTCCTGTAAGTTAGCTTATTCGAAGCTAAAAAACTTACTAACTTCCAAAAAGCATCGGAGGATAGCTTTTTCAGTTGACCCAGAAACTAATCTTCCATCTAGTTTAGCATTCGCAGTGATGAGAAACGATGCTCTCTGCACTCCTGTGCCTTGCCCTGCCTCCTCTCGTCTTGCGTGGCGTCTTGGACAGCCCTGGCAGCGCAGATGGCTCTTGGCCCCGCTCTCTTGGGCAGATGGCCTCGGATAAAGCGCAGGGGGCAGCTCGCGCACGTCCAGCACCTTTCAAAACGATGGATAACAGCTCGAGGTCCGCTCATTATGTTAGCACTGCGCCCGCTGCAAGACTGCTGGCGGGGAGGAAGTGACACTATTCCTAAGTGAACTGACAGGTTTTTTTCATGGGCTAGCGGTTGACAGGTTATTTACCAAATGGTTATCACTTTCTGTTCACCTTGCCAACATTTTGGTCTTTTTTTTTTCATTTATTTTTGTTTTTGGCGTTTGTCCTCTGCGTGTTGACACATTTTATTTCAGATTAAACAAAGTTACTTCATTTCCATTAAGTAAATGGACATATCAGCTGGCCCTAAGTACCACAGTGTACCCTCAGTACATAAAGTTGTATTCCTAAACTTTAACTCTGATTTTGTATTGACTTTCATATAATGAAAGTCTGTGTATTTACATGCATGTATACATAATACACAGACATGCATATCCCTCTCTCTCTGTCTACACACGCACGCACACACACACACATATATATATAGAGAGAGAGCAACAAGCCATTTTTAGGTGTCATTAAATGGTGTTGGCACAGAATGAGGAGCAAAGATAATGACCTCATCGCCAAGCCAACTCTGCGTAAGCCTGATCAAATCCAATAGGCTTAAGACACATTTCCTCAATCTGGTTTTAAGCACAGCCAATTCTCCCTAAGAACATAAACCGAGACTTGATACTGTGAATCACCGAGGAAGATACCGAATATTTACATAGCTGTAGGACCGTTGTGTTAACTGATCCGTTGAGAATAATGGCGGTTTCTGCTAATTCAAATACAGACATTGATACCGTGGCCCTGCTATCCTCTCTCATCGTTAATGCACCCGTACTATTTAACATTTCAATGTATCTAACATTTGTGTTTGCATCAATGTGTTATACGATTGCATGTTGTATATTTTAATGCATTTATATATTTTTGTGTAACATATGTCCATGATTGTGCCACAGTGCGTGACTATGTAAAAACCGTAAGCTGCATCTAGGCTTCCTAAAATGCTATTTCTTTTCTAGTACCTCTAGATCTTCACACTTTGTTTTATACTGGCTTTATATATGTAGCTAGATTGGTGGAATATGATCATTAGGATATGCGGTTGCTATGTAGTCGATTCTTACGCTTCCTGTTGTTATGAACCTTTTTGAATGAAAACCCTTTGATGCTGCGTTAATCCAAGCTGCGATGAAACAAAACGAGACTCCAAAAAGTTCAGATTTTGTTCACATTTAATTTCATGTTAAACCTTTCATTTTTAATGGTCATTTTTTGTCTGTCTTCATCTTCATATTGGAAATCTGTTGAAACGAAACATTTTGAGAGGCTCCTACAGTAAAAGGTACTGTCTCACCTGATAACCAACTCTTTTAATCAGCTTCAGGTGTTCAAAACAACTGATTGCCAATTGATTGTCAATATAGGTAGGTCAGACGTGAACTGAAAGGATTGCTGTCATGCAGTTGACCTACGGACACTGACCGCATTTACACCCAAACACTCAAAATAGCCTGACTGGCAGGACAGCCACACCAGAAGGGGGAGCTCATCATTTTGGAACTAGATTACAGCAAACAAACACACAAACGTATGGACATATATGGGCTTAGAGCTATGTGTATTTGGGCATACTGCGCATTGTAGCTTTATTTTTTAATTCTGCTGTGGTATCCATCCAACAAAATGTTCACATCTGCGATTAATCACTTAAACACTGATAATAATTTAAGGTCCAGTTAAACGACCATTTTAACGTAAACAGCAGGTCATGTCATGAAACCCACCTATTGTATTAATAATTACATACAATTCTTACCTGTATGAAAAATACTTTTTCTCTTGGTTTACAAACTCAACCCAGGACACACTAAATGCATAAATAATACAAACACACACACACGAACATATATGGACACACATAGAGGTATGTGCATGTGGGCATGGACAAAAACATGCAACATGTGAATATGAATACCTTACAACAGGTGTACTGTGACCCTCAGCCACCTCAAGGGAACACAATACTGGCACCCCATACCATTACGGATTTTATTTCGCACTGGATATTTTGATATTTTGATGAGTTTGATAGTCCTAAAGCAAACATACTGATATGCACATTATATATTCATTTCTGGCAGCCTTGCTAACTGCAGGAAATTAATATATACTGAATATATATATCTGATAGTGTGACATTGAGGTCTGAACATTAAATACGAGTCAGTGACATAAACCATATTAGTTGTGCCCCATAAACCCCCATATTCTGTGAAACGTTGCCGTTTACTGTTCTGCAACTCATCATGTATTTTGTTAATGAACCTACAGTTCAGATTAATCGGTTCTTCTCCTCTGCACAGAATGCTGACGTAAATACTAAGGTGATCCATCTTGACATTTACTAGAGGGAAATTTCTTGGGCCGTTAATCCTCCTTTTTAAAAATGGAAACTGCTCTGCGAAAATATAAACCGAAGACGACTTATGGCCAGGACGCACTGCAAAAGTCCTTCAACCAGGACACGTCTTTGCAGAAGTTTGTAATGAAAAGTTACGCTATAAAGCAGTGCTCTTCAATTATATTCCTATTTCCCTATTTTCGTTTTCACCTGAATATCCCAAACCTGTTCAGGCGCAAAAAAAATTAACTGCTTTAACTGGTCCTTAAGTGCTGAGCAAAAACAGTATACGCTGTGTCTGTCCAGTTCTAGAACTGAAGACCACTCTTGATAGAAGGCATGCTACCCTACAGTTTCTGCCATTTCATAGCAAGGCTGTATTATTTGAAACATTTGTCAGTGACCTTTCGTAGACTTTTTAAAAAAAATTTTAAAAGAATACAGCGAAATGTTCATTTGCATAAATTTCATGGCTCTGAAGACAACCGTGGTGCTGTTATGTTATATGTTGGTACAAATTATTAATTTAGCATAGAGAAGAGAGCCCTGACACATTCACTGGCATGAATACGCTTTGTACAAACACAATGGTGCTTTGCATTGCAAAAAGGTGGCAACACCAAAAGTTGCAGCAACTGGGTTTGTTTTGTTGTGTTGTGGGTATTAACAGAGATACTACGATACAGGTCGGCAACGTAATTTGACTTTACAAAGTTTAGAGTCCATGCCTCAATCTCCAAAATAAGGGAGCAAAATCCTCCACATTACTGTCAGAGGGACAGACGAGTAAATGTTATGCGCAAGAGAGTGGTAAGGCCTACACTTAGTGTAGGTGTGTTTATGAATGAGAAACAAAGGAGGGAGGGTAAATTCCACATGGTAAAATGGAACTAAAAACATACAAAGACCACCCACCTATAGGATCTCTCTCTCTGATATCCAGCCTCATCTTTTGAAATGCTCAATACAACTGCGGGCCCTACCATTTACATCATGGGGTGCATGACGAGGACCCTTGAGGTTGTTAGTTCAAGCCCCAGTCTAGCCACAGCAAGAACACCATTGCTGTTGGGCCCCTGAGCAAGGCCCTTAAACGTTCTCTTTTTTTATGGTCATCTTCTATTTCTACCAACGTTTGTTTTCAGACCTAAGAAAAGATCATTTGGAACAACAGCAACACCAAAGTTTGTCATTGTACTGCCTCACTTTTGCCTGTCATCTGCTTACCTCATGAGTAGACAATCCATCATTACAGATCAGCTGCCTTCATCAGTAAACAGCCTACTGGCACTGCAGTAGCCTGCTCTGAGCAACTCACTGGCCCCTTCCTCCTACAGCTTCTGTAATGTTTATAGTATCTGCAAAGAGTTACATGACAAATACCAGAACCTTCGGTCTCAGATTGCACAGATCCACCCTGTACACCTAATTTGAGGTTTTTTAGAGAATATCTGCAGGCACACCCCTGTCAGTTTTTTGCTTCCATTGTTTGAAATGCTGAAAAATACAAGAAACAACCTTAATCATACATAAGGAATTGTTATGAAACTTTTGAAAATCCTGATGTAACTACCCCCAAACCGGTCATCCATGTTATTGCAGTCTGTTGTAGCATGATGACCTGAAACTCATGTTCATGAATTGCATTAAATAATAGCTGAAATACTTGTGTTTAGTCAAATATAAGCTTTATAATTCCAGCTAAACCACAAGCATCTCAAGTCAAAAAAAGATGTGGCCAAAAATGTTCTACTTTACCTCAAAATCCATGTTTTGACCATAAAACTGACAGACTTGCTCACAGGGGCAAGTCACTCTACATGTGAGCTCAGGATGGAACTGGGCCTGTACACTAATGATTCTAACTACATGATTCTGGCTTACTCCTGTTTGGAGAAATTGAAAGTGCTACAACTTCCCTAATGTTACAATCATTCCCAGTCTCCTCTACTTTATATGAACTTTTAACAACAAAATGTTTGGCCATTGTTTTATTCCAAAACACAAAAATAATTGAGAAATAAAATTAAAGTCTGTTTGGTGAATGACCAGACTTGACAGATTGCATCTATCATTGTGATTTAAAACATGTAATAAAAGTTTAAACATCAAACTACTGAGGAATGACATTATTATTCCAGTATAAAACGCCAATGTGCATGACACAATCTGTTTATTGACTCCAGCCTGCTACATTTGAGCTATTTTTTAATTATTTGTTAGTCACATTTTCATGATCCAGAATGATGTTCAAGGCTAAGATAGATAAATGAGCACTGGGCCATAAGGTGTCTGTCTGTCTGTCTCAACACCACCTGAAAAATCACAAATCATAAATGTTAATGCAAGAGTGGATTTTTGGCCCAGTGGAGATTGTGCTTACTATTTTTATTGGAGATATACAAGAACAATCATACAATGATAAGGTTGGATTTGTCTTACTTGTATGACCAAAAAAAAAAAAAAAAAAAGAAAAACCGAAAGTAACCATTAGATGTCACCTTTGTACAATTTAATCTTAAACTCAGACGGAATGTATTCTAATGTCCATTACGCTGTTACTGGATGCAAGATTCAGAACCAATGCAAACTATGTACGCTCTGATACCACACGTTATCCTCTCGGTTTGGGGGACTGAAGTTCTGTGCCGTCGGGCTCTGGTACTGTTGCACATTGCATATTGTTGTCATGTAATATGTATTGCTATTGTGTACTGTATATTGTGTATATAATGTATAAATACATGTGCATAAGTGTATATAGTTTATGCAAGTCTGTATTGTCCTTCTTTGTTGGTTTTGTTATGTTGTGCCCTTATGTGAAGGCAAAGAGTCGGAGCACACGTATTTCATTGCATTTTTAAAACACGACAGTAAAGTTGAACTTGAACTATTCAGTGCGCGGCTCACAAGACAAACTGGGCTCCCGAAGGACTATGTAAAATAATCCAATCATGCATACACAGATAAATGAAGTGCGTTTAAAAATATGTTTCATCGATACGATGTCGCCTGATAAACAAATAGCTCCCTATATATAAGAAGCGTTAGAATCATAGCTTACAGTCCAGCGAATGACGGAATAGCACTGCTGAGGCGCTGTTGCATTAGCATAATCATCATATGTCACACACACACACACACACACACACACACACACACACACACACACACACACACACACACACACACACATATACGTCTTTGCATGCCGATTTAAAACCCTGGAGGCTACTGGTCATACATTCTTCATCATTAAGTGTTTTTCCTAACACTACGTTTTTTTTCCACATGCTGTTCAGCTATATGCAGGTAAGTATATATAAAAATCTTTGCTTACTTTCCCCATCTCAACTGCAGTGGATCTTGTGACACTTAGAAATACCTATATAGCCCATTTAACCCTGTTTCCACCAATTAGTCGTTTAGAATTCACTGTACTGAGCTCAAGTTAGCAAGCCGCCCTCCAGTTAGGCTACCTTGATCATATAAGGGCATCTTGATCTTTAATAGAAATGCTGAAACGAAGTTATGGCAGGTAATGTCTGATAAATTCATTAAATCTTTACGGTGAACCACATTTTGTTATCTAATAATCCAGAGACTGGCTATATAGTACAGATATATTCGTTTAAGCAGAACAGGGTCATACGAAGGGGGCTGTATCAGTATGTATAGATAATCAAACTAAAAAATAATATAGTTATTGGGATAAAATTAGTCGTCGCCTGTGACTTGGCATTTTAGTTGGGAGCACAGGGGACCCAGTGACACAAACCGATAGACCTCGTTTCCTTCATTCCTGAGCTCTGAGCTTAGTTTCAACACCAGTCTCACTCCCACACAGAGTGGAGAGAGAGAGAGAGAGAGAGAGAGAGAGAGAGAGAGAGAGAGAGAGAGAATTGGGTTTGGAGGAGAAACGGAAAGCTGCAACTGAGAAATACGAGAGGGACTAAATCCATCCCAACTAAAATTGCACATCGCGTAAAAGACTGGGAAAGATCACTCACCAAAAGGTTAGTGCCCTTTTGTGCAAAGCGTGTTATGCCGTTGTAATGAAAGCAATGTGGTCGACACAGAAAAGAGAGGGTCGTGACTACGTTTTCTGTGTTTGAGCGTTGTCTGGTTATAAAGGGCTTGCCGTACATATTCTTCAAATATAATATTGCGTCTGCTTTGAAATGTCCTTCCCTTCCCTAAATTATACGATAAAAGTACTCTTAAAAATTGCTATTTTGCTACTGTACACATCTAACCGCTTGTTAGGGCTAAACTAGTGTCTAATACTCAGATACGTATTGGCTGTATTGTTGCAATTTTTTTTTTTACTTTTAAAAGATAAAGAAACGGATATTTTGTTTCAACAATAAATATTACATCTGACGTGTAGTTGAGTTTTAGGTACTGCTTAAGTATGTGTTCCCGTGATTACGCCACTAAAATAGCAGTCAGGTGTCAATAGCGGCCCCTTGAAATATTATAGGAACGTGATATGAACGCAGGTTTGCGATATTTCTAACGGACATTAATGAGCAGAAATAAAGAAATGCTAACTTGCAAGACACGGGTATGTTATAACAAATTCACTTTTTATTTTTCGATTTAGTGAAGTTATTTCGGAGCCGAATAAGTATTTTATAATTTATGTGATAATTGCTTCACGTGTTGTACATGCAAAACTAATGATTCGATTCAGTACAAAAATATCCAAGTAATCTCAAAGAAAAGTTGGGCTGAGTAAAAGCGGAACCTAAAGATCAAATGAGCGCATTAGGAAACAGGAAAAGGTGTGTCCTGGAATTTGGGGGTTCCCAGACTGTCAGGGGGCTGAGGCCAATTGGGTTCGTCTTAATTTTCCCGGTCAGGGTTTGGGGACTCAGAAGCTAAATAATGAAGCAAGCTACCAAAAATATACAAGGGTCTTTAGGAGTGCAGCTAAATCTACTTTGATGTAAATTAGGAGTGGAATCTAGTTTGTGTATTTATTTCACTCAAAAATGTAATTTTGGCATACAGGTACACAACATTCCCTGTGAGGGAAGATCTGTTGATTCGAAGTGCTTGAGTCAGGTTGAGCTTTTGCGCTGTGTAAATCTGCTTGTCAGTAGCATAGCAGTCTCAACACCGTGCTATATCCTTCAGTTGAATGTATCATAGACTGAGAAAATGATGTTCGGAAATGTTAATTGAGTAATGGCTTTGTCTGCAGAACATCCTGTTGGACCAGGTTTGTGCTGAATTCCTGAGGCAGTTTAAATAATGGAGTTGTTCGATATAAGAAGTCCTTCTTGTCTTAAATACTTTGGGAGTGTAATAGTCTGGTAACTGTTCTATTGAAATGCAAGACATGTGCTCGATTGTTTTGAAAGGCGCACCAGCAGCATTGAAAAGGCCGAAGTACGCTACCTGCGTGGGTTGGTTTCACAGAACAGTCGCTGGTGCCTTGTAAATGATAAGAAAGGAAGTACACGTATTCAACTCAACAGAAGATTAATTGATAGAGGCCTACAAAGACTGTTACACCTGCTCAACTAACAATAAATAAATAATCAATTACATTTTCCTAAGATTCGATTTCCTAAACCCATCATGATCCTCAGCCAAATTTACAGACATGAATACAGGGTATGTATTCTATACATGTGTTCAGAATGTGTTTTTTTTCCCCCCTAACTTTATCAATAAATCGTACACGACAATGAAACACTGCACTGGTTTATTTAGATTTTAAGCTAAATACAGATTAACGAAGCGTTCAGATCAATGTCCCATGGAATAGTTTATTGTTAAACTAACAGTTCCAGCCCAGATGGATTGTATTTACAGTGTTTAGCAGCCGTGACTTACAGCTGAAGCTGGATACAGAAATCTCAGTATCATCCACAGTAATGTGGATGATACATGGGGTCCATTTTGTACTGGAACCCTCACCACATGTCAGCTGAGAAGAAGGGGGGATATTGATTTAGCCATTGGACGTAGGGAATGATTAAATGACTGGTTTGAAAGAGTTAGATTGGGAAATTTGGCAATGGTGCATGGGAAACCCCATCAGATGATAGTTAACGACCTTGAAGGGCCAGGACCTCAGTCTTCCTGAAAGACGACACAACATCTCCTTCACTGTTCTGCTGCAACTGCTTTAGGCCTAAATCCCTTTTCAACTTGGTCACTTATTTATATGTATTGTAAGAAAATGTTTCATGTATATTATTTACTGTTGCTCTGTGTTCCCTTGTACTGATCCATGTATGTTGTGCGGTTGCCTCTGACATATAAGTACTTTCCCCATGACTTTTGAAGTTGTGTGTATGGACTGGGTAAGCCGCAAATTAATTGGGATGAGTAAAGTTGTCTGAATCAGGCGGAAAGCTACCCCTCATTGGCCCAACAAGAATGCAACTGACAGCAGTATGGTTAGGCCAGATGGTCACCCATACAAGTAATAACCCTCCCCAGCCCTGCTTAGCTTCTGTCAGGCAAGAGAAAGTGACAGGGTAGAATTGCTGGAGGGCAGGGTGCAGAGCAGTGTGCATGCATGTATAACACTGTGTGCTGGGACAGTATGCAGTTAACATAGCTTTCAGACGTTGCACATGCTTCTACGCCATGTGATCCAGCTATGCATTACTGATTTCTAACACTGTAAGGCAGCCGTATCTATAAATCACCAATAATCACGTCAAGACTGTCAACCAGACGTGAAAACCAGCAACATTCGAGAGTCTGAAAAAAAAAAAACTACAAAATGAGCCAAACCAACAGTGCTGGTTTTGGCAGTGATAAATGACAACTGCACACAGTGTGATATAATGTCTCCGGCACACAAGTATTTCCTCCATATTTTATTAATGCCAAGAATGTTTATGCATTAGTGAGTGCACAGACATAAATGGATGTGTCTAGATGGACCAGCTGGTAAGGATTTCCAACAATCAGGATTGTACTAAAATTAATGAGTTAGATGAGGTAGATAAAGCCACAAGCTCCCATTGTTGATAAACCCGTCAGCTGAGCAAAGACATGTCACATTTTGTCAGCACTGTTTCAGTCAAGCATAACCAATGGTTGGGCTCCCAGCTTTTAATAGGATGAACTCATTACTGAACTGACCTTTTCCCCCAATTACTATTTTGTGCTGTTAATTATAACTTTATTAAGGTCTCAACACCTTTACCTACTTGCCAATAACAAATTACGAATAGGAAAGTACTCCTGAGTTCCAATTTTGAGAGATATTTACAGTATGATTATTAACACTGCGTGACTATTGTGCAATCTGCTTAGACTGTTCGGTTTAAAGGTATAAAGCTCTCAGCTTTACTTATTGAAAGGCTATCTCCGTAAACTTGTACGCGCAAAGTTTGAGGGTTGTGGATGGAGCGATGGAGCATTCATTCTGTGGTTCCGCAGGTGAGGTTCTCTTTCCAGGAATAGATTGCTCTCCTCTGGGAAAGTTGCAGTGCCTCTCCAGGCAAATTGCTTTTTTTTTTTTTTTTTAACCGTGGAAAATATTCAAATACACATTTGCAAACCTGTGGCAGCACTGCAGAGGATAGTGATGCCCTGCAGGCCTCTTGGTCAATGCTGTCAGGCAGATTTCCATTTGAGGAGTGAAATCCCAGAGTGAAACATGCATTGCAGAGATTAATAAACAACACAATTATAAATAATATAGTGTATATATATTTGATGCTGTATGTTCATATAGAGCTGAGGATATTCAAATCGTGCATGTTTTTGTGATTACATACAGTACAAACCATGTGGTTTAGATATGTGTACTTATGGTGTACAATTGTAGGGATCTGCAATTTCCGAACTAACTTTAGGGAAGGAAGTAGCATTCACATGGCTATCGTTTTAGCCATTCCAGGTCTGCAGGTTGATGTACTGAGTGGAATCCACTCACAATGTTTGCCTGATTGCATAAAAGCTGTAATGGCTAAGTCTACTGTGCTAAGCTATTTGCATTTCCATCCCTTCAATTTTCTAGTACTGGGTTTTAACAATAATGTTTCTATGAGCTTCTTTAGCACTATTATACAGTATATACACTATACTGTAGTACTTCTGGAAGGATGATGTGATGGTTATCAGCATTAAGGTTATAATGAGAAAGAGGTCAGTCCATTGTTGTCAGCTTCTTGGCTGTGATTGGTGCCTCTGCAGGTTGGTCCTGCCCCACACCGACGCTGGTCAGGAAGACCTGAAGGAAATCAGGTGGGAGCTGGAAAGACTGAGGGGCGAAAGTTAGCCCCTCTAACCCCAGTGCATCATGGGTAACTTTGCAAGCAAGGAGGGACAGGGTCCTGCAGGAGGTAAATCAATTCCACAGACCAATCCATACATGTGCGCACACACACACACACACACACTTGAAAGCTTTTTACATACTGTGCTCATGTTCCATACACACGCACACACACACACACACACACAAATGCACAGTATACGCTGTGACAAACACAGTTGTGTGCACAGGCTCATAACTCTGTCCCCTAGATTTTCACAGCCATGTCTCCCTGTTTGACAGAATCATCCTGTCAGGCTGCATTCTGGCCCTCAGCAAATCTTGGCACTGCGTCGCTCTTTCAGAAATTTCATTAAAGCCTCAGGCACACCCATGCCAGTGGCCCAATACCTGCCCAGCCCCCCTCCCCCATGTCTCCCCTGCCTGATGTGTTTTCAGCTCCCTGGTCTTCACACTCGCCTGAGAATAAAAGGCTGTTTCGCCGTGAGGCTCAGCTGCATGCTTCAGCCTTGAGTCACTGCGCCGGCCAGAAAGAGCTACCCCAGCTATTTCTGAGACACCTGCTTCACTGTGCAGGCCATAAGAGAGCCAGCCAGGCACTGTTATTGTCACTATGAGAGACAGTGGGGCACCGTCCACATCACTGTGCCAGCCTGAGAGAGACAGTGGGACACCGCCCACATCACTGTGCCGGCCTGAGAGAGACAGTGGGGCACCGTCCACATCACTGTGCCGGCCTGAGAGAGACAGTGGGGCACCGTCCACATCACTGTGCCGGCCTGAGAGAGACAGTGGGGCACCGTCCACATCACTGTGCCGGCCTGAGAGAGACAGTGGGGCACCGTCCACATCACTGTGCCGGCCTGAGAGAGACAGTGGGGCACCGCCCACATCACTGTGCCGGCCTGAGAGAGACAGTGGGGCACCGTCCACATCACTGTGCCAGCCTGAGAGAGACAGTGGGGCACCGTCCACATCACTGTGCCGGCCTGAGAGAGACAGTGGGGCACCGCCCACATCACTGTGCCAGCCTGAGAGAGACAGTGGGGCACCGCCCACATCACTGTGCCGGCCTGAGAGAGACAGTGGGGCACCGTCCACATCACTGTGCCGGCCTGAGAGAGACAGTGGGGCACCGTCCACATCATTGTGCCGGCCTGAGAGAGACAGTGGGGCACCGCCCACATCACTGTGCCAGCCTGAGAGAGACAGTGGGGCACCACATGCTCCTATCCTGTGCAAGCACTCCACCCATTTTGTACCACCTGACCCACTACATGATGAATCAGCATATTTCTCCGCCTGAGCAGAGTGAAATATGTGAAGTCAGGCCCCTGCACAAATATTGGCGAATGATTTTTTCATGTGTGTTTGAGGACAGAAAATATTTACTCAGCGGAGGGAGAGAATGTATTTCTCACGGAAGTAAAATGAAGAAACCAACCTTTTTGGTGACGATCTGTCATAAATCAAACAAAAAAAAGATTTTCTTTTAAATCTCACAACCTCACCAAATCTGCCAACCCTCTCATATATACTTACTTAATGGTTATTTTGAAAACGAATGAGATTTTGACAAGAATACATTTGTTCTTACGAAAACCATCTCCTCTCTCTCTCCCACCAGGGGGACATTTGGATTTGTTTCACCCGCTCCCCCCCCCTCCACTCACCCCAAACTTTCAGGGGACACCCAATCCCATTGTGTCCCATTCTGGGAAGCCAGATGGGTCAAAGTCGGTGGGTGCGAGGGGGTCATACAGGGAGCGCACTCCACTCTTCAGGACCTCCTCTCAGACCGTAACCATGGAGCGGGGAGCGACCGGCCTCAAGTTCAGTGCCCCGCTTGGCCAGACAGGAAGTGACACCAGCACAGAGCGGTTGCCGGGGGGTCACAGGGCCTGCAGGTTTGACTCCAGTGCCCTCCCCCCAGCAGGGCAGTGCCCCACTTCCGCCCCTCCCTCGAAGCCGACCCAGACAGAGAAGGGCATCGTACCGGAGCAGCCCCCAGAGGCAGCGGACAGACGGGGAGACAGACAGGAGGACAAACACGCGGACGGGGACCTGCTGGCCCTGAGGAGGCTGCTGGCGGACTGCAGGACGTCGCTGGGTTTGAGCCCTGATGGTAACGATGAGGAAGGGGTGCAGAGCGCAGCAGGTAAGGGGACCATTTTGCCCTGTCCTGTACTTTAACTGTGACACAGAATCTCCAGAACTCAATAAGACAGTTCATTGTGACAGATAGGAAGTCAGTGTTAACCTCACAGACACATAATCAAATAAAAAAGCTGCTGTTAGCCGGTGCAATGACTTTTGAGTACTTTGTGTTTTTGTAATTTATGCTTATAAAACTAGCAGCAGTACAGATTACCAGCTACAGGTAGAATAATAATCCATATATGTTCTGAAATAGAACAAATAGAGTAAACAAGCACAAATACATGGGTGGCTTTGGTATCTTTAACTCATGAAAAAGATCTAGTTCATCTTCTTGTCATTAATTCAGAATTGAACAGAACTCTCAATTTTCATCATTCTACCTAAGTAGCATGGCTGTGGCTAATCGCATTTGTTTTTATCTGTTCCGTGTTACAGAATTGCTTAGGTGTATCCTTGCGGAGAGAGAGGAGCTGGTGAAGGAGGTTAAGACCCTGAAGGACACGATGAGGGTGAGCCGTACACCGCCACAGGGGACCTGCCATTTCCTGTATACCCCCCCCCCGACACTTCCTTTCATCATTAGTATGTCAGAGATCTGATGGAGGTCTGGTAGAGCAAATACCATTTCAAAGCTTTGCTGGTTTGGTTTTTTGAAGTAAAGCACACTTGCCTTTTGGTCTCAACACTGTGCCGAAAACCCATTAGGGTGGGGGGTAGAAAACTGAATTGGAATATTCTGGGTTATATAAAGGGCAAAGTTCACAGAGTTCGGTATTAAGTACGGCAGTAATAGCTTGTCATCCCCACCCATAAACACAGCGTTGGTGGCAGAGGGGCAACATGTGATGTCATAATGGGCTACTTCCTGTCTGATGGCACTCGACGCAAGCTCAAAAGCGCCCTGATGTTTGCGATTGCAGCACCGCGCTCCCCTCAGCCCCTCACAAAGCTCGCTCTGTCCGGAAGAGCGGAGAGCGGGAGGAGAGAACGGAACAAGGAGGGTCTGAATTCTTTGTGTATTGCTTGCAGTTGTGGCATTCCTCTGAGGTTGAGAAAGATTCCTGTTTTTTCTTTTATTTTTTTTTTTGTAATTTCCTGTTGAATCATATACCGCACCCATATGGATGCGTGTGTGTGTGGGTGTGTGTGTGTGTGTGTTTTCTACCCAGGGGCTCCAGTATTCCCCTGATATGCTCCACTGTCCAAGCCCCCCCCATACCACACCCCACCCCCTGCCTTACAGCCTTCATAGAGTGACTGCTGGACCAGATACAGACAAGCCCTGTATGAGGCCAAGTTCCAGCCCGTTATTAGAATCCCTTTAGCAATCCTGTACAGCTCACACACACCAAACCAGCCTCATTCCCACATGAGCGCAGGTCACAGATTCGCTCACACGAGCGCTCCACATTCGCCAGTCCACTCTCTCTCTCTCTCTCTCTCCGCCGGTTTGGAAAGTACAACACTACACTGTTCCTGTCGGAGTAAGGGAACAAAAGATCTGTTCTGCTGGGAGAAGAAAAAAAAATGGCATTTGTCTGCAGGTGGGAGGAGAAATCGGGTGCTTAGCGACAATCGCCACGTGTGTCCATGGTCCTCAGACAGATGGACGTGTTCAACGTCTGAAACGGACTGTGGGTGTCCGGTGGCTCCCCCCATTCTCTGCTGCCTCTCTCCCTCTCTACCTCTCTCTTTCCTTGCAGTTCACAGAAAATCTAAGAATTATCTCACAGCTGGACCCTCTCTGCTTGTCCCCCCCTCCCCGCATGTACATGACAGCGCATTGTTTCCTAGAAGCCCCCTGGTTGCACCCTGGCCCGGGCTGCTTGGCTCGGAATGTTTTCCAAAAAGCGGATCATGATTGGGATTGATTCCAGATGCGTGGGTGTGACTGTTGGGATGCTCGGTTTCAGTTTTATGATGGAAGACCATCGGCTTAATATTTCTGTGGAATTGTACGCGCTTGCTGGAACGGGAGGCGTCTGGGGGTGGCCATGAACAATGAGAGCACAGTTCTGTGAAGCATGGCTCTGTGAAGGACAACTAGTGGAGCACGGCTCTTATGAAGCATGGCTCTCGTGATGAACGGCTCTAGCGAAGCACAACTCTAGTGAAGCACGGCTCTGTGAGGCACAGCTCTGTGAAGCATGCCTCTGGTGAAGCATGGCTGTGGTGAAGCACGGTTGTAGTGAAGCACAGCTCTGGTGAAGCATGGCTGTGGTGAAGCACGGTTATAGTGAAGCACAGCTCTGGTGAAGCATGGCTGTGGTGAAGCACAAGTCTAGTGAAGCATGGCTCTAGTGAGGCACAGCTCTGTGAAGCATGCCTCTGGTGAAGCATGGCTCTGGTGAAGCGCGGTTGTAGTTAAGCACAGCTCTGGTGAAGCATGGCTCTGGTGAAGCACAAGTCTGGTGAAGCACGGCTCTGGTGAAGCACAAGTCTAGCGAAGCACTGCTCTAGTGAAGCGAGGAAGGGTTTTGGCATGTAAGCGCCTTTCCCCAGTACTCTGGTTCAGTAAGAGAGCCACAGTTTTGGCCATGTGACACTCACCACCCACTCAAAGCCCCTCTCCGTGTGAGAGTCAGGGTGTGGATGAGAAGTGAGGTGTGGAGTACATCTGGCTTCCTTACAGATGAGGAAATTATCCCAGGGCCGTTACATGGACACTATGTGTGTGTGTGTGTGTGTGTATGTGTGTACGGGCGTGAGTTTGCATCTGTGTATGTGTGCACACGCATATTTGGGGATGATAAGGGTAATCAGCTCTTTGTGTTTTTGGGAAAGTGAAACCAATCATGTCACCTCGTTTCCCTTGAGCCTGTTCAGTCCAGAATATGTCAGAGAACCCTAATATAAAGGTGTCGATCTGATACCGCACGCCACGAGGGGTTTGACTTGACCTTAGTTTACTTTAGGTCGCATAGGAACTTTGTACTGGTGAGACATTGCACATTAACAGTCTGTACCCACAGCGACTGCGAATGCTCTTGGAGAATGTCTTCATATTGTGTTGCATGTGTCATAGAAAGGGCAGATGTGTGTGTGTGTGGGTGTGTATTTGTGTTGGGTGTTTCTCAAAGGCAGCGTGTGTGCGTTGTGTTTTTTCACAGGAAATGTGTGTGTGTGTGACCATTTATTTATGTGCATAAATTTATGTGAATAGCACTTGCATGTTTCTGTTTGGATGTCTTGGTATGTGCGTGTCGGTGTCAGAGAGAACAAAGCCGGCTGTTATTGTGTGTATGAGTGTGTGTGCGCAGTGACAGTGTAATGGTCTGCAGCTGTGGTGTGGGGGCACCGCTCAGACGGCTGGCTCAAGTTCAGGTCGTCCGCTCCAGTCCTCGCATTAACTAATGACCAATCCCACCCTCCGTCTATCCCACAGGCTCCCGTCCCCCCCCCCAGCTCTCACACAGTACACCACAGTCGGTTCTCCAGCACAAATCCATAGCATTCCTCATTCTGTCTGTCCAAACCAACAGTTCTCCGGAACCAATCCCCCACTGTGCTGTCAGTACAGCGCAACGCTTCAAACCGAGGACTCTGCTCCAAACCAGTAACCACAGATTTTCTATTTACAAGGCCGACCAGATATTCAACATTTAAGGGTCAAAAGTCTCTTCAACTGTTGAGACTCAGGACTACTGCAAGATTTTCTGGTTCTTTATGAATATTTATGAAAGGCTTGGTCAAAGATGGACCAATATAGGCCCAGTTACTCTTTTTGCTGCTGGTGTCATATGGGTCCAATGGCCCAGAGAAGCTGGGTAGCACCATTCAGTGACACTTAGTTGGGATAGCTGGAAATGTTGACCTAAGTCCAGATTCACTTTTTTGACCAGATACTATTCATGTGGTCACTATATGCTTCATGGTGTTTTCTTTTTTTTTTTTTTTTTTTAAATACACAGTGAGTGTTTCACAGGAAAAGGAAAGAAAAAAAAACACCTCTGGAATACTAAAGCACTTCCTTTTGTTATGCTAACTTCAACATTGCACAACCTTACAAGGAAAAAGCTTGCGTGGGTAACTAAACATTTTCAAGTTCCTAATATATTAGCGTATTATGGTGATAGTAACTCTTAGAATGCTAGCCCAGTAACCCAGCTGTACTGTACATTTGAAATGATGCTATGGTCATGCTTGTTTTAGGTGATTTTTTCCCCCCCATTACAGTCAAGTTGAATCTGAAAGTATGTTAACTTATAAACTTTAGAGATTAAGTATTTTCTCACATTATTTTCTCACAAAATGCCAAGGAAAATGATTCAGTGCTCTACAAAAATAGGTTGTGCTTACAGTCATTGTAACCTTTGAGGTAAGAAGCTACCAAACAAGATAACCGTTTCTAGCATAAATGAATCAAACCATCATTTGTTTCACACAAAGAAATTGCTAATGCTATAGTGCATTCAGACCCCTTCACTTTTTCACATTTTATGTTACAGCCTTATGCTTAATTGTTTATATTCGTACTCAGTACAAAACAAAGTAAAAACAGGATTTTAGAAATTTTAATTAAAAATAAAATATTACTCACGCCCTTTGCTATGACACTTGAAATTTAGCTCAGGTGCCTCCCATTCCTAATGACTATCCTTGAGATATTTCTACACCTTTTTAGGAATGCCCCTGTGGTAAATTGATAGGGAATAGTTTGGAAAGGCACACACCTGTCTATATAAAAGGTGTTACATTCCCTTTGTGTCCTACTGGGAACTAACAATGAAACAAATAATCGCTATATTTGAGCTTAGGGAAAAGGGGTTCTAAAAGACATCATTGGTATCCACCAAGTTGGGGAATTTAGGGAGAATAACTGAAAAGCTCTTCAACACAAAAAAAAGTGTAAAGGAGAGGTAAACATAAACTTAAAATCCCATCACTCAGGGTCCTCAAGAAACTTAAGATACCTCCTGTCAGGGATGTCTTTTGCAAATGAAAGCAAAAGTGAACCAACTTTGGGGCAGTTCCTTAAAAAACTTAAATGTAATAGAAAAAAAAGAAAACAAAAGAAACTGACTCAAGTCTCAATTCACTTGGTCAGACTAACTGTACAAACCTTTACCAGGAGCAAAGCTCCCACCCTGACTAAGTTGGGACTTAACTAAACCAAACCTTACCAGGAGCAGAGCTCCCACCCTAACCTTTTCAGTTCCCAACTGAGTTCCTGCTGCATCCTGGCCTGTATATAAACCCTGTGGCTGATTAGCCACAGGTGGCCCAATTCACACAGGCCCCGCCTGTCAATCAAGGTGCTCCACCCACTAGCACCCACACAAAAACCAGACATGGATTGTTTGTAATGGAAAACCATTTCTCCACTCTGCAGCGGTCTCACCAATGACAGAGCTACACCAAGGAATTGCATCATATCCATTACTAAATGAAATACAGTGGCTCACTGTGTTAGGCCATAATAGTAGAAACTCCAGGATTGTGGGTTCAAACCCCACCCACCCCAAAGTTTCTATAATTTATAAGGTTTTTGCTTTGTATATCAGCGCAAAAACCAAGCCATGAGGTCGAAGGAATTGCCTGTAGAGCTCAGAGACTGGACTGTGTCAAGGCACAGAGAAGGCTACCAAAAAATTTCTGAAATATTGAAAGTTCCCAAGTACGCAGTAGTCATGGCTGAGGGGAAGCTTAACAGAGCAAAGAACAGATAGCCTTAATAAAAACCTGCTCCAGAGCGCTCAGAACCTGACTGGGCCGAAGGTTCACCATCAACTCTATGAACGTTCTTTAGTGGCCCAGCTATAGCCCGGACTTAAATCCAATTGAACATCTTGGGAGAGACCTGAAAACAGCTGGTACCCACCGATGGTACCCATCCAACCTGACAGAGCTTGAGAGGATCTGCAGAGAGGAATGGCAGAAAATCCCCAAATCCTGGTGTGCAAAGCTTGTTGTATCATACCCAAGAAGACTAGAGGCTTTAATCGCTGCCAGAGGTGCTTCAACTAAGTACTGAGTAAAGGGTCTGAATAATTATGTGAATGTGATAGTTCAGGTTTTTTACTTTAAATACATTTGCTACAAAACATTCTATAAAATCCTGTTTTCACTTTGTCATCATGGGGAATCAAAACAAATATAACATGAGGCTGTAACATAACAAAATGTGAAAAAGGTGAAGGGGTCTGAATTCTTTCTGAATGCACTGTATATCCACCCCTACAAAGCAAACGTTTTCTGAGCTGCAAGCTCTGACCAGTGACACCAGCTGATCAACAACTAGGCCAGATTGAAGAACATTACATTTTGAAAAGACAGAGAAAAAACAGAAAGTAGCCAGTAAATAGATTAATTCCCTCATTTTTAGAACTATAAAAGGCGGGGGGTTGTTATCTCTCAGCTGGATTTTGTTGCGTGTGTGCAGCAATTTCAGTGGCCAGTTATGTACCTTTGACCTCTTATTACACTTTTTGTACTTGTATCTTTTTTTTTCTATTTTCTGCTGTGTGGATACATATATATCAGATCATTCACACAGGCCAGAACATCCTGTCTGATGTGTTTGTGTGTTGGTGAATGACTGTGTGTGTGTATATGTGTGTGTCTGTGTGCAAGTGTGTGTGTGTATTTCTGTGTGTGTTTGTGTTTATGCATTCATATGTTTTTGTGCCTGTGTGTGAGTGTGCATATGAATATACGTGTGTATATGTGTGCTATAATGCAGTTTCTCCCTATCTTCAGATAGAGCGAGAAGAGTGGCTGCAGTTCCAGTCTGACCTCCAGGTGGCAGTATCAGTGGCGGACCGGCTACATCTGGAGGCAAAGGAAGAGCTGGCAAAACTGCGGGGGGACCAGGAGGAGACGGAGCGACAGCTGGCTGCTGCCCGCCAGAGACAGCTGGAGGCCGACCGCGAGCTAGAGACCGCTAAAGCAGAACACGAGCAGACCCGACGGAAACTCGCCAGCCTCGGGGCGGAGCTGGAGGAGCTGCGGGGCAGGAAGCAGACGTGCACGGACCAGGGGGCTGGGAGGGGTGGCGGTGTCCTGTTGGTGACAGCAGGGAGTGAAAGGAGAGCCGGGGTTGGCAGCGTTGCAGAGAGTGGAACAGGGGAGGGGCAGGTTGCCAAGGAACCTTGTCTACAGGGGCAGGGGGTTGCAGAGGAGAGATTGCAGATCGCAGCGGCTGGGGAGAAGAGGAGAGAGGAGGGGAAAGACTTGCCCAGAGGAGCAAGGGTGACCGAGCGGTCTAGGTGAGCAATGTCCTGGAGCCAGGATATTTCTCTGCTGTGAGGTCTTAAAACATAACTGTGTCTGAGCTTTTGTCTCACTAGTATTTTATACAGTAGCAATCATACAATAGTTATAGTCACAGTAAGAATACATTTTAATGAAATAAAACAATCATAAAACTATTAAACTACACACAAGAAGTAACGTCAAGTGCACAGATACACAATCAAATCAACTGTTCTGTGAACTGGCCCTGTTCAACCTCACCCTTAGCTGGTAAATTTAAGGTAATCGGAATTGTGTGTTGTGTTGTAGTTCCATGCAGTTCACTGTTATGTGACTGTTTTTGGCACTGTGAGATGTACCATGTATGAAAATTGGTTGAGTGTTTTCTAGTCTCAAGCTGTTCCTCATATTCCGAACATTTGTGTGAATTTGCATCCATCATCACTGACGGATCATCTCACTGTGTTACAGGAGCCTGTCCAGACTCCCGCTGCTCTCTTCCCCCCCGTCTGCAGTGAATGGTATCTCCCAGCCCCTTAGCTCAACATCCTCCAGATCTCTGAGCAAGGTTTGGTTATTTGGCTCTCTCTTTCTGTTTGGGTCAAGAGTTTATTGACCGTGGCGTGCAAAACCTCCGGATCCAGAACTTTCCATTTAAGAATTAGAATGAATTAGAATTCATTATGTGGTATTTTGTAAAACTTTCACAGAGCTGAAGGGGAAGATATCCTGAGTGGATTCTCTCAGAAAATACTCGCTCCACAAACACAGGCTGGGAGTTACCGATGTAAGCCTGGCTCATACCATTAGGCCACTATGGCTGGCAGCCAAAGGAAACGAGGCAACAAGAAGTGAGGCGCAAATGCAGCCAAACTTACCTCCCAGTTAAATCCAAAGAAAGATTCATTAAACAGACCCAGTGAGTGATGGCATTTCCCCCATAGTTTGAAAAGTAACACCCTGTTATTTGCTACATGGATCGCCACATCAAATGCGTAATATATGAAAGAGCATTGTTCATGCAACTTGGTAAATAATTTTAGGGGGAAGCCAGAAAATTTTGTCAAATTACTGGAAAATGTAGTCCATTTACTCGAAAATTTAGTCCAGTCACTACACTTTTCATGACATGTCAATTGTTGGACTTGGATTATTAAACCCTGTTTTTAAAAAACTGTCTGTAAATTATTACAAAAAAACCAAGATTGAGTTATTAGCCACTAATTTGGTCATGGTTTTTTGGGGTGGGGTGGGGTCAGTTTGAGCATATGAGGTAGCCCTCAGTCTTGTGTCGAATCCAGATTTTTCCAGGACTAAATGGCCCATATCAGAGTTCTTAGTCAATGTAGTGTCACCCACAGAAGGACAGCCCCTTTTCCTGGTATCTTTCCTGAAATCATTGTATGCCAACGGCCATTCACCAGCCGTCAGCAGTCCGCTGCACATCAATCGCTCATGAGTACGCACTTTGGAAAATTAGGACACAACAGTAGCATGTGACTGTAAGCACATCAACTCTAATTACTTCAAAGCTATTCCTCCAAGATTTCATTTCTGGAAGACTGCCAGGGAGGCTTCAACGGGAATCTGTTTTCCCAGCTACTCTGACGCTACCGTCGGAGAGTTTTGTGGCTGGCGGAGAGAAATTTCACCTGAAGGCATAGACGTCTGGTGTGAGCATTTTCCCATGAGAGCACGAACGTTTCCGAATTTTTAAAACATCTGTAAACCCTTATCTGTTGTATTAAAAAGAAAATATAGAAATCCAGTTTGTCATTGCCGGACTTAGGAAGGACTGCATTTCTGTTTTGGTGTAATTGCGGAGATCAAAGTAGCCTCGGTAAACTGTTCTGGTAAAATCTTTTTACACAAGGTTAGGAGTGCTCATATTAGCTGCAGTGATTAAAAACCAAACTCTGTTTTTTAATCCCTGGATTGCATGGAAAGACCATGAGACCTTATCAGAGTTTGATCGCTCCGTGCTCTGCACCTCCGTTTATTGCTGCAGGCAAAGGGGAAAATATTCACAATTCACATTAGCATAATATATATTATCACATTAGCATAACACTTACTATATGTTTCTTGAGGAACCGTATTTATGAAGAGTTGGATTATAAAATAATTGATTTTTCTTTATACTTTAGGTTGCCAGGCTGAGGTCTTGCGACCCTTTGCAGTCCATAAAAGAGTCCCAGCCGCTTTAGCTAAATATAATGAATATATATTTGCCCTTTTAAGAGTGTGTTTTTTATCTCCATATTTTCATCTCTCCCCTTTAGAACCAGAATGCAATCAGAGTGAGGAGGGCAGAACCAACCTTAGAAGGACAGGAGAGCGATTCCGCTGGTGTGTGTTTGAGTGTCTGTGTGTGTGTGTGTGTGTGTGTCTATAAATGTGTTTGAGCTTTTGTAAGTAAATATGTTTATGTGTATGTGCATCAGTATGTATGTGTTTGAGTTTATGTTTTGATTTTCATTGGATGATGTTAATCGAGGGATATTTAATAGAAATGTTGAAGCAGATCTGTATTTATTTTTTCTGTTCCTGTGACTGTGCATACATATGTGTTTTTATCCAGCTTCACCTTGCGGCTAGCTTGATTGAGTGTATGATAGCGCTGCTACTGTGCAGTAATGAAGTTTCTTTGAAACAGGTAAGCAGGAGGAGGGCAATCCCGCCAACAAGCAATGCACGACACTCACAGACACACCCTGCACAGTCAGCAGCATGACCAGGTGAGTCACATGACTCTATGTGCTCTATGACAACGTCCTGTGATGTCATCACACCCGGGGTGCGTTCCAGTACTTTTGCTCCTCTCCTCCTTTCCACCACTCCCCCACTACCTCCTCATCTCCTACCCGGATGTATGTGGAGGAAAGGAGGGGAGGGAAACGAGGAAAAGAGGAGACGCTAAGTAAATTGGAACAGCTAATCCACTTCCTCCATCATCAAAATCGATGTTGTCTATTGGTGAAGTAGTAACTTTGACTGATACCGAGGATACCTAAGCCAATCACGATTCTCATCCACCGCCAGCCCGTTTTATTTATTAGCATATAAATGTCAGCAAGTTTCATTCCGCCATTTGGAGTCATGATTTAACATAAACAAGTAAATCAATAAACCTGCTGCTACAGTAACACGCTCAATTTTACATAAGTTAAATGTAAAACATGGACATATCGAGTTCACGTGGATCTGTTTGAAAAAGCATATGGTACTGTTTGCCCATGAACGTAAATTTGCCGGTAACTGCTTATTGTTCTGACACTAAATATTTGAATGTTGGCTAATTGCTTGTCCTCCATTATAAAAGATTCTGAGGGATGGTGTTTTAACGTGACTGGTCATGAGCACAATGATGTCACCAAGAAGTGTGAAAAGTCTGTTGCAGTTTGATACATCAGTATATCCTTCGTTTGGATCCTTCATGAGATTTAGCATCCTTAGCTTCCTTCGCTAAATCTCATGAATTTTGAGCGTTGGAACACACCCTGTCTCACCACAGTGTATCTACAAACACATTGGCTAGCAGGTACGAGATTCTGACCAATATAGATGTTTACAAATGACAAATAAGAAACAGCCTCATGTTTCTGTCATTTCATTAAAACCCGTTATGTGTTTACTAATTGGATACACAGCAGCATGTCTCCCTCTCTTCATTGTCCTTTGTGGTTGTGTTTTATGTACCTAATTACACTTAGAAACAGTGCATAACAAGATTATTGTGTTGCTCAAGGACTGAGAAACAAAGAACAAAATACTTGTGAACAACATTGTCCACCCCCTCCATAAACACAAACACATTCACCCCATTATTAACGTTTTCTTTCCTACTCCCCCTTTGTGGATGTGAGGCTCAAGTGCAGATCTTTCCACATTAAAATATGAAACATTCTCCGTAGCATTTGAGTACGAAAAGACCTGTGCATCGTTAGTAGCCATTTTTCTTTCTTTCCTGTCTCTCTCTCTTTCCAGGAATCAGGACGGCTTCAGCTCGCTCCTGCGCCGTCACGGCGGATCCAAGCGAAACTCCCTCCTGCGGTGGTGTCAGAGCCGCACGCAGGGCTACAAGGTGACGGGTGGTGGGGCTCGGACAGGGTGCTAAGAGAGGAAGCCCTGTCTCTTAATAACACAACCATCATAAGCTGTTAATATTGAGATAAAAGGTCAAATTCAATTAGCAGTCAGGTATGTTTTTATAGCATCAGAGTCTGCTATTATTTTAACTTCAGTTAGTTAAAAAAGGGGGGTTTTGCATGTCCTACAGAACCCTATATGAACTCTCCCCTCTATTGGACCGTGGGAGATGGGGGGCGGGTCAGGCCTGGGCACAGCTGTGAAGCGTTGAGACTAGAGCTGGAGATTATGGGATGGTAATTGTATTGGGGATTTGTGGTTGGTTGTTGTGACCGTGCTACAGGACGTGACGCTTGTGTTTCTCCGTGCAGAACATCGACATCACCAACTTCAGCAGCAGCTGGTCTGATGGGCTGGCCTTTTGCGCAGTGTACCACACCTACCTCCCATCCCTCATCCCGTACGCTAGCCTGTGTCCTGCAGACAGGGTGAGGGTGTCTATCGCTCTCTCTTCCTCTCTCTGTCTCTCTCAAATTCAAATTTAAGATGCTTTATTGGAGCCATGTTATAGCTCATTCTCTCTCTCTCTCTCCATCTCTAGCTCTCTCTGTCAATTTTTTCAATTTCAGGTCCTATTTGTTTTTTGGCAGGACAAGTATATCCATATTGCCAAATTAACACACAAGAACACAATATGTTTTGCAATGCTCCTAGAGGAAAAAAGGGTGTGAAGAACATAAGAAAATAAAAATCATAATAAATACAATTATAATATTGTACTCATTGTAATAAGTACTGTAAGTTAAAAAAATAAATAAGTAACACTCTCTCTCTCTCTCTTACACTCACACATGGGTTCTATGTTAAGTTGAGGTGCGCAGTAATAAAAAACAGAAATCCGGTGGTTTAAACTGCACCGGTTATGATGCCGATGATCATAAATATGATGACGTTGATGATGTCGATTATGGCCTGGTGTTGGTAACAAGGACTGACAGTGAGGACGTTGATGATGATAACTCTCTCTCCAGAGGGAGAATCTGGACCTGGCGTTCCGCACAGGGGAGGGCGTAGGAGTCCCGGCCTCACTGGTGAGTCTCATGGCAGCCAGCCCCAGCGTTGCTCTGCGCTCACGGCTCAGCTGCTGCAGGGAGATAAACAGGCCTTTTGCCATGTACCAACTTCAATGGTTGCCTGGGTTCCTACTCCAGATGCACTCAGCGGCGAAAAGATCATACGTCAGGGACTGCTGGGAGACTCGGACTGCTGCTTTTACATTTACACATTTAGCAGATGCTTTCATCCACAGCGATTTACATTTTTATGCGCTAACCATTCCTATAGCCGGATACTTTATTGTAACAGTTACCTTACAAGTACCTTACTCAAGGGTACAACAGCAATGTCCTACCTGGTACTCGAGCCCATCACTTTTGAGTTAGACTCCAAGATTGCTACACTACACACCTACTCTGATATGTGTGGAACCCAGCCCATGCTAAGACGAGCAGTGGGTTGCCATGGTGTCCCCCAGGGAGGGAGGGTTGGTTGGGGGTCATCTGATGTAGCAACTGAACATACCAGCCTGGGGATCTCACATACAGAAGTGACAGAAGGCTTCTCTGCACTGTCTTGAATTGATAGAAAACACAGTTTTTTTCTGTGAAAAGGAAAAAAATGGTTTAAACTAAGTGATACATGTATTCTGAAAAGTAATTATGTTCTTCTGTGTGTTCACCCAGACTGTTGAAGAAGTATTGAGAAGGGGAGGTCCTGACTGGCAGAGGGTTCTGGGATATGTGGAGAGCATATACCGCCATTTTGAAATGTGATTTATCTGTCACATGATGGCCAAT
The DNA here is from genome assembly GCA_019788955.1 of Albula glossodonta. NCBI lineage: Eukaryota > Metazoa > Chordata > Actinopteri > Albuliformes > Albulidae > Albula > Albula glossodonta. The sequence continues at coordinate 3,848 of JAFBMS010000102.1, read as the reverse complement.
CTGCCAACACCTACCAGCGATCTTTTTCTGGGCTGATTTCACCCTTGTGTGGCAATGGATCGATCCCACCGCATTTTGGGGGATAGTGTAAGAATTGACCACCAGGGGGCAGTGAAGAGAACCATCCTGACTCTGATGACGAGACGCTCCCAGCTGGTGTGGAAGTGTGATTTCTGATAAAACAAGGACCAGGCAGCCCATAGCACTGATGTATGGAATCTAACCTTCCCAGAAGGATCCGGAAGAATCACTAGCCATGACACACGTGTGCACCAACAGCGATCTCTTATACAGCCTTTCCGTCTCCTGGTTTCATACAAGCATTTTACATGTTCAAAATGAACAGAGTCCGCACAATATTGCCCTGAAGACAAAGACTGAGTTTAACCCCCGCCCTCCCATGGAGGTAAATGGACACCAAACGGCTTTGAAATGTGACTGTTCACTGGTTGCCTTTGACTGTTTAGTAATGCATAAAAAACTGTGTCAATAACTGAAGCCACTTCAAGAAATTAAGTTACATTAGATGAGTTATATTGCTGGTGGACACTCTTTCCAACGGAAAATTGACCATGACAGTCTGTGCATTGTCCATTGTTGTTATGTTAAAAGTACAGCCGTTTTACACCATTGATTTTTATCTACCCGCCTGTCACTGAAGTCTGGGTACTTTATAGCTGGTGCCCTCTAATGCAGTGTACATTAAGGCTTTACATTGAGATGCAATTAAGATCAAAGTTGTAAACACTTGATGAATTATTAATAATGATAGTAATTCGCTTGTTAGTTTTGCGTTATAGTTGAGGCCTCTAGGTGGCTCTGGGAGTAAAAGTGTCTGTTTGTGCAGCTGTGAGGCCCACAGCTGTATGTTTGAGGCCCAGGTAAGCCATTCTGGGCTATGCTTGGAAGTCTATGGTCTATATCAAAGAGGTTGGCAATTGGCCCAGCACCTCCAGGGAGGAGGGGTTAAGAAGGTCAAAGGTCATCACCTGGCACCTAGTGGCATGGGCGTGGCATGGGCGATGTGATTTGTGTCAAAAATGCAGTGTGGAAAGAATGATAAAAACACGATTCAGTGGAGTCTTTCTGCGTGTGCTACTTCCTCCCCCAAAATGTTGGAGATCAGACTGGCATCAGAACAATAGTTTAATTCAGGTGGGAAAAAAGTGCCAAAAATTATTTTTAGTTACACTGCAGAAATGGGAATATATAAAACATAGTGACAGTGCAACCTCTAAAAATTAGATTTTCTCATATTTATTGGCCCAAAAACAACAGTAAACAGGAATCGTATAATACTGGTATTAATCACTTTAATAAGAATTGCACTGCACTGTAATCTAAGGTGTTACCCATAGCTGAATTTATGTTTAAGTAGCTTTAAACTAAATAAATATATAGCAGACTGGAAAGATTTAGCAAAGGCATTTTTTGACAGCATTTCAAACAAATGAATCTGAACATTATTTACCAAAGTGCAGTTTCTTTATTACTAGTTTTATTGGGCTTTGGTTGTTCCCTGTCCACACTTGTTTGCCTTCCATAAGCACACAGAAGTAGTTTGTACTCCTTTAACTGATGGTAGGCAAAGCAACCAGGATGTGTTCTGTGATTTCTCTTCAGCTTTTATTTTGTAGAGAGTTTTTTTTAACCTTCCAGCCGTTAGGTTATATTGTCCATGACATAAGAATTGTTCTTATTCTGTTTTCTTAGCCACTGCTTGACTTCCTTGGAAGTTGCAACTTGTGTTATAAATGATTTACTCTGTAAAACATGCACTTTTAAATTAGCTTTTGTGTTTAACTTTTTTTGCGAAAAGTTGTGCCTTGAGGATGAATGCAGAGATGTATCTTGAGAATGCAGTTCCATTGCTTAAGTGCCTCTGTTTTGAATTTTCAATCTGTGACGTTTATTCATAATGGTATACAGATTTGAAAAGTGGTGCTACTGATGAGAGATTTTAAAAGGTTTTTACAAAACACGTTTAAAATGACTCTGGACCTCTCAAATACTCTTCCACAAAGCTGCAACATCCTGTTGCTTTCTGAAAGATCTGAGATTGAGATAGAATGAACAAGGACGTTTATCCAGGTTGTGGATTGTGAAAATTTGAGGATTTAAGGAGATATGCTGCCCTCTGGAGGTTCAAAGACGCAATAACAGGTAAACACAATTATTTCTCTATGTAACACATCATGACAGAACAAAAGCACAAAACGGATGATTCCAGCTAACTGTGATTACATGTGTATTATAAACCTGGAGCTGGTTTATGAACCGGGACAGAAGTCGACACCACATGGATTGGCTCATGTTATTTCAGCCAACCAGCCCGTGGCATAATACCCTCAAACGTGGACAGACTGTAATGTATTACAGACTTCCATTGCTGTAAAATATGCATCAGCAAGATATAGGCCTTAAAAAATGCAGATACAGGCCTGTTCAGGTTGGAGGTGTATAGGTCAGAGTAACAGACACACAGCAAGCTATGTCAAATGTTTCAAAGAATTTAAGCAGGGCATCACCAAAGTCTTCATGAAATTAAAGTTGGCTTCAAAATGAAAGTATTTTTCTGCTTGTGTGTGTGTATTTGTGTATATATATATATATGTGTGTGTCTGTATGTGTACGTAAATATATCAACAAAATGTTGTTCCAAAGCCTTATAGTAAACTTAGCTTTGATTTTAATGTGACTCGAGTCTGCATCCATTTTTATTCCATGTTGCTACGCACCAGCAACCATTCATTTTTTTTAAATGTATTAATTCCATTTTTACAGTAGACTAGATATTATTTAATATATTTGTGATATATTTGGAGGGCTAAATCATCTTAGATGTCAGAGTTGAAGCCTTTTTGTGATGTCATAGGTCAAGGTGGTCTCCTGCCAGCCTCCATCTCTAGTCTGCAGCCAACAGCTACGAAAATACTACCTACCCTATTACTAAAATAAATACCTACCGTGATAGACACACACACACACACACACAAATGTAATCATTGTTTACATCAATGGTTCTGTGATTACCGTTACTGTTGCAGGGCAAACACCTACAATGCCATAAGGTCCTTTTTTCTCTTGGTTTCGTTTTTCGTTCCATCATAATCTTTCACACCTGTCACTTAAGAATGTCCACATTCAGAATTCAGAAATGCATAATGTCAGTACTAATGAGATGTTTTGTGATGCTTGTGAAGTTTTTATGTCACAGATTTATCAAATTATCCTAACACATCGTTGTCATATGATGTTACACTTATAGCCATTCATATTGCTGGAGTAACTCACATGCCATGAATGCTACACGTTATAATTGCATGAGATTATGTCATTTTTTTCACAAGCCATAAGGAGATGACGTCACTGTGGATGCTATCTTCACAGATCGCATAGCTAAATATGAACAGCACGTGAGATATTACATATGAGCCCAGATGAACGCTGCTGACGGCTGACAGAGACATGTGAAAGAGTTCTTATGTGAACAGGTTCATCATTTCTGGATGGCAATCTCATGAACATATCTGTGGAGGCAATTAGTACCTCCCTTCCAAAACAATGAGCAGCTAGAATTTTCTCCACCAACAATACGGACCAATACCGTCATTCATTACAATCTCTGTCTCCCTTTAACTGAGCATGGCCAACATCTCCAACAGACATCATATTCATATTTTTATATATGTGTGTAAGATCTGTATGAATTAAGCCTATAATTGCAGCCAAAATATAGCAGTATGTTATATTCACTGTTACGGTAATTTATAATAAAATAACAAAGGCAAGGTGGTTAATATTTGGACTCCGCTGCTCTTTAACTCAAAACCAATACAAAAAAGACT